>OW679199.1:101589845-101953765 GCA_940337035.1 Agriotes lineatus
ATGTACAGTGTGTCCCAAATTTGACACTTTTGATAGGAAACATTCATTTCTAGAGGAGATAGTAAAAAACTAACTTACATGTTACGGCTCGTTTTTTGTGTAAAAATGAATGGCGAAAACTGCACATCGATATCTTGATCTCTTTAAAAGATACAGGGTGATTTTCAATTTGGTGCATTTTCGACTCACCCCCGTAACTTGCTTATTTGTGAATATTATGTTTCTGCAAAAACATTCTCAAGGCACTTTTTTAAAAGGAATCGAATGGTATGCTTAGTGTTTTTATAAAACAAATGGCGGGGAAGCTATGACATAAACTTTTATTTTTACTTATGGTAAATTTTCGACTCACCCCTGTAACTTGCTTATTTGTGAATGTTTTGTGTTTCTGCAAAAACATTCTTAAGGCACTTTTTTAAAAGGAATCGAATGGTATGCTTAATGTTTTTGTAAAACAAATGGCAGGGAAGCTATGACATAAACTTTTGTTTTTACTTATGGTAAATTTTCGACTCACCCCTGTAACTTGCTTATATGTGAATGTTTTGTGTTTCTGCAAAAACATTCGTAATGCACTTTTTTAAAAGGAATCGAATGGTATGCTTAATGTTTTTGTAAAACAAATGGCAGGGAAGCTATGACATAAACTTTTGTTTTTACTTATGGTATATAAAAATAGAAGTTTGTCACAGCTTCCCCGCCATTTGTTTTACAAAAACACTAAGCATACCATTCGATTCCTTTTAAAAAAGTGCCTTAGGAATGTTTTTTGCAGAAACACAAAATATTCACAAATAAGCAAGTTACGGGGGTGAGTCGAAAATTTACCATAAGTAAAAATGAAAGTTTATGTCACACCTTCCCCGCCATTTGTTTTACAAAAACACTAAGCATACCATTCGATTCCTTTTTAAAAAGTGCCTTAAGAATGTTTTTGCAGAAACACAAAATATTCACAAATAAGCAAGTTACGGGGGTAAGTCAAAAATGCACCAAATTGAAAATCACCCTGTATCTTTTAAAGCGATCAAGATATCGATGTGGGGTTTTCGCTATTCATTTTTACACAAAAAACGAGCCCGTAACATGTAAGTTAGTTTTTTACTATCTCCTCTAGAAATGAATGTTTCCTATCAAAAGTGTCCAATTTGGGACACACTGTACACAGTAGGGGAGACCTGGGTACATTGGCCACATTTTTGTAAAGAATGTTATATTGTCGAACAAACACCACATAACGAAACCAAAGTGTGTAAACTGAGTACAGATTTGTTTATTAAATGACTTTCGTAATTAAAAATAAAATAAGTATTATACAGACTTTATGCTTATTAGAAAATAAACGAAGTCGTCACCTATGAACCTTGGAGGCGCATCACATTGGTCAAGCTGTAGGGGCTCACTGCTCTCCACTTTTTTCTTAATCTGCAAATACATTTAGTTTAAAAAAAACAGAAATAAATAACAAATAAATTTGACAAATGGTAGGTAGGTACTTGTATTTTAAAGCCAATATGGATACTACCTAACTAAAAACATAACATTCTAATAATAATTAACAAACAGCAACAAACCTAGTCAACAGAAAATCGTAGGAAACTGTTTATTCGTGCAGTTTCTCCAGTATTTAAAGGATCTGACAAAATAAGTGCAGTACTATCCTTACTAACAATAGCAACATATTCTAGGTTAGAGATACGAATTTGTCACCCAGCTTCTTTAAAAATATAATATACACTCATATTTAAGTATTTCCATTACCTGTCGTACTTAAAATTATACTCACTATTCTTTGAATCTGCAAATACAGAACCTGACACACTATTCTTCAAGTGTACAGACTTACTTAGACTTCGTTTAACTTTCTTTTCATTTTTTTCAAGTTGTGAATGTTTAGCTTCTGCTAATTCATACTGTATAGGTGTGTCAAAACTTGAAAGCTGCACCTTTTTCTTTATTTTTTGCGGTGCCATTTTTTTCAGCTCAGGGTTGTATGATAAGTGGGGGTGTATCGTTTCATGTCTCACATTTACATTTATGTAATTCGAGGTGCATCTCGCCCGATGTTGGTAACAATCGATGTCAAACTAATATATGTCACAGGGGTAGCCAGGAATTTATTATTAATCAAAAACATGTCGATTAAATGGTATAGACCTGTTTTTTAAAGGCGGCTATAATATTTATGTACATGTCGTTCAATTAGACGTTAATGTTTTTTTCTTTGTCTATTACGCACCATTGTCCGAAATTATTGGTATTTCTAAAAGGATATCACAAGTTATAAAATGAAATTGATCATAATAATGATTAGTTCTAGGGTACAGTGGTCACTACTGAGGCGAACCAGTGACAAATGTGCTCCTTATGGTTGATGACCATTGTCTCCCGAAGATAACATTTTTGATAATATCAGTAAAATATTCAATAAATTTCAGAACTTTCTTATGATCATACTCTTGACTACATATGCATCACTGATGTAACATTTCTGTTTTGCGGATTCATACTAAAGGAACTTAAGCAAAGTAATAATTGCCACTTACCAAAAGTGTACATCTGAACTCAAGCATAAACAACCGATTACTGTTAAAATCAGCAAACTGCCAGTGCTAAGACTAGAAGCACACGCTAAATTATAAGTTTAGCTTATAATGACCCCTGTGCCCCTGCGATTCCTGCACCCCGGTCTCCTCTACATATGTAAATAGTTTTCTTTTCTAAGTGTATTAAATATATAGTGGTTTCAACATAAATTATTCTTTGCAAAATACCGCCCCCTACGTAGTGGAAAAGTGAAAGTAGTTTCATGGATTTGAAAGATTCTTCATTTGATTTTAACAATATTTTCACATCGCGCTGTAGTGAATAATGTTTATGGTGTAATATTTTTCTCATATTGCCACCATAAAAAGCGACAATTTAGTTGAGCGTCGAGCCTATGTAACACACCTCACAATTCAGCCAAGTAATTGCTATAGCGAGCGTGTTTATGTGGTCAAAAATGCCCGATGTTCGTCCAAATTCGCCGACCTATTTTAATTTCTGGCATTTCTGTTTGTTTTGAAAGCCCATTGAAAATTAGATGGCCATTCATGCAGGTCCAGGCCGGGTGGCGAATATGCAAAGCAGCGCCGGTTAAAAACGGAGCGCGAAGTGTGGCCGTAATAAACAAGCTGTGGGTTGGAATAATCTGCATATTATACACCGTTTCATATTTTCATGACAAACGCGGAGTTTCTCAATAATAATTTCCTGGGAGGATGATGACCCGAGTTGGCCCGCTGCCATCGCGGATTTCAAGCACATCTCCAACCCGCGGACGTCGTTGCATGCTTCTTCCCCTATGCGTGTGCAATGCTGATGATTTATTGGAGTACTGCATAGTCTACCTACAAAGAGTTGCATTTCTGCGGTGCTAACACCGGAAACCCGATGCCCAACCCGCGCCTATTGTTTATTATGTTCGCTTACATTTTCATTTGCTGCACGTAGTGGGCGGTTGTGATTTAATGCCACATGTCTAAGTGGCGAAGGGTTTGTTGGAACGAATACCCGGTGATGTTGAAGTCATCTTTATGCTTTTGAATTTGAGGTTTAGTTGAAATATATATAGTTTGCTCTTCCAAACAGTCACGAACCATCACTCGTGACTATCTGAACGTCTATCACTTTATCCTATCCGTTGTCATAGACTAAGACTACTTCAATTTGGCTATGATGATACTGCCCTTCCTCAAGATTATGGGTTTCTTTAGTGAACTGAAGATTGTTGTAACACTCGTTTCGTTTGGTCTTTACTTCTTTCTTTCTGCCAATATTAATCTCCTGATGTAATTATTTATTTTCTGATTTGCACTCACGTAAATAGACATAAAAGATTCAACTTTAACACAATTTAATAAAGTTGCCACTTCTACAAATCTATGTACAAAATAAATATGATGCGCGATTAATAACTAGCGTGCTAATTAAGAAAAGTCAGGTTTCAAGGCAGAGCTCGGTGAATAACGACGTAAGGGATGCCTAGTAGAAAATGCACGTTTCTTGCCACCGATCGTGTTTATATTTACTCTTGTGCTATTGCTTCAATGGAGGATCTATGGCCCCTCTGACTCGTCTATTGTCTGGGTTGGAATCCCCTGACATCGAAAATGCCAACTTCTATTGCATCTCCGAGGGTTTTGCGCTAGCGAAGGAATTTATAGCCCTCCTAACTTTCTAAGTAAACATCCGTCAATGAAATAAGAATCTCTACAGCGGGTTTTCGGCGCCCATGCGGTGTCAGAATGCTGCAAGGGGCGTTAATTGATCGTCTTTGCATTGATAATCGCGCGTCCCGAATCGGCATCAGCGGATGTTGCCAATCACTCGCGGTTCTTTTCACATGCTGGTATAAGACGGTTATCACGCTTGCATGATTTGCAAGAATTCAAGATTTTCTGAACATTTATTGAAATATTTATATGTCAAATTTGTAATAGTACTAGTTATTATCTGGTGAATTAACTTTAGAACTTATACTACAATACTACGGCAGGAACTCTAGACGTAAATATAAGAAACTGAATAAAATGTTGCTCTTGATGTTAGTAGTGTGAGACTAGCAAACTAATTACAGGTTTCTGTATATAATTAATAAATTTACAGAATTATACATTAGTGTAGAATTTTAATAACAGATATTCTTATGTTGTAACTCAAGCCCAAAATAAGAAACTTTAAAGCAAGGGGTCATTTTAGCCCCCGAACACGGCAAAACTGTTCTTGCTTTTATATAAACAAGGAATTCGTGAACCGAATCGTGACCACATTTTCAAAAACAGATATACTCTTAGTTTGAATATAAAAACGTCAATTGTAATTCATTTTCACTTCATATGGGCACATGGTGGCTACGGGTTGAGTCTAGTTTATAATATTGCGCTTATAAGTTACTCTTTAATTAATTGCTCCTTTTTTGTTTCAGGTGTGTACGTGTTCCTTTCCATAGCCCAATCAGAAGTCATTCAGTAAGTTGTAAATACTGGTTGGCGGAGAAAAATGCGACAAGATTAGTTTATGAATTTTACAAAAGAAATTAATAAAATGGAAAGTTTTGTGTAGCTCCAGTTATTAATTTCACTGTTACTGACGACTGTTATTGTTTCAATCGAAAATAAGACCCTAACGACGAGTTTCCAGTCTTTGAGCAGCGCGATCAAAATATTAACGAGAGCTGAATAAGTTGCAGAGCGGCGATGAAGTGTTTTTCTTGGCACTCGATGTTCCCAGCGTCTTCATCAGCTCGCTGGCTCGTGACCTTTTGCTAAATTCGGCTTAATAATTAGGTTTGGTGTTGTACAACTAGAAGGTTGGGGTTCGTAAATTTCCCTGGAAGCAGAGAAAAATTCAATTTTCCAACTTCGGCTCAAGAAGTTAAGTTTTTGCGTTTTCTCCGGCCTTGCCTTTACACCCGTCCTTCCGCAAATGTGTTACTTAACTTACTTACGTACATTCTAGTTTTCATGTGTAGCTGCTTGATGAAGCAAAATGATGTAGCAGGAGATCAAATTTGCTACCTTATAAGATTCAGTGGTTGTGTTGAAAATTGCATTTTTTTATTGAACTTATTTCATTTTGATAAAAGAGAGGATACCTATATTTTCATTGTTTGATTTTAATTGGAAGACTCAAATCGCCGTTGGTGTGTGAGTCACTCTTCTATTTATCTTGTGCTAAGAGGTAAGCGCGTAAATTTGTTCCTTTCAAGGGGGCGAAGACTGAAAACTACTAGAACATCGCTTGAAAGCCTAATTGTATGTTTAGAGGGATTACTGGATTCTGGATTATAGATGGAGGGTGAATCAAGTGCATTGTGCTACCTTCAAGTTGCCTGTGTGAATATGTTTTTGTGTGGTCTTGTTACGCTACCCCCTTACATCAGTTCCAACGTCGTAAATTGCTGGTCGGAGCAGATAGCTTTCTACGATTTCAGTGCCTATGTAAATCTAACCCCTGTTTTTATAACCCGAGCATTTTTTGGGCTCTAAGCCACGATTTGTCGCCACAATTCATTTGAAAAATGGCTCATGCAGGGCATTGTCGTCGCAAGGCCTTCTTCTTTGTTTAACACAAAATTTCGCCACCCAGAACCATTAATCCGTTCCAACAAGCGGATTAAAGACCCAAACAAACGCACCACCTAATCCGGGGCACGTAACAAAAGAGGCAGTAACTTGTAGCAGGTGATTTTATCATTTTTATTGTCTGCTCTGCGGTGGAACCTGCGATTCGTTAGGCCAGAGCTACGGCGTTACCGCGTTTTCAGCGTTAGCTCGAGACGTGTCGCCCGTATTTACACAGCCAGCTTCTGATTATCTGGGCTGCTAATCTACTTTCCTCAATCTTCTGTTCCCGCTTTCCGCTTTTCGTACTTCCCACACATTCCTTATAATTAGTTTAGGGTAGGTTATAAAATAAGAAAAGTTCGCCTTGCCACTTTCTTCGGGAGCTGCCGCGGACACGCAACTCCCATGTCGGGGGTATTTTTAAACCGTGCTTTATCAAATCTGATATGAGGCCTCCGCATTAATTTCCACGAAAATTCTGGTCGTTTTGTTGAATTATAGTATTTATTTTGAAGTAAAATTGCATTTAGATAGTCTGTGCAAATTCTTAGGTCGTTTAGCGGAATAAATTCTGCTTAAATTTAAAAAGATATTGACTTTTAAAAGCCATAGTCGTAACGATTCCTATTTCGAATATCTTTTAAAGCGATGGCTTCCTGGTCGATTGGGACAACGATCAGAGGCAAAAGTTTATTCTGCAATTTAAGGGCATTTCCATATGGTAGGCGTCTTGAAAACAATGTTAAAGTTAGGACTCTGCCCTTAGAACGTCTGCTGAATAAAGAGTGTTTTGATCAACTTCAGATCTGTAGAAAATGTATACAGCCCGACTTTATTCTAAAATACCTTTTAGGGAGCGATCTCCATTTTTATTTATTTTACAGCTTTACAACAATTAGTAGACGTAAGGCGGTAGTATATAGTCGACGATATTTACCCCTTTATTCACGGTTAATCAACTGAAAAGTTGCTGATGATGATGATTAAGATAATCTGTAGGACTTTTTGGTGGCGTAATTTTTAATATTTTTAATTTTGCAGGGTGGCGACATACCCATAAAATAACATGATGATGGTATAAAACTTGTATTGTAGTGTAATGGTTCTGTGCTTTATAAACCAATCATTAATTGAATAATTCTAGTACAAGATGGGGACAGCCATCCTTATTGAGACTTACTATCAATAATAATACATTATCATTAACGTGATTATACCACTCTTATAGGTAGCAGGTAGCCAATCTCTGTGATACCGACAGAAGATAGGTCTACTACAGAGATGCAACTCTGCCTTATGCGAGCCATGACCCCCCACCCCTCCCTATACTTGTGGGAGTTCATGTCTCTTAACCCTATATCCTAACCGCACCGTAATACATCCTACCCTATCCCATACCATCTTCCAACCCGCAAGGCCAGCGTGGAAGATTATGGCCAAAAATCCTCCAGCAAATGATGAGTCTTAAAACAGAAGGATCAGGTCCCCAGGTGGGTAAACCCAAATCCCACCCCTCCAAGGAGGGCTGCCTCGTGGAATCTGGGGGAGGCAAGCACTCGTCAAAACCCAAAACACCTAAAAATAGGATCAGCATGTATGTATCGACATGGAACCCAAAATCTCTCAGTACCGAAGACAGACTTCTACAATTAGAGACAGAGCTTGAAAATGTCAAATGGGACATAATCGGATTAAGCGAGGTGAGAAGGAGAGGAGAAAGACTTATATCCCTCAAATCTGGAAACCTCCTTTATTATCAAGGAGAAGACGAACACAGCATTAACGGAGTTGGATTCCTTATCAATAAAAAATGGGCAAAAGATATTATATCTATCAGATCCATATCCCTAAGAGTCATATACATCACTATACGTCTATCAAAAAGATATCATCTTAAGATCATCCAGATATACGCACCAACATCCACACACCCGGACGAGGAAGTAGATAGGCTCTACGAAGATATCGAAATAGCACTCGAAGAAAGCAAAACACACTTTACCCTACTGATTGGCGACTTTAATGCCAAGATTGGAAAACCATCACAATGCCAAAAAGAAAATACCATCGGAAGATACGGTCTCGGTACTAGGAACGAGAGAGGAAAGGCTCTCGTAAATTTCCTAGAGAAACATGAACTGAAGGCCATGAATACATTTTTCCATAAGAAAGAAAATCGAAAATGGACGTGACAGAGTCCCGATGGAAAGACACGCAATGAAATTGACTATATAATATCAAATAAGAAGTACATTGTAAAAGATGTTTCGGTACTAAATCGCATCGACAGCAGCGATCATAGATTAGTAAGAGCAAGAATAGAAATAAGCTTACTGAAAGAGAGACAGAAGTTAACGAAGAAAAGAACAAAACGAATAGATACCGAGAGGATATATACAGTCAGAGACAAATATGAAAAAGAGCTAAATCAAACACTCGGTACAATAAACATAACAGGAAACACAAACATTGACGAAATAAACAACAAATTGAAACAAAGTATCATGGAAACTGTTACAAAAATAACACAAAATAACATCACACGGAGACAATCAAAAATAACGGAAGTGACAAAGAAACTTATTGACGAAAAGAATAGCAAAAGAAACACCTTAAGTAAAGCAGAACTAAAAGAAGCAAGCAAAGAAATTAGAAGAAGAGTGAGAAGAGATGTAGCACAATATAATGAAGAAATAGTGAAAAATATCATCGAACAAAACAAGGGGCCTAAAGTATTCAGGAAGAAGTTAACAGAGGGGAAAGCCGAAATTATAAACTTGATAGATCAAAATGGCAAACTCTTAACCAACCGAGACCAGATCCTTTTACATATCGAAGAATTTTATAAGGAACTATACTCCTCAAAGACGGCACAGACCACTATCACACGAGACAAAAGAGCGAAACTCACAAAACACTACACAGAAGACATACCACCTATATGTAAGTATGAAATAAAGACGGCGTTGAAAGGGATGAAAGACAACAAAGCACCAGGCCCAGACCAACTGGTAATAGAATTGATTAAATGGGGAGGGAAAAATATATTGAATCATCTGGAACACCTATTTAACCAATGCTTAGAAACAGGAAACGTCCCCAAAGAGTGGAAGAATGCTAAAGTAATATTAATATTCAAGAAAGGAAGTAAACAAGATCTTAGAAACTATAGGCCCATATCACTCCTTTCGCACCTATACAAACTACTTACTAAAATTATTAGTAACAGAATATCAAGTCGACTCGAGATGTTCCAACCACCAGAACAAGCTGGCTTTAGACATGGCTATAGCACCATCGACCACATACACACTGTTCGACAGCTAATAGAAAAAACACATGAATACAACCAGCCCCTATACTTGACCCTCATCGATTTCGAGAAAGCCTTCGACACAGTCGAAAAATGGGCACTCATTAACTCCTTGAAAAGATGCAGGATTGATCACCGATATATAACACTAATAGACGCCCTTTACCAAGAAGCTACTATAACGATACAGACGTTTGATGAGACCAAGGCAATAGAAGTCAAACGAGGAATACGACAGGGGGACACCATCTCCCCCAAATTGTTCACCAATTGTCTGGAAGACAGCTTCAAGCTATTAAATTGGGACAATCTCGGCATTAATATAAACGGAGAGCGACTGAATAATCTGAGATTTGCAGACGACATCGTGCTTATATCTGATAACATGGAAGATATAAAGCAAATGACTAAAGATCTAAGAGAAGCTGCTGGTACTATAGGACTGAAAATGAACATCAACAAAACTAAAGTAATGTCAAACAGAGAAGACATAATCCCAATTGAAATTGAAGGTGATGAAAAAATAGAAATCGTCGAGGAATATGTATATCTGGGACAACGAATATCACTCTCAGGTGACTGTTAAGTGAAAGAGGTAGAAAGACGGATCCAGCTAGGGTGGGCTGCATACGGGAAGCTAAGACAGGTCTTCAGATCAAGTTTCCCACAACACCTAAAGACCAGAATCTTCAATCAATGCATACTCCCGATACTCACTTATGCATCGGAGACATGGCCGCTCACTGAAACAACAAGGCATAAATTGCAAGTCACCCAAAGGAAGATGGAGAGATCTATGCTGGAAATACGCCTACAAGACATGAAACGAAATGAATGGATCAGAAACAAGACAAGGGTCGACGACGTCATACAGAGAATTGCGAAGCTTAAGTGGCAATGGGCGGGGCACGTCATGAGATTACCGGATGAAAGATGGGCAAAGAAGATCACGGAGTGGAGGCCGAGAATAGGGAAACGTAACCCAGGCCGGCCACGATCCAGGTGGAGAGATGATATACAAAAACATGCTGGAAAACAATGGACGCGTAAAACCCATAACCGCCAAGAATGGCATGAAGCAGGAGAGGCGTATATCCAGAAATGGAGTAATGAACGCTGAAGTTGATGATGATGATGATGACCACTCTCTATCACAGCAACTCATGAAAAACGCTAAAAATGCATAGTTACCCATGTACTAACTTTTAATAATGTACATAACAACGGTGATAATCATATACCTTCCTGCCTAATAACTGATAGTCAAATACATTCACAAACATCGCGTTATCTGCTGAAAGTACAGTCGTCATAGCAACCACACTAACTGTACTTTTAAGATTTATAAACTGTTCAAACGTTGTTTATTGACTCGTGATATAATCTAGCCGAATGCAACTCGTGTCTTCTTGATTATCAAATAATTTCCGTTTCCACTTGATATATTCTTTTAGTTTGTAAATCACGCGAGTCATATCTCATGTAAACAGAAATGATTATTTGATAATAATAACTAGTTGCATTATATATGATAATATTTGTTATGTGTTTAACAAATAAATCTAATACTAGGAATCTTTCTTTTAATTGGAAAGTGATGATGCGCAACTTTATCTTCTGTAAAGTCTCATCGTTCAAAGCAGCAAAGGCATGTACAAGCACCTCGGTGACCTGCAAGAAAATAATATGAATAACGTACAATAAAATTAAGAAAGAAAAGTGTTAATGTGGAATTTGGTAGGACAAGATAGTACTGGGCATGGCAAGGGGTACAGATTTGGCATGTGGACTTTCAATGTGCAGAAGTGAACAGGAATATATCGATTTGTAGGAAATTGTGTTAATAGGTGCTGCGTTTGGAAATGGGAGTGACAGATAAACTTATTTTAGATTGAAAATAAAAGTTGAAATGTTAATTCTAAAGCAAATTTATACTTGAAAATTTATTTAAGTTAATATAGCATTTTTAATTATGTCAATTTAATTTAAGAGACGTCAAAATGTAGACAGTAACTAAGAATATGAAAGTAACTAGCGTGGGTGCTTAGTGAAAGAATGATTAAAAACATAACAAACATATTTTCCATAAGGATTTGAAATACACGTATTTTTGATACGTTTCAATAAATTATATAACATTCAATTATAAATGGTGAATAATTGATTATTAAAGTAAATTTTAATAAATAACGTGTTGTATTTTGCACGTACCTGACAATGGGAGTGTCAGAATCCTGGAGTTTGATGCATTTAACTGAAGGAGTTGCAGTGAATCCGTAGGACTTCCGTCCTTTAGGTGAAGCAGAGATTGTCATAAAAGGTTGGACTAATATATGAAAGACTGGATTAAAATGCTTCTGAAAGACCAGCTTTACGAGAAATAAATTAAACTGTGAATGCTTAATTATAAATTACCTGAAACAAGCTGAGAAGTGATATCCACGAGGGTTGTGGGTTATGAAGTTCGGTAAACTATCATGTATAATGCAACTAGCGAGTTCTTGATTATCAAATAATCATTTCTGTTTACACGCGATATATTGTTTGGCAATTACGTGAGTCCGAAGGACGAGTGTGATTGCCTAAAACAGTATATCGAGTGGAAACAGAAATGATTTGATAACTAAGAAGACACGCGTTGCATTCGGCTAGATTATATCATGAGTCAATAAACAAAGTTTGAACAGTTTATTTATAAATATTAAAAGTATAGCTTATGTGGTTGCTATGACGATTGTACTTTCAGCAGATAACGCGATGTTTGTGAAGGTATTTGACTATCAGTTATTAGTCAAGAAAGTATATGATTATCACCGTTGCTATGTACATTATCAAAAGTTAGTACATGTGTAACTATGAATTTTTACTGTTTTTCATTGGTTGATGTTATAGGGAGTGATATAATCAAAGTAGATTTTATATTAAAAAAAAACTACATAACCGTTATCGAGTTTCAACGAAAAAACTCATTTAAAATGTCGAACTGCATGTCCCAACTTGAGTAAAGAGTTTCATGTTTTAAAAATTCTTAAATGAGCTAGCATTGAAATTTATTTAACAGAACATAATTGGTGCATCGGGTAAATTATTAATATGAAAACTACATAACTAAGACTATCTTAGGTTACGTCAATCTGACATTTGAAGGAGTAATGATTTGCGCAAGCTTATGTGTAATACCATTTACTGTAACGTCAAGAATATTTATTTCGTGTACTTGTATAGATCATTGCAATACTTAAGACTACTAAATCCAGTTGTACATTGCGGTTATCAAATAATGGTACTAATAGTACGTAATAGCTCTAAGTTCTCATACATCTCAGGTTTCCATATTTATAGACGTACACTACATTAGTATGTTTTTTCAAGTGGATACTAACGGCTGAATATATATTGCTGTGATCATTAAATGATGAATCATTCAATAACTAACTACACAATAATAAATCAGCCTAAAATAATGTTCCTAAAAGGAGTGATGGTTTCGTTTTATGATTGGAATTTCGGTTTCTTACAACGGCATTTGCAATTCATTTGTAAATAGTTCAGTTTTGATTGCAATAGTAATACAAATTAGAAGACTTATCTGAAAGCAGTAATTATTATTATGAAATGTAATATAAAAGTTTAATTCTTACATATTTGGTCATGTAGTTGAAAAGATCACAATGTATACTGTTAACTTACAAATATGATTTATGACAATTAGAAATGTCATAACAAGTAATAAAATAAAACTGTATTATCATTTCAAATAAACAGAACAAATGGGTTTTATAGAAATATAAATTGAATTGACACAAGTACCAATTGAATAGTCAATTTTAGACGTTAATGTACTGGTATGTACCCAATAATATTGTCATACACATAAAGAGTGTGAGAGGCAAATATTAGTGTGAAATTAATAACTTAGTGAGTGCATCGATTACTACTATACAAGGATATGCTGCTAACCACAAACAGGATAGCTGTAGCAGAGATCTGGCGAATAGAAGATTATAGAAGATTAAGAGCTCGAAGATAGATGCTTACAAAGTGATTCGATTGACCTTCCAACTTAAAACAAGACACATATAAAAGGAAAGTATTAATATAAAATATATCTGCTACTTACAGAGTTATTAAAATTTAATTAAATTGAATCATACATTAGATAATCATAAAATTGTAAACAGACAGTGATATTAATCTAAAATTGATTTAACTGAAATGAAGTATTTATCAAATATTATTAACAAAGGTGTTAAACGTATGATAAATGCAGATATTTGTTGCTTAATAAATACAATTGTCCTATGTATTGTATTATAGTTATTTGTTGTTTATGTCGTAATCTGAGTAACCCTGAGATAGAATCGAATTATTACAATTACATGCTAAAGACTGGACAAAAGGTAAAATTGAAATCAAAATTTTAAATAAAAACCTGAGAATAAGATTTAAATAAAAGCTATTAGACCACAGCAGTATTTATTGCTATACTGGTTATAAATAACTTTGAGGGTTATGCAAAAGATAAGTTCCACCCTATAATTCGTCTGGCCGGGTATAAGAGTAATAAAAAACTTTGCCATTAACTTTAATATAATCGTAAAACTTAGATTAAGGCGCTGTTAGTAAGGCATATCTTTTGCATCTTAAGTTGTTTTCGTTGAGATATTTTATTCATTTTTACTTGGACATGTAGATTTTGCAAGAACATTTTTGTTTTGTATTAATGTCCTTTCTTTTATTTTTAATCCAATTAAATTTAACTTGATCAATATTAGAACAAAACTGCGACTTTAATAAAAACAAAATTCTGCAGAAGATCGTTGCTACAGGGGAATTTCCATTTCCACTTCCATTCGATTCGGCAATCAATTTTTCTGCGATTATAACTGTCCTGTAGTGCACGCTAGGGAGAAAATTGGAAAAGCGTGGGAAACATGCTGGAAGCGTTAAAAAAGTTTTCGTTTTAAACGAATGTTGTCACCAGTTTTGCACAGATCTTCGGAAGATTAATTGCCCTTATTATCCCTTTCAGCCTTGGAATCGAGGCTCTTTAGGCGGACATTTACATAGCACTGTTATTTATTATCGCGATACATTAGTTCCCTTGCTTTGTCGAAATCGGACACAAAAATTGAATTCGAGATGACGTCGGCAGCGTTTTTATGGCAAGGCGTAAAATAATTCGTTAAACCGAGAATTGGAATTTCTGTGTCAAGTTGCAAACAGAATGAAACGTAGGGAAAGGCTCAGGTTGCATTAATGAAGTTATTGTTCTCCTAAAATAGACCTGTGTGGGTTTCGTATAAGCCAACGGTATGTGAAGAATCTGAGTGATAGACACCTCAACAAAGAACGCGCTTTTTTGAAATCGGCTCCATTCTGCTGAAAGAATACGCCCACTGCTTCGATGAAATATTTTTTAACACATACATTCTGTCATATTAGGATATTCAACACTAAGATTATTTTTAAAGATCACATCAGTTCTGGTATTTCTTGTCATGCCTGGTTTTGCGTAACATCAGATTGCTTAATTTAGGAGTCCTACATCAATCTTCTAAAGGGATCATGAATTTCCCTCTAATTATAGAGAAAACCCATCCAGTATCGGATCTGCGAACTTGGACAATTGCGACCGATTAGGGACTGATCAATAAAACTTGCGGACTTGAGTGGCAGCAAAATAATGCCAAATATGTCACGGATACGGGGATGTCGCGCCTCGCTCGATGTCATCGGTTCCCAATTATACGACATATCCATCATGTTGGATGTGACAAACGCAGACGTGCTTCATTGTTTAACACTGCACGTACAAACGGACGCCTGTGTTCCTGTTACATCCTGTTATTATGAAATAGGACCGAAATTCTGACTCGTATTTATATAGGACGTGTTGGATGAACTCCGACGTGTTTTTCAAAACTCCCATCCGCCATAAAACGCGTCACATGCTATCAGCTTTGCGCAAATGGTACGCGAAGTGCTGCTTGCATATTCTTGCAGGGGTGTGGGGATGAACGAAATATTGACGTAAACAACACTGTGGTATTTTTTATTCTAGTACATTTGGCCACCAAAAAACTGGATCGATATAAAAAAGGGCGATAAAGTAAAACTAATACTGAATCTATACACCCCCACGTTTTCTTCGCCTTCAATATTACTAGAAGTAGCCACTAATAAAAAAATATTCGTAGAACTTGCTCCTAAATTCGCGGGGTATATTAAAATAACACAATAGAAGTGGTCCAAGAACAGATCCCTGTATTACCCCTAGAGCTTTAAGACAATACAGTTGCTACACAAAAATGTCGATTAAATATCCCTTGATTATAATTTGTTCAAATAGACATCCTTTGCTCGTGTTGCACTGTGATATATTAACCAAGGTGCTCTTAACAAAAGGACATAATTAATCATGGACTGATCATTTGGAATTGTGTGGGCAATCTCGCTGTTTTGCAACTTTATTAGAGGTTTGCAAGCCTCAATTTGGGCTCGGAGCATAAAGGACATTTGGGGGATGCGATGGGGAAGTGTACTGCCCGATTGAATTAAAAAAGGGATTCTTCCGATATGCGGCCTATTTTTAAACACATCACGATCGCGTGGATGCGAAGGATTTGTTTGTTCAACTAATCCGGCTTTGTTTACTTCATTAAAAAATCGAGTTACAGCGACGTGGCGCCCTGTCGCTACCCAAATTTCCAATGTAGGTAAAATAATCACGCATTTTTGAAGCCAGCATAATCTGCAACGATCTCGCGTTCAATATCATGCGCCGGCATAAAGAGTGCAAGTGGATGGCGGTCTTGAGGCTAAAATTGCGTGCAACCTTGAGCCGGTTTAAATTTAGACGCCGTGTAAACTATTTATTCGCGAAGGAATCAGCAAATGGAGTGCAGCCCTAAATAGCAGAACAGGACTTCGACGTGGGGTTGATTTACGTTTGCTGTAGGACATCGGTTTTCATTAAAAGGCTTCGGTCTGGCTTCAGTCCAGTTTACTAATTCGTGTTATTCCCTAATTGGCCACTTAAGCAAAACGTGCAAGTTTTAACGTGCCCTGAATTATTAAGCAGACATTAGATGCATACACTTATCTAATCTAATACGAAAATTGAATTATGAGTTTTTATTAAAACATGCAAAATACAACCTAAAATGAAAGTGTTTCGAGGTAGCATAATATCAATGAAACTGAATGCAATTGAATGAAGCTGATAAAGTGGAATGAAGATACAGGTATTGCGAGCGATCTTGACTTTTCATCGGTGTGTTCATTAGATTTTCATTAGATGCTTGTTCATATTTTTATCATTCATTTTATTTTAAACCATAGGGAAATACAGTACAGCACCTACGATCATCCTCCATGGACATTACAAAAACCCACTGAATTAATATACAAAAAAGAACAACCGTTTAATTTGCTGGATGTTTTGAATATTTTTATTTTTTAATTATTGGATTATTCCGTTAGCTTTTGTCTTTAATATTTGTTGTATGCTATGTACTTTTAGGATGTGTTTGGTGGATTTGGGAAGTGAAAGTATTTAGAACTAATCTGCTTCATGCGAATAAAATGGCACAAACAAAAGCTCTTCCTTAAATAAAAATGTTCTTTTTTGAGTCGGTAGAAAAATTATTTTCAATGAAAACCCTCTTAAGATTTCAAATAGAAGACATGTTCATAATAGCAATCCTTTTGTCTTCGAAATGTAATTCTTAAAAGAAACTAATTTCCTCTTTATAAATAAGATGGAACCCAAGGAAATTGTTGTTTTCATGCAGATGTTGTTCGTGGATAGCAGTCAGTAGGAAAGATGATCTTCAATGAAAACCCTCTCAAATAGATGTCGTATAGTAATAATAGGGATTCAACCGTCTTTCAAATGTTAATCTTCAAAGAAACTAATTTCTCTTTTGCAAATAAAGTGGAACACAAAGAAATTGTTCTTTGAATACAAATGTTATTCTTGGATAGGCACAAATCGCAAAGACGATCTATTCGTCTTCCAAATGTTATGATTTAAAAACACTAATTTCCGCCTTTATAAATAAAATGGAACACAAAGAAGCTGTTCTTTGAATACAAATGTTCTTGGATAAAGACCAGTAGAAGAAAAAAACATCTTCATATCTCAAATATAAGTCATATCTTCATAATAAGGATCCGCTAGTTTTGCAAATGTTCTTCTTTAAGGAAACTCATTTCCCCTTTGCAAATAAAATTGAACACAATGAAATTATTCTTTGAGTATAAATGTTCCTAGATAGAAACCAGTAGAAAGGGTTCTCTTCGATGGAAACATTCTTGACTTCTCAAATTGAAGTTTATATGTCCTTAAATGAATTTCCCCATTGCAAATAAAATAGAACACAACGAAATTATTCTTTTAATGCAAACATCAGTCTTGAATAGAAGTTAATAGAAAAGATTATCTTCAATGAAAGCCCTCTTCACATCTCAAATAAAGGTTACATATTTATAATGGGGATTCAGTCGTCTTCGAAATGATATCCTTTAAAGAGACTAATTTCCCCTTTGTAGATGAAATGAAACACAAAGAAACTGCTCTTTGAATACAAAGGTTCTTTTTGGATAGAAACCAGCCGAAACGATTACCATTCAATGAAAATCTTCCTAACATCTCAAATAGACATCATATGTACCTCAATAGACCTCCATGTGTTAGTTTCGTAAGTTTGGAAATAAAATGGAACACAAATAAATTGTTCTTTTAATGCAAATGTCCTTCCTTGAGAGAATCCAGTAGAAAAGATCTTCAGTATAATAGAGGTGAATGTTCATAATAGGTAACCACACATCTTGCAAATGTTCTTCTTTAAAGCGACTTATTTCGCGTTTGCAAATAACATTGTACACAAAAAGCACTGTCCTTCCAGGATGAAAACTAGTAGAAAAAAATATAATTTAACGAAAATCTTCTTAATATCTCAAAGAGAGGTAATATGTTCATTAATCGTCATGCAAATGTTATTCTTCAAAGGAACTAATTCATATTTGTTAATAAAATTGAATACAAAGCAACTATTATTTGATTATAAATGTTTTCCTTGATGATCTTCAATTAAAACCCGCTTATATGTTATATAGAGTCATATATTTATCACAGTGCAGTGCTCTAATCGTCATGCAGATGTTATTCTTCTAAGGAACTAATTCATATTTGTTAATAAAATTGAATACAAAGCAACTATTATTTGATTATAAATCTTCTCCTTGATGATCTTCAATTAAAACCCTCTTACATGTCATATCAAGGTCATATATTTATAACAGTGCTCTAATCGTCTTCCAAATTTTAGTATTTAAAGAAACTATTTCCTCTTTGCAAATAAAATGGAACACAAAAAGCTCTGTTCTTTGAATACAAATGTTCTTCATGGATAGAAATCAGTAAAAAACATAATTCCATGAAAACCTTCGTAATATGTTCTTAATATCTCAAAGAGAGGACATATCTTCATTGATCGTCTTTCACATGTTATTTTCCAAAGGAACTAGTTCCATCTTTGTAAATAAAATAGAAAACACCCTATAACATGTCAAATAGAGGTAATACGTTCATAACACGATTCTAATCGTCTTCCAAATGTTATTATTTAAGAAGAAACTAATTTCCCCTTTGCAAATAAAATTGAACACAAAAAATCTGTTCTTTGAATACACGTTCTTCTTGGATGGAAACTAGTAGAAAAAAATAATGATTTCATGAATACGTTCTTAATAGTTTAAAGAGAGGACATACGTTTATCAATCGTCTTCCGTATGTTCTTTTCCAAAGGAACTAATTTCCTTTTTGTAAATAATGGAAACACTATTTAGCATATTATATGGCCATAACAAGGAATTTAATCGTTTTTCAGATGTTATTACTTAAAGAAAATGTCCTTTTTTACAAATAAAATTGAACACAAAAAGCACACAAATGTTTTTCCTGGATAGAAACAGTAGAAAAAAAAATCATCATTTAATGAAAACCTTTCTTAATATGTCAAAGAGAGGTCGAATTTTCATCAATCATCTTCCATATGTTATTTTGAAAGGAAATAATTCCCTCTTATTTATTAAAATATATCTAAATTGAATGCAAGGAAACTATTCTTTGAATAGAAATGTTCTCCTTGATAAACTTTAATGAAAATGCTCTTAACATGTCATATAAAGGTCATACACGTTCATAATAGGTCTTGCAAATGCAATTATTCAAAGAAACTAATTTCCTTTTTGCACATAAAATGGAATACAAAGAAACTGTTCTTCGGATATAAATGTTCTTCACGAAGAGAGATCAGTAGAAAATATCATAATTTAATGAAAACTTCTTAACATGTCAAAGATATGTCATATGTTCGTCATTCGTCTTCCAAATGCTATTCTTCAAATGACCTAATTCCTTCTTTATAAATAAATAGGAACACAAGCAACTGTTCGTTGAATAGAAATATCCTTCGTGAATAGAATTCAGTCGAATAGCAGTTATTCAATGGAAATCTTCTTAACATCTCTAATAAAGGTTATTATGTCCATAATAGGGAGCACACCATTTTCCAGTTGTCAGTCTTCAAAGAAAAACTAATTTCTACTATGCAAATAAAGTGGGACACAAAGAAGACGTTCTTCTAGGATATAAACTAGTATAATTGTACACTATTTTCAATAAAAGTTGTCTGATGTATGGAATGGAGATCGTAGATTCATGTAAGAGATCCAATTCAGTTATTCTTCTGATTTTTTCTTTCGAAGTTTTCCAGATCTCAAATAGAATTCTATTCATTTTCAATTTCTAACTTACATGGTTATTTAATTTCTAAATATTTACTTTTTATTTTTTCGTAATATTCTGAAACCTATTGTGAAATATACTGGGCAGCGTAGGTAACTAGCCTTACTTCCGTACCTCCAGAAGAGGTTTGGTTCTGCCTGCTTTAATTATATTGATGCTTTAATTATTGAATTTTCGAATGAATGCTGTTATTTTAGGATATGTTTGTTGCATGAAGTAATTTGTATGTTTGAAATTTAAGCATGCGAAATGCGATATGACAAAAACATTTGTTGCTTAATTTTTTTTTTTAATTGCATTAACTTCCAGAATATTAAATGATTCTGAAATTTAGAATTAGCACAATTTATTCAATAGAATGAAGTAATTAGCAGTTTCCAATTTTAGTTTTTGTGGATTACCCCAGAAACGTCTATGTAATTATTTTACTTAAAATTAAAATAACTCCTACAGCGGTGCTTGAAAAAAATAGGGAATTTAAATCGTCTTTCAAACGTTTGGGTTGCGTTTTACGGCGGTTTTTACTATTCCTTTGATCATTTTCTTTGTTGTTTGTGGGTACTTGATAAAGCTTTCTCTTGTCTTCCGTAATTTTGCTGCGTTCCTCTTTGATCGCGAGAATTTAGATTAGCGAAAGGTCTTTAATTGCAGGTTTAACTGGTGGCTGTTCCTGGATTGTTCCACTCCGCTCGATTTGTGCTTGGGTTTAAGTATTTCATTATTGGCAAAATCAGTGATAAAAAGAAGTGCTTTAAGAAATCAAAGGCAGCACATAGAAATCGACTGCGAAGCGCTGCCAGTTCAACTTGTTTTAGAGTATTTGTAAAGTGACATGCCTAGATTCTTTCTCAATTTTCTTCCCGTCTACCGTTTGTGTGTTTTTTGTTCTTCTCGTATTCAGTTTTTTAAATCGTCTAGCAAGGTGTATCGCTTTTATTCCTCCTTATCAAATTTAGATAGTGTTTTTATTTATTTTCCAACACTGGGGCTGCTCTGTGGAAAGGACACTTTATTGTATGCGTTTCGGATGGGGGACGATCCAAGAATGTTTTCAAAGAGGGCGCTCCACTAGATCTCGGCGTTTCGTAAGTGAAATATATGCTTGGGAAATCAATTCCTTCTATTATTTGTATTGGGTCGGATCGGATACGTAGCGCCACAAATTCTGCGTAGGAAAACAAATCGGTGCATCTGCATATAGGTCAAATTGGATGGCTGTATTGGTCGCGAGGCCGGAATGAGCTCGCGAAGATTTTATGTCTGCTTTATGGGATTCTCCTGGCTGATTTATCTTCACACTCAATAGATTGCGAGAGATTTCCTAGCGTCGCGCTTCATGTTTATGTCACAGCGCGTCGTGCCGCTCCAGTTGGGATGTCAAACAGAAATGACTATTCGCTAATTGCTCCATCCAAAATCTTGGCCAATCATCGATTTTTCGTCACACGTCAAGAGCAAGGTTAATGCAAGCGGCGGCTTAGCCCGGTTCCGAACCGCTGCTGCAGCTCTTTGTTGAGGATTTATGTTGCGCGCGGACATGAGAAATATGTCCCTTTGACAAAAAATTTATTTTCCGTCAAACAACGGGCCGTATCCGGAAAAATGGCCTTTTATCAAACATTCCGCTAGATTGAAACTCTTGAAGGAACAGTAAATCACGTGGCCGCGTATATCGGCGGTGTTTACGCAGAGGTTTATGACATCAATAACGGAAAATTGTTATAGATGTGTTCTCAATCATTTAATCATGCTCCATATATCACTGCTTCCACCTGACAAACGCAAACCTGCGTCTCGAACATAACTAACCCTGCAAGTCGGCACTCACCGACAGAACGAAGTAGCGAAAAGTTTGATCGACAGCGTTTGAAGAAGCCGCGCGACATGTGAAGTACAAGGTTTCGTAATGGATTAAATTGGAGGATTATGTAAATACCAAAAATAAATATGGAGATGTTAAACTGTTTTCTCATTTTTCATAAAATACTAAAAATGATCACACTTTTTCATCGTTGGCATTCATATGTATTATTACTAGATTGCATCTTAAATCCTAGGGAAAGATAAGATCCCGAGATCATAGAAAATGTGCTGGAAAAGCTGGGCGCATTGTTACAGTATCAAATTGATTTAACAACGCTCACGGATGACTGAGTGCCGAATTCTAAACAAGTCCGGGAAACGTGCACACTTACCCTGGAAATCGTAAGAAACAGGCTAAAGGCCGCGGCTCAAATACGTTCAGGGAGGGGACGTGGTCCTAAACACTACACGGCAAGCTTGTTGATATGTATAGGGTGTCACCAAATAAAAGGGCGCCACAAGGTCCAACTCAAGGAGACCCACGCTTAACCGAACCTTGAAGGTCAAACGGGGCAAAACATACTCAAATGCTACTTCTGGAAGCCACAGCGTAGCGACAAGCGCGCCAACCTACCTGCAACGCTCACTCACCACGTCCGGGCCTTACCTTACATCGATCTTAACACAGTGACTCAGTCACCCTGTAAACAAACATGCACAAGACAGAAAAATCATAATTCGTTACAGTTAATACATCTATTGGGTCACTTGACATGACCGAAAAACTTACAGTTGTACCGACGTGGTCGGCACGTACATTTGGCACAGTGAAAGGAATAAATACTTAACGGAAGAAACCCAGCTGGGAAACGCCCTATCTAGGAGTTACAACGCACAGCTAAGGCGAACAACAAGTCAAAATTCGTTCTATTTAAATGTCGGCTTACGACTAAACAAGTGTATTATACAAGCGTGAAATTTGTATTTGAGTTTAAATCACAAAAACATACTGACTTGCGGCAAAGCAGTTTAGAACACAAACGTTAGATTTGTACAAGAGTGTACCAGACATTAATTGAGCACCGGGCACAGATATGTGAGTTTAGTTACAAGAATACACGGGCTTGCAGCAAAGCAGCTTAGAACACAAACGTTAGCTTTATACAAGAGTGTACCAGGCACTAATTGAGCGCCGGGCACAGATATGTGAGTTTCATTACAAGAACATTCTGGCGAAACAGTTTATAACACAAATGTTACCTTGGTTGATAGATCGGCCTCGAGAGGGGCGTAGTGCGCTCGCACAGGCGTCGTTTCTTGCTACACTTTTGATAACGTGGTGTGGGCGAAATGCAGTGACGTCCGGAATGGTCTTCTGCGTCAGGCGTGGGTGGAATGTGTCATGCCCCCTTGGAAATCAGCATGGCTGTTGATTAGCTCACACGGCAATGAATCCCGTCTAACAAATGACAGAGAAAATGGGCCAAACGAGCCTCTATAACTAAAGAGTGGCCAAAACAAACCCGCGAACGGACATCACCAACAAAACATGAGTACTCTCAACGTTCGCCAAGCGCCGTCTGCCACAAGAAGAAGAAAACTAAAGAAGTCACTAATAACTGCAAAAACAAACCGCCCCCCGCACCCGAACGATGCGGGCGAGGGGCGGAAACATAAGCACGGTATGTCGACTTGACTCTACGACGGCCCCAAACTGAATGCCTAAAAACAGACGCGCTTAAACTGGCTGACTCCTAGTGCAGGTGCAGCCAATCACAGCGCAAGCCGCGTCAGAGTCAACAACGCGTGATCGATAAAAAGCGACAGAGGTAGAAGCCATACTATTTGCTCTCGTGGGCTAAATTTTGAATCACTTGAAAATAGACGTTCTTACAACTGAAGGACACGCAGCTGCATGAAACAACGATGTAAAGATTGGCGCGGTACGCTAAACCTTCAACTGAAGCCAAACGCCATGCCCGTGTCTGAATTTTTCTTTGATGTGAGAAGCGTTATGCGATAAATTATGCGTAAGATGGCCCCGATATACAGGCAGGCTCGCCAACTCTGTCCCAAAACTATACTAAATGGTAATGTAACTATAGGAATTCAAGAAAAATAAAAAATGGCCTGACAGCATTCTTGACAAATTTTGATAAACATAGTCCTTGGGTTTACTATACCAAGACAAAGACGAAACTCGGCAAGACTCTTCATCATTTAATCTATTAGAACAGTTGTTAGGACCGTTTGATTTGGCGTGCGAAGAAAAAAGGCAGAAGGGGTTAGTATTTTCATTTGGTTGAGCCCGTGACGCTGAAGTAAGCGCGGAGCAAACTCAGTTCAGTTTGAATAGTTGGCCAGGGACAGTCAATCTGGGGGTTTTTGTGTTTATGATGTGCGCTTACAATTCCACAATGTAGCTATTTTGTTAAGCCTATACGACAATTGTCGAATCTAGTCAATTTCTCCAAAATTCAGGCTGCTGAGTTTAAAACTCCTAACCCGTCTTGAAGTACCGCGGAAATTTTATATCGACCTATGATTGGATTTAAAGGAACCAGTATCGTTCATCCACGCCTTCTATCGCACCATTCGGACAAATCAACGCATCGCTGAAGAAACACCGCGCGCAGATTCACGCTGAAACTATCGCTATCCATTCTCCAACGGAAACTCTGGGATGCTGCTGGTTTTTGCTGCTTAACTTGGGCGGCATCCGAGCTATCGCCTCACTAATTTTTCGTTTAGGCCGCATTTCTGCACGCAGCTAAGTCATCTATAATTTATTATTTTATACATGTGTGCTTTACCGTAATTTTTGTGTTTCTAAGCTGTGCGTTGTGATATATAGTGTGTTATTTTCCCTTGTGGAATTCTTTCGCCGGAAATTCTTAGTAATTGGAAACATTTATTATGGTCACAGCTGCAAGGCTGGCCCGCTAAAATCTAATATTATGAATGTTATCTTAATAGAATATTCTTTGACATTTTCTGTGTGATTTTCATTTGTCAGGCGCAGTACAAGTCCGCGTGTTTTGCAGATAAGCAAGTATTTTCATAGGTGCAGGAATAAGATATCGTTCAATATTGGACTTGAGCATCGTTCGTATTTCCCATACTCAGAAAGTCTTTTATGATGGGACCTCCCACTTATTCATGTAATCATCTTTGTCCTCTACTACTCTATTACTATTTAGATCTTAATTTGCTATTTGAAAGAAAAGAGGAACACTAAAACAATGTTCCAGGTCTTCAAAATTTTATTATGCAAGCTCATCACTCATGTATTTCAGAAGATGAGTCCATCGCCCTCTAAATGTTATTTTCCAAGAAAAATTCTTGTGAATGGTCTTCAGAATATGAAACAGAATTGTATTCCTCAGTTTCAAATTTGGCTTTATAACGTTTTTGAAATTGTTGATATTGCCACGATCACGTTGTGTATACCACTGCTGCCACCTGAAAATCGCAATCTGATTCGTAAGCATAATTAACTCTGCAAGTGTATGAAATCCACATCCACAGGAGACCAAAGTTGCGAAACCGTTTCGTTGATCGACAGGGAGTGAAGAATCCGGGCGACATGTGAAGTATAAGGCTGCCTATTGTAAACAGGATGGGATTATGTCCGCCCCTCGTTTATGCGATATGGGTACGAATAGGAATAAATCCAGATTTAGCGCCATGCAAATCGGAAATCAAAGCGGGATTTGCACTTGCGAATTTATTGAAATTATACGATTTTCGTATCCGCAGCAAACTACCGCATTAGGGGACTAAGCCCATTTCCCACCCTCGAGAGGCGTTAATTGTAATTTTTGCTTATGTCGGTTCGCGCTGTTTGTTTAATGGGACATTCTGTTTGCGATGGAAAATTCAGTCGCTGTTTATTGGAACTAATACGCAAACAGACTCGTATATTTGAGCACCTCGAGTAAATAAACAAGTGCGTTGCACGGTTCAGCAATGAATTTACATCAATTGCAAATTTTTATTGTCAGTCAGCACGGTCATTGTGGGTTTATATAAACCCTTGTGCATTTATAGCTTGTTTTATGACAACACTCCTTTTTGTTTGGTTGAATATTTAATATTAAATGGAAATCGTAAGTATAAATATGGTTCTTAAGTGTTTTCTTTTTTTTATTTGCTTTTATACGTGACCTAACAATATGGTTAGAACTTACCAGTTCGTCTTCTAACTACATATCTATATCTGAAAGCTGTACCATTATAACTAGACAAAACAACTCTGCAGGTCTCAGTAGCCCACGGTTTCAATTGTCTTCTTCCACTTTTATTTGTTCTTTTCCAAGTTATTTCCAATCTCTGATGTGGCACTGCGTAAGATCTTCTTCTATTGACCTCTTTTTTGTTTTGCACCTGCTTCATTCTCTCATAAAATGTTTGTTACCCTTTTCTCTGGAAATCTGGTGATATGTCCAAGCCAGTGTATCTTGTAATGGTTGTTATTTTTGAGCTGTCTGTCTAGTTCCATAGCATGATTTCCGGGTTTGTTCGACTTGATTCACACCTACATATATTCTTCTTAGTAACTTCCTCCTGTTTTAACACCCGAATTTAGTCAAAACCCGAATTAACTAGTTAAAAGTGCTTTCGTCGACACTAGTTTTAACTAGTCAGAACTAGAATTGCCTGCAGTTTGTTAATTAAAACGTAGTCCAATGCAATCTACCGTAACCTCATCTAACCTAACCTGACCTGACCTGACCTGACCTCACCTGACCTAACCTAACCTAACCTAACCCAATCTAATCTACCATAACTATGTTTTGCTATTTAGTATTAATTTTCATTGACAATATGCAGGTAATTCTACTTTTGACTAGGGTGCCTTGATGCCAATTTGACGCATTTGTCCTTTCCAGGGTACGGACAGATTGTTTCGAAAGTAGAGTGAGAGGGGACGATGCTCTGTCCGTACCCTGATGCCTGATCGTTGTCCCCTCTCGCTTTAAGGTGCTTTAAAGTGAGAGAGAACAACTATCTGTCCGTACCCTGGAAAGGACAAATGCGTCAAATTGACATCAAGGCACGCTAGTTTTGGCTAGTTAAAATTAGTATTGACGAAAGTGCTTTATTGGAACTAGTTTTGACTAGTACTTCTTTTGATTTTAACATTTGTTAGATCTCCATCACTTCTGCTTCCTTTAGTCAGTCTTTTGTTTATTTCTCTACTTTCCCGATTTCTGTTGTGTTATTATGACCCCAGACAGTCAAAACTCTTACCTTCTTCAAACTTATACTTTTTTCCTTCTCTAAATATGATCTTAAAGGCTTGTCCAACACGATTCTCGTTGCCCCTCATCGCCGTGTACTTTGTCTGGTTTTCGTTTATTTCCAACCCAAATTCGTTGGCTTTCATTTCCAAGCTTCAGAAACCTTTTGCTTTTGCTGGCCTACATGTTATTAACAGATATTAGCAGATCATCAACACATGCTACATGCTGATAGGGTGATATTCTACTGTACCTTTGGTATATTCTTAAGTATACACCAAAATAAATAAAACTGGTGGCAGTGGATCACCTTGTCGTATACCTCTGCTGACTTCAAAACTACCAGAGTCTGCTTTCTACCATGACCTTACATTTAGTGTTTTTATTATTCTAGGGAAAACAAAATATTTTAATACTTTATACAATTTATGTTTCTTGATTGTATGGTATCATTGTCTAAAATCAATGAATAACGCATTTAGTGACAAGTTAAATTGATAGGAACTTGATAGAGTATGCTTAATTGCAAAAATTTAATCACTTACTGGCCTCATTTGTGGGAAATCCAGCTTGGTACGTACTATTCTATAATTCCGCATCACCATTGGTTTGTTATGTAATTAATATTGCTAAGATCGTATATACTGTATCTTGAAGGCTATTCCCCTGTCCTTTCTCCACCTTTTTTCAGGAATTCTGCTATAATACCATTTTCTCCTGGCGATTTATAGTTCGTTACATAGTCTATTAGGTCCATGACCTCCCTCCTATTTGGCATATCATCTTCACTAATCTGGTTGTCCAGTTCTTCGATCTGCTGATACATCCCTTTCCTCGGTTCTTCTGAATTAAGTACTTTTCTAGAATAACTCGCCCATCTATCCAATTTCTCATCCATTCCCTCCAGTAACTGACCATCTTCGTCCTTGTAGTACCATGACATGTTTTTGTATAAGTTTCTCTCTTGTCTTTAATTCTTGATAGAATTATGGCCCCTTTATTAACAAAATGTTCCTCGACCCTTCTCAGTTTCTCTTCTAGGCACAGCTTTTTTCCTTAAGAGAATTTTCTATGATATTTTGGGCATATCACCAGAAACGAAAAGTCTGTACAGCGACTAATGATCGAAGAACGTGTGCGTTGTGGAGAACTTTTGATATTGATCTTTCTCATAGATGCTTTTTAATTTCCTTCCTATGTATTTCACTTCAATGTCCTATAGTTCTACATATGTATAATGGAACATTCATGCATTAACGTGAAATAATGGAGTTGTGAATACAGTGGACTAGAACATAATGCGTTCCTTGGTCTTGCTCTCAAGTTGTGTGTAGTTGAATTTGGAATAATATAAGTGGACAATAGAGGACGTCGTTAACGTAAGCCGTTGACCATCCGAGCTGAATTTTGAGAGAACTGTCGTAGTGGCTCCCGTTATGCATGCAGATTGAATGTGCGAGTTTGCATTTAGACGGGGACGCCGTATTTGGGTTAATTTTAGCTTAATAGTAAAGCGGCGGCCTAACGAAGCGGCAAAGAGGCAGATAATTAGGGCCGGCTTCGAGCGTTCCTCCCTAACGGGACCATGTTTATTTAATGTCGAGCCGGATACGGGAGTGCACCATAAACAATCTCCGTATGTAAAGAACAGAGCCTCTTGAAAAATAAATCACAATTTCTAGCTTATTAACGCGACAAATGATTTAGAGTTCTTGGTTGCAGCCGGCGAACAAACAACGGCCCGCTGAAACACACTCGTGCATAATTGATGGGGCAGAACCGCGACCGAGACGCGCGATTGCTATTTGATGGTAGCTAATCGAATTTGATGCCGAAGTAGCGATTCCAGCGGAAGAGAAGAGCCGGCGCCCGATACACGGCGTTATTATAGACGCATATGCCGAAAATGGGCCTAATAGTAGTAACAAATGAAGGTTCCAGAAATGGCTGCAGATGTCGTTCTCCGGAGGTCTTCCTTCAAACAGTCGTTACGAACTTTCGTATAGATAGGTGTAGTTTGCAGCGAGCGGATGTCATCGCACCCTATTTTTGGAACGGTCGTGGCGCAGATGGCTGAGCGCGACAATACGCATCCGGATACGATGGCGAGTAATAACATTAAACTCATCAGAATACATTAAAGTAGCAAACTGTGGAATAACGACGCCGAATCTGCACGCATCGCAGTCTCCCGACGGTGTCACCTGCCCTTGGATCGCTAATCTCGCCGCTAAAGGAGCCGGACGCAATGGAGTTTCATTCCAAACGTCGTTAACGCACCCCTTTTCCTACGTTATTTCACATCTCGTGCGCACGAACTTCCTAATCATAAGCTCTCATCAAAGTTTCTTATTGGATACATGAATTATTGCAATCTATTGAGCAATATTGTGTAGCCGTATATACACGTACTGACTCAGTAGGGTTTGTCTAATGGCTCACATCCATAGTTACCTTAACATTATTACGTACGCTAATCGACAAGCACAACAAAATAAGATTAGAATGCCCAATTGTACGTTAGGCTGCTGGTAAAATAATAGTTACTTCATGAAGGTAGACCAAATTCGAAGCAAATAAATAATCATTCGTTACAAGTGCAATGTTAGTTAATTGGCGCCAGGCTCTGTAACGTGAAGTGGCATACCTCAATAGAGCCACTTGAGGCAGTTACGCTGCCATAGGATGATCATTTATCGATAACAAGGTGCAGATACATCGTATCTTAGGAACGTGAAGAGCACAACGAAAACAAAACTATGTAACAGTTATATTTATTATGTTAAGTATATATTTCAACGGGAACGTACATAATCATACAAAATATTGTAGTAAAAGGTTACGTAGCAATTTGACTAATTGAAAATATAACGTAAGTTTGTAATTTAAAAAAAATCAATGATCAAGTGTGTTGCAACTCATATTAACGTTGTAGCTATTACACAAAGTAGCAGTAAACGTCGGCTTAGGATAAATTAGCACGTTATTACAAACGAACTTACAGATATGATATTAAATTGAGTAAAATTATAAGTATTTAAGCTATTCAAGCAGTGAGTTCAGAAATTAACAGGACTGATGCTCATTAAATGTTAAACAATGCATTTACTACATAACCTTCAAGTTAGATGTCGCCTACAACACGTAACGCACCAGGTCGGTCGTGGGTAATTAGAAGAGTCGCCCGGAATCCGAAAGGGCGTTGAAGGTCGCTACGGCATCCATGGGCGGAATGCTTGTGGTTTATTCCACCCACAAGAAAACATGCTTGCTGCGTAACTCGCCAGGCAAAAGCTGTGCGTTAAAGACCTTAACGCTAGGCGATAAAACTAAACTCACCCCTTAGCTGGCGTTAGGGCTTCGAAGTCTTAAGTGCAAAATGCCCATTATAGCCACGCGGCACAGAAATGAGAGGAAGTCAATTATTGTCCTAGTACTTTGCCAATAAAATACTACTGCCTGTCAGCCTTGTTTTATTAACCACTCAAAGTTTTATTTGTTTTCTCACCACAAAGAATCAGGACCATTTTGAACTCACTCTAAAAATTAGCTAATAATGTTAAAATTCCCTAACAATGTATGACGTCGAACAAACCCTAGCTACGAATTCATTTCCACTTCTCATTAAAAAGGTTGCTTAACGAGGAAAGCGGAATAAAGACTAGAAACTAAATGTATAAGTTTACAACATAAAGGTGCATTTATACTTACTTTACTTAATCCGGTCCTCTTGTACCTATTGGTGTCGAGGGTTGGTGTCGTCGTTTGGTGGGTTGGGCGTCTTCTGGTGGAAATTCCTCCAGGTTTTCCTGTCTTGTGTTAGTTCGGTCGCTTCCCTCCATTGTTTTCCTCTTTCATTTAGAATTTTGTCTACCGTATCATTCCATTTTGTTCTAGGTCTTCCCCTAGGTCTCGTTGCTTGTACCCTGCAGTTCCATATTATTTTGGTGATGTTGTATTCGTCCAATCTGTTTAAATGGCCGAACCATCGGAGTTTATTTCCCTCTATAACGTGCCTTATTGATCTGATTCCCAGGTCCTGTCTTATTTTTTTTGTTTCTGAGTCTGTCTATTTTGGTTACTCCTCTTATTTTGCGCAGGAATTTCATCTCTACTGCTTGTAATTGTTTGCTTTGTCCTTCGTTTAAAGTCCATGTTTCGCTCCCGTACGTGAGGGTGGGGACGTATACTGCTTTGTAAACTCTGGTTTTAACGTCTTGGGATATTTCTTTTTTGTTTATAAGCCCATTGTAGATTGTCCCATATAGTCTGTTTGCCTTTTTTATTCTGTTGTTTAGTTCTTCTTCCATCATGCCGTTTTCGCTAATTATGGATCCTAGGTATACAAAACTTTCTACTTGTTCCAATTTTTTGTGTCTAAGTTCCACTGTAATGCTTTCGTGCTGTCTTGCAATTACCATTGTTTTTGTTTTTTCTAAATTTATCTCCATATTCCTTTCTCTCAGCGCCTCATCCCATATTTTTAGATTTTGTTGTAGGGTCTCCTTGTTGTTTGCCACTATCAGCATGTCGTCGGCATATGCCATTTCGGATATGTAAACTGGTTTCAGTTTATAGAACCCTGCGTGGTATTTCCTGGTTTTCTCTTTAACTTCCTTGGTCACCTCATCTAGCACTAGTATAAAGAGTAAAGGGCTTAAAATTCCTCCTTGTGTGACTCCTAAATTCGTTAGAAACGGTCTCGATTCTTTGTTGTATGTTCTGATATAGTTCCGGCATGTTTTATAAAGGCTCTGTATACTAGTTATCAGTTCGTCTTTCACCCTTCTCTTTCTTAGGACTTTCCATATTTCTTCTCTAGGTATGCAGTCGAAAGCCTTAATTAGGTCTACAAAGCAGCAGTATATCTTCTGATCGTACTCGATGGCTCTCTCTGTCATTTGCCTAAGGCTGAAGATTAGGTCCATTGTTCCTTTCCCCGGTCTAAATCCGCACTGAATTTCCTCTAGTAGTGGTTCAACTTGTTTCCTCAGTCTGTTTTCTAGAATTCGTTCGAAAAGTTTTCTGGGTACACAGAGTAGGGATATTCCTCGATAGTTCCCGCATTTCTTGCTGTCCCCTTTCTTGAAGATGGGTAAGATGACTGCCACTTCCCAATCTCTGGGTATTGTATTTTCGTTCCATACTTTATTCATAATTTTGAGTAGTAATCTTTCGCCGGCATCTCCCATAAATTTAACCATTTCAGGGCTTATCTTATCGTGTCCACAAGTTTTCCCTTGTTTCAGGCTGTTGATTGCAATCTTGAGTTCTGATTCTGTTATTTTCCCTTCTAGTGTCTTTGTTTGGTTTTTTCCCTGATTAACTTCTTTCTTGTTCTCCTCCGTTTCTGTGCCATCTAGTAGAGTTAGGAAGTGTTGTCTCCATCTCTCTAAAATGTCTTCGCTTTTCGTTATGACTTTCCCCTCTTTATCTTCTAATTGGTGTAGTGGACTTTTCTTCTCTTTTCTGAAGCTTTTCAGGACTTTGAAGAACAGCTTTTGGTTGTTTCTGTAATTTCCCTCCATGGTCCTTCCGAAGTTTTCCCATGTTTTGTTTTTGGCCTCCTGTACTTTTTTCTTTGTAATATTTCTTTGGGTTTTGTATGCTTCTAGGTCTTCCTGAGTATTTGAGCTCAGATATCTTTTCCATAGTTTCTTTTCTTTCCTATTTCGTTCTTAACTTCTTGAGTCCACCATGCTGTCTGCTTTTATACCTAAGTTAATTTATCTACTTCTTTCGATGCCAAAACTGCGGTGCATTAGCGACCAGCTGCATGTCAGTAGAGGCTTCTGTATTACTGATTTTCTTCCAATTGCGAATTTTTCCAGGTTCCACATATAATGAGTTTTTATCTCATACAATATGATCATTGACGAAGGTAGATTACTTTCGAAATTGGCTAATGTCATGCAGTTCTTGCCCTACCCAAGACATTTGTGGCATGTTGAGTTCATGCCATCAACAGCCAATTCCCCTTTTTTTTTCTGGTCAATCGTCTGAATTTTCGGGCGGTAAGTTTATAGTATAAATGTGGGCGTTTTTATATTTCGGGATATTGATGCCGAAGTTGAACGTTGAACCCCTTTAACTGACAAATGGGGATCTTCAAGATAGTGGTGGTACTGGTAACGTCCCTAACCCTCCATTTCCTTATACTTGATTTTCAGCTGTGTCGGTTTGGCTCTTGTGTGCCGTAGTGAAGTAACCTCAACTCACGATTCCATATGTGTTATTAGTTTACACGGAGTAGATAGCTGTTAAAACAAACAACAGGGCAGATTTTAGCCAAAACTTTGTGGTGAACATATCTGCAGGGTAAAGAAGGTATAGAAGAGGTCCAAGAGCGTTCCCTTGTGGTATTCCAGGTTTTATATGATGCATTGTGGTTTGGACATTCTGGTAGTTCATAGTTCAGTATCTCTCCTTAAAATAGGGTAGTAAATGTATGTGGTTTGTATTATCATTAACCTCTTTTTATCTAGCGATATGGAGGTTGGCGCTTTAAACGCTTTAGCATCTGGCGGTGCAGTGCTCAACTTGGCCCGTATTCCGAGTTAGAAAGTTGGCGCTTGCGTAGCAACCATATAAGAATGCAGCCGAACAATATTCGTTATTTGTGCCGTTCTTTATTTTGCGCGTCTCGAAAAATACCTTGTTAAGTGTCATTCCGTATTTTGTCGTCGCCGTTCGAGTAAAATTTTTTATTATCTATTTAATAAAGTGATAGTGATAGTTTCTAGAGAAAATTGAACACCGGGCTGTAATGAAATTCTTGATTAGTAAGGGTGTTCATGTTGCCGAAATTGCTAAAAGGTTGAAAACAGTTTACCAGGATACTTTTCCAAGAAAGTCAATCGTCTTTCGATGGGCAAATGAGTTTATCAGAGATAGCCGCGAAGACAACAGAACTCTGAAATTGTAGTGGAGAAGTTAGTGATGCAATTACTGTTAAAACGGTAGTCAAGACTGTGCAAATTGACGATAAAGCGGTTAGATCAATACTGCATGATATTTTGCATATGATGAAGGTCTTGAGTATTCGTTTAGCGGTTCTTTCAATTCTCCCAAGGCTTTGTTGGACCTAGTTTTATCATTAGGAGTGCCTCTTTTCTGCCGTTATTTCACATCTCGTGCACACGGGCTTATTAATGCTGAACGTCCCCATCAAAGTGTCGACATTATTTTTGTATATTTCCCAATTTGTCATTCAAACTTCACTGGCTTCCCGAAGTTCGTAATGGAATTTTGAGTTGGCTAATTTACATACATCTCGGGAAACTAATAAAATCGGACGGCCCTTTAATGCGGCATATATTTTTAATGATTTATAAACGTGGCCAAATTGGACTAAAGTCACGTAAAAATTCGGGGAGGGCATATTGCAGCGAGACACTCGACTCAAGTTTAAATGGGTTTCCAGTTAGCGCCCGGAATTTTAACGTTCTTAATCCCATTAAGCGGGATCGAGGAATTTCGCTACTAAACATTTCTCGGTTTAGAATGAGTGACATTACAATTACAAGTTCAAGTATCTGGAATCCGAAGGAGGGGTGATTAAATATCGGAGCTCAAAGTTACCACAGTCGAGTGTCACAACGCAGACAGCGGACCAGCGCAGTAAATCGCTCCCCCGACTTGGAGGGTGACGGGGATCGCGTTGGGCTGCTGCAGACACGGAACACCAACATATGTAAACTCATTTCGTCGCCGGTAATGGCCCATTATGACTGTCTCTCCTCTTAACTGCGGAATTTGAGTGTACTTCAACTTTACTCATTCTACGGACCACCTGTAGTTTGCATATACAGATACCCAAGAATTTGTTAACAACTTCTAATGAAAACCCATTTCTGACTTGTTATGCAACCTAAGCTCCTCGTCCTCACCTCACACTCATTTAACTGCTGGTTTCTAATAGAGCGTTCGAAAATACCTTATCCTTTCGAAATAAGGTTATACCTTTTGAAATGCGAATACAATGTTTTCAAACTACCAGAATGATTATATTCTACTATGTATTATCTACATCTCCAACATGACATTTTGAAAATTCCAATAATTTTGATGAAGGTTCAGTTACTTGCGTCACTAGCAGTCTCCAGAGAGTGTTGTTCGCACTTACTTAAAGCTAACCATACCTAGACCTAGAAGAGACACGTTTTGATGACATATAAATGGAGCTATGGATGTATGGTACTATTTTAAGAATGAGTACCTTTAGATCCTAGGGTCGATACACTGTTTTTACTCGTTGACGTTAACTTAAGTTACTATGTTGTAACCGTTAAAGGTGTCCTGGTTGCTCGTCTATACTCGAATTAGAATCTTGAGAGCAAAATTCGACCTTAGTGGAACGTCCTTAGCGATCTTCTCTGATCGTATATCCATTGTATTTAATACAGGGGCGCCTCTAGTAGGATGTGGCTCTTCACACAACTGTCCTCCGTAGGTAAAAGGTACATTTACTTCTATAGTCCTGGTAAAACCGTATACATTGACGATATGATAAAGAAATTGGAGAAAGTAACCCCGTAGAAATATATATAAACAGAAAGAACTTTATAGTAAAAGCGTTGCTTTACTCCGATGATCTGGCATTTCGTGAATGATGGACTCGAGTTACAAATTGCAATAAACAAATAAATTCCATCTAGTATCACAGAAATAGGAAAACGAAAAGTATGGAACCAAGGGAACAAGTTAGATAAAAAGAATGGTAATTAATGGCCTCCCTATACGCCAGTCGCCATTTCAAAAATTAAAAAAAATGTTAGAAGAGTTTAATTTATTTCAAGCAACGAAATAGAACTGAAAGAGATGCCCAACAAGAGTTTCTTAAAATAATGGTCATGCCAACTTAAATGCACGAGAGTGAGACGCTTTCAGTTACGAGCAAACCAAATATCCAAGCGGCCAAGGGTTGTACCAAGGCCAATATGATTTGTAGTGACGTAGTATGAAAATAATTACAAATAGATGGATCACATTAGCAACGATAACTGGAGACCATTTTCAAGGAATGGTCAATGAAAGCATCCCGAAACAAATGTTATAAAATAAACCCAGAGGGAGATGGGCCATATCATAGCCTAACCTTGAAGAATATGGTGATAGTAGGAAAACCATCTGCAAAGAATGATCAATGAAGGCATGCCGAAGCAAATGTTATAGTATAAACCTAGAGATAGACGAGCCATCTCGTAGCCTAACCTTGAAGAACATAGTTACGATACGAAGAACATATGCAAAGCATAATCAATGAAGGCATCCCGAAGCCAATTTTATGGTATAAACCTAAAGATAGACGAGCCGTCTCATGGATTAACCATCTAGAATATGGTGACGGTGGGAACAAAATTTTATAGTATAAACGCAGAGATAAACGAACGTCGAAGCGAGCGTTGAAGAATGTGGTTTCCTTGGGAAGACCATCTATCTGCAATGAATGACAAATGAAACCATTTCGAAGCAAACCTGAAGATGGAGTGTTATGGGCCTCACCCCTAAAGAAGATGGTGATGGTATGAACATATTGTTACATGTAAACTCTAAAAGATGAATATACTTCCAGTAGTTCCAAACTGTTTTGTAGAAGATTTTAAAGTATTCGAATGTTAAAATCAAAAATATGCCCGTGTTAAGTTTACATCTTATATTGTACAATTAAATTCCATCGACGGGTTGTTCGAAAAGAGTTTATAGAAATAGAGGCATCATTTCATTGCCGTTGTAGTGAATATATTCGAATATTGATATGAGAATACAATTCATTGATCACGTGACCCTTTTTAAACCAATTGGAAGCGTAGAAACCCTTGGATGCATGTGCACCACAGCGGTGATACAAAACAAAAATTCGTATCACCTTATTGTGATCTGTTGCTATGCAAAAGTGTAGTTAGCAGGTTAGGTTTTGCGTCAGTTTTGACACAAACTGACGCAAAACCTAACCTGCTAACCTCGAATTTGATAAAGGCTTACAGTGCCACCAACATAATTCATTGTATTGTCTCACTAAATACAACTCGCGGTATGATTAGTAATGGGTGATAATAATACCACTTGTGGTATTATAGCTGATAATAACGTTTTATTATACCATAAGCTAAACCCTTAATTTGAAGGGTCCAATCTTTGCCAATATCTACTACTATGTATTGTAGTTTGGTACCACACAGACGAGGTAAACCTGAAAGGTAAGCAGCATCTATAATATTGATATAACTATGTGATGCTGACCTAATACGTTGATGATATAATGTAGCGATCCTGACATTTTTTTTCTGTAATTGGAAATGTGACGTATCTTCGATACTAACAACTTAACGCCTGGTATGGCATGGTGTATTGATTAAGCAATTGAATAGAGAGTAATCAGTACTTTAATATCTATAATTATTCAATAGAAGATTAGATTAATAATCAGTTCGTCAGCAATTATATTATTACTAATTGATAAAACCTCCCGATAGCTGCAATATTTATGTGTCCACAATATTCTTTAGACTATTAAACGTACATGGTAAGTTTTCTTAAAATGTAGATTAGGTACGTACATGTATCAGCACGAACATAGACTAGTGATCATTTCTGATGATTCATGTAGGTGATATGGTGTGATGTGATTATCCAAAGAGTCTAACAATGATCAAGAACCAAAAAAGAAATGAACAGATATGTAATTCCAAGTTTAAACAATAATTGGAATTTTAGAGAAGAGGATTTTTATCACAATCGATCAAATAATGTTCTGGACTTCCCAGTCCAACTTTAAAGGAAACATATTTCTGACGGGAGCCAATAAACTGGCGATAAAGCGTTTTAGTTTGAAAGCAACGGAGTTGCGGAACTTTTTCCGACAACAAATCGCCGCTTGTTACTCAAATTGAAATGCATCAGATGCAGCAGCTATCCGAGAATTAAGTCCCATCTGCCATCGTCATCGGCGGAAATGCAGTGGCGCTGACGTTTAATTGTTGCAGTATTGTGGGTGGTGAAATTGCATCTCTGGGGAAATGTTTTAACATCGCTTGGGCGATGCGATTTCTTGCACAATTGCCGCGTCCGACGCGACATTTGCCTTCTGCAATTGGAGCTTAGTACGTGTTAATTCTGCAGCTTTATTCCGGTCCCGGATTTCGCTGCGATTATGTGCTCGTCGTTAATGATATTTTACAAGTTGGCTGTTGCCGATCGAGTTCATAAACAGTCCTGTAGCTGAAGGCCCAATAAGACGCAGCTCCTGGGAAACTATGTAAAAAATGAAGATATCTGGAAATTATTTTCAAGTGATATAATTTCCCTTGTGTTGGTTACATGCTAAATTTATAAACATGGATGTGATATAAGAATGGAAATTCATAGCAGGGGAAATTGAAATATAAATTACAATAATTTAAACACTCCAAGGGGGTTACCCAAGTAATAGACTTTCTTGGTTGCAGCCCGACTGTGGTTTAGAGGATTGATCAAGCAATAAAAGGAAGCAAATTTTGGGCAGCAGTATCAAATGTGTGTTTTAATAGGTGAAAGTTTCCAGTCTTCGTAATCCGTTCAACATATGTTTCAATGTGATATGACAGTTATCATATTCTGTTATACACATGATCGCGCAATATGTGCGACGGCTTCGACGAAGGTTTTTGTTACATCATGTAAAGTTACGAAAGTAAGGATTACGTCCTCCATGAAGTAGTAAGTTTATAGGTTGATTGAAAACAGTTTTAACACGATTCTGGTATTTTGCGTACTAAATAGGAACAAATTTTCACTGAGGGTATTTTTGTTTAATTTTTTGGAAACTTGATGTCTTGTCCAAATTTTAAGTTTAATATTTAAGGAACCAAACGCTGTATTTAAAATTTCATAATGCTTTCATGAGTACACGAACATGACTGAATGACCCCAAATTATGTAACTGAGAAAATTTATAATTTAGCAACGGGATATGTTGCTGGAATTTTCCAATTTTGAACTGCTATGCAGTAAGTATGTGGCATAGACGCGTATTCTTTTTTTTTTGCTCTAAAAATATGTGCTCTGTTGGTAGGTACATAAATTTGGTTTATACTTTTTATGGGCACATATTCTTCTTTAATTCGCATGATGCAAATATCCGGATTTGTTTTATAGTATTTCACATGCTTTATTAGTACGTTTTCTAGATTTATGTTTCCCTTTATTGCCTTTTCCGACATAATTTCCGTAAAAAACCAAATAAACATGGCGCCCAGAGCGCGTCCATTTATCAGGACGCCGTCCGCATTCGCCCGCCGTAATTGGATCGTGTAAACTTAGAAGTTCGGAAGACAAAACACCTGAAATCACGTTGCATTCTTGTTCGAAATTGTGTGTGAAGTTATACGAAGTTGTGTACCTTAAATAGAGGTCGTAAAGCCGATTGTAGTGAACTTCCTGCAGACTTGGCGTCGAGTTTCCTTTATGAGGTGTTAGTTGCTCCGTCCGAGCTCCCGTTTCCACCCTTTCATGCTCAGTAACTTCGTACCTCCGTTTATAAACATGATTATGTGAGATGGGTAAATAAACCTGAAACGCTTAAATCATCCGAGTGAGGCGCAGGCTAATTTCGTGCGTGGCGACGAGGAGCAATCAAACCCGCCGAAATCCGCGGGATTAATTTAACTGCGGACGTGCCGCAGTTGAAGTGCAGATTAGAAGTGTTTTGATGGAGCAATTGCCGTATTGTCCTGAATTATGTAAGTCCGCCCTGCATGTGTGCGGTCATGTTGACCCACATCCCGACGAAGGTTGGCAATTATTAATAACGTCATAAGGTTCATTATGCTTGGGTAGGGCAGTTCATAAATAAAGTTTAATGTGCATACGTGAAGACTGGAATGTAATGAAAGTTGCGCAACCGTTGTAGCCTTTAATATTAAACTGCAGCCTTCTTGGGAATTTTAATGAATTCCGTGCACTGTAATTGCTTTTGCATATTTCGCGGTTCTTCTGTGCTGGCCAGTGGCGGCACGTTTTGATTTCGCCCCTGATTTTAGCCTAATTGTACACGGAGTCGTAAAATGAACCCATGTGACCGGTACAGTTGTTGGTAATGTTACTACGGAATATTTAACTGAAAAGCTGCACGCCATGGTGCGCTATCAAAGAAATGAATCCGTCTACTATCCTAACAATTAAAAAAGAGCGTTATATACAAGTGTAGCGTACCAAGGTAATTGACTTAAAAACGCCGGTCGTGCAAGGGATGGTCATAAATCTACCCAAACTTGACACTAAGTGCAATTCTAAATCAACTGAAACTTGACATTAAGCGCAGTTCCAAATTCGTAAACGTCAGTGCTTTCTAAAACGTGAGTGAAGGATGATCTATAAACGTCAGTGCGACATATGCCAACAAAAAGTGTTAGAACCCAAAGGTGATTTGTGTCTCCATCAAACAATGCGGACTAACTCGTCAAAAACGTCAAAGTATAAATTCGGAAAACAGCAGGAAGGATGTCACAACCGTAGGAGCACCCAATAACAAAAAGAAGGGTTACGTAAATACCCTGGTGACCCAAATGTCCACAGCAATGACCAACCCTTGGACACAATAGAGTTGTAAATTCTTGAATATGAAAGAAGCCCATGCAATTTTATTATCGGAGGTAGCATCCCAAACTTGTCTGTCACAATAGAGCGAAGGGTGCTATTGTATCAGGAAGAATGGACGGGGCTCCTGCCATTCAAACAGTGGTTATATAAACTGGGGTAGCCTAGTTTTGGACATCAGTCGTCCCAGATCAACGCGATCGCCTCACGTATTTGTATTTTATATTTGCATTTGTGTAATATTAACGAATGTGTACGTGTGTATATTTGTTTATTTCTTTAAAGTTAAAATAAAGGAAGGTTATTGTTTTTCATAAACGTGTGTATTTTACTGAACTAAATTCTACAGTAAAAATTGCTACGCATCAAATAAATTGGCAAATAATAACCAAATTGGTGACCCCAGACAAGTAACACAACGGGCACCAACCAAATTGGTGACCCCAGACAAGTAACACAACGGGCACCAACTAAATTGGTGACCGCAGACTAGAAACCGAACATTAAATAAACAAATCAGTTCTCAGTGTTATTTACTTCGGATTCACGAACTAAATTGGTGATTCCAAACAAGTAACAGCATAACTTAGGGAATTAAAAACTCGCGTTCGCGTTAATTCGTAACTCCAAGTGCTAGTGAACTAAAATTAAGTGAACCGCTACTTCACAATGGAAACTCCAGAAGGCAACATATCTGTCACTACCAACAACGCCAACAACGAATCAACAACCAGTTCAATTGACAGGACGAATATCAGAGTACCTCCATTTTGGCCAACCAAACCAGCGCTGTGGTTCGTTCAATTAGAAGGGCAGTTCGCGCTCAACAACGTGACACGAGATACCACCAAATATTATTACGTAAGTGCCAATCTCGATAATAAATATGCGCAAGAAGTCGAAGACATCCTTACGAACCCACCGCGGCAAGATATGTACGAAACGCTAAAACAGGCACTAATTAAGCGCCTATCCACTTCCCGTGAGCAGAAGATTAAGCAACTCCTGGAGCACGAAGAGATAGGCGACCGTACACCGTCCCAATTTTTGAGGCACTTGAAAAATTTAGCAGGCGGTGAAGTACCAGATGATTTCATTCGTACGCTATGGATTGGACGACTCCCAGACAACATGCAGGCAATTCTAATGACTCAGGCAAGCAGCAACCTGCAATCTGTAGCCACCTTGGCAGACAAAATTTCCGAAATCACTCCCAGAGCGTTCCAAGTAGCATCCACTGTTTCACGCGTCGAAGATGAAAGAATGAGTGAACTCTGCAAGCAGGTCGCTGAATTATCCCAGAAAGTTGCGCGGTTGAGCCGAGAAAGACAGCCGCGAAATAATAGCGCCACACGGTATCGCTCCAGGTCGCAATCTACGACGAGGGTCTGCTGGTATCATCGGAAATTCAAAGAAAATGCCACGAAATGCACGAAACCGTGCAATTATTCAAAAAACGAAGTAAGGAGCTCTTAATAGCGGCAACTGACTCCTTGTCTAGCAACCGCCGCTTATTTCTCACAGACGTGTCAACGAAATGGCTTTTTCTTATTGACACAGGGGCGGATTTATGTGTATTGCCGAGAACATTTTTAAAAGGCCCGCGCTCGCGAACCGATTATGAACTCAGTGCAGTAAACAACTCGACAATTAATACATATGGACATGTAGTGTTAAATTTAGATTTTAAGCTGAGGCGAACATTTTTGTGGAAATTTGTCGTCGCAGACATCGACAAGCCGATAATAGGCGCAGATTTTCTCAGCCACTTCGGTTTACTTGTTGACATAAGAAATAAGCGCTTAATAGACAATGTAACACAGCTGAAGACAATCGGTGTAGTGCGTGAGTGTTCATCGCCCCAAATAAAAACAATTTCTGGCGACTCGGTTTTCCACCAGCTGATAGCAAAGTTCCCGGAAATCGCGCGTCCGTCTGTGCTGCCCAAGGAAATTAAACACACCACGACGCATCGAATAATAACGTCAGCTGGACCTCCAGTCACATGCAGGCCTCGGAGACTCCCACCGGATAGGTTACACGCAGCCAAGAAAGAGTTCCAATTTATGCTCGATCAAGGCATAGCTCGCCCATCTAAGAGTAACTGGTCTGCAGCACTTCACCTGGCACCCAAGAAAGACAGTGGATGGCGACCCTGTGGGGATTATCGAGCACTAAATGCAAGAACTCTTCCTGATTGCTATCCTGTTCCACATATCGAAGATTTCGCTCACAACCTTTTTGGTTGCAATGTCTTCTCGACAATCGATCTGGTGAGAGCCTTTAACCAAATCCCGGTTCACAGCGACGATATTTGCAAAACAGCAATTACAACTCCATTCGGAATGTATGAATTTCCTTTTATGAGTTTTGGCTTGAAGAATGCTGCCCAAACGTTCCAGCGTTTTATAGACGAGGTTACCAGAGGACTCGACTTTTGCTACGCATTTATTGACGACCTGCTGGTAGCTTCCACATCTGAAGAACAACACCTGGAGCATCTCAGCCAACTCTTTAGCAGGCTAAGCGAATACGGAGTGCTGATCAACTCGGCGAAGTGTAACCTTGGCAAGACGAGCGTCAACTTCCTTGGGTACTCTATTTCCCACGAAGGAATTAAACCCCCAGAAGACCGCATCGAGGCTATAAAGCAAGTTCCCCAGCCTAAGACAATTAAAGAGCTGCGCCGTTTCTTAGGAATGCTGAACTTTTACAGAAGGTTCCTTCCTAACGCAGCAGAAGTCTTGGCTCCATTAAATAAGCACTTGCAAGGGCCCAAAGCCAAACCGAATTCAGAAATTCAGTGGAACCCCGAGTCGGAAGAAGCTTTCTCCCGCTCCAAGACAACCCTGGCGAACGCTACCCTCCTGGCGCGGCAAGCACCTGCAGCCCCAACGTCAGTTATGGTGGATGCATCAGATGTTGCCATGGGAGCAGTTCTGCAGCAGCAAGTGGCCGGAGCATGGCAGCCCTTAGCATTTTTCTCGAAAAAGCTAAACACTGCTCAGAAAAAATACAGCGCCTACGATCGTGAACTACTGGCAGCTTATTCGGCTGTAAAGCGCTTCCGCTACTTTGTAGAAGGCCGAAAGTTTACGCTCTACACCGACCACAAGCCATTAATATACGCGTTCCAACAAAAACCAGAACGCGCCTCGCCCAGACAATTCCGTCACCTGGACTTCATTGGGCAGTTTACGACGGATATTCGTCATGTTGCTGGAAGCGACAACATTCCCGCGGATACATTATCACGTGTGTCTGTTGCAGGTTGTACAGCAGCTTTTCCAGGCAGCCCAATTAATTACAAAGAGCTGGAAAAAGCCCAAAAATCAGATGCCGAGCTGAAGACATTCCTCCACCCTGAGGCCGTGCTAGCCTTGAAGAAGGTCTACTTCCCGGATCAGGATGCGGATGTCTACTGCGATTCGACTACAGGGACACTACGCCCTTTTGTCACAAAGCAGTTCCGACGCTCAGTGTTCGATGCCCTCCACAACCTCTCTCACCCCGGAATTCGAGCCACGACGCAGCTCGTCTCCTCCAGGTTTGTATGGCCCTCCATACGCAAGGACTGCAGCCAATGGAGCAAGACGTGCGTCCCATGTCAGCGCTCGAAGATTACCAGGCATGTAGCAGCACCGATGGGGAGCTTCACCACGCCCTCCTCCAGGTTCGAGCACGTGCATCTGGACCTGGTTGGGCCACTTCCTTCATCGCTAGGCAATACATACTGCCTGACGTGTATCGACCGATACTCCAGATGGCCTGAAGCCATCCCAATTCCTGACATCACTGCTGAAACCGTGGCTAGAGCCTTCTTCAGCAACTGGATAGCTAGGTTTGGTGTGCCTCTGCGGATCACGACAGACCGCGGCCGGCAATTTACCTCCAACCTATTCAAGGAATTAGCCAACCTCTTGGGATCACAACACCTGCAAACTACGGCATACCATCCGGCAGCTAACGGCATGATTGAACGCTTTCACCGTCAGCTAAAAGCCGCAATTGAATGCCACACAGATACCAGGTGGGCAGAATACTTGCCAGCAGTTCTCCTGGGCATCCGCACAGCTATCAAGGAAGATCTCAACGCCACATCAGCCGAGATGGTCTACGGCGAGAACATCCGCGTACCTGGAGAATTCTTCACTGCTACGGAGGATGTACACGCAGCCGACTTCATAATCCAGCTCAGAGAGCATTTTGACAAGGTACGCCCGACTGCAGCTCAGCATCATGGCCAGCGCAAAGCATTCGTCTTCAAAGATCTCGCGACCTCAACACATGTGTTCGTCAGAAACGATGCCACGCGCAAGCCGCTGCAAGCTGCTTACAATGGCCCATTCCCGGTTATCTCTAGAGCAGCAAAGACCTTCAGCGTGGAAATCCGTGGAAAGCCGGCGACGATATCAATCGACAGGCTAAAACCCGCCTACCTTGCAGCAGAAGCTAACCAAGAGCAACCCGCAACCAGCACCGCGACGCACACTGACGCCGGAACATTCAATCAAGCTACAACCACCAGAAGTGGACGGCGAGTAAATTTTCCGGATTACTTCCGGTTTGCATAATCTCGTGGACTAATCCACTGCCAAGGGGGTCATGTAGCGTACCAAGGTAATTGACTTAAAAACGCCGGTCGTGCAAGGGATGGTCATAAATCTACCCAAACTTGACACTAAGTGCAATTCTAAATCAACTGAAACTTGACATTAAGCGCAGTTCCAAATTCGTAAACGTCAGTGCTTTCTAAAACGTGAGTGAAGAATGATCTATAAACGTCAGTGCGACATATGCCAACAAAAAGTGTTAGAACCCAAAGGTGATTTGTGTCTCCATCAAACAATGCGGACTAACTCGTCAAAAACGTCAAAGTATAAATTCGGAAAACAGCAGGAAGGATGTCACAACCGTAGGAGCACCCAATAACAAAAAGAAGGGTTACGTAAATACCCTGGTGACCCAAATGTCCACAGCAATGACCAACCCTTGGACACAATAGAGTTGTAAATTCTTGAATATGAAAGAAGCCCATGCAATTTTATTATCGGAGGTAGCATCCCAAACTTGTCTGTCACAATAGAGCGAAGGGTGCTATTGTATCAGGAAGAATGGACGGGGCTCCTGCCATTCAAACAGTGGTTATATAAACTGGGGTAGCCTAGTTTTGGACATCAGTCGTCCCAGATCAACGCGATCGCCTCACGTATTTGTATTTTATATTTGCATTTGTGTAATATTAACGAATGTGTACGTGTGTATATTTGTTTATTTCTTTAAAGTTAAAATAAAGGAAGGTTATTGTTTTTCATAAACGTGTGTATTTTACTGAACTAAATTCTACAGTAAAAATTGCTACGCATCAAATAAATTGGCAAATAATAACCAAATTGGTGACCCCAGACAAGTAACACAACGGGCACCAACCCAAGTAAAATCATGAAATACGCAAATTAATTAAATTGATAGGCAAGAAAGGCTATTTGGTTAGACACAAATTGGCAAGAAAACAGAATTCATAAACAACCAATAAATGGATGCACATTATAAACATTTGGAATCTATTAAATTGACTTTGCTACACAACTCATCAATCGTATGTGTTCCTAGAAGCTCTGAATTTAAAATAAACGCATAGAGTATCTTCCGTGACATTCTACAGTCCTGGTAGGAGCGAGCACCATAGGGCTTTAATGACTTATGTGGTCGTAATAGCGGGTACATACGCCATCTAGGAATACGATTATGGAAATAATCTGACCTACGTTTCTCACGTTGTATAGCGATCACCTGGGGCATAACTATTGTCATCCGCGGAACAACTACAGGACTTCTTATGAGTCGCGCAATACTAATAGTTTTATTAACATTACGGTAGCTTATAGACCAGGTGGCATACAAATACATTCCCCTCCCACGCTAAACCACGTGAAATAATTGTTTTATCCCATACCTTTAGGTGGTGAACGGCCTCAAAATTCTTGGCAAATGGCAAATTAATAGTTAATATATCACGAACAAGGCCAGCAATAACCAATTAGAAATATGGTTTACCAAGACGCGTGATGACAACAGTGTAAAAGGGGTGATGTTCTTTTTCAGTCCTCCAGTCTACGTCTTCGGCATTAGAGCGTAACAGGAAGACTGGCCATTTCCAGGAAAGAGCATGGGAAAACACGTGTACTCTTTAAGTTAAATGCACACAGGCTTACCACAAACGGGTTTCCTATTTGAAATTTCCAAATACATAAAAAATATCCAAAAATGTATCTATACTGCATGCTCCACACACAGGCGGTTAAAGTGACTTTATTCAAAACTACAACATGGCTATATTTGAAAGAAAGGAGCCTAGGAACCTACTGAAATTGGAATTGTGTTAAGGTATTTCAAAAAGATAACGAAATGAACAAACAAACCAGTTTAGATCGTTACATTATTTTACTTATGGCCGGTTTTTTTCTTATTTTTCCACATTACGGTAAACACATAAAAGGTGTGATAAACTATTCGAATAGAAAGTCTGGTTATAATTTAAATGTTTTCGGTTTCATACTATTTAAGTTTAATGTGGATTATAATTTTCACATTTCTACATAGAACTAAAAAATGCAGAAATGATGTAGTTTTCGAGATAATTAATTACAAAACAATCACGCTGTATGTAACTGCTTTGTATTCAAATAATGATGATACGGTTTTATTTTAAGGTATAAGTAGGTATACATTTGCATCTAATATAATCGTTATTTACATTGCGAGTGCGGTAGGTTGCATTTTACAGCGCGAGGTTTTAATTATTAAAGCGCGACGCGAAGCGAAGTGAAAACCGAGCGCTGTAAAATGCTTAACGCACCGAGTATTGTATTACATTTTGTGGCCGATTTTTTTTACATTTTCTATAAATTCTAGATTTTGCTTTCGAATATCGAAACCACCGTTGCTATCAGGCAAACTCCATTTCTGTAAATGCCCTTTATTACTACAAAGCAACATTTTTCATTAAGGATCTCTGAAAGCTAAAAATGTTCCACTCATTTTACCGCACCGGGATGCGTAGAAACACTGACTGAAAAATCATAGTTACGGTGGACGTCAACTGTGAATCTGTTGTTTACAAGTCAAAAATTTATTTTGAAACTCCTTTAGAAATTGCCGACTTGATTGTTGGGAGGTCTAGCATTCTACCACGGTGTTACTGAGGCTTTGCGGTATATTTTTACTTCCTTTTACTACTATAAAGGAAGTATTGGATTCACCCCAAAAATTCAAAATTGAGTTTTCAACAGATCTTCACGTTTTAGAGTCCCCTGATCCCAAAAAACATATTTTTTTTCATTGGTCTGTGTGTCTGTCTGTCTGTCTGTCTGTCTGTGTGCCTGTGAACAGAATATCTCAAAAACGAAAAGAGGTATGGCATTGAAACTTCATATATAAGTTTTGTCTACTATGTAGATGAGACAGCAAGCTTTTGAAGAAAATCGCATAACCGGAAGTAGGTGTTTACTCTTGTGATTTTTCAGTTTTTTTCGATTTTTTCAAAAACGGCTCTAACGATTTTTTTTAAATTTTACATTTTTCTTACATTTTTAATGTGTATTGATGTGAGATAAGTGATTTTCCAGTTGAATACTTCTAAAGTGGATTTCTTTTGTTTTTTTTTCTATTTTTTTTATTAACTCCTATTTTAAATAAAACACCCGGTATATTATTACATTTTTGAGTTCACCTTAAAATTCTAGAGAAAATTTGTCTCTTCAACTAACACTCGATTTTGTACCGTTTTTGTAGAATTTGTAATTTTTGAAAATTTTTAACAAATGGTTAAAAATTAAAAATGAAATTTTTGACTAATTATAAGATCACTGTAAATGGAAGTTGTGTGAGTGTATCACACCAGATTTTTTTAACTGCTAACGACATTCTTTCTGATTTAAATGTTAGGTTAGTGGTAGCTAATTCGATCTAGACAGCAATCACATAAGTTCATGTTTGGATCATGGTAAAATTCATTGTAGTATAAATATTATATTTATATTTATATCTATGTATAAGCTTCAACTGCTCATATATGTACAACACACTTAAGATACTAAAGTGTCACATTAACGAAAATTCCCGATAGCAACGTCGTAAATTTTAGTATCTCAAACAATTAGCGCTCAAACGGAATGCTTAAGGGGTTGTGAAGATAAAGAGTACGAAATAAACTCACCTGTTGGTATGAGCAATAATGATTTAACGAAGAGTGCCAGGTTAAATAACTTACCGTAATTCGCTCTAGCGAACCACATGGATTAAATGAGTTGGGAGGACAACAATGTATAGAAAACCATTCATGACATAGACAGGCATAGATAGAACGCAAAAAGTTATTGCACATTGATTAATATAATAAATTCGACGGACGAATAGTACGCGGCATAATGTGATCAACACGGCATGAATGAGTGCCTGCGGTACCGATCAAGTGAAGTTATAAAGGGCTTGAATGAAAAAACTCAATGAACACGCACGCCAAGCTACGGCAACACCTGATTCGCAAATACGGTAATAGAAAAGGCCTTCTCGAACGCAATGCTTTCATGTGAAGAATGAATAATTTTATAGGATGTCCAACACACAAACTTACCTTTAATTTTCGAGTAATACATGTGACTGCATATACTCGTAATCAGGTTAACCGTTTACTATTTTTCCAGAATTGAGAACATAATACGAAATCAAAAGACTTATACGACACAAGAAAATGATCGATGGTGGACGACAAGTAGTCGCCCAACGACGGTAAGGTTTGTATATATGTAAAATTCGATCGGCAAACGAGTGACTGTCGAATTCTGCTTATACAAATTCAACACTTGAGGCCCGCGTCGAGTAATTTTCGCCATCGGGCGTAATTATGCAAGACAAGAATTTCACATGGAAGCGCGAGGCGCGTTGCTAGGCACCTACTATTATAGAGATCTAACCTTATTGGCTACGTTTTAAGCTAGGAGAATCCTGAAGGATCGGCTGCTGGAAGTGCGAGCGTGAATCCAAAACGGGGGAAAAGGAAAGAGAAGCAGGAAGACGGCAGAGAAGAAAATCAAAAAGACGAAAAGGCTTGAAAGCGAATTGGATTGAGCATTAGTCCACTTGAAAAGGTTACGAACGGGTCCTACCTCAGATTGTGGGTGGCCAGTCGAAATTTTGCCTTGAAAGGAAAACTACCATATCCCGACAGCTGCAGTCTTGTACAAACACGTCGTGTAGCCCCAGAATCTAAATTTACGATGGTCGAAAAGACATATCCCACCTGAAAATTATGCACTCGGAAAATTTGAAAGCAAAAGCTAGGCTATTTAAGTGACCCAAAATGCATGTCAGCAAACTGAGCGAAATATTCACGGTGACAGATTTCAGATCGTAACAAAGTATTTCGTTTTGATATTTTACTGCTTTTAAATTTTAAAAAACTGCTGGAGGCAAATATAATAAATAATATACATTGGAAAGTGTTTGTAGTGCTACCGTTTCCATCCTCTTGTCTTCTAACAGCTAATATGTGCCCCCTCCGCTGGTATCTTGAGGTTTACTATGCGGGGAGGGCTTACAACAGGAAGGTAATTAATGCGCCGAGATGTTTTCCCATCGATTTTGTTGTATCTATTGTATTTTATAGCGATATTGTGTTAAATTCCTGGATGAAATTATTACTTGGCTGCCGGCAATTCCGGTCGAGTTTAATTAACAAGTTTGTTACTAATTTAACTTATTTATCGAATGTTCACGGCCAATGCAGGATAGATACGAATGTCAGATTGACTATTTCCATTACTAGTGGCCTATCCGAAAATTAAATAAAATTTCTGTACTACTTCACGACTTCTTTCTATAAGACAAAACAGCTTCAATTGATCAACAGGCTGGAAGTACCAAGGTTGCCTGGCGTTTAGTTACAAAAAGCAATTACTTTTACCTCCACAGCTTTTTACTTTAATAACTTAAATTACTCTACTTTAATTTGGGGTTTTCTTCTAATGTCTCTTCGTAATGGGGTACTTCAACAATTGGTTAATAATAAAAACGGCAGTAATTTAGAACTAGCAAATTACGGTCGACAGTTTTTACCAGGATTATGTTTCCTAATGAAGAAATAAATTTATCCTTGTAGGCCGTTCAAGGATTTTATCATGTTGACAGTTTTATTATTGTGGGCAAGAAGTTTTCTCGTAATCAGTAAGTTGGGGCAATTTAAAGATCATGACAAGTGGGTATAATTTAGTTGGGATTAGAAATTTACTGAACCCTTCGTGGTTGTCGATTTTCGGCGTAAAGTGATACAGATTTTCGGACTTTGAATAGCGGAATTTGGCAGGATATTTGTTTTTGATGGGATACTACTAGTGTAATCATCTTTTTCTTTGTGAAAATATTATCGACCATGCTTTGGCAACGACTCCATCAAATAAATATACATATTGATGCAGAGTAAGAGGCAATTCGAACTGTTTGCATGATGCTAAAGGTGTTAAAATGGTAATCGGGGTGACCTACTATAATATTACACTGGTTCTGCTTTGTAAGTTGCCAGCCAAGTTGTAATATTATCTCCCTCAGCCCTACTTGAGGTGCCTAATTATAATACTGCCCTCTTCCTTTGGTAGTTATTAGAAATTAAATATACTTTTTTACTTAATAATAAGTAGTATCAGGCATAGTTTCTTATATACTTACCTTACACCTTATTGAATTCAATTAAAATTGACATATCTCGATATTCAATTATGACATTTGAAATTATGTCTTGTGATTCTAATTTTAAATACCTCGGCTAGACAGTTATTGAGCATTCCCAGCTGTATGAGTTAATGTCCAAGTAATCTCTTATTATTATCAAAAACTGGATTACTATAAAATATTAATGAATTGATTTTGTTGATCAAAAACACTCCCTAGTACATAACATCGAACTTATTATTCAGTTGGTTAGTACTTGAAAGTTTGGCCTGACTTAACAAAAAATAAGATATTAATTGTCAAAATATTTAATCAGATGTTTAACTGTTCCAAACATGATTTAAAATTATTGCTAAATACCTACTCCAAAATCAGTAAATTTCAAATTATAATATTAAGTGGCGAGGATTATTTTGTTAGTAACTAACGTAGCGTTATAAAATATTTTTGTTCTTTCTTATATATATATATATTTTTTTTCTTTTTCTCTGCATTTGCTTCTTGATTTATTCGCATGCTGCAGTTGAGTATTGCGCATATCAATGCTCAATCAATTACAAATGATTTTCATTTATTTAGTGAATTTGTATTGTCTAACAATTATGATATTATTGCCGTTTCAGAAACCTTCTTAAACGATAATATAGATGATGCCCACGTGGGAATTGCTAATTATTCTGTGTTGCGTAAGGATCGTGCTACTTTTGGTGGTGCGTTGCTTTTTATATTAAATGCATTTTAAAGTTTACAGTTCTTGATATAATTACTACCTACGACTATGAACAGCTTTGGATTAGTGTTAATATTAATAAACAAAATTTTGCAATTGGGGTGGTGTATCTGTCGCACAGGAGCAAGTATCGTATTTTTATTGAAGGATTTGAAGAAACTTTAAGTAGCTTGCTGCCTGTTTATGATCATGTGCTTTGCCTTGGCGATTTTAACATTGATATTTTACAGATTGGGTCCACAGAGACTATGCAGTATGTGTCCATGCTTGATGAGTTTGGTCTGAAGCAGTTAATCAGCGAACCTACTAGGATAACGTCGACTACTGCTACCTTAATCGATCACATACTTACCTCCAACACTGACATTATCGGAGATTCTGGAACTCAGACATTACATACTTTTTCAGATCACGATCTTATATTCTGTAATGTTCGTACCTCATCACCCTAAATTGCAACCTATTATTCATACTTATCGTAATTTTTCGGATTTTGATGTCGAGGGATTTCAAAACTGCCTTAAGCTGGTTCCTTGGCATTATATTTTTGATATTCCTAACGTTAATGATAAGAGTCCGTTTTCTCAATGAAAACATTATTGCACTTTTTGATGTATTTGCTCCCACAAAAACCTCGTTTTTTAGTAAGCCCAAAGCTCCATGGCTAACTGCTAATTTAAGGTTTATGATGTCTTTAAGAGATAAAGCATACAAGCGGTTCAAAAAAACTAAACGCCAGGAACATGGAATTATTATAAAACATTACGTAACCTCGTTACCGTGGCAGTTAAAAACGAGAAAAGGGCTTATCTAAATCAGAAATTTGCTCAAGGTAATGTCAAAACATTTTGGAAAGATTTAAAACAATGTGGTATTTATAACAGTAGCAAGCATAATAATATTCCAGAATCTCTTTGTGACGTTAACAAAATTAATGATTTTTTATATTGATTCTGTACAGGTATTGAGGATCCTGATCCTAACATATTGAGACTGTATGAGAATGTGAAGCCTAGCATTGCAATTAAGTTTAAATTTTTGCTTGTAAATGATGAAGAAGTTATTACGTACTTAAAATACTATAAAATCTAAAGCCATTGCTAATGACTCCATAAACATTTTAATGGTACAGCTATGCTGTCCAAACATTATTCCATTTTTAACTCATATAATTAACTGTTGTTTGTCAAACGGCATTTTTCCTGATGAGTGGAAAATAGCATGTGTTATTCCCCTAGCTAAAACTAGTAGACCTAAAGAGTTAAAAGATCTCAGGCCTATAAGTATACTTCCTGTGTTGTCGAAGGTCTTGGAAAAAATAATGGATTCTCAGATAAGAGCTTACTTGGTCCATAATCAACTTCTCTCAAACTTTCAATCTGGTTTTCGAGCTAGCTACAGCTGTGCTACTGCCCTAATTAATATAGCTGATGATATTATTTCTGCCACTGATAGTGGTCTTGCTACAGCCTTGGTTTTGCTTGATTTTTCCAAGGCCTTCGACACCATAATCATGAAATTCTGCTTTCTATTTTATATCATATTGGGCTTGATGAATCAGCTCTCCGTTTAATGTCGAGTTATTTACAGGCCGTCAGCAACGTGTAGTCTTACATAATAACAAGTCGATGTGCGAAATATTAAGCATGGAGTACCGCAAGGGTCTATCCTTGGTCCTCTCTTATATATAATCTACTCATCTAATTTATGTAGTTCTCTAAAATATTGTAAATATCATCAATATGCTGACGACACGCAAATTTATATTTCTTTTAGTCCACAGAACTATATCCAAGCATGTACTCATATAAACCAAGATCTGAATAACTTGGTTGCACTTGCTGCTTCACATTCTCTTAACATTAACCCTTCAAAATCTGTACTTATTATTTTGGAAAATCTGTTGTAAGAAATGCATGATACCAGATTTTCATATTAAAATCAATGATGTACTCATATCATGCACAGATTCAGCCCGAAATCTGGGAGTAATTTTTGACTATGCTCTTCGGTTTAGAGAGCATGTTAATAAATGCGTTCGAAAGGCATACGGTAACCTCAAACTGTTATATAACAATCGACATGTTCTAAACAAAAATGTCAAGATTATTTGTGCGATTCCTTAGTGCTTTCGATTTTTAATTACTGTGACGTTCTTTATGGTCCATGTCTCGACTATGACACATCAAGAAAAATACAAGTTGTGCAGAATGCCTGCTTACGTTTCATTCATGGAATTAGACGACGAGAACACATTTCGCACAAATTAAAGGAGACTAAATGGCTTAACATGGAAAGCGACGCATACTGCATAGCTCTGTGCTGTACCACAAAATTATTACTGATAATAGCCCACCCTATCTCACAAATAAAATTAAATATCGTACAGACGTGCACAATTTGAATTTGAGACATAGGGGTTTAATAACACCTCCAATTCGACGTACTGAATATTTTAAGCGGTCTTTTTCTTATAATATTTACAAATTGTATAATACTTTACCTGCTAATTTTAAGGTACTATCCTTACCGTCCCTTTAAGCGTCATATGACTCAGTGGTTATTTCAATTATTTCAATAAAATTTTAAAAAAACATTGTTTCATTCCCATGTGGGCTCCAATAGTACATTTTAATAGTCGTCAAAATTAAAATATTATCACCAAGGCATTAGGTATTGTTATTGTTATTCTGTTATGCGCACTGTCCTCAACTGTATAGTTTATTAGTTTGTATTTATGTGAATATAACCTGGATTTTTTATTTTTTTATTTTTATTTTTTGTTATTTATGTTTGGCATGTCGAATCACGGTGGTGGGTTTAGAGCAGGGGTATTCCATCTGGAGTACCATCTGATCACCATCGTATTTCCTGTAATAATAATTATTTATTTATATATTTATATATTTCTGTTGCTTTATGTACACTCATAACTATTATTGGAAATAAACATTATTATTATTATTATTATTATGACCGAAATACGTCGAGTACCCGAATCACTATATAAATTTAGAAACTAATATTCTAAATTACTCTAAATATAAAATTACAATTGTTTCTACTAATTTGTCGTTCCAAACTTGTATGTATTTCTTAATTAGATATAAGAAATAAGCACTAACCTTCTGGAAGTATCTCTTGTATCTGAGTGTATATTAATTACCAGCTCCTAACTGGATGTTGAACTGCAAACACTCCTTTGGGTTGTTCACGACCAAAATAAAATAAGCTCGTTGCAGCTCTCTGACCCCTTAATATCTAGATATACAGTTCTACAGCATACCACTAACACAAACACTTGTACCTTTTTTACTTGTTTCGAAGTAAAATTTGCCACTTGAAATGGCTTCAAACTAGTTTGAATTATACTTTTAATAATAGCTGTGACTCTCAGTCAAATTTGATCGCAAAGAATATCGTATTACTATTACGTATCAAATATACAATTATTACTTTTCACAATTAAAGGAAATCTAGCCCTTTAACGTGATTATTTTAACGTCGATTATTATTTTCAAGATACTTTTTTACTTCATGTAAACAACCACACTGGTTGCCCATTACTACCCCACCAGTTATCTACATACAACTGTTATCATATGATACCATTAGATATCTGGATATTATTTTTAAATTAATTAAATCATCCACACAGCATGCTGCATTACACTACTTGACGTTTGCATTTAGGCACTGCCTAAATCGTATCGTAAATTTAACACCATTTATGAACTAAACTTGTTATGAGTAAAAATAGGCACTAAAGCAAAAACAGCTTGTATTAAAGAAGGTTTTGTTTTATGCAAGGACAATAGTGACGTAAAAGTGGTGGTAGTCAAGAGAAAATGGAGGATTATTCCTTTTTATGGTCAATAAATACTGCTGATCAGTGTAAAGCTTTAACGGCGCATTTATTTCAGTATCCAAAATTATGAGCTGCTACGCTCCATTTCTCGTATTATTTGTGAAGGCGAATACGACTTAACTATCTTGCAGTAGTAAACCTTGTATTAAGTCGGTTGTTTATTAGAAGAGGAAACCGTTTTGACTGTGTATCACGGTAGCTGACTACTTACATCTTGGTATTGCGTAAACTGAGTACTTACTGAAACCATCCTGTTATTCATATCGCGATTTCACAGCTCGTTGCATTTTATTGTTGGAACACAGAAACTCGCGTCGCCTCCCACCAAGGACGTCATTATCGAGACTTGTACGTTTCATGCTTGTATTTATTTTAAGAAGTCTTTACAGCGAACCAGGTATTGCGGAACCTCTTTCATTACAAACTTACGTGTAGTCGGCGAAGTTATGATGGAATCAGGAACACGTGCTCCCACAATTCGTTTCAATTTAAGTTAACACAAAGGTTGTGCATTAAACGTAATCTGGCAATTCGTAATTTCGCTCTGTCGGTGGGCCCCAGTGTAGTTGCCTAATCTGCCTTCTTTAGTGCTAGTGTTGCTTTTGTAATACTTAATGAGATATTTTCATTATTGACGAAGCTTAACTAGTCCAGTAGGAGCTTGGGGATTCAAGGGAAGTCTTTGTCAGGTATTATAGAAGGCACGCCATGTTTATTATTAATATGTTTGATCTGTTGTGGTGTACATTCAAGTTTTCTTTTTATGTCACAAACCTTAATGACTCGAGATTTGGTAGTATGACATTTTCCATATATTTTATTGTTTAAGTAGGCTTTGTCAAACAGCGTGCAGAAAGGTGCCTTTTTTCACATTTGTATCTCGTTATATACATATTATTCATGTTTTGTACAGAACCCAAACTCTTGGTACACTAAGAATTGATTTTGCTATTTGAGACGAGACAATAATGTCCAGTGCAATCTGTTAACGCGTAGAATCCATATAAAGGAAACGTATAAAAAACACACCCCCGATGGTTGAAGAAAGAATAGTTATCTGTAACGTACCTAATAATGGGAGTGTCAGCATCTTCGATTTTGGTGGGAAGAGTTGGTGTGGACAACAAAACGTCATAAAAGGTTAGAATAATGAGAAATAAATCGTCATATTATTTATAATAATTTATGACCAGCGAGAAGCTGATAATTAAGTTTCAAAAATTCTACGGATTTTTGTGGTTAACTTAACTGTCACTAACATTTCGTATTACTAAGGTAGTATAAAAATAATTAAACAACGTAATTGATACACCGGGCAATTTAATAAAATAAAACGCATAGAGCCCTCTATATTTAAATTAAGAGGTGAAGTGAATCGAACGTTTAAGAGAGTAAATATTTGAGTAAGGACATGTGGAAGCAAATTTGATAACAAACAAAATTTAACTAAATAAAATTCATTCATATCCCCATAAATCATATCAATATGTACCATTTGGTTGTTTTGTTCTTAATGTTATTGTGGAGAAATCCTCACTATTTTTAGTCAAGGTAGCACTTTAGATAAGAGAAATCTACTCCACTGCAATGAAATATTTCCCACCGCGTCAAAAGTCACAGCTGTTATAAAACGGACTAATTAAAATAACAGCCTGGTTAGGTGAGGAATTCCAATAAGCGGCATTAACTGAACCTCATCTAATCGATCGTTCAAATTAAATGGCTCTACCTCTAACCTAAGTTCATACGTAAGCGCCCGGAACAGTGTTTGATGTAAACACAGAATTTATAGTTACATAAAATCCCAACTGATTTTGGCTTTATTTGTGAAAGTGCCTAAACACTTAATCCAAATCTGATCTAATGAACAAAAAATGCAGCTAATCGTTACCAGTATCTTCGATAACTACTTATTTAGATTCTTATAACCATAAGTATCAGACTCATGCCGTTAATTAATTAACTTACATTTTAAATATTAACGAGATACGTACTTACAGTCGAAGGTATCCTGTTGCTTTTATATCTCATATAGTTTCTAAGTATAGTCCTAGAAAAGATGGATTGTTTTTATAAACAGGGTGATTTATAATACGTTTAAAAAAATTGCCATCTTGTTCGGGAAGCAATATTAAGCGAAAACGGTCATATGGTCATAGGTCATGTGGTCACACACACTCGCTCACAATCATAAAACAGCCAAACTTCATAACCAATCATTTAGTAGTGCGTGTTCTGGGATGATAGTACTTATAGGGAGTTTTACTACCCCCGCGGTGCTTCCACATGGTATCTAGTGGAATAGCTCGATCAGGGCACCTTCAGGTGCACCACCGCTGATATGCCTGTAATATACTTGTAATACGGATGCTTACCGCATTTAGCGCCTAGTAGCCGAATGCTAGTTAGACCAATGAACTCCAACTCATAACAGTGCAAATTGCATCTGCGATTGCCCTTCTCCCAGAAGGCCGAAATTCCTAAGGTACTTGTGAGAAATGAGCATCCCAAATTATCCAGGTGTGATTCCTGGATCACTAATACTTGTTTATCAGGTCAAGGGTTACCGATCATCTCCGATAATTTCAGGTAAATGTGCATTATATGCGGTACCAATTGGGCATCAACTCAATAATAAAATAATGAGCAAGACCCGAACAACAAAACGCTGTATAATCAATGCAGCAATAGCAACAATGAAACAGTGTTCAACTGAGCTGCACCATCGAACTACATACAACGTCCATTGCAAAGCTACTGAGGCAATAATATATGTTGCAGACATTATTCTTTCATCTTTTCTACTAATCCACATAATTACCACATCAGAGTTGTCGTGTTGGAATGCAATCCTCTGTGGTATCAAATTTCACATCCACACACTCGCGATTTCGCTCACAAACGTAATATATTTAAACGATTTGCTTATTCAAAGGCCTATAATCGTGAAAATACTAATAAATGATAGACTGAATATTTATAATCAAATAAAAGGATACAAAAGTAAATATTACAACAGAAGGGAGAATATGTCCCAAAAATCATGTCAAAAGTAGAAGCCATGTGTTTGAGACTTTTACAGACATGGGAAAAATTAGCAAATCTTATATTATTGCACAAATAATTATAACATGTAATAGCTGTTAGCAAATACAAGAAATTGGAGCTAAAAATAATTGGCTCTGAGACGGCAAACGAAAACGAATGCAGACGTCTCATGAATTGTCTCATAATAAAAAATCTATAAGAAATAAGAAATTGTCAAGCTACTCAATATACAACGACTAAGATGGCATGGACATATAGTAACGACCGAGAAAAAGACTGATAGGTTTTATAGAAACGAAACCCACACAGAAAGAACAAAGAAGAGATGGAAGCACAAAACAATAGGTGATCTAAGAGATTCATAACGGAAGGAATGATATTAAAGAAAGGACCTTGTATGGACACAGTGAGGGCCGATTAAAAAGCTGATGGGGTTCTTGGAAACGAGCCTCATAAAAAGAACGAAGAAGAGACGGAAGCACAAAGCAATGGGTGATTCGGTGACTTAAGAGGTCCATAACAGGAGGAATTATATTAAAGAAGAGGCATCGTTAAGCTACTCAAAGTACAACGATTGAAGTCGTATGGGCACTTAATGAGGACCGATGAAAAAGAAATCCCGTCATTTCTTTCGAAACGAGGCCTACAGAAAGAGCGAAGAAGAGGTGAAGCGCAAAGCAATAGGTGGTCTAAGAGGTCCTCAACGGAAAGAGTGATAATAAGGAGAAAACATTGTTAAGCTACTCACAGTACAACGATTGAGATGGTACGGACACATAGTGAATACTTGAATGCAGCGTTTGTTCACCCCTCCGTGGATACATTAAATTGGAACAAGACATCTCGTACGCCTTATTTTCTATTCCTTAGCTAGGTCAGTGAACATAGAACTCTCTGAATCTATCAGTTAGTGGCTTATGAAATATCAGTATCTGCCAAAACTGGAAGCTGGTTCCCCCTCGTAGTGTTGTCGACTGAAACTTGACTTTAAACAATGCACAAGAAAAGACAATTTGTTTACATTAATCTACTAACTTTAAAACACAAGTGCAAACGTATAAAAATACAAAGAAAACATATAAAAACAAAATAAATAAAAGAAAATAGAAGGCATGAGCACCGTAACACGTCATCAAAGATAACGTTGAAATAATTGTCTATTAAAAGAATGCAAATGTCAAAGTGTCTTAATGCGGCCCTGGCTGGTCACGTTTGCATATAATCCAATCAACACAATACGCGTACGTGAGCACATTCTGGACGGGGACTTCACCGCGTAACTGCAATACTTTCTTATATTGAATTACCTTCGCTCCTCGAATTATCATCCAATTCTAGAAGTCAAGGCACGAAAGAAAACCACAAAAACTGCAACACAGAGACTCCCAGCACTGTTAAATGTTGACTCACGATCATGCGGCGTCATGGCCCGGAGCAAAATAAATGACCTTTGTTGGCGGCGTAAATTAACGTCTTCAAATGGACGCTTTGTGGTTTGGAATATAGTACAAAATTGTGACTCATCGGTACATCCGGAAAATGCGTTGGCGTAATTACAAACGCTAGCTCGCTGCACTTTTAAGACTGTTTGCAGCAAACGTTGCCAGGCTTTTACATGTAACTTCTAATTGCACAATGCACTTAGACAGGAGTTACCAGCAAGTCCGTCCTCAATCTTGGGCGGCTCGCGGCTGTTGTCTTCTTTGTTATATCTGCACGAGTTAAAAATCCCCGAATCCCGCGTACAGCGTGTGTTTCTTACTGCACTCGCGAAAATCAAAATTCACAATATATTTCCAACGCAGGTCCGGCTTTGTGAATGTTTATAATTCTAATATACATATGAAAATACATATAAAAATACAAGTTGGTTTGGACTTTAGCTGTGAAAACAAACATTACCGGCGAGGGATGTAGATACCCCATTTGAACACCAATGAACGAAGGCCAATTGCATTCTGTGAAAATGAGATCCACAGAAAGAACGAACAAGAGCCGGAGGTTCATAGCGGGAAGAATGATATAAAGGAGAGAAATAACAAATCAGGACACCACACATTCTAGAAATAAAAAAATCAGAACATAGGAAGTAATTGACCCTTAATAAGGGATTAGAACAGCCTATTAATAGTTGTAATTCTTATCATCATATAATAATAATAATAATAATAGTAATATTATATTCTTATACAGGGTGTTCATCCGAGATATTACCTTTTCCATACATCTGCATTAACCAAACTACGACGTTCATTTATTCCCGACGAAATCGCGGCAGCATTAACATAGTGGTAAGAAGTTCATTTATAATCAGTTCTGACTTGAGCACACGAGGCACGTTAATAAATTCCTCCAAGGGATTATAAGCGTAGGCCCAATATTATTCGCTGGCAATAAATCCCGAAACTTACAAGGTTTTCCGCGCCATCTGTGTCAATTTTTGAGATTTACGTATGAGGTTGCGCTTTCACGGCGCGACGCGATTAGCGATATTCGTTAGTTGCTCAGTAAAAACTTATTAGCGCTTTTTCGGCTCGGTAGGTGCAAGGCAGACGTTTGCTAGCCCTATTAGCGATAAATCTCTTCTGCCCGAATTGGCGCAACTTTCGCAACATTTCGAAGCCCACGCTCTTTCCTGTTACTTTAAATTATGTATGCAAATTAGGCTGGATGTTTTCCTCTGCCAGTTGAGCCGCTGAGCGCTATCGATATTCTAAAATTGGTTCCATGTTTGGGGTGTCCTAAACGCTTCCGAAATTTCCAGACGTTTTTATTCTGTGTTCGCAGCGCGCTCTGCGGCTATCCAAGTGCAATGCTAACAATTTCGAACTGCATCGGAAAATCAACACTGCACCGTTGCCAAAGCAGCCTCGAGTAGTTCAACTTCGCCTTAAAAATTGGAGCCATTCCCAATTTGGTTGATGTAAACCGCAATAACTAAATCGCACCCCTGTTGGATTGAGGGTTTTCGTTCCAGATTCTAATTTATAAATTGCACCGCCGTAAAATTCCGAATAGGTAAGGTGGAAAAGCAACTTGTTTAATTGAGATTCACCTTATGGGAATCCAGCAGCAAGCGCAAAGTTGAACTTCCTCAACTCCTGTTGTTGACATTCGCTCTTGCTTCGCCGCACTGGTTTTAGAGCTGATCCCACTCCTGAAATGTATACTCTTTGAATTGCTGCTTCATAGTCTACCGCGTGGTTGCTCTTGCACCGCTTTAATTGCCTAGTTCCGGACTTATCCTAAGCGTTGATAAATAAATCGTAATTATCGAACACTAATTAACGCAGCAGCAGGGTGGAAAACGGCCGTCAAGTGCAGAGTACGTAGCTCTGGCTCGCTGCGCTGCAAAAAGTGTGAGAGCAACCTTTTAACCCAACGTGCTGATACTATTATTCCTGTTCAGTCCATTAAAGCTTTGGGTAGCCTTGAACGGCCATAAACTCTTAAAGGATTTAACTATTCGATTGAAGTTCTAATGCTTGAAAAGCTCGATAAGAGCGAATTGGTTAATGCCTGATATGACCTTTCCAAAATTTAGAACTCTGCGGCAACTTCAATGCTAGTTTAAAATAATTTTTGAAGGTACAAAGTTTCAACAGTTATAAATTATTATTTTAAATTATTTTTGAAATGAAATGTGTATTCTCTTTGGTATCGTCTTTTTTTCATTTAATAGGTCGTAAAATAGCCTTATTTAACTAAGTGCTTTTCCATTTTCTACTTTTTAAGATTGGCACAATTTACAGCCAACCTTATTTCCATATTTTAATTGATAGTGTTGTCAGACTACAGTTGGAAAAATCGCTATTTGTCGACAGTTGTACATTGCATGCCACTTATTTAAACAAGAAAATTATGGAAATTTAATGTGCAATTTTATAGCTAACAATCAACAGAAAATGGCTTTATGATCCGAATGATTAAACAGTGGACGACCGTAAGTCTGCTGCTGAAAAACACAAAAAAAACTGTAGACGATAATAGTTTTGCAAATTGTATAAAAATAAATTGTACAGCTTTTCCCGTGTTCTGTTACACACTGGTGAAAAACATACTAAAATTATTATCAAATTAGTACAGTTATATGGTTTTTTAAGAATTATTTATATTGAAGTTTTAACAATAGTTTTTGTTTCAGGTACCTATCTACAATAATCAAACAGGCGAAATACTACAATTTTGATCATAGATACTACGTAAGTTTTTTTATATGAAATAGGTCCTTTTGCATTTAGTTTATTATCGAAATTATTCATAAATAATATACGTACTTTATATCTACACGACTAATAATTGCGCAAAATGCAATAAGCGCATCGTTTTCTCAACGCTCGGAACGCTAAAACTTTTTGCCTTTTCCCTAGGAACGTTTGAATTTTTAATAGAGACCGTGCCTGCAACACGATAATAATGCTCTGTTTGCTGTAAGTAAGGCGGTTATTTATGCAGTAATTTCGGTAATTTATATCGTCCAGCGTGATAAATCTGGATGTAATCCACGTAAGGAATATGCCTGTCATTATTCTTCCGTTGTCCTGCCAAATCCTTCGATATTAATGCCGCGTTCTTTATCTCCACGCGACCATTATTTCGGATTATACCCCGGTCATTAATATCCGAGATCTAGCCAGCCTTGAGTTATGGACACGCACAGCCCGCTGCAACGTTCTTTATACTGATGGCCCGTCATTTTCGGTGCATTTTTTTAGGCCCGCTTTTCCGGGCAGGGACACATATTTCAGCGTTAATGTGGTCAGTAAAAACGCTCGAGAAGCGGCGGCAATTATAACTTGGTCTCCGCTGACTGTCGTGATACAGAACAAATGTGATGGAAGATCTTGATAACTTATACAACATGTATTAAGTTTCTTTAATCTTGATAAGAAATGAGTTGGCTGTGTGCACTTTGACTTTGCAAACAGACGCAAAAAGCGAGTAGCAGACAGTTTCTCTTATCGTGAGTTATGGGCTTGCATAGAACTAGCTTACTAAAAAATATGTTGGTAGTATGGCGTAATGCAATTGTTAAGTATTGAAATACTGATTATGCAACTGGAGGTGAAGGGCTGGCAGCTATCTATGTAGTATTCTAGTTGATCATGTTCTTATTAAATTTTCACCTTTAGAAATGGTGTTACTCTGCACCATACATAAGTAACTAGAATAATCGTGTAGACCTTGCGAAGCGTTACATAGGTGAGTGGAGACCAAGAGAAAACCACAGAAGAGTTGGCGAGTAGTAGAGGAAGGGGGCAGTAAACATTGTGGTCAAAATAGAAAACATGGAAAGCAATGATAGGGGCTTACGTCCAACAGTCTCTTTCAGTCAATAACTAGAAAAAAAGGTAGTTGCAATGGAATTATTTTTTCTTCTTCCTCTTAATATAGGTTGAGAGTCTATTTCTTCCATGCGATACGTGGTTTGATAAGCTATTTGATGCTAAAACCATCCGTAGCTCTTAATTTCTTGATCTTCTCCAGTATCAAAATGAAAACAAAATTTGCTCAAACTTTGATATGTTCAAGCTTTTGGGGGCACTTGAATACAGTAGACAAGCATTTTTTAAATGAGTACTAAATTGAAGATCATCTCCACAATATTATTAATCAAACTAGATAATAGATAGAACTCCGACGCCCTCAGGCAAAAAGGAATTCGTTGAAGAAGAAGAAGATAATATAAAGTCAATACCGGAAGCCTCTCCCCCCCCCCCCTCCATTTGCTACATTTAGTTAGGTTTTTCTTCGGGAGCTTGATAATAGTACCTTCCGTCTACTCTTTCTGTATTGCTTCCTGAACAACATCAACTAAGAACAGCTGCAATCATTGGACGCAGAATAAAAGATATAATAAAGCTGCGCATGCTTCCATCCAAATAAATCCTACGAAGATTATATAAACACGTTAAGAATTATCGTCGAGCAGTCACAGAAATATGTAGAGAAGTTTTCTCTACTTAGGATTCATGGACTTCAAAGGAGCCACGAAGCGGTCTGGCAAGATCTAACTGGGATTCCCCTAAAACTAATACACGTAGTAAAAGTACTGTGTCAGAATGCGGAAAGTTAAACAAGGGTGTCTTCTATCGCCACTATTTATTGTTTAACATCACATTATATTGGTCACTGAAGAATACAAATTACCTAATACGATGGGATCATCTAAATGATGACATATGCCCCATGTCACACACATACAAGCAAACACCCGCAGCCGTGCAACGAAAACTAAACAAAATTGTGGTGTAGTCATTTAAATAGGGCTTGCAATAAACATCCAGAGAACAGAAGACTCAGTAGCCATTAAGGGTAAATGAAGACCGCATAGAGAAGGCGGACTAATTCTGCTACTCAGAAAGTATGATAAGATAACCAAAGATGCAAAACAAAAGAATAAATACAGTTAAAGGAAATATGAAACTCCTCCCAGTTAAATAGGAAGATGAAACTTACCATAGTTAACACCAACATTTAATCAATCTCATTCTACGGCTGTGAGACAAATATTTACAAATATATTCCTAAGAAAAATACTAGAAGCAAAATGATCAGACTACATAACAGATAAACAACTACGAGAAAAGGCTAGACGTAAATGGAACTGGGTGGTGCACACACTGAGAAGAGAACACAGCAACATAGAGAAACAAGCACTAGAATGGAATCTACAAAGCAGCAGCCTCAGAAGCGGAAGGTCCAAAACAACATGGAGGAGAACAATACTGAAAGAACTGGAAGCACAACGGGCCGTGGCGCGAAACATACGCGATGACACAAAACAGATGTGGGTGGAAGCTGTTTGTTGATGTCCTATGCTCAAAATAAGGAATTAGAAGAAATATATAATACTAGAAGCATAAAATGGTGTTGATTTGCTAGGGAAACTATTAATTAATTAGTTCATATACAATCTAGTAGTAGTTTCTTCGCTTTTTGAAGTACTCATTGGAACAAATGGCTTATAATTGTACATCTCCATGTCTATTTTGTAGTAGTGTTAATATTACCTTCCTCCGAATATCTTGATCTGGCTTTTAAGATGCCCCTTATAATGATGTTGGATTTTGCAACATTTTTCGACGAACTCTTTTAGTCTCGATCTTCATTCTTTACGCCATTCTAAAATATGTCTAATGTCACGTATTTTTTACTATATTTCCACGTTCTTCAAAAGTTTGGCGGTTTTCATATCTTCTCGTCCTGTGTATTAGCACACTATCTTGTTTTGGGTGTTATTGGGCCATTGTTTTTCCATAATTCTTATTCATTTTAAAAAGGTCTGTAAGGTGAAGTACTTATGTAGGGGAAGAAACAGTAATATTTTAACCCAATATTCGCTACTAAGTTTAAACTGGCTTTGGAAGCTATCAATATCAGTTCTTCGGAAAATAAACTAGCAAAAACAGTTTCTCCTACAATAATATTGTTAAATAATGTAGAACATATTTCATTGTGGTAGAGAAAACTATGTACTATGAAACCAATCTGAAGAACATCAAGTTAAACTGGCTTCATATTCAATATCCAACATATTTACTGAAAGTACCATCAGTTACGAGCTATTGGTTGATTTGAATCATTTGAACACGGGGGGCGGGATCAATGATACTTGAAGAACAAGGTCAACGGTCTCTGACATCACGGCTTATGACGTCGGCTAAAGTAGGAGTTAACAGCCGCGACGTGAACTTCGACTGCAGATCATAGCTACACTTTGATTGGAATTATCGATTATTGGGAGCTCTTTGTAATAGCCTTCATTCGAGTTAGGTGCTCTGCGTTACATTTATACTATCAGCTTTGCATAAACACGTACTAAATGACCGTTACAAATTACTTATTGCATTGTCACCATAATGTCGAGTGTCTGCAATTCTTGTATGTTGGAGCAATTATAGAAACGTAAATAAGGTAAGTTTCTTGTAGTAATAATTCTTTGGCTACTGTGGCTTACGTATTCATGATCACAAGTAGAAGTTCAAATTTTAAAGGAGTAATACGCAATCTACACGTACTAAAGGTCACATAATGCGTTAGTGAATTTGGTTTCGTATAATTATGTTATATTGAATGAATTACTTAGACATTTTGAAGAACATTTTTTAAATGTTCATAATAAACTAAATTTTTTGTAGAGCTGGTTTGAAAATTTCTTACAGAAGAGGGCTGTTTAGTTCATGTTTTTGGGTGCCAATATCATAGCGAGGAAAGAATATTGATTAAGAATTAATAATCGATTGAGCAAAGGAAATAAGAGTGGTTAAGTAAGTACGTTAACAAATAAATAAACCAAATTTCGAATTTTTCAAAAGTGAGTTACTAAATTTTGGGGTTGATATTACGCTACCTATACTAAAATTCAAAATTATGGTTTTTGCTTTGAAACTTCATTTTGCTTTACAAAAAAGCGAATGGAAATCCCGTTTCCACAGAAATCCCTGTCTATGCGATCTAACAGACGTTCTACCTACCTGTGCACACGTCACACCGGAGAGTCGGTGGCCTTGTTCTACAGGTGGTATGCGCGTGATACATGTTAAAAGGTTTAGCATAAACTTGTAAGTTAATTAAAGAATGCAACTGAATCAAACTCAAAATGGGCCCCCCCCCCATTTTGAGTTTGAGCCCCCCCCCCCCCCCCCGGCACCAAAATTATTACTTACGTAAGTTCTTAGCACAACCACATATTTGTGAAATGAAAAAGAGAAGGTACGTAATTGTAACATAACGGCTGTTGTTTTTTTATTCCGAATTTGTTTTTGCAAACGATGCGCACCTCTATGTGTAATAAATTAATCCATTTTGACAAATACAAGCCGCAGAGTAATTTTCAACTCCATGTCTACCTGGCAACTAATTTGTATCTCCTAGTTTATTCCTCGTACCCTGGGGAGTACTACCCGACTTTAAAGCAAATTTCCTATTCATAAAAGTTTAGCCATCCAGCATTCTAATTATTATAATTAAATTTAATGATTTTATGTGAATATTGTATAGCCAGATGAGCTGACGCCGCTTTTATGCGCGGCAAATGTAAAGTTCTAGTAACGAGCAGGGAACAACCTGTGGACTGACATTTTCATTATTTACCCAGACACCCAGGTGTGCCATTTAACTGTTCATATGTTTAATTAAAAAGAGTTACACCGGGTAGCATAGTGCAAAACGCAGTAATAAAAACAACGGCCTTCCTGTCTGTTATCACGGTTGCTTGCAAGGGGCTCTTTTATAATTTTATAAACTGGGCTAGCGCAACGGTGTTGTTTAAACTTTAAATTACCGTACTTTCTTTTTGTGATTAACAGATACGACTGCGCCACGAGGCGAAGTATGCAATCCCTGTTTGTGGAGTTAATTGGAAAAGAGCAAACGTATGCGTACTCGCATTAAGAATGCGTGTAATGGTTTCGAAAAGCACTGAGGATGTTTACTCGACGGTTATTTCTGAGTGTGGCAACCAAGCACTTGACTCGCACACGTGGGCTGTTTACACCTTCATAGTGCATGTAGGTTGATGATTTACACTTTGTGTAGCGTATTTAAGGTGTCTCGAAGATTCATTTAATTGTACCTCCCATTAAAGGCTAGCTGATAGTTAACTACATGTAGGAGATATTTTATTTGGAATGTTAGCAAGAGATGACTGCTGGTAGTGGTATTAAAAAGAAGGTTATTTGCATTTCCTGAATATAACCAAGTGTAGGAAGATCCGTAATTCGGGGCTAATTTAGTTTTTCCTGGATTTAGATCGGTCCTCATGCATACATTTACAGGATGGCGACTTTCCCAATTCCGTAACGCCCCTTTGATCTATGTGCTGTGGATCAGACACACGACACCCTGAAAGCAAGACGATCAACTGGCCTAGCATCCAGTAAAATGTCTCTGCAGTGATGTTGTCTTCAGATGATCAAATGCCTGTAATATATGTAAAGCGGATGCTTACAGCATGTAGTGGCTATTAGCCGAATGCTAACTAGACCAATGAGCTACCATTTGTGTCAGTGTGATCTGCATCTATGATTGCCGCCCCCGCAGAAGGCCAGAATTACAAGGCATTTGTGGGAAATGAGCATCCCAGGCTATCCAGGTGGGCTTCCTGGATTACTGATATTACCTTATCAGGTCAAGTGGTAGTGATCACCTCGCCGGATGTTCGATAATCCAGGCATATAGTACACTAATGCGGTACCGATTGGGCATGAACCCAATAATAAAATAATGAGCAACGACCCAAACAACAAAGCTCTTTACAATCAGCAGCAATACTACTAATGCAACAGTGTTTAACTCAGCTGGACAATAGAACTGCATACAACCTCCATGACAAAGCTACTCAAGCCGCCTTGATTACATAATCACCACAAACAACACTGCAAAAGCACATAAGAGTTTTCGCTTTGGAAAATGGCACCCTCTGTGGTATTAAATTTCGCAACATCCACCTATGCACGTTCCCAGTCGCTCACAGCCCGCCAAGCTTCACGAGATTTTAAAGCTACGCATTATATTTTACCCGTTTATTTATTCAAATCATAGGAATACATGTGATAGAATATTTACAAACAACTAAAAGGACACAAAAGTAAACGTTACAACACACAATATCTCGGATATAGACTGGATGCTATTTTCTTCTTCTAGTGTATCCCTTTTTATTGTTATATCGATGCGCCCTTCCATGGGAAATATAGATGGGCGACATTCTTAAATGATATATGATAGCCCACCCCAGCTATTTTAGGTTGAGAATAAATTCAGGAAAATAGCTATCAGTTATTAAACAATACACAAAGATTATCCTCCATTAATAATTCTCAGACCCTAAAACCCTCCCACGCTTCGTTTGCTTATCCAAAATAGAACATTATGTAGTCTTATTAAAATTACATGGAAGCTTTAATATATGGAGATGCGATCCTACAAGAGCGACCTTGGATCCTTAAACTGAAGTAGGGCTAAGGTGGTGCTCGAAATTGACGATAGCATAATGGCGGTTCATTCATTATGAAAAATAGCGTCGTCGTTGCCTTTCCAAGCACCAAGAACCTTTTTTTGCGGCTAGAGCGTTCCCATAAGCGTGTAAATCTCCCGTCTATTTATAGTTTTGCAATAATCTCAGATAGGAGCTTTACAACGGCGTAATATCTCCTCGCTTAGCTCAAGGTGTATATACCCAACTTGTAAATGGCGCTTTATTAAACAAGCGATCAAGGCAGCTTGGGTTGCCCTGTTGCGATACGAGCCAGCAATATAATGCCCAAGTAATAAATTGATACTGCATTTACATGTTCTAGTATGGGGCCCGAAAAACACGCGTCATGCATACTAAAATCGGCCGTAAACAATCCGAGCACAACGTGCGCGTTTACCTGCATTAATTTCGCTCTGTCTCGCAGGAAGGAGCGAGACGAGACCTTCCGGTATCACACTCTCAAACTTCACAAACTCTAATCTCGTCCGAGCCTGTAGCTTCCGCTCTCGCCGCTAGGGCATAAAATCCTCCGGTGTAAAAACAAAAGCCGTATTTCTTTCCGGCGCTTCTGGAGCTGTATACGTGCCGACCAACTTCTAACTCTATCAACACATGTTACAAGAGCTGTCAGAAGTGCGAAAATGGAGTTTATACGCCAGAATTTACGGATCGGAAGGGTTTGGAGTCGCGGATTATTCGCGCGCACACAACCTGTGTGTCGAATTAGCAAACTGACGAGTTGACCGGAATCAAAAATAACGTTCCTCCAACAAATAGCCCCAACTTCGAGATATTACCGAGCTCTTACCCTTAGATTTGCTTCTCCTACATTGACATGCCAACTTTTCATAATCATATTACCATCAACGAATTCCAATATTTCGTCTTATCAACAAACAGGTTATTTTCTTCTTGGTTAGGTTTGCCCTTTTTCTACTAGTTGCATAAACGGTTATTGATTATCATATCAACCACTCATTTGATAATTGTTGTACTGTGTAAGAAGCTTCAATTAAGATTATTTTCTTTGTTTCTTAATGAGTGGAAGAGTCTGGAAAAATGCTAGATAGAATTTTATATTTGTACTATTGCTGTCATACATGAATAACTAAACTGATCAACAAGAAATACCACTTATTGTGAGTGTTTTACTCTGTCTGTCTGGGTAATTACTTCTTTCGACATTCGTCTCCAGTCCGATTCCAAGTTTTTGATATTAGTTGGTACCGTGTCTTTCCACTTACCTTCTTCATGGACTTCCTTTAGGTATTTGACTGATTAGATTGGATTGTTAGATTCTCACGATAAGCTATTGTTTTCTATTAGAACAACCCTACCTTGTTGCTGTATGGTTATAGCCGTTGTTTCTGAAGATTGTTAAGAAATTCCAGATTGATTCTTTACGATTAATCGAGAGAGATTATTACAGGTAAATATGATAGTTACTACCTGTTAATAAGCGAAAAGGGAACAATTAGATCATATTGAGCCACGGGGTGAGTCATTCTGAAGAGCGTAAGTGATTATGTTTCATTCAATTTGAGAGGGACCACGGGAGCCACGGGGTTCTCAGTATTACCTGAGGTAATGATGACGTTCTCTAACCCAGAAGATAACGACCTCGATGTGGATGATGTCGATGGAATCGGGCAGCTGCGTACCTATCTTGGTTCCACCCGATAACGCTTAATGCACTCATAAAATCACCGGCATGTCGCACCAATTCATCTAACCACAAGAGTGTACAAGGCGTACAAATTTGTATGAGAAATCACATAATAGAATTACACTCTATTACTGACAAAACCTATTAGGCTGAACACAATCCAACTTGTATTACTGACCAGATTCGCGGCTTCTTATTGGGGGAGGGGGGGGGGGGGTGTACATTAACTATTGAAAGGAGAAATATACGTGCAAGGTCTACAGCCTTGTAGGAACTTCTCAAACAATAACAGCAAATAAATATAAGTAAACGGCATGTAGCGCAAATACCGACATGGTAGCGAAGTGTATACCTGCAGCTGTGGGACGGTTTTGGCTTCACTTGGAATTCTGCTGATGCGCTGGCGACATTTTTCCATAGACCTTATGTACAAGAGGCGAAGGGGAAGATCAATGACAAAACCCTGGCAGTTTGAAGGCCACGGAGATGGATCAGTGGCGAAATCCAGGCAGCTTTCAGGACACGGAGATGATCAATGGCGAAGTCCAGGCAGTTTTCAGGCGGTGCGAATGCAATATTTAATCGGACAGAACCATGGGATGCTATTTTTACTTCATGGGGGTTAACCGACGGTACTGCACTTTTCACAAAAAAAACAGGGGTAGCTGACGGGTGTTTTAGATCCGGTAATTTACAGATTTTGCCGAACACGGCTGCTTTTCACGTCGCGACGTACCTCCTCAAGATGTTAAAAGGAACTCGCGAGAGAAAGGAACTATTTGTCGGTTACCGCTAGGTTTTCGACGCGATCATCCCCGCTTACGGGGCGACATCGTAGACGTGCGCAGTGCTTTAAAATTTAAAATATTTTAAGAAGGAAGATGTAAATAGTGCTGCTATTAATTGTTTACTTACTCTTTTCTCGTCATGTTCCCCATGCGGGATTAGCGTTTCGACATTAGCACTTCCAACATTTGGGCGTCTCGTGTGGTTAGTTCTTGGTCTGCCACGTCTATGGCTTGCTGTCTGGCTAAGGTTATCCTTGGTCTCCCGGGTCTTTTTATACCCCTTGTTTTATCGTCTGTTACACCCAGATCTTTTGTCTGTTCTTTTTTATCAACATTCTTTGTTGCTTGTCCTTTCATTTATTATGTTTTTTTTAAAATTCTTTCTAAGGGGCCATAACAGGGAAATTTCGTATAAGTATGACAATAACGTGTGTGGGGGTTAGTGTACGGTACATTAAAAAATAGGTTAAGCAAGGAAAGCGAATGCATGTGAGGAATATAAATAAAGTTAAAATGAAGTAATATTTCAAACCGAAATGTGATTCTCTTGTGGTTGCAACTCGGTCAGCAAAAGGTTCAATCGAGTTCTGCATTAATCCGGCCCTGTCAATACCCGGTCTTCCCCGTTTTAAAACTTTAATGAGTAATTCACAGAAGTAGTACGTAATATCAGCGCAGCTTTGGCAACGCGATCAAACTAAGCCAACTCCTCTCTTTGGGATGTTCAGACATGAAATTGAACTGTACGTACCTACGTAGCACGGCTTCTCTGTGAACTTTTAAGCTGCTTCATGAAACTTTAATTATTGAAGTGCCTTCGCTCTCCTTATTTTGCTAATATGGCTTACTTTTCATAATTCCCCGGCATTCAGGAAACAACATTACCTGAAATTTATTGCTGACTACAACCTTTAAGACTTTACGAGTGATTAAACCGGCAAAAGTGAGATGCAGGGCTTGATTGGCGAGGGCACAGAAATGCCGATCGATTCGCCTGTTCGTGGTGTTTTGCACTTAATTCTAATTTCTTTTATTGCGACTTGTAATAAATATAGTGGAGGTGAGTTAGTGGTGTAGCTTTTAATTTGAAAAAAGAATAAAGGCAATAATAAACACATTCTTTGATTAGAGTTACTTTTTCAATCTCATTGCTCTAGCAAACGTGCTTATATCCCGTAGTGAAATTATTATACAAAAATCAATGTCTTTCCCATACAAGCCCGCGTTGGGGTAACATTCGAGTTTTATAATTTATGAAAGCTAATTTGAATAGCAAGTGGGCTCTCTTAAATTAGAATTTAAATTGAAATTTGGAGTTATGTAAACATAAACTCTACTGTAAAAGTACGTATTAAAGGAAAATTGGTTGATATGCAATTATTTTCTTAAAATGCACCACAGAAGAAAAAAGTTACTCTCATACCTAATGCTCATTGAAAATAAAAGGATACACTTTTGGTGTTCACGCTTCTGCTGAATTACATTAAGAATGTTATTAAAACGAAAAACTCATAAAAATAGTCCTTGGTCAGATAAGTTGCCTATATAATGTTGGCAATTGTTTATGCACCATCGGTAGTTCAGAGTGGAGCTATTTTCCGGTTCCCATTTTGGAAATTTGTGATGCAATAAAACGCATTTTTAATGTTTCTTTCGAGGATTGTTTAGAAATCAGATTTATTTTAAAAATCGTCAGCAAATAGTTGCAAAATTGGCACAATGACTGACTCTCTACACCTCTTTGATCAGTGCAGGATCTTAGGTACGGAACTGCTTATCGTTCTACTTTCCCGTGAATTACCGTTTTACTGGATTTATTTCAGGCCTTCAAGCAATCTCCAAAACTTTTCGCGTTAGCTCCGATACTCAAAGTAATGCCGTTTGAACCGTCCTTGGTACTTTCTATTTGTTGGACTGTTATCATACCAAATCTAACCGTTGGCTATTCTCTCAAGACAATAAACAAACTTGTGACTATTTGGATACAACAATTGCCGCAGAAACTAGCTCAATTGGACACGGTGTGTGCAGTTCTTTAAAATACTCGAGGAAAAGGGCGCCAATGGATTTTTACTAAGTAACGACAAGTGTATCCAGGCATTCAAAGAGAAATCGTAAACTCAAGTAGCACAAAATAACCTGAAAGAGACGCTCAACTCAAGTACAGGTAGCAGTAACAAATAAATAACGCCATAATGCGAATATAATTGTCATTAATTCATATATATATAAATTGCAGGTCGATAAATTACGAGTTACCTCCCAAAAAACCACATACATCTTAATATGTTAATACAAGTTCACAATACAGCGCTACAATATTATCGCACGCATTAAAATCAGGCAACGGTTTTGCAAGGTGATACACTTTGTGTGCTTCCAGGTACCAAGCTCGCGGAGCGAACTGTATACTCCCAAGGTCACGACGGCAATCCAAACGTAAAAAACCCCGAACGGGGCCCAGAGCCACAGGGCGCTGGTCCCCAAAGGGGACACTTTTAACCTGTGATAGTGTTCCGGAGTCGAGTCCTTTCTTGCGCTCTAAGGAGTTCATGAAACGGGTGTGAAGCGGGCCGCGACTTGATATGGACGGGTCAAGGACATCCGCAACCCTTAGCAAGCTGCCCTACAGCTCCTCACTGATTGCCCGAGATGTTCTGGGCACATGCGAAGAAGTAAACCAGCAGCGTAGAATCCGCCGACAATGGCGTGGGATTGAAACGTCCCTAATTTATGGTTCAAGAAAGCAGATCCGCCAAAAAGGCGCGGACAACCTTTACACAAAATCGCGAAATATGAACTGAGTACCATAGACCTTGAAATCGAAAAGATGCGTAACGATATGTAAACAGACATCGAAATCAAATGGATGTGCAATTGAATCTTAACACGACTGCATGTTGCACGGTGGGAAAAACCCTGCAACTTGGTAGCACCGAATTGATCCCGGTGCATGTGTAACCCCTTCGGCCTTCAGGCACCTGTGTAATGGCTTATTATTTACAAATTTCACTTTCTAAATTTATACTGAATCCTCTATTTGTGAAAATAGACTGTGGTGTTTCATAAGGTTCCTTTTTTGGATCTGTTCTTTTGACATTTTTACTCTAACAATATAAAAAGTTAAACTAAAGAAATTACTTTGTGTAGTAGGATTTTCTGTGAATTTTCTTTGCTTAATGTATTATCGTTTCAGGTATATTTACAATTTCGCATCCTGTGCTTAATTATTCATGCACCTGTTGAATAAAAATAATAAATATATTACAGATGTTGGATCCTATGTAAATACCACCGATGCTTTTAGATTTCACCAGAGTTGCTAAGTGGCAGGCCTAGTATTTCACCGGTATCACATTAAATAAATGGTTATTTGAAAGACTGTGGCAAAGGTACCGTAATGAAGTGTGATGTTGTGTTCTGAGTGCGGTTGTCAGGTTTGCGTGTTAAGTGCGAGACAGGCGTTTCTTTTCCCGGCAATTATATCGAGAAATAAAGCTCTCGTATGTCTACAAATATGCGTGTTTTATCCCTGCAATATTTCAGTGTCATAGAGCACGAAACCAGACGTTTTTATTCGCGCTTCCAGCGGTGGGAATACGTTTCGCCATAATTCTCGCACTTAAGATGCTCGCGAGAATGCAGAGATTAACCGCCCCAAAATGTTTGTCTGCCATCTTTGTCCATATAATTAAGAGACCCCCCCCCAGCCCCTTATCGCCATCGGCATCGGCTTATCGCTGCCCCGACACTGGTAGCAACTTAATAACTCACAAGCCCGCCGCTTTTTAACATTCTTATCATAATGACTCCACAAAAGTGTGCTCCTTGCATGCGGCTTTGCAGGAAATCTCCCATTATTTACACTGGATTTTCTCGTGGTGTCTGAAATAACAAATGCCGTGGAAAATCACATGCAATTATGCTTTTGAATCACCTTTAAGAACAATTTGCAATAACTGGACGTATTGCATTTCTCGATGATAATTTAACATATGTAGTATGGGAAATATGTGATGGGTGCAGAACTTCATAGTTAATCGCAAGGTGTGTTAGGTTCTTCATTATAATTAAATACGAGTAATGTTTAATGAACGTTATACGTACTTTGCTATTTTTATGATCAGTTTTGAAAGCCGTTGGACTATTAGGAAAACTGAACAACGATGACTATTATTCAGAATGGTAATTACAACTTGCTGATATTTCCCCGCCCCTCCGTCTTCTCTAAGGCGCTAACTCTCCCCCCTCCTCCGCCTTCCCTAAGGCGTTGACTCCTTAAGATACATGTATGTTGGTAGTCTATTGAACCGGTGCTCTTAATGTGGTATGACCATTATGTTATACACGTGATCGCGCCATATGTGCAACGATTTCGGCTAAAAAGAATTCGCAAAACAGAACTGATTATTATGAATCCTAGACGAGGGGGGGGGGGCAAATCGGCGATTTACTACATTATTAAAATTAAATATATGTAAATTTCGTTGTCATTTATAATACTCGTATGTGTATGTAGTGATTGAGGGATTGATACTTAGCGATGTCAAAGTTCTGCATGAAAACAGAATTCTAGCCTACGTGATATGCCGGAATGCCTTGGTTAAGCAGTTTAATCGATGCGAGTTTTGTAAACGGGTTATGATTGTTTTAATTACTATCCATGGATAGTAAATGAAGTTTGTCCTAGCAAACAGGCCTTAATGCCGGGACCAAATTAAATTTGATTGTTGGATGAACTGCGGGCTGCAAGTGAAATATTATTAAAACTGGGTGTACAAAGCGCAGGGTAATGTTTACCTTGCATTAATCGGTACTAGCTCGGGGCCTTATTTTAAGCTTGCTTTGTTTACAGAAGTAGGATTTTTGTGAATTATGCTAAATATGTAAATTAATTTTGTTTGCAGACTTGGCTTCTTGATGCGATGTCAAATAAAATTAAAAGGTGCCAGATTAGTGCGCTCTTGCAAGTTGTTACACGAGCTGTTGAGCTTAATCTAAATGCCTTTGTCATTGCTGAATTGTTTTATGAAATTACCAAGCGACGACAGAAAAATGAGGAACGGGATTGCAGTTGCGGTTTTTCTACCGTTGGGATTAAATTTCTCTGTATTTTCAGAGGTACACGATTTGTAATTACTGATTGTGGGTGGGGTATGCCATTGTAAAGAGGGGCGTAATGTTGCAGCCTCGATTTTATCGTTAATTATTATTTATTATTAACAATAGCCTTGCCCTACCCAATTTTCTAAGTATTCCACGAAGATATGCATCAAATGGGATTTGACCTTGGGTTATGCAAAACAGCGATATTGTTGATACACTCATTATTGTAGGTCGAATAAATATTTTTGATATTGTACAACGAGGCTTCCATTTATGGAAATAATTTTAGTGTTTTATCTTTCAGACGCAAATCTTTAATTATTTTCGCTAAAAGGATATAACATGATGACTCTTGAAAATGTATTCGTTCTTAAGTGTTGCTTCTAAAGATATCATTATGGCTTTTAAACAGGTAATTTCAGATCTTTATATCCATGATTCGAATCACATGCTTTGAGGGCGTAATTGCGAGTTTGAAACTCGCAGTTGCCTGATTAAGGACGCAATTTCCATGACTTTTATAGTTAAAATTCGAACTTTCAAACTGATATTTGCAATTTTATGGTATTAATATGCATTTTTCGAATTTAAAGTTACCAGTATGAGTTCAACAAACATGTTTTCAACGTTTTTAAGCGAATTAAAAGGTTATAATTATGTTCAAAAAATCTACACTGCCGGACATTGATATTTGTATTTGTTGGGGTAAAAATTACAATCGCACAGTTTTTGTCGAAAATCGCTAATGGGAGTAGAAATGTTGGAAATTATACACATTTCATGCGATTATAAGTTCAGTAACTGTGATAAAAGCTGTAATTGAGCTTTAAAGCTTTTAATGAGTTTAAAAAATTCAGTTGCGGCTACAAAAGTAAAATTTTTGGATTTAAAGGTTGCAATTGTACATTGCAATTGCAGTTTAAAGGTTGCTATTGTGAGTCGGTATTTTTTATAATGATGATTAAATTTGCGATTGAGTTTGCAAGTTGCAATTGTGAGTATGAAAGTTGGAATTGTGAGTTTTACAGTTGCAGTTGTGAGTTTGAAAGTAGCAATTCACATCACATTTCCGAATTTAAAGACGATAGGAAATATTCGAAAAGGAAGCCCACGCCTACGCTTAGTAGATAATATAGTGAACGGCTTAAAGAAAATTCAAGCAGTAGAGAATTGGCAGGAAGCGGCTCAAAGTAGAGAACGATGGAAATGCATTGTGCCACCAGAAGTAAGTAAGCAAATGTGAGGTGAAAGGTTGCAATTGGGAGGTAAACGGTTTCTTATGCAAAAGGTGTTATTTTTTTTTAGTATAGAGAATATAAAATTGCGATTGCTAGCTTAAGATTATAATAGCGAGTTTAAATGCTGGAATAAAAGTTGTGAATTGAGTTGCCAAGTTGTAATGTGAGTATAAGACATTAGATAAAGTTGAATTTGCTGTTTTTATTGCGATTATGAGTTTGAAAGTTGCAATTGTGAGTTTGAAAACTGCGATAGTGAGTTTAAAAGTTACAGTTGCGAGACAGTTATCACAATTGCGAATTGAAAGAGTGCAAACATGAAGTCAAACGTAATTGGCAGGCAAAAAGTTTCTTATGCAACAGGTGGTATTTTAGAAGACTATAAAGGTTAAATGTGTTAATACAAAATTGCAGTTGCGAATATAAAGCTTATAATAGCCAGTTGAAATGATATGATAAAATTTGTAACTTGAGTTGCAAAGTTATAATGTGAGTTTGGAATACCAGCTAAAGTTACAATTCTGAGTTTAAATTTTGCAATTTATTGCTGTTAAACGTTGCGATTGTGAGATGGAAAGTGGCAATTGAGAGTTTAAAACTAACAGTTTTGTTAAAGACTGCAAATAAATAGGAGCGAGTTTAAAATATTAGTTAAAGTTATTGTTCTGAAGTTATATGTTGCAGTTTATGTAAAAAAAATGCGATTGTGAGATTGAAAATTACAATTCTACGGATGATAGTCGCAATTGTGAGTATGAACGTTGCAATTATGAGCTTGAAAGTAACAGTCGCGAGATAGTGATCATATTTGCGAATTTAAGGACTGCAAACATGAGGTCAAAGGTTGTAATTGGATGTTCAAAAGTTTTAGAAAGATTAAAATTGCTAATTTAGGAATTGCAATTAGAAATTTAAAGACTAGTATTGCGAATTTAAATGCTGCAATAAAAATTGTAATTGTAATATGAGTTTAAGATAAGTACCAGTTAAAGTAACAATTCAGAGTTTACATGCAATTTTTGTTTAAGCGTGGCGATTGTGAGTTTGCAAGTTACAAGTGTGAGTGTAAAAATTGCAATTGTGAGTATGAATGTTGAAATTGCGAGTTCAAACGTAACAATGGGAGATTGCGATCGCATTTGCGAATATGACGACTGCAAGTATAACAAAGGTTACAATTCCGAATTTAAATGCTGCGATAAAAATTTTAATTCGAGTTTTAAAGTTGTAATGTGGGTTTAAGATATCAGTTGAAGTTCCAATTCAGAGTTTAAATGTTGCAATTGTTATTTTAACGTTGCAATTGCGAGATGGAAAGTTGCAATTGTGAGTATAAAAGCTGCATTTTAGAGTTTGAAACTTAACAGTCGTGAGAAAGTGATCACAATTGCGAATTTAAAGACTTGCAAATAGGAGTGAGTTTAAAATACCAGTTCAAGTTATTGCTCTGACATTATATGTTGCAGTTTGTGTAAAAACATTGCGATTGTGTGTTTGAAAATTGCAATTGTGCGGATGATAGTTGCAATTGTGAGTACCAAGGTCGCAATTGTGAGTATGAAAGTTGCAATTATGAGTTTGAAAGTAACGGTCGCATTTGCAAATTTAAAGACTGCAAATATGAGGTCAAAGGTTGTAATTGGAAGTTCAAAAGTTTTAGAAAGATGAAATTGCTAATTTAGGAATTGCAATTATAAATTTAACGGTTACAATTGTAATTCAAATTGTAAAGTTGTAATGTGAGTTTAAAATATGTTGAAATTACAATGCAGAGTTTAAATGTTGCAATTTTGTTTAAACGTTGCGATTGTGAGTTTGCAAGTTGCAAGTTTGAGTATGAAAATTACAGTTATGAGTATGAAAGTTGAAAACGCGAGTTTAAACATAAAAGTTGTGAGCGATCACAGTTGCGAATATAACGACTGCAAATAAGGTCAAAGGTTACAATTGCGAATTAAAATGCTGCGATAAAATTATAATTCGAGTTGTAAAGTTGTAATGTGAGTTTAAAATATCAGTTAAAGTTACAATTCAGAGTTTAAACTGTTGCAATTGTTGTTTAACGTTGCAATTGTGAGATGGAAAGTTTGCAGTTGTGAGTATGAAAGTTGCAATTTCGAGTTTAGAACTAACAGTTGTGAGAAAGTGATCACAATTGCGAATTTAAAGACTTGCAAAGAGGAGTGAGTTTAAAATATCAGTTAAAGTTATTGTTCTGAGATTATGTGTTGCAATTTGGGTAAAAACAATGCGATTTTGAGTTTGATAATTGCAATTGTTCGGATGATAGTTGCAATTGTGAGTCGCAATTGTGAGTATGAACTTGCAATTATGAGTTTGAAAGTAACGGTCGTAAGATAGTGATCACATTTGCAAATTTAAAGACTGCAAACATGAGATCAAAGGTTGTAGTTGGAAGTTTAAAAGTTTTACCCAAGATTAAATTGCTAATTATGAATTGAAATGCTGTGGTAAACATTTTAATTAGAGTTGTAAAGTTGTAATGTGAGTTTAAGATATCAGTTAAAGTTACAATTCAGATTTTACATTTCGCAATTTTTGTTTATGCGTTGCGATTGTGAGTTTGAAAGTTGCAAGTGTGAGTGTGAAAATTGCAATTGTGAGTATCAAAGTTGAAATTGCGAGTTTAAACATTGCGAGATTGTGATCGCATTTGCGAATACAAAGTCTGGAAATATAAGGCCTAGGTTACAATTGCGAATGTAAATGCCGTGATAAATGTTTTAATTTGAGTTGTAAAGTTGTAATGTGAGTTTAAGATGTCAGTTGAAGTTACAGTTCAGTATTTAGATGTTGTAATTGTTGTTTAAACGTTGCGATTGTGAGTTTGCAAGTTGCAGATGTGAGAGCGAAAAAATCAATTGTGAGTATGAAAGTTAAAATTGTTTAAACGTAACGGTTGCGCGACAGTAATGGCAGTTGCAAATATAAAGCCTTCAAATATGAGGTCAAAGGTTATAATTGGGAGTTAAATGCGGTGAGTTTAAAATATCAGTTAAAGTACAATTGCTGCTAACGTTGCGATTGTGAGTTTGAACGTTACAGTTGTGAGTATGAAAGTTGTGAGAGAATGATGATCACATTCGCGAATTTAAAGACAGCAAATATGAGGTGAAAATATTGTAATTGAGTTCAAAAGTTAAAGTAGCGAAATCTGTGATAAAAATTGTAAATTAAGTTGTAATTTGGCTTTAAAATATCAGTTCAAGTTACTATTCTTTATTGAAATGTAGTTTTTCGAAAAACGTTGCGATTGTGAGTTTGAAACAATTGTGATTACATTTAAGAGCTTTTCAGGTTTTTCTTAACTATAGAATAAAAAAACTGCAATTATAAGAAGCGTGAAGGTTTACTGTAAGATGCATATGGTTCCAGTTAAAGGTGTATTTCACGATGAGACGTTTGTTCCTCAAACTTGCAGATATTTTCCTAGCCAGAGTTTTTCAAAAAGTAGTTATTTTACTCGTACTTTAAGAGACTAATTTATTGGGCTTATATATATTTTTAATTATATTGTTTTTATTGCCTTTGTTGCCTTTTTTTGCAATACTTTTTACTTTTGTGTTCGATTACTTTAAAGTTGATCATCGGAATTTATAAATTTTAGGATATATTTTTTCCTAATTAAAAAAAACTGCGTAAACAGGGATATTGTATCAGTAAACATCTAAATATACTGAATGCGAAAACGTTTTGGTATATTCCATTGTCAGACGGTTTTGCTTTATACCGTAAAGGTATTTTGTTTCAAAGGTCACTAAATACGAAACAGGGCCCATGTAAATTTCAACGACTGCGTCACCCCCGAATTGGTTTCGTATTGTCGCGGCTGCGGCACGCTCTACTTATTTGATATTATACAGGGGTAGCTGTATGAAACTGCTTTGTACGTGTTGTTTCGAGTACAGTTCGCGTCGAGTTTGGTTTTGATGTCGCTGATCAAACGGCCTTAGTTTCAAAGTTGAAGCAATTTGTTGACTGGAATTATTTGTTTCGGCCAAACATACATAAATCAAACAGCAAAGTGGAGCTGGAATGAAAGCGGTTCAAGCGGTTCGGGTACAGCTCCATGTACACTTCGCAGTAATCTTTTGTTGTTTTGCTTTTGTGAGAACCGAGTGCTATTTTCCCGCTTTATTGCTATTTTTTACTATCAAGTGTTGCTATTTCAAGGATTAGCACTGGAAAAATATTACAGAATATTTCGCAAGTTTTGTCAATTTAAATATGTATCTTCATCAAAGAGCAACATTTGACAAAGCGTAGCAGCTCTAAAATTGTTTATAGCTTATCAAGTTTTAATGAGAGAGTAGCCATGGGCCATCGACAAAGAACTTTACTGTTTTTGCGTGCCAATGTTGGAAATTAAATAATTATTCTACACTAAATATGGATAAATTATTTGCCTCTGCTCTGAATTTTAGAATTTCGCAACATTTTTCCTTGGGGCAATCAGGTACGAGCTTTTAATTTCATCCGCCGGTTTTACTGTAAAATTCCTGCGATCGTAAATTTTAATTTTCCATCTGCAGAAAGCTGATTTTTATTTCCCACTTAATTCCAATCATTCGATACGGTGCCTAATTGCCAATATAATGCGGGATTTTATCTCGCCGTAAAAACAAAAAGCGCACAGCGACTGAATAAAAATAATGCTTCTCGGCGCGCCCTCTTCTATAGAGTTTTTAATTTGCGTAGAGCATCTGCTCTAAGGAGACGCTAATTAACTCTAATAAAAGAAGCCATTCCATACTCGCGTTGTCGAACTTAGCTCTGCTCGTTTGCAGTACATCACCGCAATTCCATTGTGGGACTCATTAACCTTATTACGTCATTTTTTGGCGATGTATCATACATCAAGTCGCGAACAAGTGTGCAGGTATAACAGGTTTACTTTGTTGTAGAATGTGTAGAAGTATAACAACTAGTGCGATAGCAAAATTATTGAAAATTCAAAATGTCCTTGACGAGAGTTTCTTGAATCCGGCTCGAATGACCATTTAATATTGATAACGTTAGTTACAAGTGTACCTAATTATTACTGTAATGGTATGTCGGAACTGATATGTGTAGACATAAAAATGAAGTTACATATTTCGTCGCAAATGTACGTTCGCTAACCATAATCGGATTTGCGAGAAATAACGTGGACGTGAGAAATGTGAACGTGGAGAGAAGATTTTCAGCTTCATTCCATAGATAGTTTGTCATTTAGCATTACTTCAGCAAACGTGGTATAAGTTATCTTTCCGGACAGTTGTGATAAAATATTTTTGTCCGTCCGATCAAATAACGAAATCTGAAATGCCGAAAACCAAAGTCCCTCAAGTCATTCGTCCTTTTCTGGACTATCCCAGCGAGACTTCATCCGTTTCCGGGCTTCACTGGACCTTTGGCCTCCCGCCAATAAAACGCACCCTTCCTTGATACGTCACATCTAATTTGTTACTCGCCCCGCACAGTGTGATTGTTTCGAAAACCCGCGTTTCCCCAAAATCTAGCCAGGTTGCGTCCGTCTCTGTCTATTTCCTCTGACGTGCCCTCGCCGTAAGTACGCGGATGCCTAGTTTATAGGCCTACCGAGATACAGATCTGCCCGTGTCACGCGGTTACTTCTGTTTACGTGCCCAACTTTGGACCCCGAAACTCGGGGGATTTCCCTGCATTGCATGCGGCTTTACGATCCTGTTTTAAAATGTATGAAATTTTACTTTGTTCTCAGGACCGGGCGATAAAAGCGTGTGGGATAAGAGGTTCTCACGGCTTATTACTTACTGTCGAGGACAGTAGTAACACATATTCTTGAACCACGAACAGCTAGTTTAAATGAAACCGTTCGCTTCTCCAACAATGTTTGTGTTTCTCACAATGAAATTTGACTTATTAATGAAGAACATCCAGAATTAGAAACTCTTCTTTGAGTTTTTCTTTCATCTAATTTTTGAGACTACTAACCTGCTACATACTAGATTTATGGACGAGCAGTTTTAAACTATTATTCATGTAGATTTCTTAACCGAGCTATATTTTTTCCTGCGTAGTCAGTTATATTGTATTCTACGCTTCGTCTTTTACTGGTATTATGCGTTCAATTATCGACCTCGCGCAAGACGTCTTCATTTGCTTTAATTTCAATGCACGATATCTTTGACATACGCCAATAAACCCATTATTCAACGGCATATGCTTTAGTAATGGCTTGTTTAACTTCACGCCTGTATTCCATATTAACACAAGTCTAAAAGCAAAAGCATTTCATTAGCATGTACCCCTGTGTAATTATGAATCAAAAGTCTATATAAAACTGTCAGCAATCAAGACATTTAGTTCCACAATATCTAAAAGAAGAACAACCCAATGCTGAATTGACATACCTACATTTTTTAACATCTCATGTAGATGTGGGTTAGTAGTATTCCTGATGGTTAAACCAATTGTAATAACTAATAATTTATTAAACGTATCTTATTAAACAGATGACTCTGACAAAATTCATACAGTTTGATCATTTAAAGATTATTAATGGTACTTTCGGTGGAACCCAAAAGTGATACTGATAACCATGATGTAGATTTTAAACAAATGCATGTTTTAAAATATGAAATGGGAACTTGACCTTGCTCGCTGGAGTGTATTTGAAGTAGTAAAGTTTCAATATAGCCGCGTGGCGCAGTCGCTAAGCGCCAGGCTTGCCGTAAGCAAGTCCTCGGTTCAAATCCCGCGGGGTCGGAATCTTTCCGTAGCCTTGGCGATTGGAATCGGGCTCGGTGAGACCATTCACAGTTGGGCACCAAATTAACTGTGTTCTACTCAGAACCACAGACCTAAGAGATAGAGTAACAAGGTTAACTCATCACCAAGACACACGTCACACAATGGTTGCTGCGCAATCACCAAAGGCACGCTCCAACTCTGTATCCCGAATCCGAGGCAAGTTGAGTATTCTACCGCCAGATGCCAGCGCATAAAGCACCGCAAGATAAATGAGGTTACAGATAATAGAATACATACATGTTTCAATATACAGCCTATTTGTACATGTATATTTTTTGTTAGTAGCCGCGATGCGTGATACCGTGAGTTTTCAACCCCACTGTGATTTTTATATCAATGATTATAACGCTAACGTCACCACGACTCTCATATTCCGTTTCTATGCGATTGCCTCATCACGTGAAAATTCCTCACTGCTGTGGAAACACAAACAATGCTTGGCTGGGAGCTCTATTAGATCTAATACATTATAATCTTGGACCTGTTTTGGTTTTAATCTCATGCGTTTTCTTCTTCGATGGGAAGATGTACACAACACAACGTTGTTTAGACCTGCCACCATCGGAATATCGTGATCAGGTCACTTTTTTGTAGCAACGTTAGTAACATTCGGTACCCATGAGTTTTTAATATCAATTATTAAATCACAGTTCGTGAAATATCTCCTATAACTAGATTTTAATAATTAGGTTTAGTAAAGTGTGTAAAACTGGAGCGGTCGCCACTGGTAGCTTTATGTACGCGTTGATGTGTTTGCGCGTACCTCGCTACACGGCGAGAGGTCTACAGAGACGGACTGTGCTTTGAACAGTCGGAAGGCAGTGCACGCCGGGTGCCCTTAGTTTTAAGAATGTGACCCAGCATTATTTAAAAGTGAGCGCTGCTTCATTTTTCTAGGGAACTCCTAGAACAAAAAAGTATCATAGTAGTCGCGTATTAACCTCACGGAGAGTTCTGACGTTTTGTCGACCTTGTTATTTGGCGACTGATAGTTTCAGTAAGCCAACAAAGAAAGCGCCTGCGTCCTCAAATGGTGTAATAGTAAAAGCATCGCCGGTAGTACTCGCGAGAGAGAGGTTCATATTAAGCTCTGAAACTTCTTTGTGGCGCTTCAATAATCATGCTATTTTTTGGGGTATTTTGCCACACTACAAAATGGAAAATATTAAAACATCGACATTTCGGAAGACAAATCTACTTCCGTTATCAACATTAGCTAATTAAATTAAAAATCGACAAGAACTTTTTTTATTGGAGATTATCACAACTGAAATTTAATAATCGTCACTTCAGGTGAGTGATCTATGCCAGATTGCGTCTGATAAATAAAACTACGTAGTGGACTGTTGGCATAAATGCGTGGTAGAAAATGCTGTCTGAGTTGCAGTTTAATGATTGGCAACGCAAAGGCGTGACAGATACACCTGTTTGCTGTGTTGTTTAGTACTTAATTATGGTAGATCTGTCCTTATAATATTTTTTATTGTAAATCGTATACTATAAGCGTGTCGAGCATCTATAGTTGTTTCAAATATTCGACCCTTCGCCTTTTCATTATGTGTGTAAGCTATCTTTTTATTTATATTTCTTCCTCATTGGTACACAGCTTTGTCTAGGATATATGCGCCATGTTTCTCAATCATACAGCATTATCGGCCATAAAGAGCGGTGTGCTATTGCTAGTCGAAGACCTATGTTATTGACGTTATTTCCACAGTAGTGCAGTATTTTGTACAATTGCAGAATTTGTACAATCATGCAAGACTCTTTCATACCTAGCGTGAGTATTAACCACTAATTTCTCGTTGTGCCCTTTCATTTCTGTTAATTTTTAATTAATAATTTTGCTATTGAAGCTGCCTGATGCTAAAATTAAATAAAATTGGAATTTTTTAATTGTCTACTTAAGAATGTTTGCACATTGAGCTTCTATTTGTGGTGCACGTGTTCCTCCACTTGCGAGGAGTTTGCCCCCATTGTACACGCGATTAATGCGAAGAATCGGACAAGATTAATTTTTGCACAATCCGTCAAAAAAATAAAGAAATGTAATTGCCTCGAGATCTAACGCTCGAGATGGCGCCCTAATGGACTGAAAGGCCCTGCGAGCGCATCGCGAACTTGGGGCTTAATTTCTTCTTCGCGCGGTATTTGTGGCGAGTTCGCTCCCACACTTTCCTCGTCCTTTTGAACCCGCCTTGATTGTGTGTCAGATATTTAATATACTCCGCGGAAAAATGCCGCGCGAATAAATCACTTATGCCATAACAATTCCGAAGAAGTTTGGAAGCGACTTCGGCTGTTAAGATAACTGGACGTTAAACATTTACAGCGGGGTAAACACATTAGCCCCCGCCCCCGGCGGAAATCCTTTTATAGGATCGCGGGGCGTTTTAAAACAAAAGTCCTGCAACAATTATTACAGAAGTTTCGAATGAATTTAATAAATGTTTTCGAGAAGTTATCTCTAATGGTTCGCTACTTCGTTACGTACAGGAGAGGAAGAAAGGCATCGCTAAGCCCGGCACGTATCGCCGACTTCTTAATTACCGGCGTTTGTTTCTGCTCGTTGCCAATAAGAAAAACGGAACGAAAAAAGAAGCCAACTTCGAGCACATCCAGCTTACGCCCTATTGATACACTTCGGCCGGTTTTGCTCGCGTTGTTGGTCCTTTATTAAAAATGATCTTTCTAGATGAAACTGAAATGAAACTAATTGTCCCTTAGAAATACTCTCAGCTGTACAATTTTATCGAGCAAAAGCTTATAATTCTAAAATTAGCTTTATGTTTAGGATTGTAATCTACCTTCTACACTGTTTGGCGTTCATTTTCTACTAAAAGTAAGTTGTTATGAACATTGCCCTATATATTCAAACAACCAATAGCGTGAGATTGATCTTAGTTTCCGTGTAGGTAATTGAATTCAGGTGATAATTTTGCACTAGTGCAATTTCAGCAATAGTTTGCACAGGCGCAATATTGCAGCACTAATTTATTGCACTCTATCGTTGCCAAACCTTCGTTTCTTGAGTAAATAGTACATAGGGCAATATTCTTACCGAATATTTCACATGTATTGAATTTTATTGATACTTTTGTTGAACTCACGAATGCTTTTACAAGGAGCAAGGGTGATGATTACTGATTAGTGAGAAGGAAAAATGTAATTCATAGCATTCCGCAGAGCGATGTCTCATTGAAAATAATATTTCTAATTTGTAATATCTCTATATAATTACAGAAAATGTATAACATTAAATGCCTCATGGAATAATTTCAGAGAAAATACCTTTCCAAGGATTATAAAAAAAAATACTTTTTTCCGAACGTTTTAAGTAATAGTCGATTGTATGATAAACTAACAGTATAAAAAATAACTGCGTTTTAAAAATATAAATTATATTCTGTATAAAATTGTTTAAGTAAAGAGAGCAGCGCCTCCACCAAAATAAGAAAGAGATATGTAATGCTTATAGCCAATACTTTCTTGTGTTGTATTGTACTAAGGTACATTTATAATCCTTGAATTCAAATAACATTTTTATTAACTTGTTATTATTAACTGAGAAGCAAGAAAATGGAGATATATTTTAGGAGGACGAGATATATATCATTTGACTCAGCTTGCAGAGTAGATTCTAAAAATATATAGAAACGGAAATCGGATTTCTTTTCCGAGGTCGACTTCCGGTCAATTTTTTTTTTAACTTTTAACTTTTTCCTTTATAGCTCCTGCAGTTTTTGAGATATTTAGCTCAAATTTGGAATACAGGTTACGCTGCAGGGCTTACATCATTGAGCATATCAAATGGTTGTGAGAATCTACAGGGAGATATTTTTTCAGGGGTCATGCTTCCTTTTCTCCCCCTGAACTTTTTTGCGGTGCGCCCCTGTTAGATTCTAAAATACAAATTGAGTTTTCTGTTTTGTTTAGAATCTTTTTGTTCTCTTGCAGTTTTTTCGTATCCTCAACCGTTATCGAGAAAAAAAAGTATAAAAACGATTTTCTGTAATTTGCTAGACAAAATTTAAATTTTTAAAATGGTTTTAAACGTTAATTATGTGCTAATAAGTACACGGTAACAATTTATAGATTAGTTCAGGTACATCAGTTTTGAGTCATTATAATTTTTACCGCTACAATAACTTTACAACACATACGAGGGCTGTTCAACATGTTATCTACTTGAAATAAAAATGAATTTAATGAAATTAAATATTCTTTGCCACTTGTAAAAGATTAGTATAACCTTTTGTCTATTTTATTGTACTTTGTAAGCGAATCTTACTTTTTCTGAAGCTGAATAACTGATTTGGATGAGAAATTCATCAAGTCACCGTAGAATTTGAAGAAATATTGTACTTCAGATAGGAGTATCTTCTCAAAAATTCAGCCGAAATTTGTTTTACATTAGCAAACGCTCGCACGTTTCCTGGAATATTGTAACGAGGTATCTACATCCCTCGCCGGTGGTATATTTCACAGTTAATGTCCAAGCCAATTTTTATTTTTTATATGTATTTTCTTATGTGTTACATTTGATATTGTATTTTAAAAGTATAAATGTTCTGAAAGCAATGTGAATACAAATGTGTGTTGCTGCTGCGAAAAATGTGCGCTGCACGCGGGATGTGGGAATTCTTAAATCGTGCAGATTGAACCAAATCGAGGCGGAGCTGCAGTATATACAAGCGGCTCCGATAGCCTCGCAGTGAGTAGATTGCTGCATATTAGTTCTTGTGGAGTTCACAAGGCAACGTTTGCTTAAGCTAACATCTTTTTCACCGTTTACATTTTAAGTAAACGCATTATTCAACGTGTATACGTACATAAGTACACCATTTACGCTATATTCTAAGGCACATCCAAAGTGTCAATTTGAAGACGTTAATTTCGCCGGCAACAAAAAGGGCATTTACTTTGTCACAAGTTGTGACGTCATTCAGATGACAAGTGGCGCTCCAAGCTAGCTTTCGGGGGTTCCCAGTATTATGCGTTGTATCGTTCAGAGCAGTGACGTAATCGAAGACGTGTTGTTTTGAATGGTACGGCGAGGAGTTTAGCTAAAGTGTTTTTGGGTCAACGCGATAAAGTTCCGTTCAACTGCAAGTTTTTGCAAGCGCGAAGAAATGTGTTTCTGCGAATAATGTGTGTAGCTTGCACGTGAATGTAAACAGGGCTAGATTTAGAAATAAGTATCGGATTTCTGAAATTTTGGCATTGCGTTTTTGTTAGAGACGCATTTATTTCTGCGTTTTTAGATGATTATATAGTTAATTATTTCAACGTTCTTTTGATACCTTTTTATTAATATTTGATGTGGGCTTGACGCGAGTAGATCCAGCTATCGCACGTAGTTTCTATTAGGATTGAATCCTGTGTTTATTCGATTTCCTTTGATTTTATTTGTATCTTTGATGCATTTTCGCAGATAGTCATGTTGCAGAAGCCACTAACTGAGATTAAGGGAGTTTCATGTTCACTGAGGTAGCTAAGGGTTAAAAAGGACAAATCATTATTTAAATATTAAGGTGTACGAGACAGCTTGTTCAATATAACGCAATACCGGAGGGAGGAACATGGGAGGTACTATTTCAGTTGGGTATGACACAAAGCGGTCAATAAAGTTACCATTGCACCATACACACAGATCTATACAAATGTCTTACTAACTTATTTTAAAATTTTGGAATTTTTGTAAAATCTTGATTGCTTCCGTCAAGATGATCTTAAGACTATTTACCATGTACTTAAATCGTGGTTAAGTTCTGATGATAATCAAATACATTCCATAAGCGATTCTTTTTGCAATTATGCCAAATTCTGCAAAAGGTTTTTTGAAGTAAAATGGTGTTATGAAATGGCAGTTCAGTAACATTGTTTTCTACAATTCATCTGCTAACGTTATAGTGATCAAGGTAGCATCTGAAGGGCTATTAAACAGTACTATATGCTTTAGACATAATTGCATTTTATGGATTTCACCTCTTCTTCCCAAATAAACGTTGATGTGAAATAACGAAATTATTAATAAATTGTACTGCTTTGATAAATTGTTTCTTTTGATGAAAGTTGCACCAGGAACTTTGTTAGTAATAGTATATTATGATACGAGTTTTATAAGAAGCATTTTGTAGCACACACGGATTTAGGGTACGACGAGCGAAGCGAGGAGTGCCCTAAAGGAGTAAGTGCTACAAAATGCCTTATAAACGAGGTATCATACAGTATTTTATCTACTTTGCCACTTTTTTAAGCAAAAAAATGAAAATTTTTAGTATATTTATTATAGCATCGCTTTGTGTCTATTACGATACGCAAACGCGTATCGTAATAGCCTCAGTACGAACGCAAAGTAGATAAAAATTGATACATGGCGCCTCCACCAAAAGTTGTGACATTTTTACTTTTCTTCAAAGTTGTAATTTTTTATAAAAATATGTTTTAATATATGCTTTATGGTAGATCTTCTTTTAATTTTACATTTTAGTATTTGTTTTCTACAAGCATTAGCTTAGTTTATAATATTTGTTATTGCGGCAAGTTTTAATATATTTATTTCGTTTGTTGTGGTGAAAATAATGCTCAGCGCCTCCACCAAAAATTGCAGCATCTTTCTTAATGGAAACTATTGGTTTCATAGACGCTTCTAATATTTCCAATGGGTAGTATACTTGGTTTATTGTCGCAGCAGGATGTATTTACTGGATGGCGCCTGCACCAAAATTTATAACTTCCACATCATAGAATTCCAAGCTTGTTACAGGAGCAACCGTAACGATGTTATAAGTTTCTTAAATTTTCTGCGAAAAAGTTTCGATAAATTGGCTTGGTACGCCTTAACATGAGTGTTTACTTAGCGCATCCACCAAAAGCTAAATGGTTTGTTTCATTAGGAGTTTCAAAAAATGTTCGTAAGCAACGAAACTGCTAATAATTGTTACGGCGTTTTTTCCGAGAAAATTTGATTAGAGAAAACTATTCCCGCCACAAAGTGATGGCGCCCGAAATAAAATTCGAGGGCAGCAGGTAGATCGGGTAGTTGGGACTTTATTCGTTATAAAACAGAACGTAACAGCCGCATAACCGGCGCTGTAGGCTAAACGGGGCGTTATTTCGCTAACATATTTTTCTGGCGAGTGAGTGATTGTGTCTGAATTTTTTCGGGCGTCGAGCGTCATCCATGGTAATTCAGTTGGGGGTAACTAAATATAGAGCGGGCGGCGCTGTGCAACTTAATCCATCGCGGTGGTAAAACATTAGGGATTTCAGTGCGTATGAATGATATTACCCAGGAGCACGGATGTAATGGCAGTTAAGCCGCATTCCGAAGCCCGACTTCGCAAATTGGTTAGAGCAGCGCTAACGTGATTACACTAACGGCGCTGTCGAAGTAATCACTAAGACTACCACTTTCGCTTCATTTGCTGGGGCAATAACTTACTACACCGAAAGTGCATTAGATTCCCAATATGTAACTCGACCGGGGCGCTCGTAAAACCGGGGTCACACGTTCTGCATATATAAAACGCGAATTTTTCCCAGAGGCTCCGATGAAATAAGCTCGTGTACTTGCAAATATAAACTCATTTATACGCCGCAGGGGGGCCGCGAACTGTTAACGTTATCTTGATGCCGGTCGAAGCGCTGCCTCTATTTTTATCGCGGACTCGATTAAAGCTGCATGTGTAATTCCTTAATTACATCAACGCTGAATGCGTTAGAGAACCAACGGGCGGGATATACGAGAGGATTACGCGGAGTCAATTTCCCCTAGGTTAGTTACTCCTTTTTATTTTGTTTACGGCTGCCCCTGCATGGACTTTGTGTAGATAATGATGCACTTTTTTACGCTTGACGGCGTTTGCACAAACATAGGAAAGAATTCACTATTTTAATACCACATTCTGGGATTAATGCCGTTACTAATACGTATTTACTTAGAAGAAACATAATTCATAATACTTAAAGAAACAATTTCAGATTATTAAGGATTAAAAACTTTTAAACAAGACGTTAGTTTCTCCCCGTCGTCAGAACGTTAAATTTAAATAAAACGTCTCCTACGCCTTAGTATTTTATAATCAATTTGCTTTGCTTATTTACCTTTTTATCTCAGTAAAAAACAGGAAACTGGTGGGCACCTTTAGTGCTCTCGGGCTGAAACTGACTTCAAACATATACACAAGAAAACCCAATTTGCTTACACAAATATATTCACTTGAAACACACATAGAAAACTACAAAAGGAAATAGGATCAAAACAAATATAACATACGAATGGACACTACGGGCGATATAGCTTGGGGCTACTCGCATTTACATTTAAGGACAGGATAATTATATATACCACATAGATACATTTAAACAATATTAAAAATGCGCCCAAGTAACCGTCTTTAATAGCAAGAACATGAAAGTGCATCCAAAAATGCGGGTCTTGACGCGATAGCATTAATAAGAACACCGCACAATCCACATAGTCAAGTGCATTCCTTTGACCGCGATTCTTACACAGCTGGCAACCGCTTATCGCTTTAAGTCGCACACATTTTGGGTATCAAGTTACCTGGGAATCTTCGAGTCCTGCGTGGAATTTTACACATGATGCGGGGAATTCTTGGTTGCTACTCTGGTACAGTCGTGTTCATTAAAGTGTTGTACAGCATTTCTGCTTTGTGAATATGAATTCATTATACAACGTTCAAGAAAGGGTTGTATATACAAATAATTTGAAAGTATATATCTAGGTTTATCTAGTTAATGATACAGTGTGAACCTGGATTGAGTAAAAACACTACCACCAATAAATTTATAACTGTCCCTGTACAACACATTTTTGAACACGACTGTACCTCAATGACGGCTAACGTCACGTACCCACAATGGACGTCAAGAATATACTGAGATGGCCCCTGATTTGTTTATTAATCCGCTTTTGGGGTTGTTTATAAAATTAATTTAGACTTACTAGAATATGCTGTTTTGTATTTTCTTTTACTTGATCCAAATTAAACGGTAGTATGCCCTTTTAACGTTTTATCTGCAATTTATGATCGAAACGCTAGCTCAGTTGAACAATTGATTCTATTCCCAGGGGTGAATTCCTAATAGATTGTAATTTTTACTTGATCTGGTGCGCCACTGTACACCTGAATTAGTTCCAATACACAGTAGTTATTGTATGCAATATGTCAAAACCTACAAAATGGTTCATATCGTGCAGTCAGCGTTGTTGACTTTAAAATAATCAAAATTGTGAACATTCGCAGAGGTATTTATCCAAATCGTAGCGCTTTAGCGGTTATTATTATAATTTGTTTCAGGCATTAATTTGTTACATGACGTCAGAAGCGACGCCGACTAAATCTGGCAATTGTTTTACCTTCGCCTAACCTCAAATTTGGGAAAATTCTTATAATGTGAATTGCGCCTTCGCTGGATACTAGGATATGCTTGAATCTTGATAAGCAAGGTCTGGTCTCGTATGCACACAAATTTCCCACTGATACTTTTAGGTTAACACAGTACCTTAAAATTTGTTGTGTTCTTCGTAATGTTCGAAAAGGGGCCCCAGCTGGTATTTTCCTCTGGAACGGTTTCCTCCGTTGTTTTTGTTGTTGGTCGGTTTTCTGCACTCCTGCCTGATGTGTCGCAGTAGAAATCCCTGGCTTTGGATCCTATTTCTGGCCGGAATTCAATATCGGAATCCTGATGTGATCGGCTGGCAATGATCGTCGGAGGTGCTCCCGGTGAAAATTTGATGTTGCGTTGCGGAAAATCCCACAAATGTTCCCACATATCTACTTCAACACTTGGTTAACACAATGATACACTTTTTAGCTCGAAATATTTTAATTTATTATATAAAAACTTTAGTTGACGTGGAGCACAAAACTACATGTCAAGCTTAATTGAATTATGCATTTTTTCTCTCTTATTTCCGTTATTAAAAACAAAATCTAATCTATTACTATGGTTACCAAGGCACCAGAAATTGGTTTTGATCAAATGAAATACATTATGGAAATTAATTTGACCACAAATTATATTTACAAATTTCTTCTTACTAAAATATTGTCCATTTCTTAATTTTAAAAAGGTCTTTTAGCGCCACAAACACGTTTTATTAGTTACTCTGCTCTATTTCACTCGCGTCAATTGCACTGATTATTTTATAGAGTTCATTTCTTAATAATTGCTTTTCCATCTCATTCTGTCACTGCTTTTTCATGTCCATCTGTCTGCTTTTCAGTTGCTTTTTTATGTCTTGCTGTCTGACTTCGTATTTGCTCTTTGCAACGTATTGCTATTTTCTTCTGGCTTCCTATACCTTTTTTAGATTGCTCACAATTTCCTTGCTTAGCTATATTGAAATCTACGCTTCATTAACATGCACTTTGCAGACCTTTTTGTGACTATTCATTTCTTTCGGCTCGGCCATTCATTCTGCAAAAACCTAATATTTAATTAATTGGAACGTCAGCTTCAACCCTGTAAAAAACAAGCTTTGCCCTTTGCGTTCCTTTACTCAATTCATTTATTAATACTGGCATCTCTTTTCCAATGCATTTACTGATCGAAATTTAAGCTTAGTATTGCAGTTACATAAAACACCCCAACTCTGTGCTTATTGACTTGTTTCTTAAGTTGTACTGCTAGCAGAATCGGGTCATGGGCCTAAGACTATCACAATACTTGTCTGTTTCGCAATTTGTGTACTCACCCGGTACACGATGAAGTCTACTGGGTAGAAAAAATACGACTTTCTACATATAAACGTATGAAACAAAGTTTAACAATACTTTAACGCCTATTAAGCTACTTTTTGCTCCTTGCGATGTTCTAAGCATCCCGACGGGTCGTCGAACACACACAAATTTAAGCCATGCACGCACAGTTCCCGATCCGCGCACAGTCAACTATGTTAAATTACATTGTTTAAGCTTAATTAACAATAAAAAGCGTGCAACTACAAACCGTTTATAAATGTTATTATGACAATAAGCACTCCAAGCAAGGGAGTTAGATTCCTTTTTCGACTTGTAAAGACACACTTTTCTTAAGCATAGGAAATACTGAAGATCAAACATAAAGCAAAACATGTTTTTTAGATCTCTACAAAACTTAAGCAACTGGCTCATTGTTTCTTGTAATTTACGATGCTATATTGATATATTGCGCTGCTGCTATGTTATACAGGGTGTCCACTCTAAAGTCGAGCATAGGCAATCAAGAAGCGATTTTCAGTAAATTTTATTGTTAATATTATTTGATGCGCAATAATTTGATCCTTCTATTGACACCTTTACATTTCCTGTAAGTTGAATTGAATGACACCCGTTATATTTATAACTAAAGTTTTTAGTAGATTTTATACAATATCGTACGATGCGGTCAAATGGAAGAGGATTTAGATTAGTTAGAGAGAGGAAAATTTACCAGTCAAGAGGAAATGAAAGAGAAATGACAAGGAGGGGACCTAAATCTAAGGGCTTTACCATTCCAGTGATAAATCGAAGTTTGTCCAAAAATGATATCAGGTGGGAAACAAAATTAAATTATATCTTCTTAGAAACAGGTTGTATGTCGAATTATTTAACATTGTAAATCCAGTTCTGGAGTTGATTAATACGGAATTATCGGCATAGATAGAAACTCTGCAGCTTATGGTTGTCCCCTTAGTGGACTGTTGGCGGATTATATTTAAAAAATGCAAAACATATTTCTTTCGCAGCCGGTCTTTGTTGCCAAAAAGATTGAGTGTTTACTTATTGTTTGCCTCCGGATCCCCTGTAGGGTAGGTAAGGTTTCCGAGATATGAGTTTTAAATGGCGTGCTCTTTACACTCAAATCGCGGATGCAAGTTGTAACTCGCGACACTAATTATTCAGTTTATGTCACTTGCACGTAGCGTAACATCCATAATTAGTTACCCGCTGATTTAGGCTGCTCAGCTTGTCCATCCCTGCTCTGATTTTGTAGGTCTTTTGTGGGGTGATATATGGGCGCTATACCATGGGCATGTATCCGCTACACACGGATATGTTAACCGGTTAAGTAGTGGAGACTTCATTTTAAGGATTATTTTTGAGGTCACTTCTATCATTTGGTTTTGACAGATTATTTATGATGGTTTTCTATGAGTATTGTTTATTTTAAGTAGTAACACAAATGTAAAAACATTTTAGGGGCACACTAGGTGTAGAATTATAACTTTAAAATTGGTGTGTACAGTAGTGTATTTTGTTTTTCATGTTGTAGGTTTATCTGAATATGCTTGGCTTTCATTTTTAGTGTTTTATGAGATGAATGTATTTGTTTAAAAAATAGTATTGATTGTATTTCAGCATACTTTGAGAGAGGAATTTTATCCGGAATCATTTTGTTTTTATTTCTATACCGAGCGACGTTTGCTTCTAATTTTAAATTAATGGCGTTAGCTGATACATTGCGAGAGTGTATAATAGTAATTAGATATTCGGGAAAGCGATTTCAGTTTTTCCGAGTGTACAGGAGCGGCGCCTAATTTCATTTCGCCATTTATTACGTCGTTGCTCCTAAAATAATTGGGTGCTTACGGATATGCCACTCCTGCAATATTGTAATCAAATTTCGCATGAAAACTAATTATTCCAATTCTCCGCGCGAATACATTTTGCATTAAAACTGAAATGCGAGCTGTCAAAGCGCCTTCAGATTTAAAAGGAATTTTCATTATTTGAATGCTGACAGACAAAAAAAATGCGTCCTATCGTGGAAGTTTAAAATTTCCAAATTACCCTGGAAAGTTTAATAATACAGATTCTCAGCTGTCGCGCGGTAAATCGATGAAATTCCAATTTGACGTCAACGTTATTAGTTTTCCCGATATTCTTCTGTGTTAAACGAGGGAATGAATGGTTGTTTTAAAGTTCAAACTTTTTAAATTTAAGAATTCCAATTTATTTCGCGGGTAGCACGTGACAGATGATGTAAGGTAAGCGCCCCCATCGACTGCGTGTCTGCGCCAGACCTTGAGAGTTGACACCCCTAATCATCCCTTGAAGGTGTTCTGAAGTGGAAAAACTGTCGTTATCCTTTTTCGAGTAGTCGTTTCCCGCTTAACCTGATAATCCGCCGTATTTCAGCCTCCGGCAATTCACATGCTTATCTAATTACGCTGCACTCTAGCAGAAAAGAGAGTAAAAATGCCAGCTTACCTACTCCCGTATTGATTTGCAAGCTCAAGTTCGTTCAAGCCTGAAACTTGAATTAGTTTTCCCCGGAAAATATTTTTCCTTAAATTTTAAATTAACGAATACCTCACCGCCGTAAAAGCGGACGGGGAATATTGTCACCGGATTTGCGGAAATAAAATTTTTACATTTGCATATGGATGGACACTGTTTTCCCGGTGTCTCCGCTCCTCTCATAATATGATACACGGAATATGATTAGCGGACTTTTAAAAAATGAGTTTTTTAATTAAGGGTAAGACCCAAATCATTTAGTCCTTAAAGAGATAAAAGCTATTAGCCTGATGAGGCCAATTTATATTTAGAAATTGTGGGATGCTAAACTCATTCATATCTGTTCGCCTTGCTTTTAATTCTTGATGGCTTTACGGCTTTGTTCTTCGGAATTATTAGACAGTTTTAAAACGTTTCTAATTATTCTCGTTCTCTTATAAAAAAATTGTGCTTGCAGTGTAGGAGAAAGTTTATCTGACCTTCGTGATTAATATTAAAAAATCTTATCTTTGCAATGTTGGTATTAAAACACGAGGTTTAAAAAGTCACAACGTTTTTTTATGGAGACTATTGATTTTATAGACGTTCCTAATATTTCCGATATATGGTATACGTGGTACATGATTGTAGAGGCATTTATTTATTCGGCGCCTCCACCAAAAGTTAGAAGTTCTACATCACAGGATTTCAAGTGTCTAATATCATTCTCGCTTGGTGCTTACAGTTTAGGATAAAGTTATCTAACGATCTTGATTAATATAACAAAGATCGTTATCTCTGAAGTCTTATTAAAACAGGAATTTAAAAAAAATGCACATTCCGGAAGGAAGTAAATTGGGATATAAAGTAGGGAGAGAAAGGTTATCAAATGAATATGAAGCTTACCAGGTTTTTTCTAATTTGTAAGTACAGGTACGTTTTCGTCGAGTGTGTCGATAACACAAACAATAGAACCAGGATAAGAAGTTTAAACTGATTATACCTATATGCAAGCGTCACTTTTCTTGACGTGGACTATACAGTTCATTCAGCAGATGTTTGAGTACGTTGGGAAAATAATATCTTTCTGGGTTACTGATTAGCGTTAAATGTTGCTTCCAAAGTTTTACCTCCATCTTAACGTCACTTCTATTCTTTAAACAAAATATTTCAGCCGTGATCAAATAAATAAATCCCGTACTGAATGCTCTACCAGTTTACGTCTTATTTCGAAACATTCATAATTTTTTTATTATAAAAATACCTATCTTATTTACGTTGGACAACTGCCTCGCCACACAGAAACACTTATTCAGATGATGATAATATCTGCCTACAAACATTGCACAAATATGGTATATAATTGTACACTACATTTACTTTATTCACCGGCAAATGTTTTACAACGCTAGCAACTCGCCATTTTGGTGACAATGCAATGACCTCTTTGTAACGGTTATTTGCGTGTTTATCTGTGCAAAACTGATGGTAAATCACTTGCATCGCACCCTACACTAACGAAGCTGCTAAATGACTTATTTATGACAAGGAGCTCGGTTATACTCAATAATTTCAATCAACGTGTAGTTATGATATGTACGTCTTTACATCGCGGCCGGTAGTAACCTACCTACTTTAGCCGACGTGATCAGCCTGTGACGTCAGTTTGTGTTTCCACTTCTTCTTTCTCTTTCTGATTTTATAAAATTTTTGTTCTCTGCGTATTCAATTATTCAATGCGACTTGTGGTGCAAATAGACACTAATTTTGCTGAAGGCATCAAATGATTCCCACTTTTGCTAAGCGTGGTTATCTCCCTCTCATGTAAATATAGAAGCATGTATACACCTTTTTAAATGTTTATGTGCAAATACGTTGGGGGATATATATTATAGCCTTGGTCATACTTAATCAGTATAATGTCGTGGAATTTGTCAACTCTCATCACTGTTGCATTATTTATATTTCAAAGTTTTACTTGAATTATAGCAAGGTATAAGTTACTAGTTATGGTTGTGTACTTAACAAGGGTTTTTGGTTGTGTTGACGTTTTCCGGTAATTAGGCAAGTTTCCGCTTTCTGGTTGCGTTCGTCTTACCTGACGTAACACCCTGCGTCTCCCACGGTCAAAATCCCTTTGCTTTATCCCCTTCTCTCCCATAGCCCCCGATCTAGCAGAGTGTGTATTATAGGAGATGTTTTTAGAAGCACTGAGCAGAAACACCTAGCTTCTTTATCGAGATGCGATTTTCGATGTCTGCTCTTTTGACAATAATTTCCAATGCGCCATTGGACGGAAGAACATTTTATCTCGTGACATGGAAATAAAATCGGCTTTTAAAGCGATATCGTCAGCTCGGATGCATCGCATGCAGCTGCACTTGCGTGACGTGATATTTCCCCGATTTCCTTAAGCGGAAATACGTCTGGCGTAGGTCTTGCGCTCGGGCGTAGCATTTTTTAGAATATTTGATTTTGTTTTGCGAGGAAATGCGATTTCAAGCTTTGCGATCTCTCAGTGCTTTTAGAGCTCGTCCCGATTTATTTCTGTATGTCTGAAAATTCGTCGGAAGGTTTATTTTGTTGCCGACTGGTCCTGTTCTACCGCTGGAGGGCGCTGCACCTGTCTTACACTTTGCAGGTCGCAACCCTTTCCGGTTCCGCTCCGCTGACCCGTTTTATTCTTCAGACCCACAAAAAGCGTTTTAGATTAGATTAACGACTTTTAGCTAGGAATCGGATATTTCCTGTGAAGGTCTATGCTTTTTTATCTTTCTGGTTCACCAGCCGGTAACCTTTTCTTTTATAAGTCTGTTAAACTTACTATTTTACGATAACATTTTTTATCGCCCAGTAATGCGTTCAGCAATGTTAGAAATTAATGCGGAAAAATTTAATTAGAGGTAGGATAAGCCACATTTAAATCTGTATTTATTTTACATCCGAATTTTTAATTAAACGGAATCTCTAGATTACATCCTTCCAATTCCGAACCACGGCAGGCTTAATGGAAAATTTATTGTTGCGGTGTTCAGGACCGGCTTGCACTGTTTCTGTAGGGACTGTGTTCTTGTGAAAATTAGATATTTTCGTAAATTTATTTGATATTTTACAGTTTGAAATTGATTACTTCCGCAAAATCTGCCACTTTTTACAAATTTCCAATCTTTGTCACGGTGACGTAGCGGCACAATGCCGATCTGCTGAGCTTGAGGTCGCGGGATCGATTCTCGGCCTCTACAAGAAATTTCAGTTATCGAAAGATGGGGATGTACTTTTACTCTAAAATGCTCCGCTAACGGTATTGGTAAATCACCGACTGGTATTAAACCGATATCCTCCGTTTGTAGGCTTTACAATAATTAGTTCCCGTCTCTTGCGATTTCTCCTTAGCAGAAGTCGTCATATGGCGCATTCATGTATATAACAATATGATATCGGCTATTGACAGCAACATTCCAACAAATTACGAAGACTGAATGTAGTTAAAGTGGGAGTGCCGAAAGCGTATAATAATAATCTTTTTTTCAAAGAATAAGTGTTTCCGTTTATGTGAATGCATACCTGGCATGTAGGGATTTTTAGTTGCCAAATTGTGCTGCTTTGAGCAGTTTGGATTTTAAATTCTGTATTTTTTAAATTTTGTTACGGTCAAAAAGCGCCACACTTCGATTGCACTTTAATTTTCCCGTCCTTCGCATGCTGTATTGGCTAATCCCATTCTAGCGCCTTTGTTAGGACGTAACTGGGCTATGTCGTCGATTGATTGCAAGTGTTCTTCACATGTGCGCGCGTTTTATTACTAATAGTTGTTGTAATGATTGACTAACTTCTGTTTAAATAAAAAAAATATTTATGACAGTATTTATGTATAAAATCAAATATTGCTGTGATGGGAAATAAATTTTATTTTGAAATTTTTCTTAAAAATCTGCATTTTCTTTAGCATTTTTGTATTTAAACTAAACAGCGCTGCCAAATACAGCCCTTATTCATTGAGTCTGGAAGTAGTAGATGAGAGCTTGGGATTGCTAGAGTTAACGAAAATGTTGATCAACTTTATAAGCAAATATCTTTTAAGTTTTAAGTTTGTAAAACGACTGTTTAATAACATGTTTTCATTAGTTTACGTCGTCAGTAGTAACGTGTTTAACCCTTATGGACGCGCACAGTGGGTAAAAAATACCCACACCTAGAGTTAATTGTTCTAACCGACTTGTTTTTAAAGTTACGTGCTGCCGCCCTGCAGTACTTTCCAAATGGACTGTTCTAAAGGCATAACTAGAAGCATGTTATTTTTAGAGCAATCACTACTTATCTGCTGTAGCATAAACTACGCCAGGGTAAATTTTACCCATGGCGCGCGTCCTTACGTTTTATAAGCTGCTTGTTAGTACTTGTGACTTGTGCCGTGAGTTTTGTAGTGACTGGTATGTCAAAATTGCTTAAATGACAACAATTTGAACAGCGAGGAACAAGACGAAAATTTAGAAGACGAGTAACAACCATTATAGATCTTTTTTATGTTTTTGTGTTTCTCTCTAAAAATGTGTTCTTTATTTGTATAATATTTTGTTTGTAATGGAATAAACTAAATACATATTATTATTTCTGCACTAATGTCTTCTAAATAATATTGTGCAAGAAATTATACATAATAATAATTAAGAGTTTGTAACATAAGATATCTAAACTGATCTAACAGATAGTGGGTAAAATCTACCCTGCGCGCGTCTTCATGTGATAAATATCCACGCGCGTCCACGAGGGTTAAAAGATTTCATTAGGCACGTTGTCAGTAGCAACGTGTTTTAAAAATTTTAAAACACGCAAAATTACGACCGGTTGCTGGTAATCCTAATTTACATTAAAAAAAATTGTATTTGCCGTGTTTTCTATTCTATCGTAGATAAAATATTGTACGATACACCCACTCGCGGGGCTTAAAACGCTCGCTCACTCGCGTTTTAACTCTACCCCACTCGTGCCTAAAGAGTAGCTTTACGCATTTGTATCGTAAATTAGTATTATCTACTTTGGTGTTTTAATGTGGCTATTAAAGCACTGAAAAAGCGCTTTGGGGTCTATTAAGGCACTGCTTTTGCATTGGTCTTTTCATACGAAAAACGTCGAAATGGCGTCCTTCATTTCAAATGATTGTCACATATATGAAATGTCAAAATTCAAAGTTTCTGATTATTTTTATGCACAGTAAATAGCATCTTGTGTGGTACGCGTTGCAACGAAGTTTTTAGGCACTTGACGTGATATTACCACAGGGAGTGCATAGAAGTTTTTAATCTTAGGTGAGCTAGTGATTTACATTGTGTGATGTGTTCGGGGTTACTCTATTCGTCAAAGTTAAATTTTGATTTAGGCGTAAACGATCTATTGTATTTTCAGATAAGCTTCCAGTTATTTTAGAACTGCTTCTTTTAATTAAAACTGGGGGCATGTTCTTCTTTTGCTGGAAATAGTAACAATTTTAATTCGCATATGTGGTCGTCACCCCTGTAGAAGGGAATTCTTCCCTAATTCAAGGTGTTAGGCTACCTCGGTCGCCGCCGAAGATGGCTTATAAGAAGCACACTTTGTGTGGTTGTTTACAGCCTATATTAAGAGAAAGAAGAAGAAGACCCGTAAGAATCTGGAAGAAGTGCTACTTACTATTATAACGTATTTATATTGGATTTTTAAGTAACAGACAGATAATAAAAATGTAAATCACAATTTTTGTCGTAAATTTGTATGTCAACGTAAGCTAGAATATCTATTTAATACAGCCTGGATGAAAACTTTTCGCGGAATTAAATTTTTGCACTTGTTACGATCGTCGAAATAATGTACGTAATATGTTCAAAAATGTGTTTTAAGGCTCGGGTCGGCTTGGCTTCGTCTCGTTGGACAATTTTCATGCCGCGTGCCATAAACACCAACGTTTTGCACTTGATACATAAATAGCTATAATATAGCGTAGCGAAACACTAAAATGAATATTTTAAAATTATCTAAACGTTTTAGAACCAATTATCTACTTTGAGCCAGTTTTTGCACCCTGCTTTGATGCCAATATCGGAAGAAATTTCAGTACGCTCTAAGGGACGGTAAATTCTTGAATGCCGCTTATTAAAAGTCGGCCTAGTGCACTTGTAAAGCCGTATTTTAAAATTAACTTCGGTCTTATAAAATGTGAAACTTCATATTTATTAATTTTTAGTAGTTTTTCAAATTAGCTGCGGCGCCTCCACCAATTTTCGGGCTACTTAATAAACCATACCGCCAGATCAGCGCTTAATCCGTCGGCCGTTTTTCTTAATTTTTGAAAGTTTGCGGCCGTATTTCAGGGGATTAAAATTTCTTGCAAGTTTGTTAGAAGGAGCCCCGAGCGTCCGTGCAGTGGAGAGTGTCCGTCGTTTATGGTCACATTTTTCTTGATAATGCAGCAATAATATATCCAGAAATGCCGCGTGTTTTTGGTCCGAAAGAATTAGTGGTCCATTCGCCTTAATCTACATTATAAATAAGTGTATAAAATACGTCCGCCGACTTCGAATTTAGGATAACAACCCTTGGCCGTGTTTATAGCCCGAAATCCAATACAAACGGAGTTCCGGATTGCCAAAACCGAACGATGTACTCGCAGCTTTCTGTGGCTTGTCGAAGAAACTGGAACTACGCCATAAATCGGAGGGGTTTGTGTAATACGTTTTGTTGTTTTATGTTTCGTGTCATTGTTGGATTAAACCCAAGAATGTAAAGCATCCGGGTGCAGCGGTTTTGTTCATTCGTATTCGCCAGACAGATGTTAATCAAATATTGTAAAAAGCGCACTAGATTTTGGCGCAATTTAGCATGAGGGTTGTGAACCGGCGGTTTACAATCGGATTTTTGATTTACAGCGTGCTTTCCTGACCACTGGATGGCTGCTGATACCACTCCTGAGACTTTTTTTATTGATCTATGACGGTCTTGATAACGGAACTTATTTGTTGTGCTCCATGTTCGTCAGATAAAAAATCTATTTGTTTCCTTCTTGCTTGGCTGCTTCCGAAGTTTGCCTAGTTCTCTGCTCCGTCGTTTATTTTGAAGACATATTTGATTGATGCCCCCGTTAGGCGGGCCCGAAGTTTATTTCGTTTTATTTACTCCGATTGTTAAATAGTCTGGCATTGATTGCCGCCGTGGGTTTCTTATTTTAGGTCCTCAAAGAATCCGGAACTAGCCAGACTTCGCAAACTCGGGCCAGCTCTTTGATACAACTTCGACGCGATTGCAGGATTCGTTCGAATTAAACTTGGAAATCGGTCGCAAAGAAATTCGTCCGCGAGAACAGGCACGAGCGTCGGCTGCAATCCGCAGGTGTTATTGCAACCTCCAGACCGTGTGTTAATTCCATAATTAAGGTCCTTTGATTGCCGGACCGCAATTTGATCTCAGACGTATGCTCAGCTTGCCAGCCATTCCTTGGCCACCCAAATTACATTAGAATTACTAATTCCATTCTGCGCTTGCTGTCCTAAGTCCTAACTAACTCGAACAAGTGAGGACTTAGCAATGGGTAAGCGAATATTTGCATGTATAACTCCCGATTCAAATCTGTTTGAAGCAACAGCGAACGCACAGATGTGAAATTGCCGCACAGGCTGGATCCAGATAGCTGGGATGTGGCGCAGTCACCCCTGTTTTTGCGAACTGGTGGGGTTGATATTTAAGCCTTCATTAACAAATGTTGTCTTCCGCTGTATTTATATTATGTAATGTCAGTAACATAATCTGCAGCAACATATACAACTGCTATTTTTCATTTGAAATGTTAATATTTACTTCATAGTACATAAGAATATACTTCCATTAATACACGGGAAAATAAGAGCATGCGCTTAGAACACAGGAAACCCCATATGCTTACCATAAGTTGCTGGTATAAGGTATCTATAATGCCCTTCTGCCTAAATATTAAGTTAGATGTCACATCATTAGCAACAACAAATGCGAGTATAATGACATGTTTTAAAATTAATTCGGGTATAATACGAGGGTTGTTTAGATTTGACTTGCAATTTTTTTTCAAAACGTAACTGCGTACTTTTTACTATATACATCAAGGTAGGAATGATTGCATTATAAATTGCCGATATTGAATCGGAACATGCACTCGTACTAACTCAGTGGAAGGGCGTAGGTAACTTACCTTTAAAACTAAAAGATCTAAATTATTGGGGCGCCAAATGATTCAGGCCCATGTTCCCTTGTTCATTTGAGCGAACGAACCATTAAATTGCTCAAAGGTAACAACACAATATAAACAATGAAACCCACAGTTCGAAAAATCCTATAATTTTTCATATAAGTAATTGGTCAACAATAGGGGAGAATAAAATCGATTTGTAATTACTGGCATCAACGAACAATAATCTTACTATATCACATAATTGGTACTATATTACATATTTAAATATCACAATTTCAATAAGTCAAACCTGAGATAATGTGCATAGGAAAACGCAGCCCTTGCTGAGTAAATATAAATGCTACTTTCCAAACTGGATTAATTTAAAACTTTAAAAGATCCAAGCAGATAATTTTGAAGCAACCCGTATACTGAATGAACGTTATTACGTTAGTGCGTTTCACCCTTAGTGATTTAATTGCATTTAGCGAATACTCCCACATTTAGATATCTGCATGTTTAATCGGTATACCTTATGATATGCTGGGATCGCTTTTCCCAGCCAGCAAACTTGATATGGCGATAATTATAGGAACAAACGTAAGTGGTGTAACCATCCACTCAGTTAGTTTTTAGCATACGAAGCGACGTTATTTATACTTGAATTAAACTCAGCTGGAAGCCGGCGCTGATTTTATACACCCATAAAAATACAATTTGATAACAAACGGTGAAGCCGTTAGCAATGAATTCGATTGCATATGAATTTATAGATTAAAATAACATAAAACCGTCAGGCTCAAACCCAAACTGGACGCAAACTGCACATGTCGCAGGAGGTAGAGACTACATTAAAACCCGCTGCTTCTGCCAGCATGGAGGCGGACACAGTAGGCTAACTCGGGAAATGCTCGTTCCATTCAGGAGCAGCGGGAATTAGCCCACTCGAAAACTGCAAGCCAACCGGCTAATCTGATGACTTCCCTCTCGACTCGAACAGCTTAGCCCGTAGAGTGAAGGCAGAAAAACTGCCTATCCAACCTCAAAAAATATGGCCACTTAACACTGCATCTCCATGTTTTTGGGTCCAAAAATGGCTTAATCGATTGTCCTGCATAGCCTGACATAGCTAGTAATTCCACAAACGCAACAACCCTTCTCAGTAAAGCTCGAAACGGCCGATGGCGAAAGATTCGGCACAAAACAGAACTAACGTCCAACGCCTTTTGTGAAATTTTTGGCGAACCGGAAATGACGCCAAACTATATCGCCATCTAGCGACAACTATTACTGCACTCGGCGCAGAAATTGCAGTTTCGTAGGAAACTGTATCAAGTACTTATGTACATACACATATGTGCAGAACTAGTTGCCTATTCGCTGGGCGTTTCTCTCTCAGTGGAAATACTGAATTTACGAAATGGACAATAAATTCGTCTCAACATCTCTATGTGATTGGCATAAATCTGGTGGTCAGTATGGACATATGTGCATGTCAAACGTGTCTCATCCTGCTCAATCGGCGTCTTACCCGGCGCAATGATTGAATATCTGTAAAGGAATTGGCTGAGAGATTAAACTTAGTATCGGTAGTGCTGCAATAAGTGCCTGAATCGTTCCAAGTTACCTGACCGTTGAGACAAATTATCTAGGAAACTAGGGTATATATTGCGATCGTTTTGTGCTTTGGCAACTAATATTAAATGAATAAAATATTAAAAGATAGGGAGAGAACCCTTAATGAAATTTGCAAGTGCAATAATGTAATTTCATGAACGCGCTATAATTAATAAAAAACCACACTGGCAACCTTAATTTAGATTGAGACTAAAAGTACACAGTTTCTTTTCATTAGAAAGTGTCAGTAAGCTACTTTATTTTCTGTTCGTTCTCATAACGGTAGTTAGTTCAATGAAGCAGCAAAGGCATGCACAAACAGCTGAACTCCCTGCACTTAAAGAACATGCATAAGATACAGGAAAAGTAATAAAGGAAAATGCAAAGTTGGTATTTAGTTGGACAAAGTATATGGACTTTTTATGTGCCGATGTGATAAGGAATGTGTGGAATTGTTGGGAGTGATCTATGGACTTGTCACAAACTGACAATGTAGTTGTAAAGTAATTTATGAGGAGAAAGGTTGAATTAAAAATAATAAATAGTGTGCAATTTTCCATAAGAGGAAATAGACAAAAATTAAAAGGTAATTAAAAAGTAAAAGATTGACACATACCTAATAATGAAGTGTCAGCGTTCTAGAATGTGGTGTATGTGATACGTAGAAGCTGCAAGGGTTCATCAATTAAGTGTAGCAAAGAACTTTTTACAGCAGAGAACTTCTAAATATCAGACAACGTCTTAAAAAGATGATGCTAATATTGTATATGGAAGATTGGATTGAAATGTTTCTGAACGACAAGATATATGAAAAATAAATTAAACCATGTAATGCCTAATAAGCTAAGAAGTGATAAGCACAAGAGCTGTTGAATGAACTGTAAAGGTACACTTTATATGCAAAAATTCGACATACCCGTTTGAACGGAGGAGAAGTGGTTACAAATCTACAACAATTATAAATGCATGTCCCAACCTGAGTAAAAAGTTTTACGTTTTAAAAATTATTTATTGAGCTAGTAAAAACTTACATAACAGAATATAATTGGCGCACCAGGTAAATTCATAAAATGAGGAAGTACATAACAATTACTATTTTAGGTTAAATCTATTTGACACTTAGAAGAATAAAGATTTGAAGAAGTTTATGTGGAAAGTAATTTGGATAACAAATAAAAGTAAAGAAGATTAATTTAAGTATCCACAGAAAGATCATTGCAATATACAAGATTTAATAAAAATCGTTATCAGTTAACAATATGAAAATTCCAGGATATTAATAACTTGGGTACTGTTGCTCACCAACATAGATGAGAAGTAGAGGAATTAGAATTATCCACGTGTGACGCTTGTATTAATCATAATGGAAAATTAATATTTTTGTACATATACGTATTTTGTTATACAAAAATAGCAATAACGAATCTTTCCTGTTAGTATTTTACATTATGGAACATGACAGATTTTCAATACAACGTCGGCTAGTTTTGATCGTGTGAATATATAATTAGTAGTTCGGAGAGTTGAAGGTGCATGTAGAAGATTTGCAAATATTGAAAATGTTTGTATTGTTTTTCGGGAGACATGAAACTGTGATTCAGATTGGAGTAACGGTCTTGCAGCAACTGACGGACATCGTAATCCCTCGATTAATTTCGCCATTTACGACTGCTCATTGTCTGGGAAACCAAGCAGATACAAGCTTACCAAATTCCGAAGGAACTAGACAATGGGCAGCACCGCATAAACAAGTTTGCGACATTGGACGGCTCTTGCACTTCATCGGCAATCGCGTTAGCGTTTATGAGGTTGTTTCGACAGTTCTGTAGCTGTACATGTTTGAAATATAATGTAATTGCGTTATGTGCGCAGTTCTTTTATTTATATACATGTGGGTGCAGCAACAAGCTCAAGTGTACTGTGATAACCAGTGTTATAATTTCCATTGGGAAATAATAAGCTAAGACTACAATCATAACTGTTGTTAAATTTCTTAACACATCATGTTGAAAAAGGTTTTGCTGCGATGTTTCTAGAAATCTTTTTTATGTAGCTACAAAACGGGTACTTTCATTCATAGTTAAAATTAGCAGCTGTACTAATCAAATTAATTGTATTCATATTTTGTGGTTTTTATATATCAAATCTCACATTCGATAAATTTGCATTTGGCTCACGAAACGTAGTGGAAATATAATAAAAGTTAACCTTTTTACTGAAACCTTTTTTGTTTATTACTAAGATCTTTCTTCATGAATAGTATATGTGCTTGTTGGTTACTAAGTCATCATGAGGCAAACATGGTAGGTTACAGTCTTATTTTCCAGCATGCTTCATAAGGAATTGCAAACTCTACGTTTCATAAAACAAAACTAGTGGAAGTTTCAAAGATGTTCGTATAGAATTCAATCCCACAGAACGGTTATCGATCCCAGTATGGGTTATTAACTTTTCGATGGTCGACAGTACATTAAGGAAATTTAATCATCCGAAGTGGGAACTCGAAGGCTAGCATTTAATTCGGCCTGAATAAAAAAAAACAGTGCACACATTTGATTGCAGGTTATTTTTAACGTTCGCTTAGCACAAAGCCTCCGAAAGGGCCCTTTAAAGGTCTGCCCAGTTACACACAAATGAATACGTACTTCAACGTTTCAGAGTCAATAACGCAATTCGAATCAAAAAGTTGAATAAATATCGCTCTTTTGATGTATTCTAGCTGAATATGGAACGAAATTTTAAACTATTTCAGCTCGGTTCGTTCTTCCTTTATACGTATAAAATACAAATTTTATATGCACGAATGTTTTGATTACGAATACAAAATACACATGCAAAGTTGTTCAATCAAAATGGAAGGAACAGGAAAGCAAGCGAGTAGCGGAGGGAAGCGAAAAGGAACAAATACGGCATCCAGTAGCTCCGGGCACCAAAACTCATGGAATATTTAAAGTTGTGATATCAAAACATGGGCGGATGTTGACAGGGCTGTTGTATTTATCAAAAGTTCAGCCCAAGGATGAAAAATTGTATTATGACGCAAGCGGTAATTTTTTCGCTTAGCAGCATGCAGAAATGCTCATTAGTGTTCGCCTTTGTTACCAAGGATTCTCTTTTTCTAAATGGCCCGCTTTTTAGACGGATCCAGCCAAGGCAGCTCGTTCTAATATTTTCCTATTATAGGGGAATTACGCGGTTAGTGCTAATTAAACTCAGTTAAAAGATCAATTCTTATTAATTTTAGATTAACGTTCCGTGGTATTTTATCTGTTTCCAAAATTTAATTTGTTCTGAGTTTTCGCTTGTACAGAGCGTAGACAAATGTTATCTTCCAACAAACACGCTGGAGTGCAACGATGTCAACATTTTGTCTAGTAATTTTATGTGCACTGGGCATTTTGCATGAATATTTCCTGAATAAAACGAGAAGAGGCGAAGGCAAACTTTGTTTGTCATGATTTGTGTAGCATAGCAGGAATTTTACTAGGTACTCGACATACAGAGAACAACCCGTTGCTGTTTGTTGAAATAAATTAGTGTTGCTTCTTGGAATAAATTTAAAAGGCGGGATACATCTATTTTACCTAATAGAACGCTGAGAAATTTTTAAAAAGTGTGCTTATAATTTGGTGGCACTCCCACAAAATAATAGGAAAAGGGCAGCTAATTTTTAAAATAAATATATTTTCTAATCTTTCTTTAGTGTTTATATACCAATTATCAATTTATTTTCTAAAATTTTAACAATTGCATAGGTAATGGCATATACGACTGATTAAAAACTGTAAAAAATATTAATAGTAGTGTAGTTATGCCAATTCTTGTCTGAAGAACAACACGCATGCGCTCGCAATCGGTAGATAGTGAGTTCCAACCTCATACCTGGACAATGGTTTCATCTTACGCTCACCAACTACCTTACAAACACCGTTGGCGGTCGTCACCTCTGTGGTTTTCCTTGATTCAAGGGGTGAGGCTAGAAATATGCTCCGGCCGCGGCCCAAGACGGCTTACAAAAACCACACTTTGTGTGGATATTAACAGGCTTTTAGCCTGCATTAAGAAAAATAAAAAGAATAATTCTTGGCCAGATTACAGATGATATCAGGTATATACGTGAGTATGTGCAGATTTTATATACAGGGTGTTTCTAAATTGCATAAAAAAATAAGAAAAAACTAATAAACATATGTCCTAAAATTATCAATTTCAATATCCTTGATCAGAATTAATGATAGCAATTCGTTTTTCAAACGTAGGCTGATCTTTTTTTGTTTCATTTTGTTTACATACAATATGTGGGCTTTGTTCTATAGTAAAAAGTAGAAAAATAATAAGCATGCCTTCCAACATAAATTATTTCAAGTTATTTTTTTAGATATCTTTGAAATGCATGATTTTAGGACATATGTTTTGTGATACTATTAATTGCCTCGGTTAATTAAATGACTCTATCTCAATAGGGTTTTGTAAAGTGCTCGGCTAATAATTTTATATTCTAACCTTGTATAATTAATTATGACTCTAATCTACACGGTTAGGGCGCTACATCCAAAATTAAACTGCTACTAACTTTGTTAATAATTATTTAAAGTTCTAATTACACATTTACTTGTCCGCACTCTGTATTCTTGCTATTATATAACTGATGGAAGATTTCTAGCGTGATATTTCTACCTGACGGGACCTTGGCTATTCCAAGATGGTTGTCTGGTGTCGAAAACAATGTAATCAAGCTCCGTGTTCTATTTAAATTGTTTATGTCCACGCAGTAAACGCTGTTGCTATGCGAGAAAAATTGATAGTAAGTATACCACGGCACGAAACAAAACACTTATAGAGGCGCCAATAACGGAAGTTAAACGCAAACCGACGCTATTCGAACAGCATCACAAAAAGACGCTTTTTAGCTGACCTTTCGAAAGCTTCTAAGATGATCTCGGTGTACTTGCAGCCTCGCTGAAGGTCCTACGATGCTCAGGACAGGATATCGTTACCGGCCTGCTGTTGGCAAGGCAGGAATGTAGACTCGAACCGTATGTGAATTTCGGCTGCAACTTGGATCGGTTTTGGATGGCTTTTGCTGATGCCGGGGGCCCCACTATAGGGCTGCGGTGCACCACACGTACATTGCTCACTTATGCACCTCAACAGGCACTTAGAAAATTTGCTATTCTAAAATCATCATATTGTCAATTATTTACAAGGCCTGCTATTTTATAAAAAATCTGAACTTTAAATTATTACATCTTCTGGACATGTTTACAATAAATATCTGTTTTTGTTGATTATGTTATAAATTGCTCATAATTATTATTTTACATATAAGGCTACTAAAATGTGATCTAGCAGTTTATTACAGTTTTTCTCTTTTTTTATGCAGAATAACGCCCTTATATTTGTTCCGTGCAAGTTTGAAACACCCTGTATAGGTGTAGACAGAGGCGTACCTTATTTATCTGCGCAGCTGTACATCTATACCCTTGTTATCATCTGTAATTTGGACTAGAATAGGCGTAGCTATAACACTAAAAAGGCATAACTTGATCCTATTTAACATATTTTTACGGTGCCGTATTCGATATCGGACATTGGCGTGATGGCAAAACGACACTTGCGTCGTGGACCGTTGGGAGATCTGTACTCAGCGGTGATTTTCCATTGTCTTCCTTATTAACACTGTTTAGAATTTAATATGTAGAATGCTTATATAAAGCTACATTTATTTATTTCACATATACTCGGGTTAACTAGAAGGTCTAGTTAAGATATGTGCATACATGATATAGTAGAAGTGTATAAATATAGAAATTGATACTCGTATAATATAATAAAAAATAGCAAATATGTAAATATTCATACATTCATTATCTATAGCCTCTTTTACCTTTCGGAGGACCATTCATACCTCGCGGGAAGTGCAACGGAGGTAATGGCTCGCGACTTACACTACGCTCCCCCGCATCCAAACATACCCCACACTCAACCATCCTAAACTAATGAGTTCAATTCTATTTCCCCCCCGAAAAAGTTCTTGACTACGGTGAGAGTTGAACCCATCTCCACCTGGTTACTAAGCAGATTGCTAACCCACTCAACTACCCAGGTGGCATAAATATGTAAATAAAATAAACCGTAATATCGAGAGATCCAAAAAAAAAAACTGTTCCTCAGCGGGCTGTGGAAATTCAACGTATGAATAATATGTTGGTGACACTGTACGTCAATGTCAAATTTGAGGTTATCAGGCTAGGTTTTCCGTCAGTTTTGACACAAAATGACGCAAATCCTAACCTAACCTCGAATTTGACATTGACGTACAGTGTCACCAACATATTATTCATACGTTGAATTTCCACAGCCCGCTGAGGAACAGTTTTTTTTTGGATCTCTCGATATATTATGAGAAAAAATATATAAGACCTATCTACGCCGGAAACACTATTAGAATATAAATACCGAATGCAGTCCTGGAAAAATATTCGAATACAGGATTCCAAAATGCATTTAAAGTTAGTACTAACCCCCCTCCCCCTCGCTTTAAGAGGCAGCTCAAAAAGTAGTAGGATACGGAAGTATATTTCCTTAAAAATATCGAGCCGTTCAAGTGTTAAAGAACTAAAATATATATTTTTTAATAATCTGTATTGTTACTATAACTAAATCTTAAAAAAGTGTAATAGGAATTGATAAATGATAAAAAAAAACTCAATCACATGTGACTTATGGCGTATAATTAATTGTATTGGAATACGAATACCAGAACAGGATCTTGAGTAGGATTCAAGTGTTTTTATACTACTCCCCGTAATTGGCTAGATCCATTGATAATTGTATTTTTATGAAAACTGAATGCTACAATACTAAATCTTGATTTCATTGGCTGTGTGTGTGTATAGCGATCCAGGAAGAAGAGGTGGAGTTTGCAGGTTAGGCAAATAAACACAGTTGTTAATTAACGTTCTCTCTTCTCGCATTAGTTAGCATCTGTAGTTTACCGTATGGAAAGTTGGTTCTACACGTTGTTGTTACAGGATCGATCTGAGCGGCGAAGGCAGTTTTAAATTGCTAATAGGATAGCGTCACGTCACTTACTTTCGGGTCTATACTTGCACTAATACTTAAAACTAACTTAACTAAGGTTTGCAAGCCACACAGTCTTTAAAATCTAGAGAAAACGCATAAAGGGCAGTCGACCAAAAAGGACGCGCACCGCACTCGAAGGTAATTCCAAGCGAATCGGTCTGGCCCTTCACAAATGTTATTTACTACGGCAAAATACTTCACTAAAACCTCTGAGTTTGGGGGCTCTGCAAAAATTCGGTTTGGTGCAATGCTATGTTTTTTATTGAAAATTTAAGTTGAAAATTGTGTCTTGCTTATGCATACAATTTAAAAAAAACTGTTATAGTTTCAAATATATCAGCAACATGCTTCAGCATTATTGTGCTCCCCCCATTAATATTAAAATTAATTCTGCATGTATTCAGCACATTCACAGTAGCAATTTCAGCAAGCCTCTATATTATTCATTAAAAGTTGTGCGCACCTATCCAGCATAAAAAGCTGGGTTTGCCAACACGATTAAATTAAAATGTCGCTGGTTTAACTTCACTCAGATCGCTCGCCCGATATTTATGTTTGTTTAACCAGTAGTTCAGCTCTGCTAAACCAGATTAGCGGTGATATAACGAAACTAGGAACAATCTCGTTGTTTTGTTAGCTCTCGCGCTGTTATGATAGAATAGTTCCGTAAAACACGGCTGCAAACTGCACCGCGCAAAAACTGGTAGTGCAAATCCTTGTAATACACACATAAACAATGCTTCGGCGTTATCCCGATCCCCGCTTTTTCTAATTCCAGCCCCGCCGGGGCTCGAAATCGGGATTCGCGGAGGCGGTGGCTTTTTGGGCACCTGGATCGGTAATTAATTGCGGAGAGGCAGAGCCTCCGCTTCGCCATATTACAGGTGTTGCGGTTCCTACGATTGTCAGTCGCAGGATCCATCGCTGCTGCTAATTGTAATTGCAGTGTCATCGTTAATTCGCAATTAAATCCCGCATAAAATCGCGGCTCTTTAAACAGGCTGAAATGACAGTGTAATTTATTTTTATGCGCCAGGAATTCCTAAACGAGCTTAGGAAATCGAAAGCTGCTCGCCGGGATTAGAACGAATGGCTCTGTTAAACCTGCACCGTGAATTGTACAACGTTAAGATTGCATTTCTGCTATTAAACCAAAGTGTTAAGTGTGGATATTTGCATTTTGCGCTGAGTCGCTCAGCTGAGTCTTGCAGGGAAATAGGGATGTCTAACCGCAGAACTCGTCTGGGCAACCCTCTTGTATTAGTTCAGACCAATTCCGTATGCTTTAATCTATTGAATTGGTGCAGTGGAAATTTGTTTCATGGCCTTATCAGCTTTATGGATCTGAAGTTGAACTAGTTCGAGCAGTTGTAGTTTTATTCTGACGCTTTGGGATCGCATTTTTTTTAGGAATTGTACAACGAACGCTTCTTCAATGTTATTTTACAACCTAAGACGAGGGAGGTTTCATCCTCAAATACTTTCTTACACTCATCAGTAATTTAAAATAAAAAAACCTGGTTACCCCAAAGAACTACCCTTATTCTATTGACGCTAGTCTTCATCTACATCATTGAAATATTGAAACCCTGAAATAAGACTGCTAAAGCTAATTGAAATGACAAGAAATTATATTGGCCAGTGTTTGTACGGCATTTACGCTGTATCTCCTAGCCGATTTCTGTATAATTTTCAACTTGGCCACTGTTCATCCACTAGATGTTTCTTCTCCATGGCCTCTATTACACAAGCTTTCAACTTTTTAGCTGGACGTCTCTGTTTCCTTCCTCTTTCCAAGAGTATCCATTCTCATACCCTTATTAACAATTTAACTGACAACCATACTAGAGCCATATTTTTGATCCTATTTGTATTGTTGTTCTTCCCATTTCCACCTGTCTTCGGATTCCCCTCTTGATGTATGCCTAGTTCGTGTAAGGAAATCCATCTTGAATCTTCCAGGTTTTAGCACTATATGTTATTGTGATTTCGAACATTGTTTTGTGTATTCTATGTGTATGGACTTGAGCTTATATGTACATAACTTCTTGAGGTATGAGTAGCCCCGGATACGTATACCCTATAGGTTTATCTTCCAAGCTTAAGCTTTCGGTTTTGTTTCCTTTGTTCCGTGCTACTAAATACATGCTTTTGTACATATTTATATTCAAACCCCCCTTTCATACGTGCCCCCATCTGTTGCTATCACCAACTGATCATTCGCCAACGGAAGTGTGTAAAGATGGCCATTACTAATCTGTATTTCCAGTGGTGAACCTTTACCTTTCCGTTATTTCAGTGCTTTTTCTAAATCAATCTTGAAAGATGTAGAAAGCAATTAACACTCTACTTGAAGATCTGTGGATGTTGGAAACATATCGGTACATGAATTATCTCCCTTAATACTATTTTTCTGGTTCCTGTAAAACTCTTTAACTGTAACGTACGTGTTATTTATGCTAACACTTCCATCATGCTACCAACTGAGCAAAAACCGAATGTCTATAAATGTCGAACTAGTCTCCACATTTCTTGCTTCTGTCTTAACTCTTGGGAGAGTACGAAGTGTAAATATATTGTCTTGTGCAAGATTACCAGGCCCTCGAACTACTACAGTCTTCGCTTTCTTTTATCTTTGCTTCCATTCTTGCCTTAAGTATAGGGACATATACCGCTTTTCAATATAAGAAATTTCACTAATGCCTCGATAATATTGTTACACTCTTTTCTATATTTGGCACCATTTGTCATTCTCGCGGCACTTGTTCGTCTGAAATCATGTATTCGTTAAATATATGTAATACTACGGAATCTACAAAACGTGCGACAGACCAATATTGACATATGCCGCGGGACGAGGGTGAAAACGTTCAAGACTAAACAACTAATGAGATCGAAAAGGAGATTCTTAGAATAATAATAGGCCATACCCTCCATGACAGAATAAGAAGTGAAGTTATCCGAGAAGCATGCAACGTACAAGACATTGTTAAGTGGGTTAGAGTACGAAGAAGAAATTGGAGGGACTGTGTGAACCTGGCAAAATTAGTTAGAACACAAAAATCTAACACCAAATGAAACGTGGACAGGCCTCCTAAGAGATCACATGAATTATGGATATCGGCGTTTCAAAACGGTTAGAAGACAGAGGCAGGATTGGAAAATAACAGGACATTGTCCTATAATAAAAAGAAGAAGTAATATTACCGGTGGGCTGTGTTTGATCAGTTGTAGTGCAATATCTCCAAGACCTGCAGATCGCCCATTCTTTGTAGATTATAATCTATTTTTGGCTTCTGGGATTCTTATCTTGTGACTTGTTATATTCTTGGATATAGTTTCTTTTTTTGTGTTCTCTATTTTCTGTATATAACTGGTCTATTTCAATTGAGTTTAATTTAGTTTTTGTTTTTCTATTTTGTCGGATGTTGTTAATTACTTTCCTCGCTTCTTTCGATCCAGCACCACCAATGTGTAATTGAATTTTTTACACATCTGCCTTGTTTCGTTCTATACTTTTTTGTTTATTGTTTTGCCTTGAATGTCGCGTGTGCTTAATCATTTTAAATATAATTGCTTTTGGTCTTTCTCCGCCTTCATTTCTTTCTTTCACCAATATTGTTTCAATATCGCTATATCTTTCTTCTGAATTTCTAGTACATGCGTTTTTAAATTGTTTTTTACTTGTTTTGTTTTTATGTTTTATCTATTTAGGTTTTTATGCACGTTGCAATGTTTCTGAGTCGTCGTGTATTGTAGAGCAAGTAAACAATAATTCTCCTCGCGCAAATATATGCTCAATGTCACATTCCGCACCCCTGTAGGCTCTTACGTCTGAAGTCTTGTATTTAATATTATAAAACTACAAAAAAAAATCAATTATTCCCCCTCTATTGTCAACGCAATATTTCATAATTAATCAACAGTAATATCCCAAGTGCATTAAAATAGCCGATTAAATTTTGACGTTTTTTGTCAGAATGTTTTGCTAAGAAATTTGTCAAGTAAATTTACCGCTCAACAAGATTTTGAATCGGAAAATTTACGAGATATATTTCTTCAGAGCAAAACATTTTGACATAAAATCGTCAAAATTTATTCAGGCTTATTTACATGCACGTGGGATGTTCGGAGTGATTATTTCCTGAATAAATAGATAAAATTCAGTTGGTGAAGCACTTTTAATAATGATGTTAAAGTTATGCACAAGCGATTAAATTTTGACATAAATTTAACCGCGGTTAAATTTTGACGTTTGAATTTTAATCATTATTAAACTGACAGAAACCATGGTGATTACGCATTATTATGGATATGAAGGAAATAATCAGTTTTATATGGTTAATAACGGGTGTTCATTAATTTTTCCGGTCAAGTTGCCTTTGAAATATTTGTTGTATGAATAATATGTAGGTGGCACTGTAAGTCTATGTCAAATTCGAGGTTAGCAGGTTGTGTCAAAACTGACGGAAAACCTAACCTGCTAACGTCGAATTTAGCATAGACTTGCAGTGCCAGCAACATATTATTCATACAACAAATATTTCAAAGGCAACTTGACCGGAATAATTAATGAACACCCGTTAGTTGATTGGTATCCGATCGGTCTTGCGTCCTTCACCTCGATTAACGGCAATAGCGCAAACTGTACTGTTACGCTGCTACAGGATGCTGTGCCATTGTAGAATGATTATTTATTAATTTTAATACAGGAACTAATCCGTCCACACCACTTCTATTTTTAAAAAATATTGACTAATACCATCGACTAACTCTTACTAAATAACACGAGAATATTATTCAGTTATCAAAAAGTGTATTGGGATGTCTTCCCAATAATTCGCAGTTTTGAACTTCTATTTTATCCTGCCTCTTTATACACTCTAAACTTCGTCGCTGCTAAACCATTTTGTTTTAATTATAAATAATGCCGGTTTAAAAGCCAGTTCGATTTGATTTTCTTGAGTTTTCGTTGCAAAGCCTGGCAAACCCAAGGCAAAACTGAAATTGGAATCTAAGCAACTTGATGAAAAAACATTCGCAATAAAGCCGGCTTCTCGCCATTACCTAAAACTCGGCATTCCGCACTCTCAGATTTCGATTCGAACTAATCTGAAGAATTCGTCATCAAAACCAATACCGATTTAGCAGCTTTTAATGACTTCACAAAAAGTTTAAGTGGCCGGGTTAATCGAAACGCATCGTAAATTGGGCGGCCAAGTTCCGCGCTCGCGGCCACCTGCGATGTAATTTTTGCGCGCTAATTAATCGACCGATTGTGATCAAACAGCGATATTCTTTACGGCAATATCTCAATTACATGCCGCGCTGAAACGCCGGGTAATTAAATATGCTGCATATTAAGCGCCTGAGCGCTGCCGGCTTTTCATTGTGGCCCATCATTTGTGTGTTGGCAAAGCATATTAAATTTGAATGTGCAAACTGAACCATTTCGGATTCAATAACCCCATCAATATCGGGAAACCTTTGATGTTAAGTAAATACTATACATTATTACGAATGCAGATACTCTAATAACGACGAGTTTGTTGACAGTTTCTGGCGGCTTCGCTGTAAGTGAGGGTTTGAGATGAACTGACTTGTTTTTAGGCGAGTTGATAAGTATGGGTTTCCTGTAGTCACTTGCAAATGTATGGAAATAGGCTGTCCTAAAAGCCAGCTTTATGTGAAAGCAAGATATTTTAATACTAGTTAGGAATATAAAGCAGCCGGTTACTATGAAATTTACACTACTGTTTGATTCGAAAAACTAAAATAGTTGGTGGAGTTTTTTTGACGTCTTAATTTACTTCCCTGTGCGCTAGGTGATTACGAATTAGTCCTGATGCCATTTGGGCTAAGTAACACGAAAGCAATACAAAATTATGCAAGCGACTGTTTTGTACCGAATATCGAACGATTTTAATTTATTAGACACACAAAAAACGTAAGTATTTGCAATCTGTTATTAAACGAAACCAGTTACGCAGTTTACTGGATTTTTGTCCGAAAACATGAGAACTTTTGATATCGATATTTAATTAGATAATATCGATAGTTATATTGAAATCAATGCAATCGATTATATTTGCAACCCATGCCCCATGCCTAGTATTATAAAAGGGTAAACGTATAAAATTTTGAAGTTGAGCGAGGACATTTATGGTAATGGAAGTGCATTAAGGCGCCATAGTCGTGTAATAAGCTAAATAACTTATACGCTACTTTGTACTTTACTAACTAGTTGTAATTTATATAAAGTATAATAAGAGTCAAACTTATATTAAATATTTATGAGCACTACGGTGATTTTCACCTGCATTCTGTAACTAGTTCATCTTGCAAAATAATTTTAAAATATAAATTTTGGATTATTTCTTTCCTAAGAGGGTAAGATATTAGGTGAATTAACTAGTTGAATATATTATGGCGTTTAATTACTAAGTATGTTGCGCATTTTAATAAAAATGGTGTGGTGGTATCGTGTAAAAATAAAAAGTGTTGTCAAACATCGAAATTGAAAAGGAGTCGCAGAGATAATTGGAAAAAATCGGAACAAATACAAGGAAAAACAGTTTTGTTTGTGAAAAACATTTTACTTTTGGTGGGAAAAGTTCGATATTCAGGGTTCACCCATGTGAGCGATTGCTTGGAAATTCTCCGTTTAGGTATTATAATGATTTAAGTCACTTTGAATTAAAAATATGCAAAAATGCAGTCATACCATTCTTGGTCAAATTCTGTAGAACTCTTCCTGTGATGAGATAGTACTCGGGAGACTTTTTGGAGTCGATTTTTTTTCATGATCACAGTTTTTTCTTTATTGTAGCTGAAGCTCTTTATTGAAAGCTGCGTCTGGTAGAGTGCATTTATTCAAAACACTTTCAATATCCTAGTTTTCTTCATGAGTGGATCCAATTCCAATGACTTGAACACTTTGGTAAAAATCTAGGGACGAAAGAAGCACTTACAGCCCATATTCATGCGTAGCTTATGACTCGACTAGGATTTGAACCTAGATCCCTCGAGAAGTACATGTTTCTTCAGGGTATCTTTACCATTAGACCACCGAGTCTTATATAAACTTTTATAATATTCCACCTTAACTCGTATACCTTAGTAGAACGAAAAATACAAATATTTGAAAAGCTCAATTGTCACTGTTCAAGATGCAAATGCACATACAAATACAGTAGTTCCTAGACTAAATGGTTATAATATCAACAGATGAAGAAATATATCACACACATACACAATATAACAAATAAAATAGTGCTTAAAATGATTGTAGAGATGTAACAGGAATTGCCTGCTGGTGTAAGCAGCTTCTTCAATACCACAGGTTTATTCTTCAGAAAAAGAGGTTTCCAATTATTGTCTACTACATATGTACGAAAATGGAATTTTATCTTGAGCGTTAAGGCATTATCTTCAGTAACGTTCATTTGTATTTTTAACAACGAAAATAGTAGTTTTTATTATTCCGATTTGGCCGTCATCCTCACACTCACCTACTTAGAATATGAATTGTTTAGTCTGTATGTCGTGTTAATTAGAAACCAGAACAGTGATTTCGGCTTTACACACGTGTCACTAGCACCACTCAACACCGATCTGTGCCGACTCTGGATTATCTCTCTGCCTTTTTAAGGCTGGCATGTATTTCCACATTTCTAAGGTTACCTTTGGTTGAAGGTGACCTTGAAATCAAGGCTGAACGATGAGTTTGCTTGGCCTTTGTTCCATAACTGTCCACTATAATGCCATCTTCGGTATTTAATGTACATTGTATGCATTTAATTTCTCTGAAGTGTATGTTCTTAAAAAAATATAGAGAAATTTTTACGATATACTTAACAAACATCAGGGATATTGCAGAGATTAGTCCCGATTTTCTGCTGTATTTGCTAATGATTTTTTATAGCAAATTAAAACCGATAAAAATGCGTCGATTATATTTTAATTACATATCTGTAAAGCATTTAATTGTTGCACTTATGCAAAAGCTATTTTTATGTAAATATTTGCATCGATTACGTTTGTTACATAAAAGGTGAACTGTGTAATGTGACTGTGACATGTACGTTTGAATTGCAATAAAATTAGCTGTAGTTGAAGCAATACATTTCTGTCGTTGTGCATAAATATGGGTTTGTTTCACTATTATCGATCAAAGCTGTATATCGTATTGCCATAAACATTAATATTAATTTATTGCTAAAATTTAATTCAGCTTCGTGCTCCGGGGATTTGTGGCGCAATTTGTAGATTTGATCGAGCAGCAGCTGAAATACGTTTAGTTGGACTACAGAATTAAAATTAACATAGAAACTGCATGCAACAGATTTACGAGGTGTAGTTTTACATCGTAGAAGCAACAAATTGGAGACTCATTCTACTTTTCTGAAGTTGCCAAAATGTGGCCTACGTTTTTTCTTATTCAAAGGAATGCGTTATTCAAAAACTGTCGAATTGTTCAAATAATGAAAGTCCCACGCTAATATGTACTGAACTGCTGCAATGCTTGTAATTTTTTACTACACAATACTACATTTCCTTTATGAATCGTTAATTGGCCGTGATTTTGATGGCGAGTTGTTTTGTGTTCCTTAACAGTGGGAACCCGTGCAACAACACATAACAAGGGCTAGTTCCTTCCACGACTGTATTAAGTATGTGAATTACGCGGCACGCAAGAAGGCTCGAAAAGCAAATTTACAAATAATGACTATATTTATTTGAATGCTGGAGCATTTTCACAATGCGTAATGACTGTATTAAGCCCATTATTTAAATTCCCTAAGAAGTCCGGAAAATTACTCCCGTTGTGTCCGGCCTTGTTTTACGTCTTATTTATTTGAGAGACCTTCGGCGGAATGCTGACGGCAAAGTTTTTGCAAACAATTCATCTGAAGCCCATGATGTGAATAGGGGTTAATTCAAGGTAATGAAGCAGCAATGATCTATTACGGTTAAATTGTTGGAAGGTAGCACTGTTTTGTTAATATACACTTTAATATTTAGTTTAGCTGTTTATGAAATTCCTTTTTATGAAGTAATAATTGTGTCTGTTACCAACTTTTACGTGGCTTTGAAAATTGAGGCAATTAGATTTTATGAAACGCATACGCTCGTTACCGATTCAGCGAAGTATAAAACCCTAGTATTCGAAAAAATCTATTAAATATAATGGAATAGACGTAATCATAAATAAGGTACTGTTTTTATCGCTTAATATAATAATAAAAAACGGACTTCGCCCCAATCGTCAGACAAATTCGCCTGTCAGTAAACTTTAACCCGTTTACTACCTTCCAAGTAGAAGTATACAGTAAAAGTATAACGTAAAATAAGGCAAGTGAAATTTGTACCAGTCGCTAGCACAGATGCTGGAAGGGTGACAGACGGACCACAACGTATAGGCCGCAACCAAGTGGCAGGGTTTTTTTCCTCAGCGCACGATGTGTGGTCGATCAGGTGGAAGATACCCAGGACGGCTCCATCAAAATTCGAATGTTATTATCGAAGATAATGTCAAGAATATGACCTTAGATTTCATGCGACCGAAGATATCGTTAAACCCTGGCTCGATCAGCGAAGTGCAGGGAATTAAAAGGCCTTTATGTCAATTTTGAATTTTATGGCTGACAATTTTCGAAATAGATCTGCTTCCTAAGATTCTATCAAAAAAGCCCCAAAATGCATCTTACGGCATTAGAAGTTAAGTGACGACTGAAAATTCCCAAAACGGATACCCGAAGAAGAGCTTTATCCTGAAGTTATTCACTTTTCACAATTGTAAATCAAAGTCACACGCTCATTGACTCCTAAAATTAATAAATAAGATCTGAAACGTTGTTTTTTTTAATACTCTTTAAAGTATTTATAAATTTATTATTTTAAAATTGGCTTATAAAGTTTGTAGGATAATTATCATTGACAAATATTGTTAGCTTTTATTATCATTTACTTAAATGATATAGAACAACGATATCAATGAATATCTCAAAATTTAATATGGGCGTATTGGTCTTGGTGATAATTTTTAAGTAACAATCATAAACAATTGGTACCAAGCTCCCAAGCCGTGCTTAATGTTAGTATCAATAAATGTAGGTCAAGTGAGCATTTCTTGTAGTAATTATAATTTTCTTTTCAGGTAAACAAAACGTCGGGCTCGCATGCAGCATCAGATGTTTTCCAAGACGCACCCCAACATGATTCCGCAAGGGTAAGCTCTCGGATCCTCCCTTAACCCACGGCGTGTCAGTAACTTCTGGAGCAATATCTGTTTAATCTGTCCGCCATTACGACTAATAACAATGCAACGTGCACCCACACAACACGTCTCGTGGCACGACATTCGTGACAACGACCCGATGTACTTTCACCTGGTGACGTCACTCATTCACCCTATACACCATTCACAACACGACCATTAGTGGAGCTTACTATCGTATTATTGCTTATCAATAATGGACTGGATAAGGCGACGGACACGGTAGACCAGCGCCAGTAATCGGCAAATATCGTGATAGGCCACTATTTCAACGTCAAATGTGTCTTATACATATTTAATACCGAGCGAATGCGTATTTAAGTAGGGGTTATTAGAAGCTTTCGGTTTGGAAGTGTAGGTCTTGTGGGAAAACTCTGCTCTCTTCGTTGCGAAATGCAGCGCAAACCTACTGAAAAGTGTATTGGCGTGACTGGCGGTTTGTGCCCGATTTAATTTCACATGTTTGCGTTTAAAATATGTAGAACTTTATACGCGCAAAGTGCAGTCGTGTTTCAGGACTAGTTGACCATATTGTATCCAGTATAGTTTCGCCACTAACGACCTTGAAGTTGCAGTTTAATTATCGAAGAATTTCAAGAGATTTATACTATTCGATTGTAAATATAACATTTTCTAAGAAGTTACGAAGTTTAAGGTTACAAAATTCTTTAGTTGAACTTTTAACAAATTTAGATGTTAAGTCGACTACTACATGAAAGCTTTAAAATTGAAGAGGCAGAAAAGAACAATTATTCATTCATCAATAGTCATCCTAATTTACTTAACCTACGTTGATCGCTTAATCTAGGTTACTTAAATCTGATGGCTTAAACCTCTTTAACCATCTTATGCGATTGGCCAATCTTTGACACTGCACTTTTTTATTTCTTCTTTGCTATCCATTATAACACGAAGTACCTTGTTCTGGAAGCTTTGGATTATCTCCAAATTGCTGTTGCTGGCAGAACCTCCAGAGTTGGGTCTCGTACATCCATATCCAATAATTTTGTAGATTAATAATTTATTGTTATTCCATACCAAGCTCTTTTGGTTTTCTAAATATATACCTCTGCCACCGTGGACAATCATCCCTCTTTATGGTGTAAGTCACATGTGTTGATCTTTTTAGCCTCCAGGGTTTTATCCACGATTGTATTTTGTTTAAATTAATTTTTTAGGTTTTTGGTGGCAGTTGCAGGTTTAGGGTGTGATGCTAAGGCAGCAGCATCGGCATAGGCATCGTCTGAAAATGTCGCCTAGTCAGCGTAGTTGTGGGGCGATCTGCATCGTATACCAGATATAAAATGGGCCCTAATACGCTCCCTTGAGGAACCCCAGATGTATGGGCTGCAAATCGGGTGTATTCCTCATGTCTTAACGAAGAAGTTCCTTACATTGAAGTATGCTGTTAGCTAGATTTTTCTCAAGCTCTCGTGTCATTCCTTATCAAGTGCGTGACTTATGTCTAAGGAAGCAGAATAGCGGTATCTTTTTCATCATTGTTGATTTTGTTGACTACTCAGTTGATCTGTTCTATTGTGCCATGCTCACATCGAAAAGCGAATTGATTGTTGGGTGTCATCTTGCTCTATTATTGGCTTTATTCGTATTAGGACTCTTCGCGAATCCTTTTATCTGTTTTCTGTTGAATCTTTCTATTTGCTAAGGCGAATCCTACTGCTTTGTTAGGACTAATTGTGTTGTTAATTGTATATTTAAGCTCTTTCAACTTCACTGTTTCTATAGAAATATCTGGATTTCGTTTTTTCTTTGGGATCTGATTCCGATGGGAAAGGTTTGAATAAACGTTTAAGGTGTTCGATGAAGTCGGCTGCCTTTTCTTCATCATTTTTGGTCCACTCTGCGTCTTGTGAATCTTTTCGTCGTCTTCTACAGCGCTTAGTTGGTTGCCTCTGATATTGTCAGATTGGTCAAATATTCTTAAATGGAAGTATATGTCTAGTAAAATTATCAACAGCTCGAAATATGACAGCAAAGATCGAAATCTGTACTAAAACTGAAAGCAGCACTTCTATAAATATGAATTTATAGAACTGTTTCTTTAATTTGCATAATTAACAGTACGTTCTTCAATACAATATTTAGAAAATGTGATGCATTACGTGATGTACGTATCTAGAAAGGCTGTTAAAGCACCAAGTAGAGTATGTAAGCTTGAAATTAGAGCGGTGAATTTACGATTACGAAGCCTGGAATGTTCGAAATTTTAGGTATTTAAAATAATAGAACGTAGTATGTAGATGAACTCTGAATACTGAAATATTAAAAGTTAATTACTAAAAATTGCAATGGTAATTAAATATTTTCGCAACTACAAATTTACTTTGTAAGCTTTCCAAATTTTTGTTTAAAAACAAAGCTATTTTCTGAAATGGAGTTTCAATGTCTGAACATTTACACAAATAAATTAGTTTACCGAATTTATTTTGGATATTTTATTTAGATTTACTTACGATAATCCTGACAACGGTGAATTCAAGCAACTTTTAAATAGCTAAAACCCTGAAATTTTTTTGAAATCGAAAGGATATTTTTTGAAAAGTAAAATTTCTAGAATCTATGTGTCAGATGCACTAATTCCAAAACCCTTTTGGGTTCATACCATCGTATTTGGAAAATGCACACTGTTTCTACGATGATTCTAGAACGGAGTATATTTTTATATAATTGCCAGTCCTAAATGCATTTAAATGCCACGTTTCAGTTCCATACAATAATGCGTTCGTTAAATACCTTCGCTTTGAGAGTGTAAGGAACATTCATTTTCATTATGTAGGTTAGTCATCCTTAAGTTCAGTAAGCATTGTTTGCGGATCACTTAAACTGCTGCATTTCTTCTCTATAGACTAATACTGGTTTTTTATTATCTCAAACCTATTTCTTGTGTATACAAAATTTTACAGAGTTGGCGCAAATAGATGAACAATGTGTTTTAAATAAATGTTTTTAGCAAACTGCTGCAGTTCGTCTACTTTCGGACATCATTTGTGCTGAGCACCGTTTTGTAACTGTGACCCAGAGCGTCGTGCTGACTAAAAATGCTGACTTGTTTTTACAGCACATTCTTGTGGATTGTTGACCGAACGAATTGCCTGTTGTAATGTTTTAACATGGCTAAACTATCTTTTCTATTTCGCGACAAATTGAAAAATGATTACAGTTCTTTTAATAAGTCCTCTTTCCCATTTTTACCATTTCTATAAGTATTTCGTCTTCTCTTTACATTTTGATGGCCTGCCGGGAGGTGTTTCCCTCCCTTTTTTTCTTATATCTTATACTTCTTGATGGACGTATGGCGTCCATTCTGGATATCTACTCATTCAAGTCCCTGCATCATCTTTTTGTTCGTTATATTAACATCGTTTATGTCTCACATTTATCGTATTTGTTAATTGCCCATCGAGACGAAGGCGAGCCGTTGTCATTGTGTTTATTTTAAGATTTGCGTTGTTTAACGTTGTTTGGTGTAATTTTAGCAGCATATATTATTATAGGGCCAACTATAGTCTTACATATTTTAATTATGCTGTCTACTAACATACCTATATATTACTTATCTTGTAATATCTCTTGGATACCCATACTTTGACATTCGACCCCCATTAATGGTTGCACAACCTCATGGTATTGGTTTCAGTCACTTGCAATGTGAATTCACAAAGAAGTAAATTATATTCTTTTGATACCATCGTGCTTTTGGTTTTATTCATATTTACTTCTAAGTTGCTTTACTTAAGTGGATCAAGCTTAGACAGACATGGTATACTCAATATGTGAATATGCCATCCACTGTTCGATTATCTCTAAACCTTGGTTGTTCATCGTTTACATTTAGCATATATGTTAACTTTTGGACGATTTTATTTGTTAATAGCTCGATGGGACCATTCTTGAAAGCAGTGGTATTTTTCGGTGTTCTTGTGTTTGCCCATGAGATAAACAATTAAGTGAAATTATCCGGACACAAAATTAGAATATAAAACTACTTCATAACATTTACCCGTTAAACTGTCTGTACGCAAGAACTAGCTTTGGTGTCGGCTTACTGGGTTACGTTGCAATATGATTATTACGAATAAGGATTCTTTGTGCAGACAGTGGCATTATAATATTGTTGCATTAGGTCAGATTTCACACACATTGTTTACAAGCAGGTGATTTTATAAAGTTGTGTTTTGCGCCTATACCAATAGTAGGTTATCAGATCAAACAGCAAAACACTATTTAACTGTATATAAAGCCTTGTATTACATTTAATTATTCAATATACTTTTAAACTCTGCAGTTATTCATTTGTGAACAGACATAGGCTACAATTGTCTTAAGGGGTAGTTAGGCCTGGCTACTCCATTCACATCTTATTTCAAAATCTTTCATCCCCTTCAGTAAAACAACCTGGTTCTATAATAATTATACAATTTTATGTTTCGAAGTGCGTCCTGAACGAGTGCAAGACACAATCCACGAAACTACACAAATCGAAGGCTTGTATAAATTCAAGGAGCATCGCAAATATTTCTGATTTCTTGAACTTATACACTTATTTTTTGAGACAAATAGTATTTTAAATTACAGTAAATACTTTCGATAATGTGTTTTAACTGAAGCTGAAAATGACTAAATTATTACTATATCGTATAATTATCTCTGCAGCCAAGCCTAGCAGCGTATGCACATACTAGGAAGAAAAAGTGTATTGTTGGATTTTTTATATATTAATCCTGTACACATATGCAATAAAAACAAAACGCAAATAAATCCTCTCGCACAAGGTTGGAATTTCCGTACATCCCTTTTTGCGGAAGCGATTAGAACGGGGATTAAAAGAAATCTGTATTCCCTAGCAAATCCCGCTGGCGTGTTAAGGTGCGTAAGTTTTTACATAATTCCGGTAACCTGATTTAGGGGGCGCATTATGCGCGACCCCGCTTGTTTTGAATTTAAATCAGCTTTTTGAGCGCTGTCATATAATTCCCGCAGTTGTTTTATTAATTAGTTTTAGTGTCGGCCGAAACAAAGCCGCGGATGATAATCCAGTTCGGGCCCACAATAAGTTTCCAAATGTAATTCGTTAATCTGATTTGCGATGACGGCGGCCGGCGAGGTCCAGCACCATCTGCTGGCCGCAGCGCTGATTGTCTGCGCGCTTCGAATTTACTTAATTTTGCCCTTAATTCCCTCATAGCGCACACTGTACACGATCCAAGTACTGCTCCTTAATTGGCTCAATTGGCCGAATGCACTTACACAAAACGCTCGGATCGCTTCTGCTTTTAGTTACCTATTAATAAAACATAGATCCGTGCTTCATATTCATGCCACTCCAGCACAGGAATGTTTAACTTTGCACTGTTCTGCTAGGACCGTTGAATTAAATAATTAAATGTAAGTACACCGAAGGGACAGCGTGTTAGGTTTGTGATTATTATCTATTGAGAAAGGTGATGCATTTGTATACTTAGTAAACAGTCTAAGGGCTCTTAAAACGACACAAAATCAGTTATTAAGCTACATATACAAATGGATCATTGATCACAGCTACATATTTCCAAAAGCACAAGAGTATTCAATTACCTAAACCTATAGCACATATGCAAAACAATTGTTCTCCACTTTCCCAGTCGTAGAATGGCTTACTGAAATACGTATAAATTGGATTAAACGTGAACTTCCTTTCAGCATTGCTTAAAGGTAAGCCTTGAACTCGCACCAGTTGTCTTCGTAATAGGAACGCTATTCCACAACTTGCATTCAGTTAAATGTAGTTTGCATAACCTTACATCAGCTGTTATTAGACGACAGATTACATAGTTGAAATTAGAATGGCATCACTTTGTTATTATTGTTCCGACGTAATTCCAGTTATTGGAGGTTAGATGTCTCTTCCCGATCTGTATATCCATTAAGATCCTGCCAAAATATCGTTTACTCCCTTACAACTAAACGACAAAGAAAATCTCTGAGAATATCCCATTGTCGTTTCTACTAACAGTGTGTTGATTTACTTACTACCATAAACGTGTTCAACCATTATAGGTTAACTAGTTGACAATTAACGAAAATGGTGTGCGAACACTTACAGATTTTTGAAATTTTGTTACAAAGTTTTTCAAATTTCCAGTTTTTTTATCATAGAACTAACGACGTTGGCCATTGCCAGAGCAATGCCGGTATCCAAACTAGTGGTAGCTGCGACGAATGCAAAAATTTTACACAGTATCCTAGAGCTCTAAAAAAACTACTAAGATTTCCATATTTAATCAAGAATGACTCCACCCGTATTGGTTCAGGCGGACAATGGTCATTATGTAAGAAACTGGCTTGTAAAGTGCTTTCCATAATTATCTTCGAAATACGAATACTTTTAAGTTAGAGGTTTAAGCTACAGTCCTAATCAATGTAGATCGGGAAGACCTATGACGACGCATGCGACTGCGGCGAAAGCTAGGTCATGATAACACATGTTATTCGAGTCTTCGCTGGCGGCGCAGCACATAGGTCTGACTAAGAGGCGCTTGGTAGCAGGCTGAGGTGGCTTAAAGATTTGGAAGACGTTGCACTGTGGTGGCGAGTACTTTGGCAATTCGCGGGAAACATTGAAGGATTACGCATGAAGCGATATTGAAAACAGATATAGGGTAGGAGGTAGTTTAGTTATTGTAATTAAGAATGCAAAATGCAGAGTATGACGAAAATTCGAGTTGCTAAGCACGTTTCGCCTAATTAGCAGTCAAGATTACCATTATTGTTAAATTATTCGAGTTTATTATAAAACGTGTTGACAGCGGGTGTGGTGACTAGAAAGCCACAATAATAATTTTTGCAGTCATTAAATTGTAAAATCCTAATGAATGCATCAGCACTGAAGACAATGCTAATACTCTTATAACAGTACACAGTAAATGTAGTTTCAATGATAAAAGGCATGACACTTACCATTTTTAATTTTTTTAATGAGTAAATAGACAGATACACCTAGAGCTGTAGATATAGTAATGAGAGTTTTGTACGTCTTTATATTTTCATAAATCACCTTGCCTTTTTTATTGCCAGCTAGCTCAGTTAGTAATGAGTTACTTCTTACCTTGTTCTCTGAATGTAATGTTTTGACAGTGGTCTATTATGATATGTTTTATCGGACTTTTTTCATTGTCTCGAGTGTTTATTACACAACATTTCGGGAGATTCTGATCTGCTCCCGTTTTCAGGTGATTGAATTCCTGGTAAGTCCTGAGAAGGACTGATTTTTTGTAGGTTTTTTTATTTTTATTTTATTTCGGTACTCAGCCAACAGCCGTTAGGCCAATTATAGGCGTCGCTGTACATTTTATGGGGACTTCCAACCCCACTAACGACTGTCATGATGTTATTGTGACATCCGGGACCAACTATTTCCGTGACAGCCGTGTCACGAGGCGCCTAGAGAAGCAGCCATGGAACTCCCATCCAAGTTCTGACCAGAAAGAGCGTTGCTGAGCTCTGTTGATCGAACGTGGACGCTTGGTCAAGCTACACCACCCGGGACCTTACCTTTTTTTATCACGTACACTAGTGCCTAACCCGGGGTTTGAACGCGGAACCACTGATCGCTGTGATTACTAGTCTGACACTCTTACCACTAGTCCTTCTCAGGACTAACCAGGAGTTCATTCACCTGAGGACGGGAGTAGATCAGAAACTCCCGAAACGTTGTGTGATAAACGCTAGAGAGACAGTGGAAATAGTCCGATAAAACATATCACTTCTTACCTTATTATTCTAGTTCGTGTTTAAAGAAAATCATTGTTGCAAGAAACCGGAACTGTGCTCGTAACAACTGAAAATATGTACTATAAATTATTTCTCAAATAAAAGCTAATTTGCTTACACTCAGTGTATCAGAAAATTAAGTGTGTACCCAGATCGACCTGACGTACTTGTAAAATATTAATTTTTAATTTTTCAAACGTCATTCTTTATAAAAAGTTTTGCTTGCTCTGAAAAGTCGTTTGCTAGTGGGCACAAAATCGGAATATCTAAAATTCAGTCACCAATCAAGTACATTTGTTTCAAATATTAGGAGTTGTTCAGATACAAAGTTTGAACGTTATATATTGAAGCTGACCACTTAAGTAACGCTAGCCGGGTCATAATATGACGTCAGTCGCTTGATATAAGTTACAAAGAATGGGAAATTTTGAACCCCAAAAGACTGGTAGGCCAGGAAAGCATGACGCCAAAACAACTGCGCCAGTGGCACCAAAATGTGCTGCGGTGCGCTATCACTGACGCCGCTGACGTAGCTTCGATACGGCTCGCAGACGGTTATATCAGCTTTTTCTCGAACTGGCAATTCCCGAGTACACCAAGGGTTTGCGCTTGCTCTTCTTATTCTGACCAGCGTGCGGCCATTAGTGCCTCGTTTCGCGCTAAAAAACCTCTATTTCCGGCACTACACTCGAAGATTACACACACGAAAGCGCGGGCTTAAAGTGTCGGAAGCACCAACTCACTGGTGCAAATTTAATACTAAAACTAATTGCAAATGAATATAACAATACAGAAAGGCACAAATTGGCTGTATTTCGAAGTTATTAATTGTTGTCAATGCGCTCAGGTGGAACTAGGTCAAGTCCCGTTTCAGTATGTTATTTTTTTTATTAAGGCTAGCGTAGTTTTATATTATAACCTTTTCTTTTTTGTAGCTTTAAACTCGATGAATTCGAGGAAGGTTTAATTATAATGAATATAGTCGGTTCTTTTGCTTTTTTAGCTTTAAGTATGTTGTTACATTGCATTGTGTTTGCATTGTATTCCCTCCTTCTAATTTACATTTCCTGTAGCTTGGCAATGAACTACAGCACTCCTTGCCTAATGTTCGATGAACCATGTGTAAACCGTGTCGACAATCTCAACAATCTGTCTGATTCTAAGTTGAGCTGCAGCATCAACTAGATTTTCATATTTGTGGTCGTCGCCGTTCCCATAACTTCAGTGAGCTGCTCTGTAACTTCTTTTTCACTATTAATAATTCGTTACTTAGCATAGCACTACTCCACATATCACAACATCTATAACCTCAGCATGTACAGTATGGTGTGCGATTCTACTGGATAACAATCACTTCCAGCTGCCATAGTTGTAGCTTTCCTGCATTGTCCCTTAATGTGCTTTTCCATCTGATCTTTCTGTCTGCTGTAACTAGGAAATGCTTAACTTTAGGAAGTACTAGTTGGGATAGTAGCGTAAGGAGGGGTTAAATACGGTGTATCATATTTAGTTAATATAGTGCTCTTCATATCATCTTCCAATTAGCAATTTAGATTATCACACGTTCGTATCCTCTACTGACCTACTTGAAAGTTTTCCTGTGCCAATTTGTGACTTAGGAGGCCTCCATTACAAGTTTCTAATTGATTTGACGAACCTTAAGCTGGCAGCACGAACCACCCAATAATATTGGCAGTTTGGGAGTGTTAGCGTAATAGTTTAATTATATGTAGTTTGTGCTTCGTCACATGCTGTACAAGAAATACGCCTCATCCAAGTGCATTCAGGTTCTCAATGCCGGGTAATCGAGTTTAGAAACTAAGTTGGAATAGTCGTTCGTCGTTCCATCAGCACCCTCCGCCCCAAGACACGCTCGACTAGCGACGCTTGCGATATTGTGCTCGTATATTACTTCCGACAACGCAAATAAAATGCACGAAATGACAATGGTACACTCGTGCCCCGATTTAATAGTGTACACAGGTCTCCGGTTTAAAGAAAATGAATAGCTCGCCGTTATAACTTCGCACAAAATTGACTTTTAAGGCTGGAACTCGTCTGTCGTCTTTTCAACTGCATACAAACCAACGAAACCAGACGAAATCATTTTTCATTTAACGTACTAAAATTCTTTTTATGATCGACCCTTCACCGCGGCGCTGACAGGCGCATAATGTAGAGCGTCTGGAGCAGCTGCACCACATTACATGCATCTCTATTATGGCTGAATGCACCAGTAGACGAATCATCTGTAAAGGAGGCGACGCGACATTATCACTCAACCTATGTTTGCAGCATATGTCGTCGTACAGGAACACCGTAAATCCAACGTTATCACTACGGGACCGCAACTGCAGCTCCTTGGCGAACCTTTGCCCACCCAGACAGTGCATTATTAGGCGGGCACTCCAGCTAGGAACTGATGTGTTTGCTGATATTTTATTCAAACACTGAGCAGTGCCCGTTCTTCGGTGATTACGGACTTAAAAGGGTTCGTGCGGAGTAATTCGGGTCATTTCCGCGAAAAAGCTTCACTTCCAAAACTCTAGACGTCCAATTACTTAGTAGTTTCAAAGCAAACTGCACGTACTGCCGCCGCCTGTATCGGAAAATCGCAGGGGAAACTAGCTGAAATAATTTTCAATTTCATTACAGACTTTCGTTTTAGCCAGAGGCCCTGACTCTCAATAGCACTGTGATTACTCCTAATATACCCTTTCAAAACTCCTGAAAGCGTCGTCTAGCTTAACCCATACGTAACACCTTTACAGTCGAGAACTTCTAGATGGAGTTGTGCGTAAAGTTAACGTAGAATGGAGGAACATGAGGAAGTGGTCCAAACATTCTCCAAGTTTATTCAGTTTGGATATCAGCCTCGGAACAAGTTTTCCAGTATCAAGATAACCATTCTTGTCCTTTTCGGGGCTATTTCAAGAAAAGAACAAACAGAACGAAGTTTAGATTTAATCGTATTGCTGTTGAAATGGAGCAAAATGTAGAATGTGATTTAGTAGACCATCCAGCAAGTCCGAGTTAATTTGATATTTTCAATCCAGTTTCATTTTGCTTTAATGGAGTTAAAATTCTTGCAATACGGTTGATTTGATAAATCAGAGCTGGTTTACCGTGGGGTGTATAATTACCACTTCATCTCGTGGTGCGTGCAAACAGTTCTTTGACGTTAGATTGCAAATTCGCCACAATATATCCTGTTTCTCCACTATTTGCATGTCTGCGTCTGCCTGTTGTTGCCCACGTATGTGGTTTCTCCCGCTGTGCATCTGATACTATCCGATACGTTAGTAGTTAGTTTATTAGCTTCAAACAGCCCTCTTAATAACGAACTTCATAGATGCTCCATGATACCGCGTCAGTATAATAATTACTTTTTCGACGACTGACATCGAAAGTAGATTTTTCTCACTGTCATTTGACAACAGAAAGTTGACATTTGCCGCTGAGCGTGCGTTTTCATCTTTTTGCCGCTCGCCGAGCGTTTTGGGTTTCCGCGTAAACAAAATAGGTAGCCACGTCCGAATGTTTCCTTGACAACGCCCGTCTTTTGTGGAAATAATCGCGTCACATGTCATATAGACTGCGCGTGTAATGGTAACTTGATTGTCAATTAATTTTTGCGATAAAACGAAATTTGATATTTTCCTTAATTAATATGCTCAGTCGTCGAAAAAATAGTATGTATGTTTCGAGCTAAAAGTGCGCTTGCCGCTTTTGCATGATTGCTGGTTTCGACTTCGTCTCAACCAGCAATATTCATGCGCAAGCGGCAAGAATGCACTTTCAGCTCTTAACATACAATATACTATTGCCATTTTCTGACGTATCCGATTTTAATAATTACATTGCGATAACGACAGCAGCTCCACCTAACTGAACGAATGTAGGATTTGCTGATTTTGCTCGCCATGACACGTGTTAAATTACACGCAAATGTGGGAACGGCACGTCCACATTTTATGACCTTAATTCTTATGCAGAACCCTGCTGCATTTGAGCTTTGTTGAAAAATTGCAGGTTGTGTCTCGACGAGCAAACTGGGGTAAGTAGTAAGTACAACCTCGCCTTGTTTGATTAATAATGAAATTGTGTACGCTCACGACGTTTAGCCCAAGAAATATGACGCCGCTTTATATAACGAATGTTGGCTTTCAAATGCTACTGTTTTGTTCTTCCTGTATCCGCTTATGGGCCTATATTTTAAAACTTTAGAACATTTTTAAGTGTTACATTTGAGGCGTACAGATGCAAAGTGCGGCATGTTCAAATGAATGAATTGCTAAATTTGCGAGATAACTGCAATTTTGTTATGCCACTTGCAAACGTGTTTAGGATACCTACTCATGCGAAATTTAAAAAAACTATAATTTATAGTTTTTGAGAAACTAGGAGCCGACGACTATTATCTCTGCAAGAATTTTACTACGTAGGCCCTCGTAAGCTAATTATCCGTCTGGCGACCCGGGATTCCCCTCGAACTTGCGTTGCTAATAACGCGTACTGGTACTGCGTGCGCGGATATTGTCTATCACTCGCGACACTCGCGTTTATGGTGCTTGTCACTCACTCGCTCCTAACGTGGCTTCCTTGCAAGCCACTCGCTGATATAAGATGATCAGCACTTTTCAGCTGCTACGCTCATTTTGTAGTTTCACATGCAATATTTCAAATAATGAATTAGATTTCACTATTCACATTTATTCCCAAAAATCCAGTCCATTTCTACCTAACTGGTTAGGCAACCCCATTAACGTCATTCACAATTTTTGAACAAGCTACAGTTATATGCTTATCAGCTTAAACCACACTTTGCATTCCTCAGTTCTTCTGATGGTCCACTTTCAAATTTTGGAACTTTTGATAAGTTGAATTAGACTGTTTTTGGCAAATTTCTGCCATTTCCTTGCCAGTCCTGTTTCGTGTAAGTTGGATCGTTCCTTATGGGGGACTTGCCTCGTCGGCTTTGGTAGCTAACTTCAATTTGGAACGATTTGTGAAGCATCGTAACCTCCTTGGAATGTTCCGGTGATTTGTGTGCGGCATTCGCTACGTCTTTTAACGGATTTGATTGGAGGACCCGCTCTGCGTTCTGGACTGCACGATTTGGCTACTTTTCAACTCAAGGTTTGTTGCCTACGGTTTCCTCCCTTTAACTCCGTAATCTACCTGGAAATTTGTATTCTTTTAGCTTTTTTTGTCACCGTATGGAATTTATCTTACTTAGGGTGCTAACCCTGTTTTGGCTGTTTGCTAGTATCTTCCGCCGCCCGTTGCGAGGCTTCGCCATGGCTCGCACTTGACCCGACAAACGGCCTGGTCGCATTCCCCAGCCCCGCATCTCGTACGTTGCACCTGGAAAGTTTTGGTGGTGCTATTGTAATGTATCTTTTGTTTTATGCTGTGTGTTAATCTGCGTAATGAGTTTTGATAGTGTAGTAATTATGGATCTTTGTGTTCGACCTATAACCTTGAAATGATAGTTTTTGCTTTATGATTTGTGCTTATCTGCGTAACTATGGTCTTATTAGATTAGTGCTTATCGGTTGTTTCGGCAGCCATTTTATATTGCTGTCAATTTTTGTTGTGGCTACGCTACCGGCCGCGGGAATATTAGCTTTTTTATTCAGGTTAGCAATGAAGGCAAGTAAACTGCTCGAGTTATCGCAGAACCTATTTTGAATCTCTTATAGGTCATAGTACCCCTTGTGAGATCTCATAAACTGCATGTACCACCCCGTCTAAATTTTTAATAGCTGTAAATTTGTCATAGTAAGCTAACTCTCGGGGTTGATCGTTGGCATTTCTTTACACCTGCGCTGTTCGTACCAAGTCCCGTCTTGGGCTGCCCACTGCCTTGCAGAGCCTATGTAATCATTTTGATCTTTGTATATTGCGTTGCAGATTTTTCTAGTCATACTACGCGAGGTGTGGATCTCCGCTTCACGGAGACCGCGTCTGTTTTGGAAATTAGTTATACTTTTGAATTTCTTGATTTAGCATTTGAATAGTAAGCACAACTAGGTGTTCACTAAGCATCTAACGCCCCTTTGGCTGATCTTAGTTTATGTAGCACTACTTTTTTTTAATAGGTCAACTTGTGATATTTATATGTGATTTTATGAACTTGCTGTGATATATTTATATTGTTCTTTTATTTGTTTTATCTGTATATTGTTGGTATGTGTCTTTTATGAGTTTGATGTGAGCACTATAGAACCAGAGCAGAAATAAATTGGTTATGCTATTATTTTGGTTGGCTTGGTATATCTCTAACCTTGGGGAGGTCCGACCTAAGGATTTGTCTACGTCGAGGACCTGGCGCCCTCTCCCTTAGTTTCTCTTTCAGCTCTGCTGGAACCCTGACCCTCTCGACTAGTTAACCAACCTAGGCCGATATTTACCAGCTAGCAAAATACCAAATACTACTCGCCAACAGGTAAGGGCCGCCCTTCGCCATCCTTCGTTACACAGCCTTTCGCGGTGGTTATTTATTGCTCCTGCGCGTGTAATGTATTCCCGCTACAATATCTATGTGAGCATCTGGATTTGTCACAGTTGAGATTTTTTTTACTACCGTTTTTGTATTATCAAAAACTCGGGGGCGGAATGTATCAGTGCCCTATCATGGAAAAGATTAGCTCGTTTTTTATGATTTGAGGAAGTACATAGTAGCCAGGTGCATGGTGCAGGTAGCATTCCTATAGGTATTGTGTTTTTATTTTTGCTACCAGCTATCACAAAATCGGAGCGTTGATTTTATAATTCTTCAACAAGTGATGAACTGCGGATGCAAGTTCATTGGGATTTTTTACACGCGAATTGTCGTGTTATATATCACACTATAAAGCTGAAATACATTAAAAGAAGTACAGGTTTTAATGTATAATCTAGTAATATGCTCAATTCATTTCGTTAAAATCTGTGACATGACGCAGTCATTTAATTAACAGTTGTAGTGGGTTGTACTGGCATTTACTTGTATTTACAGGACCGTGACATTTGATCCGAATTAAACCTTCATAATCATGAAAAGCCTCATTTCAACTTAAATTGTGCTAACGTTTACTTAGCTGCAGCTATTTCAACTGAATATGGTTTCTTCAAGCTTCTAGCAAAACATCTAGCAGCTAAGGACTAAATTATCTAGTTATCATTCCGGAAGGGCGTTGTAAAGGAACGATCAGAAACCCAACTTTATGATACCATCGGTGCTGAATGTGCAGACAGTGAAATATATCGTCTATGTTGCTAAAGTTGTATAAATCTAGCCCTTCTTTGCAAAAAATTGCTAGCGTAGTGTGCAAGTGTAAAATGGCTGATAGTTGAAGAACTAATTAGAAACTTGTTAAGTATTTAAAAAATGATATAACATCATTTCTGTTTACTCAATTAGCAGTTCTGGAACAGTGGAACAGTTGAGCATCGCCATATATTGAGCGTTGGCTTTGTACTTCTACAAAAGTTGTATTGCGGAGGGCATATGGTTTTGCGCCTGAAATAATACGGGAGCGGAGAAGTTTGCACTTAAAATAAATACTTCCTCTCAAATAAGAGCTTTAAATAGAAATTTGTGCTTTCTACTGAAAGTGATGATGCCGATGGTTATCAAAATTATAAATTCTAATAACCTCGTATAATTTGAATCGTGATTCAAAGATGCCGCCTGAACAAGGGAATAGCTTTTAGAGTCTTATGTATATTTCACGTGGATTTAATTTGCAACGCCCTCCCAGATAAGTCCCGCTCTTGTGCCTTCGCAAATGCAGTTTCTGCCGCTGGGTCTCAATCCCCGCGGCGGAGCACCGAATTTTATGCTGAGGTAATGCAACATAATGGCAGTTGTCACGGCAATTCGATTGGATGCAGGGATCTAGTATATTTTCGAACGAAACACTATATCATTCAATATGCAGAGTTTGGTCTTGGAAAAGCATCTGTGTGAAATTGCCAAGATTTGTCTTCGCGGAAACCCCAGTTATTGTCGCCCGTGCTGATTTGCTTCTTCCATTCGCGACGTGTCAGCGTTAGATGGATGGCCGAGCAGTTTTTGGGAATACAAGGGCGTCCCAATAATTCCTTCCAGCTAATCAGAGGGGATTTGTTGAATAGATTCGTTTTCGTATCAGGTGTCATTGTCAATTATACCCATATTTGTATTGATTGCAAGAAAATAGATATAACGAGCAGCTGTATTGCGTCGTATTATGATTAATGAAGATGGGGTAGTCGCCTGAGAATGACGACAGCGTTTCATATACGACTCTGAGGCACGAAGTGATCAGCACATTTTGGTTTTGGCATCCACTAACTTCTATCCCTATTCACGATAAAGACAAGGGGTTTATACAACGTAATTGGATTGGTGCAGACCAGAGTAGGTCATACGTGTATAGAAACATAAAGAAGAAGCTCATCTGTGGCTGGAGAATATGTTTCAATGAAGGGAAATACTCGTTATTGAAGGTACAAACTTATATTTAAATGTTTTTAAGGACATTATTTATTTTGTCCTTCTGGATATAATTAAATTTCCATTATACTGGATCAAATCTAATTATAGTATTTGTAAGTGCGACGAGGGCTTGTGAAGTCTATAAACTAGAAACTGAAGCATCCAATATTTCGTAATTTGGCTCAACTACGGAAAATCGAACCTCAAATTTCCGGAAATGTTGTAGGGGAGACCGGGGCTCATTGAAACATTTTTTTTTTCACAAAAACGAAAGCGAAAAACAAACGGTATCTAAGACAGAGCACACTTAGAAATGCAAGATTAAGTCTAAAAAACCTTTATTTCTGGAAAAAACTAAATTAGACATGAACATATCGAACAAAGGAATACTGCAGTTATCTTATATCTGAATTATTAAATAGAAGTTCAAAATACAAATATGACCGCTGTATTTTGTTTGGCCCAAAAGAATGGGCTTTCGTGAAGGCATTATGACATTTTCATTCTCAATAAACGAAAGGTGTGGTATATTGGGGTAGACAAGGCACCACTGACTTTCTCACATTTTCGTAGAAAGAAAACTTTACATCCGTCTTCTTCTTTAAGCACAACCGTAGCTAATAATAGATGAATTTATCATGACGTTCTAACTCTAACTTGACTAGTATAAAATCGTAATTATTTAATTCTTCTAAAATTAAGTCGCTTCTGCTTGGCACCAATCTGATTTCTCTTCGCTTTCCAACATCATATCTACACTGGATTCGCTTTCATCTTCTTGTTCATCTAGCTTCTTGTTGGGTCTTATCGTTACATTGTTTACTGATTGTGGCTCCTTCCCCTTCGCAGCTTATTCAATTGGGGCTTCATTTTTGTATTCTCAATTTCTAGTTTTCTTTGCGGGCCGGTTGGTACAATACTTCTGACTTTCCTTCGTGATTCTTTCATCTTTACGAGGACCAGTTTTCGAAAACCCTCGGAATATGTTCAGGTGATGCAAACTTTATAGTGCCATTTCTTTCGTTGCTTGTTGTTGCCTCATTTTCATTGCTTGTTGGGGCATCTTCTTCACTACCTTTTAGCCCGTTATTTTTACTACCATTTGCATATTTTTTACTGTCTGACGTTGCTTCACTGCTGTGCTACTGTTATTTTCTTTAGTTGGGTCTGGCCTGCTTGATAAGATAGATCTCGGTTTTGTTATAGATATTAACGATACAAGTTTGATTATGAGCATCTTAACGACACGAGTTTGATTGTCAAAAACAAGGCGGTGAGCCGAGTTTTGCGGCAATCAAACGAGTCTCGTTAAGTGCCATAAGCAAACGTGTATTGTTCAGTATTTTATCTTTATCAATAAATTCTGGTTTAATGTATTTCTTTATACAAAAATAGTGCGGTAATATCTATGAATTACCGCACTGAGTGCAGTAATATCCATTACCGCACTCAGTGATAATTCCTACCCACACATCTAATTAAAATGTCTGTTGATGCCTGGTCTGAATAATGGCGGCGTGAGGGTTTTCTTCTTACCAATGATGTAAATTGTGCAAATTGATGATACAATCTCTTGTAAAGCTAGTTTCATCAGTAAAGAGCACATATGGCAAAAAGAGAAGATCGGCGGCACATGTTTCTAACAACCATGCACAGTAAGCTTCTCATGGTGGGAAGTCATTTTCACGAAGTCCCTGCCTGTACTCTTTGCACGTGGTACGGATAAAACTGATTGGCTCTTAAAATTCGCCACACAGTCATATGATCGACACCTTCCGCTAATGCAATTCTTCAGGTTGCATCACCTGCATTTTCTTCAACACAATCCAACACATGTTCTTCCAAGTTCAAAGTTCTTATAGTTCGTGGTCTACTGCCATCTCAAACTACCGATTTGAAAGATCCCGGTTTCCCTTAACGATACTAAAATTAATTTGGTTAAGAGTCTATAACAACACTGATGAAGATAAAATACGTTTATGATAATGGATTAAAGAATTGATTGCTGAATTACAGTAAGCTTCAAATCGATAAAAGCAGTGACGTCGAAAGGTTGTAACTTGTTTGGTGTACTATATGTGGAGGGAAGTAATAATTGTCACACAGTTTTGCTTCGCAGTATCTAATGCATCAAACGAAAGATGGCTATTCTATGTGAGGACATTTTCCGTTTTTACGACTTCAGTTCTAATTTGTTGTTTTCTCGTTTCTGAATTTAAAATCGCTCCTGTAATGGAACATTTCTAAACATCTGCCGGTTGACTAGCATTTCTCGGCGGCAGTTTAACGCACGTGCTTTTTTCATCGATCCGTTTTTGGACGCAAATTACGTGAGTAGGTAAGAGAGGGAGCGAACTGATTTACCCCGCCTCCTCTGAAACATGTTTGTATCGGATGATAGTTTTGGGCGCGAAAATGCGCGCCTCCCCGCTTACTTGGGTCGCGTGGCGTGGTGCTTCGAGAGAGTCTAACGCGAGCTTCGAACAAGACAAGTGGTTTTGGCGCTGTTCTTCCGCCCCGGAGTAAGGATTTTAGGCTTTCGCCGGGGTGTTGCGATTATTGGGATGTAGTAATGAATGATTTTCGCGTAGTGTTGTAATTAAACTACATGTTGATGTCATTTTCGCAGTGGTACTTTTCCAAAGTTGTCCATAAACTGCATGTGAGCGCGTCCCACACTTTAACGTTTTGCCGCAGGTGAAAGGTTTTTTTTGTGTTTGTAAATGAACTCCATGTGGGTGTTGACGACTGGATTTGGGGTCGATAAAGGACGTTTGTTGATGCCGGTGTTAGTCTAGAGATCGTAGTACCGCGGAGTTGGTAGCTTCGATTATGGCTCGTTGGGCGGATTATCTAATTGGGAATATCTGTCGGGGCTAAGTGGACGTAATGAAGTTTCGGTTATCGTCTCGAATCCTTGCCATGTTGTTACGGGCTTTATGATACCCTCTTTGGGAATGTTAACGTAGTACAGACCCCTTCGTCGACAGCACTCATGGGTGGCTCCGCAGTTCCTTCAAGCGTCTTTGGGCGCAGTTTGCTTGGAAACAACTACCTACAGCTTCGTTGAGCATTGATCTGCAGCCACCTGGACTGCTTAAGGTACCTCCCGCTTTTAGTTTTAGAGTGTCTAGAATACAGTGAAAGAAGTGACTCATTGAAGTGTCGGACTTTTGCGTAACGTGGTTGTCCATTTAGAATTAACCATTTGAACTGTTGCAGCTGTCAGTACGCTCAATTGAACACTTACCGTCAGTTTTGCTGTTTATACTTATCCTAACGTAGTTGCGATTATAGTAATTACCACCTTTAAGCCGCATTTGATTGTTTACCGTCAAGTTTAATTATTTTTTTAAGTTAAGTTTATCTAGTTTAAACGTTATGTAATTTAACCCCTTACTAACCCTCTTCGTAACAAATGTCTACTTACATGCTGTGTTTTTTTTTCTCTTCGATGTTTATGACATTTGCATGCGAACTTGTGTGTTGTCTTTTGTAAAAGGGGTTTAGAAAACTGCAAAGGAGTTTTCCCGCAAGGTAAATTCAACGCTGTTATTCGTGGTTCCGTCGTCCAAGAACTGCCAAGGCTGAAGTTAGAAGGTGTACGCATTTGCTTCCACTTTTCCTAGAGGTCTCACCTGTGTATTTTCCCTATTAGGAAAGTGGTGGCGCCCTGGCATCGAACATCTGCTTTTCTTCTAATAGGCCGTTGCCCTGATTCGTCTCGTAATGAACCCCCCCCCCCACCTCCCTGAGTGAAGCCGGCACCCCATTTTGTTACGTAATTCTTTCCCGATATGAGTCATTTTACGCGCTAGTCAATTAGCTGATGTCGTGTCGTAAAGGCGCGTTTATGTTGTAACATCTATTTGTATAGGTGTCCCTCATATTATTTCAAATGTCTGTCCTGGGTAGCTTGGTACCAGTTTAGACCAGCTGTTCCTTTTAGGTCGTCGTTGTTGTGGTCTTCCACCGCTTTGCCTTTCACTCATCGGTCTCTATCTTGTACAAGTAGCGCTCCAGTTTTCAGGGTATGTAGCTACATGGTTTGCCCAACCATCTTCTAGGACCAAATTGAATAGCCGAGTTCGTCTTAAAACCATCTCAAGATTGTCACATTATCTACTAACGTTGCTTTTGGTGAAAGATGCAGCTCCTGAAAACTGCACCCTTAAACTTAATGTGCCCGTTTGATTTATGAAGCCTGACTGATCTTCCCAGCCACTCTTCGTTTTTCGTTTCCTATTACGCACCATTTTTGTTTATTTTACAGTTAAAGCACGAAGTATAAATAATTCATAATTATGGATTTTGGGGCGCCCTAAATGGAGGAGGCCATAATAGGGTATTAAATTTGTGCGGATTCGGCTTGCCGACGCATTATAGAGAGAAGAGAGAGCGTTAGTTTCTATTACGTTCTTGTATTTGTTAGGTTACTGTTCTTTGAGCTAGTGTTGTGTTGTAACTTGTAAATAAACCATGGCATAGTGAGTTGTTTCAGTATGAAATTCACCAAAATCTCCGGGTCCGGTTTTCTATATTGCATCCCCGCAATTTCGTCTCGATTTGTCGATTAAGGCCAATCATACCCTGGGAAAACTATGGCTGCTTGTCTCATACAGCAAGGAGCTCAGTTTAAAATTAACCAAGCGAATCGTGGAGCGGCACAATGGAATGACAGTTGCGATAGATCAAGGTCAATGCCAACAATGCAGGCCTAAAACAGAACACAAATTGCACTCCCAGCTCACGTCTGCGTTATAAATTACTCCACTATTTTAGAATTTCGTCTGAAATAGCACCGATACGGACGCATGTATTTATTCATGACGTATTGTATCCGCTATATTGTGTTATTCGCTGGTCGGTTCGCATTCGGAATATTGCGAAGTTTTCGCCATTATCCGTGATGCGAGCGGATGAATTGATGGATCCGAATTTCCACCGATATCTTATAGTGGGAATTGCAAAATCAATGATGTGCAGTTGGAGAGAGCTGGAAGTGGATAATAGCCGGCCATTGATTCATAGCGACACCCAGACGACGGCGCACCGGGAAGTCTGATAATAAAATGCCGATATAAAGCCGAATGTGCAGAACACAGGCAGATATATCGGGATGGATGATCGTTATTTAATCTAGTTTTATATCTCGGAGCAGCAGTATCTCAGTAATGTAATTGAGGCTTAATGCTTGAGGGACATTACAGCTACATTTCACCTAATTAAAATATAGGAAATCCGACGAGGATCCGTCTTGTAATTCACTTACTCCTCGTCATCTAGACCCATTTATAAATTATAGCCGGTCTGAAAGTTTTAAGTGCCCCTCTGTATCATCCCTACCATGCTCCGGCCCGCTTATCTTTAAATTGACGTTGAGAAATACCTACAAAAGCTTTCCTAAAACATTGATACAATACAATAGAATTTGAAATAACTTCCTCCGTATCTAAAGCGAACTTTGTACGACTCGAACACAGTTAAAAGCGTTTTTATCATCTCTCCCTCTAAAATCTGCTCCCAATTCTTTAAGTAGGTCGCAGCGATCTGTACAATCCTATAATAACCAATTTTTATCTCTGCACTAAAAACAAAGTTCGTACTTTAAAGTTAGTACGAGATGAGTTGGCCAAGTTTACCGCAGCAAGGATGGAAAAATTGGGAAACGGCAGTCGGAAACTACATACGCTTCCAGCACACTTTTAAAATAAAGTTTGATGGCTGCTCTTTTTCTCCGACAAAACATCTCCAAACGGATTCTGCAGTAACGTGATTTTATTGTTTGTGGATATCGATGTTAATACTGTTCGATTTAGGCAACGTCATTAATGATGAAGTGCTGATCAATATCGGGAGTATATATTTCTAACTGCTTCTAAAGGCTATAATGCCCCCAGAACCTTAACTTATTCTACTACGCCTGGTGGTTCTGACTGTTAATTTCAATACTGATATTTGCCGATGTAGAACAGTTCAGTGATTTTTTATTAGATATTTTTGTTTAAAATGTTATTTTATTCTCACTGTGGTTCGTGTTACGAAATCATAATTAGAATTTTAATTTCCGGATAAATGTCTTCGGACCGGGCGGATCATAAATACGACACACTGGCTAAGAAAAAGGACAAGAACTTTGAAATTAAGGTGGCAGCGTGGATCGTAAGAACTAAGAAGTCTAGCAAACAAATGGTATGGACTAGAATCAGAAGTAGATGAAAGAAATATAGTTCTTACAATAATATCAGAAACAGAAGAAGTTAAGAGAACTTTAGACCTTGATAGTCAGATGATTATATAATTATAGTGGAGTACCACAAGAACAACGCTAGTATGGACTAGAATCAGAGGTAGATGAAAGAAATATAGTTCTTACAATAATATCAGAAACAGAAGAAGTTAAGAGAACTTTAGACCTTGATAGTTAGATGATTACCTATATAATTATAGTGGAGTACCACAAGAACAACGCGCTGCAGCAGGGGTACTCCAGTAAAACTCAAGGAGGTTTGAAGAACCCCTGTCCAGAGCAATGCCACTTGGCACAACAATTTAGTAATAGTTCCATATAACATCAACTCCAACTAGGCTCACGATCCTCTCTGGGGCACCCTTCCACAGAAGGGAAACGAGCTGGTCCTCTAAACGCAGGATCGCCAGTACCGCGAGCGGTAAGACAAGGATAAGGTGCACGTGGCCGGCCCCGAGGTGAGGTTATTCCAAACCATGGAAAAGCAGTCGCGTAATAGAATGGCTAAGGAAAACAGCTGAAAATTCCGTGAACGTTAGAACAGCTGCCAAAACGAAAAAACTGGTATGAAGGACTATGCGACTTACCTCCAAGCTCCACATTAAGGCTGATAAGAGACATCTTAACGCTTTCAAGCTGTGGAAGTGAGAGGCACGGAAATTTAAGACGCAGCGACAGAACGGTCGAGACTAGAATCACGGCGCGGAATATTTAAAAATACGCAGCGTAGGTATAAGGAAGGTGTAACTTTAAAAGTCCAACAAAGTAGTGAAAACATACGAAGGAATTAAATATGGCATCTCCAATTGATATAATTCAGAAATCGCGGTAGAAATGGATGGAACAATAGAATCCCATGGAAGGCCTACAAATATGTGGCCAAAGGAAGAAGAACTGAGGGCGACCGAAAAAGAGATCAGATCAATGAACAATGACCGGAAAAGGTCGTCCCGTGTAAATAAGAAGGAGCAGAAGAAGAAATTCCTAATAATCTCATAACTATTTGGGTGTATCTTTTCTAACGCAACAGTTTTGAAAGAAAGGAGATTTCCGTGCTTACGCGACTATCTGAACACAGTGTATAATATACTTAATTCAAATTAGTTAACTAAATAAATACTTCTAAGGGTCAACGTAGAGTAGAAGTATTTCAAAAAAATCTGGTGTGATACACGCGCACAACTTCCTTTTACAGTGATCTTATAATTAGCTAAAAATGTTATTTTAATTTTTAAGCAACTTTTTCAAAAATTACAAATTCTACAGAAACCGTAGAGCGTTAGTTGACGAGACAAATTTTCTCTAAAAATTTAAGCTGAATTCAAAAGTGTAATAATATACCGGGTGTTCTATTTAAAAAACGAGTTAATAAAAAAAAAGAACAAAAGAAACCCATTTTAGAGGTATTCAACTTGAAAATCACCTATCTGACATCAATACACATTAAAAATGTAATTAAAATGTAAAAAAATCGTTTGGGCCGTTTTTGAAAAAATCGAAAAACACTGAAAAATCACAAGAGTAAACACTATACTTCCGGTTATGCGATTTTCTTCAAAAGCTTGCTGTCAGTTCGAGATAGTACACACAACTTATATATGAAGTTTAAAAGCCATACCTTTTTTCGTTTTTGAGATATTCTGTTCACAGACAGACACACACAGTTGGACCAATGAACAAAAACTCAATTTCGAATTTTTGGAGTGAATCCAATACTTCCTTTATCGTAAAAGGCAGTAAAAATTGTTCTCTCTCTCTCTCTCTCTCTCTCTCATGTTATATTTCTAATTTTCAAGATGTATGAATTCTGTAATCAATTGACTTCCTGCCTTTCCTCCTTCCGAAATTTTGTCAATAAAGTTGAGTTTTTAATTTGTATTTCTATGTCTGAAATGCCTTGCGAAGTACAGAAATTAACAAAATAGGAATTAATTATGGTCTTACTATGTTTTTGAATTTTTTATATCATTTTACTATTCTTGTCGTTTCCATTTCACTTTTACATCATAACATTTTTCGCAGCTCTCGCCTGTTCCCGCTTTCATACTACCTATATCTATTCTTTTTATACTAAAATTGAGTTAAGAATATGTCTGGAAGACAATTTTCACTTATAATACCATGAGTAGTCAAAGTTATGTCGACTATTTTTGCGGTGGTGTCACGAATGTCCATTGCGCTTTGGTACGATTAATCCCACGCGCAATGGACATGAGTAGTGATACCACCGCAAAAATAATCTACTTAACTTTGACTAAGAATGGTATTCGAGGGACTATTTAATGAACCAAACTACTTGTTCAAATTAGTTTTCAGTAAATCTAGCAACAAACTACGTAATTTCTATAGTAACAGAACACTAATATTGACTTTTTCTAATAAAAATCGCATTTGTTAAAAATAGTCACTTGAATACCTTCTAGGAAGATATATCCACTGATATTTTTTTGATTGGTCAAGAAACGTCAGAATTCTGGATTTTCATTGGTCACTTTTTGACAGATGACAGGTGAATTGAATAGTCATGGTTAAAGCTGATAATTATATGCACTCAAAAGTACGAAAATATGCGCATATGTATGCATACATTTTGTTCAGTATATGCACCCAAAGTTATAATATATGCACATAATATGCTCTAATTTTTTTGAAAATAAGTAGGCGTATTCTAAATAATGCAAAAATTTTAATTATTTTGTATGAGTATATTTATTTCTCTAATTTTTATTCAAAGACGTCATTCATTTTAACGTTTGACTATATAAACATGGACTGCCAACACCAACTTCACGTTGTAAGCAACATAAAAATGAGATTTCCCCTAACCCCACCAGACTGTTATTCACCCAACACTCTTGAAATGGATTTTTTCGTCCACTAGCATTGAAAGAGCTGCTTTGCCGTACAATTTATTAATTAGAAAGTTACACTTTGCGGTATTCGTACCGCAAAGTTGTACTTTGCGGTATTTGTACGGCAAACTAGCACTTTGCCATACGAATTTTACTTTGCCGTACAAATACCGCAAAGTGTACCTTTCTAATTCATGAATTTTACGGCAAATTCAGATGAGAGGATAAATTTATTATTCCGTTTTGTATGTTAGTGTACGAAAAAATATCATACGAAACTCGTATGAAAGTGGCTTTTCCATACTCATCTCGAAATTCCGGACTCGGCCTAACGGCCTCTTCCGGAAACATCTCACTCGTACCGAAAAGCTCCACTTTCTATACTTGTAACGTAAATTACTATTGTGTTGGCCGATTCCTTATAAACTGCTTCTATGGGAAGAATGGGGGTTGCTGGCAGTCTGTGTTTATATAGTCAAAGATTTTAACAGGAACTTCCCCTTTCCTCTGCTCATTTCGATACGCACACTGCACTCCAATGGCAGAAAGTGAAAGTATATATCTCAGTTGTACATAAAAATTTTATTAATAAATTTAATAAAATAGTAAATTTTACAAAAAAAATTCAAAAAGTTCTTCATACATTACAAATTATTGCTAAATATAACCAAATATGCAAAATTAATAAAATATGCTCAAAAACGTATAAATATGCAAAATATGCAAAATGAAACTTGGCTTAAACGATTTGTTTTCACATAATTAGTATACATATGCAAAAAGTTTTGCTGGCATATCAATTATACAAAATATGCATTTGCCATATAATATCAGCTTTAGTCATGGTAATCCTTAAAGTAGATATCCTCAAGCATTATATTTTAGTTGCGAACGAATTTTTACAATTATACACAGTGAAACCGGGTTGTATACAGTAGAAATGATGTGAATCACGCCAGACGTGGACTATCACCGACTTTCTGACAGTTGTGTTAAATACCACCGCATAAAATACCACCAAGTGGTTTTACTTTCAATTTTGTTTTATTTTGATTTTTGTCAAAATGTGAGTTAGTGGACTACCACCGATACGCATTACCACCACAATGATATTTTTGTGTTCGAAGTAAATTTTTTTTTAGATGAATGTAACCTGTACACCATCCAGTATAAGCCAACCTATTGTGTATTTGAAGCAGAGGAAAATGAGCAGGTTGTTTAGATCTCAAAAAGTATTACTATATTTTGATAAATGTTGCGCATTGCACTCAAGCGTAAATTTGTTTACAAGTTCATGTTTTTTGACACATAATGTCAATTAGTTGCGAAAATCTGTTCGTGTACATTATAAGGAAGCAAAAATATATACTGCTACTAACTCGTGAGGCGTTTAAACTTGTTCATTCAGAAACAGAGGAGCTCGTTAATAAAAGTTTCATTACTGTAACTATCACACGCACTTTTGGACCAATCGAGAATATAAGAACGTTTGTTTATGCAATTGTCGCCTGCTATCGTTTCATCAACTGTCATCGTGAAGCTGAAAAGGAAACGCAACTGAAGAATTTACAACTGTATTTTTTGGTCGGCTCGGTTTCGAGATAAAGCAAACGCTCTCCCCGCACATTCTCGCCTTGACCTAAGCTTTCAGAAACAATGTTGAAGCTCCCCAGCTCAAATTTCTGATAGAACAGGAAGGCAATCTAGAAGTTTCCCGTAGCCCTGGCGAACTCCGCATCTCGCCTGCGGAAAAACAAGTAGGAAATGCACGTTGGGCCAGGGCCAACCGTAGTAATTAAAAGGGCGGCGCCGTTCGCAACTATTTTTGAAAAACCAAACGAATTAATAAATGCAAATCATCACTTTTCACATTCAACAGCGTTCGCTAAATAGAAATAGAGGAGCAATGCAAGCAGTGCAATCTAAATTTCGGTGGATTCATCCGCTCGGAAACCCAATTAAAGTTGTTGGCACTCGGGCTTGAGATTGACTCACACCACCACATTTTAGCTGCATCTTACACCGAGCATTTCGATTAAATTCGTTAGAGATGCACAAAGAATTTGCCGCTTTTTATGCTTTCTCACCCGAGTGTTGCAAATCGCTGTTGTTTGGCTGCGGCGAGGTGTTCGCAGGAATTGACGACAGTATGGGACGTAATGATGCTTGAACATCACCGGCTTCACGTCCCTTGGCTTGATATCCCTTTTCAATTAATTTTTGTACGCCGACTTGTTTGAAATTCTTGAAACGTGTATTTTGTGTTGAGATTGATCCGTTTGAGCTAGGTGGCGGTAGTGTCGAGCGTTCATCTGTCGGATCAGTTGTTACGTGCATTCAACCATTATATGGCAGAAGTTTGCAGAACGATGAACTGTCTCTCGAAGAGCTCATTAGTTTTAGGAAGTACACCTGACGGTGTTATCAATTTGTTGTCGGACTGTGAACAGTCTCGCTGACGTATAAAGCGGAAAAACATGGAACAATTGCTTTTGTGTTGTGTTCTCGACTTCTAGATCTAACTCAGGTCATCTGATTGATGTAAGAGATGTTTTTATTCGTAAAACGTGTACATATGGAATATTATTCTTTGCAGCTTCTGTTCAAAATACATTTTCTTGGAATTGCACATAAAGAGCACTTTTTGAAATCTGAATTGTGTGTAGCAGCTGTATCAAAACACATCAAAACACTACTGGGCATTCATGTTTTCTACCACACTACAAAAATCAGTGTATTTTACACAATAAGTGGACTAAAAATTGATAATATTATTAATCTTTTAAAAATTTCGTGTGTATAACGCAAGTGCATATTATGAATATGGGAGAGCAGCATCAGGGAATCTTCGTATTTGTGATTGTACGATTGCAGTGGATATCTTGAAGACACCGTAGCTGTTTCCAACAAGCAACAGAGTTGAACGCCACAAGTCAGAACGTATATATAAGTAAAAACCAGATCCAAATCCTTCTAGAAAGCAGTATTAATAAGCGAATGAAAAATATTTACCTGATAGGTTGAAATATTTTGTTCACAACATGTTGTTTGTTTGGATAATACCTATGTGATGTTAGTTCCGCTACAAGATTTTACAACTGGTACTAAGCACATTAAGAGTTTTTATGTCTCTAATTTCGAATTAATGATGGACACCGATTTTTCCCAATTAGCATATTCAATTACTTCAATTTTTAATTTGAAACTCAAGAGTTTTTCTCGTTTAGAGATATAATCGTGACACGAGTATCATTCAGTAAAACCAGAAATTTCATACTACCCACTCTGTGTTTAGTTAATATTCATAAACTTGCGTTTCGGTACTTTCTACGTGTTCAATTGAAATATGAAGGATCCCGTAAGATTCTACAGAGGAATAAACCAAACGATCACACAAACCGCCTGTCGTTTCTCTAAATGGCATAAAAATTCCTGTCGTTTCCTCCGTAACATAGAACAAGTTTTACAGCTGAATTTTAATGCCGAGAAAATTGAAATTGTCTGGTAAACGTTCGTGGGGTTTCCGGTAGGGAACAGCGTCATTCGGCGAGATGTAATCTCGGGTCTGGTTAATTCGGGCGGTCGAAACGTCGCTGTCCAAGTGCATTACGATGGCGGCTTTGCAGCGGCTAAGAGCTGCAGCGGAAATAACATAGGTAAACGGAAGTTAGCAGCACTATTGTACAGGACCATTGTGAACTTCCGGTGCGGAACGCCGCTCTTTGCCGGCATCGTCGTAAACTCTCGCGAGTTGAACTGCGCCTCCACAGTCCATAAAAGGTCAAGTTGTAGATGGCGGCCATCTCGGCCCGTTTGCCCGCCAGATATCCGCGTTTTCTCAATCTGTGGAAACGATTGAACCGTTTTTACGGGCGGTACTTTGTGTACGCCGCGAGAGCACGAGTGCGACATAAAAATGCCATAAAATAGCGAAGTTTAATCAATGTGATACATTTTAATTTGACTCCGAGGGTTTATTTGTATTACGACCACGTGTTTACGTGCATCTCTTTGCGATCTTCCCGCACTTAAGCTGCGATTCCCCGCCAAGGACTGCCCTCAGGAATAACTCGCCGAGACAAAAATGCAAATGGTGTCATTTGAATGTTCAGTGACGAGTCCGTCTGGAATTTAAGCAGCTACTATGGAAAACATGTCAAGGTTGGAAAATAAATGATTCATTGCGCTATTGTTTTTAGCGCAGTTGGAATTTAATGTCTAAAGAAAATATATAGCGGTTTGCGCGCGCAACTTAATTGATGACAAGCAATAGTTGTTGAACGCAAATGTTCAATCCGATGTGTAGTTATGTTGGTTTCAGGTAACAAATACATAACTTCCCCAAAATTATACCATTCATAAGGCAAATGCAGTAGCTACAGTATCAATGGAATAAGGAGGAGATTTATCTTGAGACAATACCACCTGAAGAATTGTATTGGTCGAGACCACTGATGAGAGAGAAAACAAATAATAATGCGATATTCAAACAAGATTGAGTGTTGTGCTATAATCAGCAATGCAAATATCCACAAATGCAATATGGAGTCATAATCAAAATAATATGTTTAGTTATGTATTATGGGCACGATCAAGACTTCATTAATAGCGTAATCATATGAGTAGAATACATCATAGCTGATGGAAAAGCCAAATATAGAAGTACCTTTAGGGCAGGATAGTGGTGTATTACCGCCGTAATAATATCAAAGCTAAATCGAAGACCCTGGGAGAACACTAGGTAAAATGTAAATTGCAAACGCAAGAAGAAACTATCACGCAAGTGCCAAAATATAAATTAGCTGAAAAATTACAAACGATAAAATACTGATGCAACAAAGGGGATATGGGAATATGTAAAACGGACAACTAGAACTAATAAAACTACAGTTCGTTCAAAATAAATGCTGGAGACAGCAGAAATTGTAACTTTAAAAAGAATGATGAAACTGTACAGCATATCTAAGAACAAATAGGAAATAAATTACTGACAAATAGGTAGAAGCAGACTAGAAAAAGGGAGCGCAATGCTCCTATATCGGATGATACACGCTACAAGATGACGAAGAGATTTGAACATATTTCGAAAGCATTCGCACAACTTATTATAACTTTCAAATTATCTACAACATGTACTAGCAAGGTGAAGAAAGGGGAAACAATAAATTTTCAATGAAGTCTCGAAACTGTCAGAAAAGTCCTAAACCGAGAACTAATTGAAGAAATATGATTTCAGTAGTATCATTTGAAGAGGCATTTTTAAAAAGCATGTATCAATTGCATACATCATACACCATGTATCTATTTCTAGTCTTAATGTCACTTGAAATGAGGCTTTTCATAGCCCCTCTGATGGGAAGTTTCAAATTAGACGTCTTGTATGCCTTAGTATTTTTATAAATTATTTACCCTTTCACCTAGCTAGCTCAGTACACATAAAACTCGTAATTTACCACAACTCGCGTCTAGCAAGCATCACTAAATAGGAAGGTGGCTCACAACTCGAGTGCTAAAACCCACCACAAAGGTAAAGGTTCTGGGTCATTTCAATTCCCCCAACTGTGGGCGGGCTGCTATAGGTACCTTGTGTACCTCTTCAGCCAAGAACAGGAATTGCAGGATGGTTGAGAGAAGAGAGGGGTTGAGAATGGAAGAGAGGCCAGAAAAAATGGAGAATTACTGCCTCAGAGAAGGTACTCTATTGACTCAGGAAAATCACCTAAAAACCTGAATCAGAGCAGACGGTCTAGGAAATCGAACCCGCGACCTCCCGAATGCTAAGCAAACGTGTTGATCACTAGTCTACAGAGCTCGGTACACACCACAAACAATAAGCATAAGAGACAGAAAACTTTAGCATGCATTAAACTACGCTCAAAAGCAAAGATTTACATGCATTAAATGAATTAGAATTGAATTTCCCGTACAAAACTATTTTGGTTACGTAGTTATTGTCCATGAAGCGCACTCTTTCCACAGCCTGGAGGGAAAGCTTATCGCTAAGACTGACTGCAAACATTTCCTCTGTCAGGTTACCTTAATCTCATGGTTCGAACGGCAACGTAGCGGATTGAGCTGACTCTGGACCCTAATAACTGCCATATATTCGTCAGCAACCATAAACTGTTCTATGCATGGAAATTTTTCAGGAAAGCGGCTACTCCGGGGAAGCCCTGTGTTGTAAGCTCGATCGCCGGATCGGGATGTCACGAAATTCTTTTGGCGGTGTTGCAAATGCGTACTTACTCTGTACACTGGGCACTTACCTGAAGTGCAAATCCTGGCTTGCTGCCCACAAAAACTTAGGCAGCAAATTCTATTTATTGCGTGGATTCAAGCCGCTTGTATTTAGCTCGTTGTGGGCGAATTGTGCTCGCTGAACACACATAATCGAGGGATTCACACACTAAAACAGGGCCGTACCCGCTCTCTTTTAGCTACAGTTCCAATTATTAAACCTAATTAACAATAAATAAGCATGTAAACATAAACTGGCTGTGGCTATAATTAATTATTAAAATAAACAATTTAGGTAAGGAAGCCAGATTCCCGTTTTACACTCCTGGTTGGACCGTAAGGCCTCAGTAAATTGTTTCCATCTAGCTCTGTCCTGCGGAAGGAGTCGAACTTTATTCCAGATTTTTCTTTGATTCTCCGCCTCTAAGTATTATTCTTTGCCATGGTGTTACTGGTCTTCCTCCAGTTCTCCTGCCTTGGGGGTTCGAAGTTAGTGCGGTTTAGTAATATTGCTGTCTTCTTGTGTAAGTATGTGGCCTAGCAATTCCACTTTCTACGTTTGTTTGAATTTCGCTTTGCTCCGGCCGCTTTATTCCAATGTGCCCTAGTATTAATTTCTATCGCAGTCTGCGATAAAAGCTAAGGTATCAGTGTTCTTACGTTCTACATACCAAGGTGTGTTCCAATTTTCAAATGAAAAATATGTTGTATTGTGTTTTTCCAAGTCTTTTGATTCAGCTTTCTACATCTGACGATTTAAGAAGGTTATTCTGGTGGTGACAGTTCCACGTTCGGCTACCAGACAGACCGTTCGTTTCGTCCATTTCGCTTCTTCCATATTCGTTGCGGTCGGTGCCCAATGATCAACCCGTCTTCTGTTCTTGCTAGTTTTCTGAATTACGACATGTAATAGGTAATTTTCCTTGCTTGCTGTATTAAGCCGTTTTATTGTTTGTTTCCTGGTTTGTTGTGCCTCTTAGTTCATCCAACGTATAATCAGTACCATTCACGCTCAGCTTATCGTGTTTCATAAATGCTGTGTGTCGGCTCTTATGTGAGGTATTAGTACTTTTCCTTTTCCCTGTGTCTGTGCGCACTCCAAATCGTGATAGTCGTAGATTTGGTAATCTATTAGCAGTATAGAGTATTACAACAACAACGACTGCAAATAACCTAACAAGCTCCGCGGGCGTAAGCTGCTTTGTAATGCACCGACTCCGACAGGGTGAATTTACTGCGTTCACAATTTCCCTCTACAGCGCTTCTTCGTCTCTAAACTATCTTTTTTGATATAAATTAAGAGGTAATTTGAGGTCCGAGCCTAGATTTTCCCCTTTGGAGTGCATCCAATACCAAAATTTGCATGCACTCTGGGGTGCACCTAGACGCAGTGTTACCTTTTTGCCTAAACTTCTTACGAGAAGTTTTCTGTAACTCAAAGAACATCGTTCCGTTGAAATTCTTAGCCGCCCTTTCAGTTTCTTAGTCTATTTCTATCTTGTTGCAAGTCAATTTCTGGTTGAACACATTTCTGTTTTCTTCATCAGTCGTATTTTTCTTTGGTTTCACTTTCTGTTTCACCAATTCTCTTCTCGAGGCTTTTACACCATAGCATCATCAAATGTTCGATGGTAACGAAAGGGTTCTAAGTTATCTAACTAAAATGAAATAATGGCGGTTAACTTTCCTTCATCGTAGTTAGTCTTTTGACAACAGTTTTAAGAGGAATTTTGGGAAACACGACTAGATCAAGTTAGTATTTTTACATAAAACTGTTGACAATTCGGTTATAACGATAAGTGATGTGATAATTATAAATATTAAGTCATAAACTATAATGTAAGATGCATTTATTGGATTATCTGAGATTGCTGCATTCCTTTATAACGATTTGTTGACTACTTGCACCATCCGGTTAAATTCGGTGTTAAAGTTCAAGTTAAAGGAATAAAAATAATCATATTGTCATGCAGTGGATGCAACAAGTCTCTATCGACTTCTATTTGTAAGTATTTCGGTATTCTACACGATACTTCCATTGTATCTAATATTTGAACCTTCTTCGAGTACTTATAACCAAGATGTGCTTTTTCGGTGATACGGATTTAGTACCTTATCGTTGTCATCGTTGTTAGCCTTTTTTGGAATCTCTTCAGAGCAGGTTTTAGGCATTTACTTTATATTATCTACTAATTTAATTATTTTTTCAATATTCACTATTACTTTGCTCTCTAAGGTTCATTAGCAGTAGCCGTTAATACCTTAAAGAATTCTTATATCACATCTATTTTAGAAACCTTAGAAGCTATGAAAATGTATAGATGTATTGGTACAAAGAACACTATTAAGTCCCTTCAAAAGGAAGAAAAACGTTGTAATATTATGTGTCATAATTATTACAACACTCGCCAGGACGAGGGTTTCTGTTTCTCAGTTTCGCAAATTTACCTAAATGCGGAAGTTTATGCATTATTTTCAAGGAATGAATGCACTGTATCCAACAGTAATTAAATTCCATCTCGTATTTTCCAGCTTTTCTCAAGATTGCTAGCAATAGTAGCAGCAATCCCATTTATCCTCTTTATAGTGAGTAAAACAAAACCCTTTAGTGCAGTTAAGGGTTGCAGTTAGCATTTCAATTTTAAGTTCCCACAGCATATACAGCTTCGTTAGCTTCTTCATTGCGATACACAACTTTCTTAAAGTACAGCATATGTTGTTATCTAAGGTACGCCATTGTGTGACGCAGCCATTGTCTGCATTTCACGCCAGGTATGATGTATTTGCCCCCATCCGAGCAATAAGCAGCGGAGAAAAGTTTGAAAATTTCGGCGCCACGTGCGCCGTAAGTTATTGTCTAGAATTCGCACCCCTGTAGGACGCAGCAAGAAGCGCCACCCTCTACATTTAATCCCCACTTTATGGTTAGTGGCTTTACGCACGACAATAACCCTCATTCCTTCGCGGGAAACGTGTTAATTAATGAAGTCCGCACTTTGCATTGCCCAAGAAATTGTTTTATGCAAGTTTAAACTGCCTTTGTCCGTGTTATTTGCGGCATCCTTACGTACCGAAATATTCCAAATTAGTATGCGTCGACTTAGCGGGGCTTCCCCGTTTTTTGCCGCAGTTAAAATTGGCCTTCATAGTTCGGGTTAAGCCAATGCGCGTATTATTCCTCGCTTTCCCAGATATACAGCTGATATATTTCCTCAACGTTTTCTCGGAATTGTCGGTTCTTTTATACGAGCCGAATAAATTCCCGGAGAAGACGTGCGAAATGGTAGTCTCGAAGAGATGGCCATATCGTGACACTACGGGTCTTATCCTTTATTCTCCTTTAGGATAATAGTGCAGGAATACAGGACCTTTCACATTGGATTGTGTGCTTATCTCGCTCGGACATACAATGCCACCCTTGTACCGGGAAATTGTAGAATCTCTCGCCGGCTACTGCTTTCATAAATACATTTTCAGAAACTGAAAATTGCTTATTAATTTTGTTACATTATATTTATTAAAATGTCAAGACATTAATTAAGAGATCTATAAGTATAATTACAACCTCCTGTAAGTGTTTAAAATTTAAAAACTGAAAATTACTTTTACAATTCACTGAAAATCGGTAGAATTGTTTAAATACATAACAATGCACAAAAATCATAAGTATTTAAAATTATCAAACAAAGAGATCTATACCAATGACGAATTAGCATAGAATTAAGTAAAATATAAATAAAGACATAGAATTAGAATGGAATGGGCTATAGAATGTAGTAGGTATGTAATTGTAATTACAACAAACATACTAAGAAGAAATAAGAAATGTAAGAAAAGAAGTCGCAGATCCCCTGAAATTGGCATATCAGTCAACGAAAAAATTGCTAAGCGAAGGAAATGAAAATAAATCAACTATGCTGATTAATATGCGTGGGAAGAACGCTAAACGAACATATGCAAAAACTGAAGAAACGTAATTAACCGACAAGATAATATTACAACAGAATAAGTAGTAACAGAAGTAATGATAATCGTCAAAAATCTTAATACATATTTTTAGACTGATACGCCGGGCTCCATCGTGCAGTGGTAAGCATTCTGGCTACTGATCTAAGCGTCGAGAGTTCGATCCCCGATCCCGGTGAGGTTTTTAAAAAAATTTAAAAATGCGGAAAACCTCCACAGAATGCCATCATTCGGAAGTGGTGTAAAGCCGTGGGTCCCATGTTACTACGATGATCCCTTGCTAGGGTTGGAACTCCTTAGTCTCGGCAAAATTCTAATTAGGACTAAGGTACCTGGTACTCTACATGCCTAGACCTTGTCCACGGGGTTGGCAAAAAGGGCCTATGAAGGCCTACTTGCTTGACATGAGTCTCCTCACAAATACTGCTACTACTACTACTACGACTACCAGACTGATACACTTCTTCAAGGTGCCCCGAAAAAAAAAGACAAATCTACTGTTATATCTAGAGATTAAAAAAAACTGATCCTCAGCAGGCGGTGGAAATTCAAACATATGAATAATATGTTGGTGGCACTGTAAGTTCATGTCGAATTCGAGGTTAGCAGGTTAGATTTTACGTCAGTTTCGTCACAGACTGACGCCAAACCTAACCTGCTAACCTCGAATTGGACATGGACTTACAGTGCCACCAACCTATTATTCATAGGTTTGATTTTCCACAGCCTGCTGATTGATTTCTTGACACATAATAATAAATTATATCTATGTTCAAAAAAATATGCAACATTTTGTAAGTAACTTCGAGATAGATATGTTGTGTTGACTGGGAGTACCAGATTAGTAAGTTCCATAGGTACTGATGGAATGAAAATTTGGTAATTGGGCTCTTGTTGATGATTTGGGGCAGGATGATCTTTGTGAGCAGGAAAACCAGGCCAACATTTTCCTTTAAAATAGTTGTAGCCTACATCAACTCATAACGAAGTCAACACAGCTATGGTTGAGACTGTATTGCTTATTTCAAAAATAAATTCTATATTTATGTACTAAACTATGTCTATGGCTGTAAACGTCGGTAATCGTGCGATTCTACATTGTCAATTGAGCATAATCTAGTAACATGACGTAAATCTATAATATAATTTTCCTTAATGTGTGTTTGTCTGTGTGTCTGTGGCACAAAATAAAATCTCACGTTCCGGCTTCACAGATGTTTATATTTGTTTAGGTTTTGTTTTTCTTATCTTAGCGCTCGGATCGGAGCTTGACCTTTCGCGTATCCTATTTCACGTGCGCGTAGCGCGCAATTTGCTTGTATATTATTAAAAGTGCTGCTAACGCGATGACCAATGTAGTGTTGCAGTGTTCCCATCGTCTCTTCCTTTGAAATTTGGTAAGTTTTTACCTGCTTGCTTTCTTAGACAATAAGCACTACCGTATGTCAACATTCTTTCAGGGATTGCAATGTCCGTGAACTGTTTGCAAGACTCTTGCTATGTAACCCCCAGGCCAGTGATGAAGTCACAATTATCCTGCGGCTTGAAAGTAGTCCGGAAAATGTATCCAGCTGCCTGACCTGATGACCGTAGTCTGGGGTGGGTTGTTCTTCGTGTCATCAGTTGTAATTCTGGGACTTGACGTGCGTTTGCCTCGTCGGCTGTAGTGTAGGCGGGTTTTAGCTTATTGATGGAAACCGTCGTCTCTCACCGAATCTAGCAACGCAGTTGGAATATAATTGTCTGGCTAACGTGTCAGTAGTATTGTCTGAGATGGAGATGGCTTCTGGCTTGGTGAAGCGGTCGATGTATGTCAGGCAGTAGGTGTTGCCTAACGATAAGAAAGCGGCACAACTTTGCAAATCCTTTTCATACATGTCTGTTCCTTTGAAATTTGAAAATCTTGTACCCAGACAATGAACAGTCCCGAATATCGACATTCTTTAAGGAATCACGATGTCCGTGAATTGTTGCAAGGCCCTTGCCAGTGATGAACTCACGAAATCATCCTGCGACTTGGAAACAGCTCGGAAAATATATTCGACTGCCTGACCTAGTGACCGTAGTTTGGGGTGGTTTGTTCTCCGTATCGTTAGTTGTAGTTCCGGGGCTTGATGCAGGTTGGGGTGTATTTGCCTCGTCGGTTGTAGTGTAGGTGGGTTTTAGCCTATCGATGGATACCGTCATCTGCTTTCCGCGAATTTCGACGTTTTCACAGACTGGGACAGCTCACGGAATGCGTCGTTCCTAATAAATACATTGGTGCATGAAGTCAGCATAAGCTGCTCGCATGGTAGTAAAACGCTCCCTTGTCTTGGTGATATATTCAATAATACTTTGCTTTTTGGTAGCATTGAAAAATTCGCCTGATATGCGTATGTTTTCTCCGTATGGCGCTATGATATCTTTTTTTATTACGTTCCGAGTGCTAAGTAGCACCGTAGGAAGGCACTCGACCCATCTGGTGTTGGTATGGCACTCGATGGCGGACTTCAGCTAGCGATGGAAACGCTTTACCATTCCATTTGCTACATGTGGTATGCCATGTTGCTAAAATGCTGCAACCCGCTAAAGTTGTCGAATTCTTTGAAGAGGTATAAAGTGAACTGCCGACAGCAAGCGGCAATTACCCGCAGGGATACCCCGAACCTAGCAATCCAGTAGGAATAATATGCTCTGGCTACTGTTTCAGCAGTGATTTCTGCGATGGGAACGGCTTCGGACCACCTGGTGAAGCCCAATACACGTCAGGCACGAGGTGTTGACTAACGATGAGAGAGCGGCCCAACTTTGCAAGCCTCTTTTATACAGTGCTGCCCATTGTCTGTTCCTTCGGAATTTGGTCGACACAGACAATGGGCAGTACCGGATGTCGATGTTCTTCAAAGGATTACGATGTTCGCGATCTGTTTGCAATAACGCCACTCTTCTAGTGTTCTTTAACCATTAGTTTCTCTATCATCTGCAAGCACTCCGTGACGATACTAACATTTTAGCTATTTCTAATGGCAAGTCCCCATTACTTTCGTCTGGTAGGTAGCACTATTTGTTAGTAGTTATTTTACACTTATTTCAGGGTTTTTGTTCAATCGTTTTTAGACATTAACAATAGCTGTAATCATAGTAATATTTAAATTTCAACAAAATGCATTTGATAATCTTCCTCTTCCTAGAATCCAATGATGCACTTCTAAAATAACAACTCCTTGTTTCGGTTATGAAACCATAGCACGTTTTTCTCCAGCATTGTTCTTATAAAAAGTCCAAGATTTAAGTTTTATTTGAAACTAGACCTAGGGCCTAGGGAATGTATTGCTCGCTAACTAAATAATTTTGTTATATTTACTGGCGTGTGTAAACCTGTCTATTGCATTATCTACTCGCATGGCTACAGTAAATTAAAAGACCCTTTGATGTTCAGTGAGCATCCGAAGGGGGCTCGACTTATTATTTTGATGTGATTAAAGCTCTGTGTGGAGCTTTAAGCATACGTTTTAACTCGATTAATTGTTTTACATTTCCGACAGGTATAAATGGCGTCATTTCGCAATAGAAAAGTGAGCATAAAGACTCTATTACACGTGTGTTTAATAGTGTTCCATATTTGTGTCTACATTAAATGATGGCTGTTGGTGGTGCGCGATGCAAGTAGAATGTTAAGAATGTGATTAAAGTGAATGAAGCGTATATTTAAATAACAGGCGTGCTGCGTTTGTGTACCTGGGTAACCGTAAGTTATTACTACGAACAATAGTCTCCGCCACAGCGCATTTATAAACAACTTCCCGAGCAAATTTCATTAGGAGTCTTTGAAAAAGATTGTATGCCGGTATTTCTGCAACATTTGGATACAAATTGTATGAGTGAATCTTGTCGCAAAGCTTTCTACAATAATTCAAACAGAAAAGGCTTATAAAACTGTGTACAGAATAAAGTTGCAGTAAGATATACACAATTGCATAGGTAAACAATTTAAATGTTAAAACGTTCAGTTGTGATGGGCGGCGTAAACAGTCAAGTTTTTATCTTTATTCTAGTTACAGATAAAGTAGAAGATATTGAGTTGCTTATGCATATTTTGTTAATGCAGAGATGTGAGAATATATTTTAATAACACTGTGCTTCACCAACATTAGATCAGGAGGCCGTTCTCTTGAAAGGAGAATATAAAAGTAATTGCATACTTAGTGTTCTGAAGATCAAGTGCAACTCATACCACCATATTTTTAGATTTTTTTCATAATTATGCATGGTACCTAGTTTTAATGTGAGATTTTTCGATGTTTTATTTTTTCCGACATTTCTTTATTACTCTTAGATATTCGAATACCCCACCCCGTCTTTCCATCTTTGCATTGTTAGGTTTCGGCCTTTTAGTATCATATATTTAAACGCGAGTTCGCCTGTCCATTCGTCACGCTGCCTTCAGCGCCATGTAACGACAATGACACAGAATTTACTGCCACAGGACACTGTGCCGCGTTTCAGCGCCATAATGGCGCAAACTTAACTACTACACTGTTATAATTCTTGAAAGTCACGCGTTTTCCACACGTTCCAGACTACTTGCATACTCGAGCTGAATGTCTGCTTTAAATAGCTTCTGCAGTTGTGTAAGTGGGGGTTGTTTATTGCTTCTCGGTGGCCAATTGGACTCTCGGTTTCTCGAAAGTGCAATTTAGCCATTGTGCCCCGTTTCAGTACCGGAGCATTGGAGTTGCTTCATTATCCTTCTGCTTCAACCGGATGTCTTCCTGGCGAAGGTGTTAGGTCACTTTTGTCCGAACGCCTTGCTACACCCGAAGGTTTTATTACTCGACTTATCTGCGGGTGGTCAATAGCATTGTCTCGATTATTGCGCAGCCGGAACGTTTGAAAAAAGGGTTCAGCAGCTACCTGCTGTTTGCTCCTTCGCAGTTTGCATATGTGTAAAGTTGCCGATATCTGAGTTTTAAATTGCCTGCTTTGTACATGCCACACTTATTACTCAGTTTATTACACTAGCCACTTATTTGCGTGTAGCGTTATATAATTAGTTACCGGTTGATTTAGGCTGCACAGCTTGTCGATCTGAAGGTTTCATTTTTTATCATACCCTGCGCTGCTTTTGTATGCCTTTCGAGCGATGATTTATGGATGATACACGTGGCTATGTGTCCGCTACACCAGTAACTGATCCAAGTAATTACTGAAGACAAACTGAAGAATGTGTTGAGGATGGGTTGTGCAGAGAGACTGGAAACGGACCCAAAAAGTAGGTCCACCACCTGGCTTAGAAGAAAGGTTTAAAGTGATAGCAGAAGAAAGACTGAAGGTTCGTCTTATGATGGGCTTGGAAAGTTAGTTTTTTAAATAAAATGTTTAAATTTAAAAACTAGTACAATTAATTGTAATCTTTTGTTTGTCTAAGGTGCGGGTTATGTCCGCACCGAAGAGGAGCTTGAATACATTTCTTTCTTGAATTTATGTCGAGCTCTCTCTTTAATATATTTTCATATTTTTACAATTGCCTGAATGGTTCCAGTAATTCTGATCTTCTACTGTTCATCTTTCCACCCTGATAGATTACCTACTGCCCTATTGTTTTTTGAGAACCATTTTCTTCCAATATTAATCATCATCTTTTAATTTATTGCTTCTCTATCCTGTGCTGTTTTATATAACTTACCACACCTGCATTTTACTTGTTTAACAAATAATCTTTTTGCTATTTATCGCATTTTTATCTACTTTATGCCCATTTTCTTGATATATTCACGCTAGTCATCTTTGTTGCATCGATTATGACTCTCTTCATTCAATCTCTTGATATTTTTCTGACGCCATATTATTTTTTGTTATTCTACAGTGAGCAATGTAATATTGCTGCTGAAACGCTAAGGGATGTTTTCTTCGAATGAAAATGACATTTTCACTTATTTTAGGTTTTTTCGAAAAATATTTTACCTATAGATTGAATTGCATTTCCGTGTCCCATTGAAGCTATCATAGATTAATCGGATCATACTCAGACTATTTTCTGTCATTTATTATAGATAATGAAAATGGAGATCGTTTTTTTTTCAATCAATGGTTTGGAAATATCTCTCTGTAAAGCGACATGGGCAATCGATTCTGTAAAACCCCAAGCAGCTAGAGTTAGAAGGGGTCTTATTTCCCAAGACCTCCCCTGGCTTCTTTATTTTATGAAGGGTTTGATTTGCGTTGAACATCTAGGAGCCGCCCATTAGTTTCCATCCCATATAGCAGCTCGTTATACAAGTTATAATAAAATTCAAATAGAAGCTATTCGCCCCACATCGCGCCCACTTACATGTGTCGTAATAGCAATAATTCGTTCCGCCCTCCGCTGTATTTACATTCCATTTTTCACCCATTCGAATCATCCGAATAATTGGCATCGTAAGATATTCAGCTTGTACTTGAATATGTCACTGCGAATAACCCTAACAACCGTAAAAAATATATAAACGTCTACGGAACTACCGGGTCGGATAATTTATGTAAGGGTAGCATCGGGTTAGGCTGGCTGTAAAGAGAAGGCGGTTTATCACCAAGATGCATTGCAAGTGTTCACGCAACTTGGGAGCAACTGCTATACCTACGATATAACGAAACGGGGATACTTAAAAGTGCTGGAATGCGAGAATTAATTTGCCCGACAATTAAGCAGAGGAAATTCGCTCTGAGCGCCGTTTGCGCATTTCGCCATAGACTACGACTTTTTCGTTTCCGGGAGCGGATCGAACTAGCATGATACGCAAATCGCCATTAGGTAAAAGCGTGTTTTATCAATTAGAGAGCAATGACTCACGAATGAAGTCGGTTTCGGAAATGCGTTTTTGCCCAGACATTCAGCTGCCAATTTAGGGTGTTGACGTAGGAATGCTGGAACAGTGCGAACATTCGGAAACGATCCCGAGAAATGCCAATACCTTTTTAGATATAAATTCTCGCTGATTTAAGGTTATTAATTTAAAGTGGGGAAAGCGATTAGTGCTGTGTGAAAATGGGACTATGAGCGTAGAAAATTTTGTAACGAAGGCACAGAAATATCTTACAATATATTTAATTGCCAGAAGATAACTTGAAAGAATATCCACTGATAGTGAGATACAAATTAGTCATAAAAAACAACACTAAAATATACGGTACCCCCCACCCAAGAAAAGCGCCCTTTCGTGCTTTCCAAGAATACTTCGACACTCAGCATCACTCCGTTTCGCTAATACAATGAAATATTATGAACAAGTTAATTACCAAAAAAAACCCAAAAAAAAATTTGCCGACGACCATACCTCAAAAGTTGATGTTGCTTTCATTTTCAGAGGACCTATCGTATGAAAACGATCCAAGACTTCAGGAAGGTTCTTGGCGATCGGAATCGTGTACACATAGGAACATACATACCCCGCACAGCACGTTTAGGCACCCCCCAATACGAGGGAGGGATCTAGTGGGCTGGGTCTTCACCAAAAGATCTGCATAGCCGAGACGGAGATTTGGTATAGTGGATTCATTAGTCGGTTGGCACGTATTTTAGAGATATTTGACTCAGAGTGGTTTTCGATATGAGGGAATTGAAGTAACTGAGTAGCGACAGAAATCTAAACATAGAAATGGAATTCGACTAACCTTGATGTATGCTGTAAAAACTATACCTCAAACAGCAAGAACAAAGCATAAAACAGAAATCATACTAAAAATGATAGCACAAACATTAGCTAAGTTAGACACGATCTCCAACATCAACATAAGACAGATTATCAATTAGTAAAAATATATGACTCAACAAATAGTAACACATTTTAGTATACCAGTTTGAACAATTATAAGACAGGATCTAGTATGTGACGTATCTATAAGGAAAAGTACTCCTATCGTCCTGCGAAGTAATCTCCCTCGACTTATACGCACCGTTGTCATCGACGATATAAGTCTCGTCGTCAAGAGGCTTTCCATTAAGGGTCAATTTGATCAGACGAAACTGCTGTTTCCATATGGTGATAGATCCGGCAAATGGAGAGGGTGTTCATTTTTTCGTCACGGGCATGAACCGTGTAAAAGATGCCAGACAGAATAAAACGTAAATAGTTAATAAATATTTGTTGGGTAATTTAAACAAAAATGTTGAAATGGGACATTTTGTCATAATTTGTAAAATGTCTTCCGAATGTACAATGTAGAGTAACTCTTTTGTATGTTATATTAGTGATGGGCTTATTCGAATGAAAAATAACCGGTTATGCGGTTATTGAAATAACCTATGTAACTCAGTTTTCGTTTCAAGTATTCGAATGAAAAATAACCTCATGCTGATACGTACTACGCTTTGAATATGAAACCTCTTGTTTTTTGTATGATTAACTTGAAAAGAGGCTTCCACGAATGGGGCCCCCAGTTAATCCGCTGCGAATTCCGATTCAATGGGATTGCCGGGAACTGCCACTTAATAACCCTTGACTTGGGTTCAGTTATTTGTTGGAGTGAAACAAAACTTAACAAACACGAGTATATTGAGTAACAACGATTACAAACGTCACTGATGGACCGATGGTTTTTTACAATAGCTTCAACTGTTGTGACACGCTTGGATTGGCCACGCGAAAATAGCGAATTGCGCGTAACCGTCACACAAAACAACCTGGAAACGTCTTTACCAGGGAGCTAGACCGACCGCAACCCAGCACAAAGCATAGCTGAACTTGCTTACTCGAAATTCTGAATCTAACTGAAGCTGAATTGACAATGAGCTGAACTCGCAAATTCAACAAGGAGGGGAAGGCTCAAACACTATTGGCTGAGGCGATCCTGCGTAGCCAATCAAAGCGTCGCACGTTGTTTAGGAATAAATGCTTATTTTAAGAAATCTTAATGCTAAGCTCTCTCAATGAGGCATTGTATTGAACGAAATCCATAAACACATGAGTCCCAAATACGCTAAGTCGGCTTAAGTCCTATTAGAAAGTGTATCCATCCGCTTAAAAGCCATTAAGGGAAGCTTACAAATTCCTTTCCAATATTAACAGAGGCAAACAAATACGGCAAGATGCAAATTTGACTTTACCACGACCTTTGAATGAGATAGAACAGTTATGACTTGAATTACATGAATAATTATAAGCAAAAAGGTTTTGATGCACGCATCTGTGTGAATCAAACACCTCTATTCAAAGGTACTACGTGCCATATCTCAGCGACCTACACAGTGCTCAAAATTCTGTAAATATAAATACGTCATAACTCATAAACAAAGCAGGTTGTACTGAAAACACCATTTGGTTATCGCGTACCTACCTCCTATCATAAAAAATATCAAATTCTGGGGACCTGAAACCTGAACGCCTAAAAACTGCAAAGGCATCAAGCTATAAAACAATTTTTTATTTGCTTACATCTCCAAAGGTTCAAAACAAGAGGCGGCGCCTTTAACCCGCCACTTCTTAATAAATACCTATTAATTTCCAATACATAACACATAATGTACGGTCGTCGCCTTAGAAATCGGGCACTACACACTATTATGATATATTTTGCATGTATTTTTTAAGTGTATGAACTGGTTTTTTACAGTTATTATGGTTTTAATTGTTACGTCAGATTGTTTATTGTTTGTCAATTATGAAATGCCATCTCACATTAATGAAGTAACCGGAGCAAGAATACTCCAAAGACTAGAAGAACATATTACGTGTCCCGATTTCTAAGGCGCCAACCGTACATACTATGTTTTGGTTCCTCTGCTATCTGCAAGTTACGATGTCGATGCAGATGACGGTGAACCGATGTCGATGCAGATGACGGTGAACCGATCTCGATGCAGATGACGGTGAACCGCCAACCGGCAAACCGGCTGACTTCATCGAAACTAATCGAGAGCCAAAATTTATTCGAATGATTATTCAAATAATCATTCGGTTATTAATATCATTCGAATGCAAATAATTCGGTTATGAAAATTGTCCGGTTATGCCCATCACTATGTTATATATGATGCGATTTCATACTTTACTATCACACAACATAAAGTTTGGTTTTGCCCGTCTTGCTAGGTACGTGGGAAGTTGTTACGGTCATTTTTATGTAAGCATATTTCTGTGCTTTATTGACTAACGTTAGCTACTCGTGCTCAGCTTCATCTTGGTTTAAGGTGCTTGCTTGCTATGTGAATTTAAAGGTTTCCGAAATTCCCTTATGTTTTTGTCGGCATTGGAGTTGGGAACGGTCATAACGGTCATGCTATGGGTCTCAATTCTTACTACATCTCGCCTTGAGATATGTTGTCACTTGATTATGTTCTGGAAGGTTAAGTAAATGACGCTAATGCTGCTAATGCCCGGTTTGGCGTATTTTGTCCTATATAGGCATGATGTCTCGCGTCGAATGGTTTTTCAGATGTTTTCTATTGGATTTTGACCTGTTGCCGATTCTATTTCGTGAAGCTAGCTTGGTTGCCGTTAGATCTAGCGCATTCGCTTAGACATTTCCTTATGTACCTAAGGATTCTAGTGCCATTTCGCTACACTGTGGTGGCAAAGTTGCTTATTTAGCGTATCTTTGTTTTGGTTTCCAAGTGAAAGATGTTCAACTTTAGCTCAAAATAATAAGAATCCATCGAAATCGTAAAAATACCATTATATCGGACCTGTTCTGGGGAATTTGAATCGAGGGATTGCTGCGTATTCGGTAGATATCCTTCCGTTATTGTCTGTTATTAGAATGGAATCTGGAAAATACACCAACAGGTGGTTGTAATGGAGATAGCAGATTTTTAGGTAAGAACGGTCGTTGAGCACTTGAAGGCCATTGGTACTTATGCAATTTGAATACAATTTTTAGATGTCTACACCTCTTGATTAGGCTATCTAATACAGGAGAGAGAACCTTAAGCCGATAAACTACTAAAGTAAGTGATCTGAGCAGATTTCACGCCCGGAGGCTAATTGCGTTTTAGAGTTACGGGGCTTTTCTTTATGGTTTCGATTTTTTGGCACTTATTTTTATGTTTATGGATTTCTTCGTTTGGATCCTTCTTTTTATTTGAGTGAGAGATCGATTTGGGGTTTTTCTGAATTGGTGTATATTGTACCCTGTTTTCTGAATTGGAGTTTAGAATTATTCATACTTTAAGGATTTAATTGATTCTTGAGTTTCTGTTAGCGACTTCAGCCCCTGTTGAATTGCATTTTAGAAGTCTGTTTGTATTGCCTGTGCTGGTGTCGTCCGCTGCAGAACCTGTGCAAGATCGAAGCCACATCAGATAAAGGTATCGACGTCGGCGTCTTAAAATTATTGTCGGTATGTTTCAATGTTATTGCGTATTGGAGCGTTCAGCAGTTAATAAAGTACGCTGTTCTTCGTTAGAACCCAGAGGCTAATTTTGTTTATTTTTGGTGTTTGTTTGATTCTAAACTGTTAGCATCAGTGATTGAATCTCTAGTAAATGTTTCAAAGTATTCGAAGCATAATTTTTAAAGTTAAGTTAGTGGTTTTAATTCGGTCTGTAGTTTTTGCCTTAATATAAATATTCTTCTGTTTCTATGCTGGTTGATAGAACATATATTTTAGGGCAGGCGGTATGTCGTTGTGGTGAATGCGTGAAGATGAATTATAGATCAACTTGTATTCATGTGTACAGCGAATGCATTTTTCAACCATATGCAAAAATATTACTCAGCAAACCCCTGTTTCTTGGAAGCAGGCATGACGTAAGTAATAAGGGTTGTAGGGGTGATACAGGCGTGCCCTCCCCCCCCCCCCCCATATCTCCTCAGCACGGGCTTGCCTGACACGTGGCTTGTCAAGGTGATGGAGCACCCACACACACGTACGGACTTATAGTATCAATAAAATTTATTTAGATCGACAACGAATGACAGCTAAAAATGCAATATTTTTTGCCTTTCATTGTCAATAAAGCGGCGGCAATCGAATAACGCGCCGTCGCGCCTCGAGAATCCCAACATTATTTTTTCTTATTCGTTTTCGCGCCGGCTTGGCACGGCGCGTTAGAACGCTGTAAATTAATTGAAGGTTCCCGTTGCTCCTTTCCCTGGTTTCATAAAAAGGTAATTAACAATTAACAATTAAAATTGGTGTAACTGAATATTTAAACGCTTCTAATTAACTTCCGGCAACAATTATCCCGGCTCTCCGCAAGTTCAGGAACCTACTGCTCCGTGGCTCCCAATAATTGGTCACCAAACGTTTGTATTGGTTTTGGGATATTGCTTGCTCGCCTCTTAATCCTTCAGCCTTCACAATTTCAATCGTTTTTCTGGAAGTATCCTATTTAGTATTTAATACTGTAATTTAATTCGTTTTTATATGCGAGTATTAAATTAACAACTTTAGTTCTATAATATTATTAACACGAGTACCTTAAATGTTTTGAACCTTATATACAGTGTATCTGACGGCATGCGGAACATAGGGTAACGCCAACTGTAAATTTTGATCAACGAGGGCTGTGGATGTCTTGAGCTCGCAGCGATACATTGTCGGATCTGCCATTTCACGTGCATAAAATGCTTTTATTTACATCGGTCCCCATCAAGTTGTTTATCTAAGATCCTACAAATGCATCGCTGCAAGCCCAAGACAGCCATGGACCTCGTTGATCTTTAGCAAAATTTACAATTATATATCAGATTTAACTACACTTGCACAAGTCTGATTTCTCTAGGGTTTCTGAACCAATTTGCGTGAACTAATTGCTTGATTTTACACGTCGAACTATAAACGAAGGTAATATTCTTATTTGTTCTATCTAGATAATAATTTCTATAGTTATATCTTAAGTCTGAGACTTACTTTAATTTTAAAAAAGAATCAAAGCTGCATCTGTCTAGATTATGGGGATTTGGTGTGAAGAACTTCTTATCAAGATGTCGTGCAATATATTTTAATACACATTTACTATCACACTGGTGGTTACATGTGCATATGTACTGACATTTTCTTGTTTTCCAGGTGAGTTCTACTGGATTCCGACTATTCTGCCAAAGTTTAAATAAGGGAAGTAGGGGTCGTATTGTTTGGTATGTAGGGTTTTTCTATTCTTAATTTTAAAAACACGTCTATGTACAAATGGTACAAAATGTGTGTCGTGTGTAATCTTTGGTGTTGCTACCATAACGACAACCATCATTTAGTATTTTTTTCAACTTGAAACTTCAGACTTTATATAAATGGTCAATCAGTTTTGTTTTTTAACTTTTCAAAATCCGAAGTGGTTGGCAATTTTCTCAGTTTCTATGTAAATTGCGTTATTACATCAGCTCCTTTAAACTAAATTTGTTGCTAGTAGTTATGCAAATATAAAAAATAGATTTAAAAGTAAAAATCCAAGCAATTTAACTTCAGGAGATTTAATAAAACATTTTTTTAGACTTCGTATTTCGTTTATCAAATATAATAATTTAGAAAAAATGGTCAAATTATGCTCCCCCATTAGTCGTAGTAGCTAGGGTGCCTTCACGTCAATTTTACGTATTTGTCCTTTCCAGGGTACGGACAAATCGTTGTCCCTTCTCACTCTAAAGTGCTTTAGACAACGACAACGATCAGGGTACCGACAGAGCATTGTTTTCTCTCACTTTAAAGTACTTTAGAGTGAGGGGAAACAACGATCTGGAATCAGGAGAGGACAAATACGGCAAATTGACATCAAAGATCGATGGATTGTATTATTCTAGAAACTATTCTGAAAGACAGGATAACACGCTCGAAAAAGATAAGAATGAATGTGGAAAATGTATATGAGAAAGTGTTTAAATGGTCGTGTTCTGGACACATTGCAAGGACATGTCATAATGGATGGGCAAAGAAAATAGATCAGTGGAGGCCAAAATTGTGTAACGCGGCGGCTTTTATATTTCCAGCTAGCTCGATAGCAATGAGATCTCTCTTTCTGGTTTACCTCAATTCACAGCTAGGGAACCTCCTCGTTACAATGAACTCTTGACTCGCAGGGTTATACCTCCAAAACGTAATAAAATAAAAACCAATTTGTTTATACACAGATGAAAAACAGATACTATATATTTTCTATAATAGAACAATACTAAATAGTACTATAATTAAATATTAAACAACAAAGCAGACAGCTGTGTCTACGCCTGTATGTCAACAATAGCTAAACAACAACGCAGACAGCTTTTTCTATCACGCCATTATGTTGGCAGTCTACTACGTAGTATTATTTAAAAATCGCACAAAACAATAGAAAATAGCTGTCTTCAAGGATTTCCACAGCTCCGTGCTTCATTAAGTGCTCGCAAATAACAGAACCTGAAGTATGATCGTTGAATTATAGTTTTGTAATAACCTGCCTCTCGCATGTATTCCGCCGGCTTTTACTACTACGTCAGACAACAATGTCGACAGGACATCGGAACTGTCCGTGAGAATATCACTCTTACAGTATTTCTTTGCTCTAGGAGTGCCTTAGAAACTGTAGGAAAGCTCACCGTGCGTATAACAGTGCGAAGCACGCTCACTTTGCAGATCCCTCCCGTTCCTTCCCAGTAGAGCGAGGTATGGGCGAAGACATCAACTCGGACATTCACACACTTTACTTATATTAACTCAAATATACCAATAATGGATAAAGAGCATATGTGTACAAATCGGCTGTTTATTGAAACGTTACTTCTAATACACTCAGGCGAGTAAGGTCTAGTTCCCGTTACCAACGGGGAAATGGAACAGAGGAAGACCGCCGCATAGATGTACTGATGATGTGAAAAGGATAGCTAACTACAACTGGTTACAGAGCGCTCAAAACAGGGAGCAAAGGAGAATAACTGGAAAGGTACACGTCTAGCAACGATGCTGATGCAGATGATGCTTTCGAATCCACTCGTATATCTTCTTCGGACACTTTAATATTTTAGATTGTGCTGTAGCAATTATATCTGGTTCATATATTCTAGTTCTTATATATGTATAATGAACATGCTGCATTTTAAATGTACCACAAGCCAATATCCAAGTGCCTCAATGTTTTTGATTATTTTGTTGCTCCACCTCCTCGACACTGAAAGGTAGAAGAGGGTCGCCGATAAGTTTTAAGTTAAGTTTGTTGCTCCATATGTGCTGACGCTTTCTATTGTTGTCTTGCATATCATTTTCTTAATTGTTTTAAACATGTCCTGGTCCCACAGTAGTAAATATCTTAGTTTATGTCCTTTTCATATTTATTTCTAGTCCCCGTTTAGTGGTACTCTTCTTCAGTTTTCTTATCAAGCAATTCATATCTTGTTCAGCCTGTGTCATCACAATATGGTGATCCATAAAACAACGTATGCAGGAAAACATAGCCAATTTTTATTTCCATAATTCTTAACTTGGTTTTCTGTTTAATCAGGCTCTCTTTAAAAACAGCTCCCTTGTGGTAGCCCCTTTGCAACCTGAAAAGGGGCGAAACTTTTGTTTACTAATTTCATAGGGTTGATGCATCCTTTGTACATACCCTTAATGGCTTTTATGGATTTGTTCCTTTTTTCTCCATTGTTTTCCACATTTTGTTAATTGGCATACTGTAATGGGTCTCTTTCAGATCGTTCAATACCATCCTTGTTTCTTGGTTTGTAGCCATTCTGTTAGTGACTTAGAACAGACAAATTGGCAATACGCCCTATTAAATCCACCCTGCTATTTAGATTGGTATATATGTTTTTTTGTTCCTTTTAGAATTCTATAGTACATCTTTCCAAATAAGTTATAACATTGTATTTCAATAATAGAGATTACCTATTTGGTTCTTTATATCATAATCTCCTTCCTTATATGGTATATCATAATTCCATAGAACAACATCTTTTTAAATGACTGGTATTTGAGGTTTATTTGTAAATATGAAGCAAATTTTAAGGAAAAGCAGTAGGTTTGTGTTGCATAAAATCATAACTAGAGAATATTTGTAAAATTTTCAAACAGAAAGTAGTTCACATGACTAACACTTTTTTAAACACTGTAAACAATTAAAAAGATGAAAAATTAGCATTAATACATAGCGTGAAACTCATGTTGAAATTACCGAACGTTAACCTAGTATCAATCAGAAAATCGCAAATTGATTTTAATTCGCTCTACACTAGAAAATTCGGGCAGAAGAATGGCTCTAACAAAATGATAATAAAAGATGAAAACTAAAGGATAACCAGATCATGAAAATGAAGAGAAATTTTATTTCGAAATCGATAGATAAAACAAGACTTTCACCCCTCTATCTACGAATGTATACATATTGCGATGGATAGCTCTGTTTGTCTCTAATTAACTATATTATTATTTAATTTAATTTATATTGTTAGATTAGAGCCAAATCCAAAATTGCTCAATCATCTGTTTAATGTTATTATTGTGTTTGAACGTTGCCTCTCATTTGATTAGGCTGATTAAAATATGACCCGTACTAATTTACTGCACAAAATAAATAGTTACATGCCCTTTTTAATATTTTATTTAGCTGCAATTAATTTGGAAAAACGCTAACTCAGTAGAACAATAACTCTTTAATCCCAGGGTGAGTTCCTAATTTACAATTTATCTGGTGCGGTACTGTACACCGCATTAGTTCGAATGCGCGGTAATTAAAGGTTTATCAATCTGTCAAAAATCCCACAAAATGGTTCGTGTCGTGCAGTCAGCGGTATTTACGTTAAAATGAGCGAAATTATGAACATTCGTAAGGTATTTATTCAAATCTTCGCGCTTTGGCGGCAAATTTTGCAATTGTTTTAATTGGACGCTTCGATACCTTCGCATAACCTCAAAATTTGGGACGCCTTGCTTATTTTTCGAACTGCGCTTTCGGTGGAGCCCTGAACAAGCTGGTTTCTTCTTCAGTATGGCCTAATCTTGTATGCCTCTCGAATTCCGCACGCTAACTCTGTTATTTTAGGCAAATTTCCTACTTTTACTGATGGGTGGTAGCCTCTGGAACGGCTTTCTCTGGTGTTAATGCTGGCAGAGGCACTCCTGCAGTCCTGCCCGATGCATAGCAGTGAAGACCCTTGGCTCTGAACCCTTCTCTTGGCCGGAATTGAATATCAGAATCCCGAACTGAACGGCTCACGAAATCGTCGGAAATGCTCTCGGAAAAAATTTTATTTTTATGTTGCGGAAACCTCCAAAAACATTCCCACATGAACTTCGACACGTGCACAACACAATAATATACTTTTCGGGTTTAAAAATGCTTATTTATTATATAAAAACTTTAATTGAAGTGGAGCACAAATTTCACAATGTTAAGCTTCATAATTATTCTTTTGTTCTCCTTTTGTTTTTCCGTTATTTAAAACAAAAACAAATCTCGTTGCTATAGTTACAATGCTAACGGAAATAAGATTTGATGAATTTTAGTACATAATAGAAATAAGTTTGAGTACCTAATTTTACATTTTCAAATTTCTTACAAACTAAAATATTGTCTTTTTCTTAATCTAAATTGTTTCTTTGCGCCACACACCTACACGTTTTATTAATTGCTCTGCTCTTCACTAACGTTTATGCACTGATTATTTATAGAGTTTATCACTTCTTATTTGCTTCTTCCATGTCCTGCTGCTTGCTTTTCAAATTCGTTTTTTATGTTCTGCTGCCTGCTTTTCAAAATTGCTCTTGTCCTGCTGCTTGCTGTTCAAAATTGCTCTTGCGCAATGTATGGTTATTTTATTCCAGCTTTCTTTACCTTTTACGATTCCTCAAAAATTTCGCAGACTAGCTTAATTGAAATATACGCTTCTTTGACATGCACATAGCAAACCTTTTTGTGTCTATTACTTTCTTTCGGTTCGGCTATTCATCCTGCACAAACCTATTGTTTAATTTTTGAAAGTCAAATTCGACCCCTGTGAAAAACAATCTTTGCCCCTTGCGTTCCTTTTACTCAATTACTTTACTATTACTGACATCTCTTTACCAATGCATTCATTGTTTAAATGTTAAGCTTATCATTGCAGCCACATAAAACACCCCAACTCTGTGCTTACCGAATAGTTCATCAAGTTGCACTGCTAGCAGAGTTGAGCCGTGGGCCTAATACCATTACAATATATACAATTATACAGTTATTAACCATTATTTATTATTAACACTAATGTTTTTGGAATTACAGCATTGTGCTAATATTTGGACAGAAAATATTTTTTTAAAGACTGTTAACGTTGGCTCTATGTTTAAACTATTTATAGCAATGGAGGTGGCTCAGAGGTACGAACCTCTGGTTCTGGGCCAGAAACTATGGGTTCAAACCTTAGTAACTCCAACAGCCATAACAATCTTGTGTCGAATTTCCTGCAATCTCCAATCGTGGGGTCCTAATGCCTAAACCTCGTTAAAGAGGAGAGGCCGGTGCCCCTGCTGTGGGGATAACAAAAATGAATAAAAACAACAACAATGTAGTTATAGAATTCCATTAAAATTAATTCACATTAACGATAAAGCCATGCGTTATTCCGAATTTGTGCGCAAAAAATAAATCTGAAATCATAAAATTGTATTGCTGTTTGCTTAGATTTAACTACTTATAAAGGTAGTATGGATTCGTTTAAATTTGGCAGTGCTTTTGTTATCGAATTTACATTCTTCACGAAAAAGCAGAAAATAACTACAAAACTCGTGGTTCGGAAAAGAAGCCCAATTCAGCTCCAATTAAAGCAAAAAATTGCTCTAACCAAACAGAAAATTTCCCCAAAGATCTCTCGCGTATTACTTTACAATATTCTGCCCCGTGTGATAGTCGAAAGATTTAAACCTGGCTTGTCCTGAATGGAGGCTTTTGGGGACGATAATCCTATCTTCTCCTTTCGTGAGATTTCACATCGAGTTGGCATTTGTCTCTCTGTGTATGGAACGCTCACTGTTGCGAACTCTTTGAGCCTCTCGGCGGCACCCCCGGCGAGTTTCTTTAATATGACCACTGCTTTGTCTCTACGGATTTGGGAAACGAGTATTAAAGCGGAATTAATTCGGCCCGTTATTAATGACTTTGTGATTATGAAAACAAACGCGGCACACGATGGGCCCTCCGTGTCACCGGCTGCCACCTCCAGTCTCCTCAACTCGTCGTCTGCAAAACTCGATTCTTCTGTCGCAAACGCGATTTTCGAATGGCTCGGCGAAAGGAACTCGCGTTTAAATATTAATTTTTCCTCGCCTTTGCCATGCACGCGTAAAAGCTGGCATGTAAAATTTAGTCCGCTTTTGCCTGTTTTTGTTTAAAATAACTGGAAATGTAGCACGCAGTTTTGAAAATGAATATTTGATCTATATGCAACTGAGTTGTCGCCTCAGTCACATTAATCAATAAAATTTAACAGTAAAATAGTGTGTAGAGAATTAGAAACATTAGTGATTGTTGTCTTAAGGTTAATAAGTAATTTTAAATATTATTTTCTTTTTACGCGATTAATTTTGAGGTAGGCACACCTTTGTAGGGCAGCGGTAGAGTGCTGGGCTTGAAATAAGCAGCATAAACTTAGTTCATCATTGTGCAATAAACCCGAATAAAAAAAACAATGTAAAAAGACATTTTGCGTGGAAGTAAGAAGATAAATCATTAAATAAAAATAGGAAGCCGCGTAGTGTAGTTGGGAAAGCGCTAGGCTTGCATTAGACGAGCCCTCGGTTTGAATCCCGCGAGAGCCGGAAATTTTCCGCAGCCTTGGCGATTGGAGTCGGGCTCGGTGAAACCATTCACAGTTGGGCACCAAATTAACTGTGCTCTACTCAGAACCACGAACCTAAGAGATAGAGTAACAAGGTCAACACATCATTATGACACACACGTCACACAATGGTTGCTGCGCAAGCACAAAAGGCGCGCTCCAACTTAGTATCCCAAATCCGGGGCAAGTTGAGCATTGTACCGCCAGATGCAGGCGCATACAGCACCAGCCTCTACACCGCAAGGTAAAATGAGGTTATCGATAATCTAAACTCTTTTATGACATTGAGTGATAAAACAAAAAATCAAATTGAAGGACTTGTGTCAGATAGCAAAAGTAGAAAGTTATATTAAAATTGTAAATAGTCAAAGCTAACTGTTAGCAATCTTTGCCACACCGATTTATTGCTATTAGAAAACACTTAAAAACAACCAGAAGTACTAATCTAATTTATATCTCTTAGCTTCGTCTTTTCTCTCATACATACATACATGCGCGTACACGGAAACAATGCAAAAATCTATTCTACAAAACCTGTTGACTTCGAGGAATTTATGGAAATCTACAATTTCTGTCGCAACCTCGCAATCAATCGTGACCAATTCGAAGTTATATGAAAGGTCATGAAACTACATACATTTTGTGAAGACAGCAACCGCTTTGGCGCTGAGGAAATCCACGCCGGTATACGGTCGTGTAGCAGAGTGTGGAACTGCCGAGCCTGAGATCGCCAGTTCGAGTCTCGGTCCCGGCAAGATTTTTTATTATTTTTTTATCGAAAAATGGGGATGCAAATTTCAATTTCGTGTCACCTTTAGGTGTGAAATGCCATATTATCGGCGCTCTCTACTTCATCTGTGCTCCATGTTGACGGTATTGATAAATCGTCGACTCAATTTCAAACCGATTTTCTCCATTTAGAATAATTAGTTTCCATCTCCTTGGAGAATTCTTTTTAGTCGAAGTCGTCACATATGGCACTACCATATACGTATATAACGTAATATCATCATATTATCATTGCGAAAAAAAAATCTTGAATAACATGGTAGAACTAGTTTGAGCAACTAAAATATTTCCAAAACGAGTTTGGTTTGAAGTAACAAAATGTTAGTCTTGTAATGTGTTAGCACCTGTAAGTTTTACATTTTACCAAATATAAATTTAGTTACATCATAAATTGTATTTAAAATAATTTATGTTTTACAGGTTGATTGACGTGAGAAGCGAGTCTGTCGGTATAAAATAGGCAACCCAAAATACTTATTACAGGTTGCTGCAATATCTAATTTCATATTTATCCACAGGCGAATGAAAGAGTTAATAAGATGATTGCACCGTATCAACTTGTTTAATATTATTTTTGGTGTCTCTCTTATTTTTGTTATCGTCAATGCAAAGAAAGATCTTCAATAACATTGTACGACTGGTGCAACTTCAAATATTATTTGCAATGTTGTAACAACTGTAAGCGTTACATTTTACCAAATTTAGATGTAATTACATTATATTTGTATTTGAATAATTTATGTTATATAGGTTAATTAACGTGAGAGACGTGTGTGCCGTTATAAAAATATGCAACCCAAAATAGAGTAGAAGCGTGTCACAGGGTTAATAGTGGTTTTCTTCAATAGCATTTGTTTTCAATAAACTTCCCAAAAAACTAAATTTATATGTGTAAATTGGTAAATTCAAGTACCTGCGATTCATGAACCGTGAATCACCTTGTATTTATTTATATTTTATAGCGTTAAGTAATTTTGAAAGCACTATATTATTTTTTATACACTAACGAAGAAATTAGAAGAATAATGCATGCTGAGGAAACTATAATAGACAGAATCGAAATAAGAGGTCTTAAATGGTTCGGGCACCTCCTTCGGATGGATGAAAACAGATGGCCAAAAAAGATGTTTCAATGGACACCACCTGGAAGACGTAAACGGGGGAGACCGAGACGCTCCTGGAATGAAGGAATGAGAAAAGCGATGCAGAAACGAGGATTGGAAGAAGAAGAGGCAAGGGATAGAAACAGATGGCGTTTGGCTACGGGAAGACGACTTTAGTTGTAGAATACCGTTTATATATATATTATTTGTTAATTTTTATTTAAAGGGCCATTTCAATGCCTTATTTTCTTAAATGATTACAGCCACAGGGATTTAGTGGATTTAATGTTCTAACGTTGCATGCAAACACAGATTTGACATTTCTGCGCGCTGACGTTCGTGGAGCAATTTTTAATTGTCCCGTAGTGCCAATTTCCTTTGCATAAACAACAGTTCTATTCAGAGCTAAGTTACTTACTGTGGAATTGTTTCGGGTAAGCACCTTCCCATAATATGGGTCAGATTTGTTTTTCTAGACATGGAGGCCAACAGTGTTAAATGGGTTGCCTATATTACGTGGTCATTTAACCTTTACTCTTTTTCTATGTCTCTGTACCTCCTATATAAACTATAAACACTTTAGCTTTACTATATCGAGCAAAAGAAGCGTAGAAATATAAGTAGAGAAAAAAATCTCTCTTTAGTGAGTTTTTGCCCAATAATAAACTCTATGGGCACTTAATGCAATTACAATGTAGTCTGAAGTTCCCAGAAATGGGGTTTTCTTGTCGTACATTACATGGAACATTTTTCTGTAGATTTGTTTAATTTTTATGTGTGTTTATGGGTAGTGTTCAAAAGTTACTTCGTTTATTTTTTAATAGACAAAGAATATGCAGGATTTTAACTGCATCTCAGATTTTAATTAAAATACTTTCAATACAGTAACTTCAAACGTAAAACACAAAACCTTGTAAAGCCGTTCAGCTTCGTCTAAACTTTTTCTATTTTTATACGAAGTTTAATTTGTTATAAATTTAATTCTCTTTTTGTTTAGTAGTTCTGGCAAACATTGAAAAGTTATAAAAGTTTTTACACCATCAAAAAATTGTTTTGAGGCAAGTTTGTTACCCCCAAAGAGCACTTCCGCATTAGACATGCTAAAGGGGCTGATGAGGAGGTTTTATGGATCAATAAAGTATTAAACGCGCTCGATATAAAAAGTACACGATGGATGATGGATTGGGTAACGTGACAGGTAACTAAGATTATACATTACCAAATGTAAGAGGGCGTAGCAGTTCGCATATGGGTGGTACTTACACAAATGGAATTTTTACGAGCTACTGCATCAGTGCTCCGAATGTAACTGCCCGAGTAATTTTCTGCGTACCAACAACTCGCTTGACGAATGGCGCTCATTTTCTTCGGCTAATGCTCGGCCTGATTGTTTTTGCTTTTGGGGAGTTTTTGATAACCGTTTCCCAAAGAGATCTGCTCCCCCAGGCTCGCATTTTATTTCCGACACACCTTCAGGACGACGCCCCGTAAGTAGTGCAGTAAACTTGAATGAGTGTCCATCTCGCTCGCGCTAACAGAAATGGAAAAACCTTGTCGGATTAAGAAATATCCAGGATAAATAATGGGAAGAACTCGCGACTTGGTAAATGTATTGTTTCTCGCAGATATTAAATATCGCCGAGCTTTCACAGTTGACAAAACAGCCGAATATTAGAGAGTATTAAGAGACGTACAATGGGCTTCAAGTGTGTCAATTGTTAGACGTCCTTGGCGTCTCTTTAAGTGGTTTAAGAGAGATTGATGAAGAAGCTCACTGTCTTCGCAGTCTAGAAAGAAATAACGCCTTTGCAAACAAAGGCGTGCGAGTAAATGTACAGTATTTTTCATTTCGATGTCTACCGTTTCAATTTAGCTTAGAACAATAAGAGGAGTGGAGAACGCCAGCGTTACGACAAACGCATTTTCAATTTTAAAGGCTACGAATGTAAAACAGTTTCATGACTGTGCTTTATGTTGCTGTCAATTTAGTTTCTCGCTTTGTCTCCGCATCTGCTCTGGCTGGAGTGTCTTACAAAAAATGTTTTGAAACATAAAGTCAGCCAATATTTGTGTTAGCGTTTGAGGTTTATATGACCACTTTTAGAAATTCCTGATTCTGTAGAGGGTTCCCCGTTAAAAGCAAACAGCAGGAATTTACATCTTGCCGAACACGAATAAGGCTTAAAGCATTATCGCTTGATATTGATATCTGAATGATTAGCTAGGCGTGGCGTCTTCTTGATGGATATTTTAAATACATCTGTAAATAGTGCATTATTTTTAGTTATATTCGACTGAAATTGTTCCACTTAACTTTTTGCGTTTTCAGCGCCTCCACCATAATCTATTGAAGAAGCCAACGTATTGCATAAAATTGCACAAAGACTGAAAGAATGTATGAAATGTTTTAAGACACAGGTCGGTATCCAGAATTGTGTTGATGACGATCAAAAAAGACTGGAAACGTAATTAAACTGTAATGTGTGGTACATTGTTGAATTCAGAATACAATGCTTCGAAAATTTAACATAAAAAAATAAGGACCGAATTTAAAACAATTCAGTTGATGTTGTTAACGTAATCTTTAAGTCCATGAAAAGTTGCCATAAAAAAGTTTTGCCAGTTTCGCTCTAACTTTAATTAATATTAACGCCAAGAAAAAATCAAAAAATTCGGTTTGTTAAGATAACTCAAAAACGAAAAATCATATCAAGGAGTTAATTACTCCACTTTTTCCCATCTAACCAAATTTGTATTGTATTACTATTAACGAGATTCCCATAGTGGCCCTCTTTAGCTTGGACACACTGTATACTAGTTAGTATCTCTACACCTATACAAATTTGCTCTCAAAATGAGTTAAAGCAACAGTCTTCAGCTTATCGTTACTTGTAGATTTCTTCCTACGGAGGCAAGGCTTCTCTAATATGGGAACAGAAAATAATCGCTGCAAGCCCTATCGGGGTTTTAAGGTGCTTGGTCGATTTCAGTAATGCTACACTTACGGACAGTAGCCTTTGAACAGCGGCAGTACGCATCGGAGCATTGTCGTGCAAGAGCAGGGCTTTTATCTGGAGTTTCAAGTACCGATTCTCTTAATTTTTTCACGCAAGCTGCGTATGAGCAAAGCATAGATCATGAGAATCCCCTAAGAAACTCCGAAAACTGTAGCCATAATGGTTTTCACTGATGGCAAGACTTTTGTTTTTCTTGGAGGTGCTTCACCTCTATAAAGCCATTGCTACCCTTTGGCTTTCAGGGTTGTAGTAGGACATTGTGCATCTTGCACTGACCTTCTTATGTCAAGATAATCTGTACTGTCACTATGTACGTACGGTACTGTTAGAAAGTGATAAACTTGCTGCAATTTCTCCGATCTTGAAATGACGGTCACTTAGCACCTTCTCTTCTTGTTTCCGGCGTCAACACCTTTATTGGGCAACCCTCTTGCGGATTTCTTTGAACTAGTTTTTTTAAATTACTAACTATTAAGTTTGTCGTAGTTGATAATCAGTTCTTCCTTAACTTGATTCTGTTTTCTGTTAAGGTTCGAAACCCTTCTACTTCTTCTTCTTCTTTCTTTCTCGTATGGTTACAGTTTTCTGGGTGTTAAATATTTCTTCTACCGCTGCGTCATTGTCTTCCGTAATTCTGACTATTTTATACTCGTCCATTATCTGGATTTTATTTTTTCGCCCAGAAAGCCGATCATTGATACATTTTCTTTGCGTTGGTTATCCGATATAACTTTTCCTTCTAAACGATATTTTCAAAATGTATCTTTTTTTGTGTAGCCTTCATTTGCTATTTAATTTTGGATCTTTGCGGTAGTATTTCAGTCATCATCATTTGAGTTTCTTATCTTATCCAGATAATTTTTTTCTGCGTTATTCGCCTTGCCTCGACTATATCCTTGGTAATGAATTCTGAGTTGCCAAGGCGCATTACTTCAATGCCGTTTTGTATTCAACCTTTCCCTCTTGTTCTTGTTTTTTTCTTTGATCTGTGATTCATTGCGATATGTTATCATTGGTAATATATTGTTTCTCATTGTATATTTATGACCAAGCCTTTTCAACTTTTGATGATAGGTATTATATTGGCTTTATTTATTGTGTAACTTGAAGTTCATCCTCGGTTTTTACGCATCTAAACTTGTTCTGATTGTCTGTATGATTTATCTTAAGGTTTTTCGTTCTTTCTTCTGTGCTCATAACCCAAAACCGATCTATTCAACTACTGATCGTATTAGTGTCAAGTTAAATTTTTTTTGTTTCGCCCTTCCTATGCGATTTAATATTTACCCCATGCAATTTTAGCCAATTTTGCAAAGGTTTTACCACTCATTTGATACCACTCTAAACTATAGTGACTACATGGGCACATTTGAAGGCCGACCAGCTACAACGAAAACGGCATGATTTCTTTAAAACAAGTTAAATTTATTAATCATTAAAAAATTGGCGGCAACGAGTCTTGAATACAACAAATACGCCCAGATGGCAACGAGAACTCATACACTCAAAAACTAACGGCCAGGCCATAAATAAGTTTGCACTAACTAAAACACACATCAATAATAAAATATGTAATGGTCGATAATATATATAAAGTACAGGGAGATGAAAAATAAAATTGATCGTGGGAGCCATTGAAAACAATCAAACTTGCTTAATTTCTAGCATGATTTTTGCTAACATAGAACTGTCAAATTGTTTTGCAGTTTAAAATATATTTTCAACATCTTTTTGAACTTATCTAAATTTTATTTTAATGTTACCCATCAATTTAATGTATAAATTTGGTTTAAGTTACATATTTTTGCATATTTGTGTAGCTTATTTACTATTAAAGTCACATGAACTAATAATACAATTAATTGTAGTGCAAATGTAACTTGATAAAATGCAGTATAGATAGTGGCCATGTTTTTCATGGGCTCCCACGATCAATTTTATTTTTGATCGCTCTGTGCAAATATTTTTAACCAGTTTAAAAGTTTATAGTCAGCACTATAATAATCAAATCCTAAAAGTATGTGGTGCACCCGATAGAACGATACAGTATCTAAATTGACATACACGCAAGTAACACGTAATTGCAAGTTGCAAGAGTTAACACAGCAAGTAAAATTAGAAAACATCTGAATGATCTCAATCATGACACGGTCCAATCCCGGAAGTCGTTTGTTACTTAATGACAATGGCCGTGAAAGCCTCAAAAATCATCTGAAGGATCCCAATCGAATGCGTTGGTCCTTGGCAATAGCAGGAATTAAAATTTACGTAGGCAAATAAAACGCAAAGAGATTTGAGGAAGCTCAATCGAGAACGTGAGACAGCAAATAAAGTTTACAATAGATCAGAACTAGTTACGGAACGTCCAAATCTCCAACAATATCTGCAATTTGCTCAGGCACCGGTTTGCAAAGCACCTGAGAGGATTATTGTAACTGTGACTATGTGGATCCCAACCAGAACGCAAGAACACGCAGCCGGTAGCATCAGGACAAAGATTACGGGAACTTTGCCTCGAAAGCGAGGTTACAAAACTCAACCCACGACCTAAAGAGCTGCTACGGGAACCAACTATGGGACTAGAACATAATAGCTGGAAAGTATCGCTAATATAAGTAACTACAAACGCCGCTAAAACCAAAAAGCGAGTATAAAAGACTTACCCCAAAGGTCGAATGAGGGCTGAGAAAAGACACATTTTTGTGCGTTCGGATATCGGGTGCGAATGGTCTGGAAATCTTGCTTATGGCAAGCATATTAGCGAAAGCACGGTCAAAACGAGAATCACGGCGCAGAAAATTCGAAAAATCCCCAATACGTTAGCTCGAAAAAACTAGCTCAGCTTGTCACGGTAATTTCCATTATATTCGTCATGGACTCGTTGTGGACTCATTGATCTTTAATATTATTATATCTGTAGTCCCTCTCAGTTTGGTGGTTGTAGTATGGTCAGACGTTCTGTATCTGTATTATTTAGATAACTAGCAGCATTTTAGTATCATATGTGAATATGTGTTGTAGGACATTTATACATATATTGATGTGCTGGTTTTGGTATTTATTCTCCAAATTTCAGTTTGAAAAGAAATTTTCCTTTACTTCAAATTTCGCACAAAGGGTTTTTATGCAGTCTTCCATCTCTGTTGTCATATCTCGTTAAGGTTGCCCAGTTTGGCAGAAGTCTCTTTTCTGGCGCGGATAAGTCCGAAATTTAGTTTCACCTTTAATAAGTCGGCGGCGAGCATTTCAGCTTGGCTATACCCTGTTCATTCGGGGCAAGTTATAAGCCTCAGAAAAATAATAACTTTTCTAGTTGCTCGTGGGATTTGAAGAACGCGCGCTGGCGGCGCGGACGTGACATGGGAGTTGTGCGTTTTCCAAAGAATTCTCATCCGCCGTTGCCGGCAACTCCCACGAAACACTGACAAGTAGTTCGGCGGAAGATATTAGAAAGGATACTTGATGTAGCTTTAAGATTATTAGACTTCTCCTTCGGCTGTAATTACACAAAATCAGAAAAGCTCCCCGGGGAAATTTTACCTGCCTTTCCGGCCCGTGGCTGGGAATTAAATGAAAATTCCCAGATTGGGTAGTTATAACTATTCATCTTTACGTCTTTAATTATTTATTATTCAAAACGGCAATTAATTTTATTCGGAAAATTCTTACCGCAAGGCTGTTGAAAAGGGTTGGTTTAATAGACGCATTCAAATGAGCGCATATTGCATATATGTTGATCACCCTCCAGTAGTTTTATTTTATTCTGATTCCATAATGAGTATACTTCGCTTCCTTTCATATTTTAAAGCGCCCCTCGGAAGCGAATGAAAAATTGCCACGCACTTATAAAAAGTGGTTCGTGAATTTTAATTTTTCCTTTTGCATTTCAGTTTTTACTCGGTCCCGTTCCACATATTTCTTCTGAAAGCTATCTATAAAATATTCAAAATTTTTATTTATTGCTTTTTGCGAAAGCCAGTAAATATCCGTTGAGTAGTTTTCTTTGTTTTCTTTCATTCCGCTCGTTATCCGTCTGTCTGCAGTGTTTCAGCAGAAATTTCGCACAGGAAATATTTTGGGGTGGCGGTAATTTTAGGTCTGACGTGAATTAGCCATAAATACACAGAATTTGAATTATGGGGTTCGGAGAAACTAAATCAACAAAATTTGTATGTAGATACACGTAGTAGAACCTAGCAAAACTAGAAATTTAATGCAAAACAAAACCTATTCCTTGATTCTAGAAGTACATCTGAATGCACTTGCAGCTTCTTGGGAAGTTTTGAGAAATGGTTGAGAAAATTCATTGTTTTAGCTTCTCGCACGAGCGAAACCTTATCCGAAGTTTCCATAACACAAGCAACTTTACTACTGCCGGTTACTACTTTACTATTCCACTTGCAGATCCATATCTTATCAAGTGTAATTCGACGCACTGTTGCGGTTCCGCTCGGGTCTTAAATAGCACAACTTTGTTACAGCCCTGAATTGAACATTGTTCAGCCTGAATGGCTTCATAAATGTAATTTAACGGAAGAGGAAGAACTATTAAAGTAAGTGGATTTATTTTGGCAGAAAAGCTTCTTCGCCTACCGCTTCAAAGAGTTCAGCGATCTCTGATGGCGTTCTTAGAACTTTAATAATAACTGTCTATGATGTTAGATTAAAGGTGATTATTTATATGATTTTGTTAATATATTTGCATTTCTCAGCAGCTTGAAGCTTTCGTATTATTTCGTCAATAATTGTGAAGATTGGGCAATTGCAGTGCGGACCCATCCTATCAGATACATCTGTGGAGTAAGTTTGGTTGCTTCGTTTAGATAACTGAAATTATAGGCAATATTACTTAGTTCGTGATGCTTTATTCTATCTATCGGGATAGAAGTAATTCAGATACCTTAAGTTAGCTCGTTCCTTATCTTGTGTAAAAGCAGCAATTTTGATAGTACAAATCCATCCCCTATTACCCTCTTTGAGTAGACTATAAAATTTCTCCTAAAAATTATATGAGTCATATGAGTCACAAGAGTTGTGCTGAAGATGACGAGAGACATATGTAGTATATAGCACCTGAAGGATTGGCGTATAAAGGTTCAGGGCCCCAAATAAGATACTTTATCGCCCTTAGTAACCAGTGACTATCTGATGAAGGACATGTTAAGTATCTAAACACCCCCTTGGATAGATACCATTTTCACCTCGCTGGTCAATTGATCAACAATCAAAACTTTTATTAGAGAAGAAAAGGGCTGTCAAGTTTATTTGGATTTAGCGAATTGCAGATGCGTAGAGTATCTGAAGTCACAATGTGTTAAAAGAGAACTCTTAACGCTGCAGCTATTATATCAAGATACTATCCGAGTGATGTCGTTCATCGTCATCTAAGATTAGTACCTGCTATCTAGGAAACAATATCTACAGTAATAAATGCATGAGACGTCTGCTGAGCCACTTAAACACGTACACCATGTTTTTGCTAGTGGCTCTGGTATCTATCAAGGGATGTAATGATACACTTGATCCCCTCCGTCGGGACTTTAAACTTACGTAACACGTATCGCACACCTTTGTATTTTAATAATTAATTTGCCTTATTTGTTTACCTTACCAGCTCAGTATACTCTTTTAAATACCCAGTCGTGGTTACGCACGATTACTATCTGCCAGAAATAGAAAGCTGGTATGTACCTGTAGTAACCTCGGGCTGAAAGTAACTTCAAAGATACACAAGAAAATCCAATTTGTTTACACAAATATATTGACCCTAAAACACAGGTAAAATCATAAAGAAAATAGAAAAACAGGATTAAACCCTAAAATAAACGGCCACTACTGACCTACATAGTGTTAATTAATACCATCAAAAGTACGGGCGTTATAGCTTTGTTTTACGCGCAGTTCTGAACCCGGTACTGTCTGAAGCAGGATCTGTCTATTCTTGCATTCATGAAAACACGGCGCAATTCACGTACGTAAGTGCATTCCTTTTTAGCGCCATTCTCCCGTAACTGGACGCGACCACTTACCGGTGATGCTACAGTCTCTTCCTGTAGGTATCAAGTTACCTGTTAATACTCGAGACTGTGAACTGCTGTGTTACATATTCGGCTCGGACTGGATTGCGTCGTCCGGACCTTGAATGACTCGTACGCGAATCGTTCACGAAAGCATCGGGGCTCTTGGTTCTGGCGGCACTCGACCGGCTGATCTCACGTTATTCCTGCATTGTGAAAATGGCGTTTTTTTTCACACGCAAACTTTGTCTTGTGGCACCCATAAACACTTACAGGCAGAAACCGGTTGTTTCGCCGTAGGTATAATTCTCTGGGAGCTGCTCAAAAACGGGAGATTTTGGGCAACGACCACAAGCAACTGATGCTTAAATTGTTAATCATCCGGTCTCGCGAACAGGCTTCGAAGTTACTTTTATTGCTGCACCTGCGAAATCCAGCTTCAGATGTACGTGTTGTGTTTTATATTATGATTTCCTGACTCTTATAATATACTGCCAGTGGGGTCTCCTGGTTCCAATTATTCTGTTCATTGCTTTCGGAATGCAGATATAGGATCATCAGTATGCGTAAGAATCGATCGTATTGCCATATACATTAGTTGAACAATATCGCCATTTTAGTGATGCGAAAAAACATATTTCCAAAGAACGAACACCATTAATGTTCTAATAATTCCATAAACATAAATGCAAATGTTTGAAAACCCTACCCACCTTTTAGTCAAAAAATCACAACTGTAAGTGTGAGACGTAAAGTAGAATAAGAGGTGCCAAATGGTTCATCGAAAGCGTCAAAACATAACAGGAACAAAGCGTGTCAGAATCCCGTATGCACATCCACAATTCGCACCCCTGCTTTCGCCTGGGTAACCGTCCCAACCCCGAATCCTCTACGTCATCCCACTTCCTGCCATCCATTACGGCATATTCTTAATTGTTATGGAGTTCAATTATTTTGATGTGTTATGGTTGATAGACAGGCAGATTGTCGTTGCCATTCGTATATCCGTGTCAACTGTAGCTGTTGTACGTCCCGAACAGTATGTGTAGCGTTTAATCCGGTATTCTGTTGATTACGTAAAAGCATGTTATTAATTTAATGGTGCATCATTAATTAAAGGCGACTAGGCATATGCTGGGTAGCATGTTTTCATACGGTGTGCTTCGGCATAGAAATTGCTCTAAACATCCCTGAATTATTAAACGGCGGCCGCCATTACTAGTGCTGTAATTATGAACAGCCGAGGTTTGAAACCAAAAAAGAAGAGTGGCGTTATGTGGTTGCTTAGGAAGCGAGTCTTGGTCCTTTATTTTGCACCTTCGTTTCCATTATCGCACACTTTGATGTGCGCATTATATGCACCGCGATATTCTTTTAAAATTCGCTCCTGAGAGTATCGTAAATATATCGCGGCTGCTTCCTTTCGCCCCCGAAGAAATGTTTTGAATTCGTTTAGACTCTCTGAATTCACTTAGGCTCCTCTTACGTGCAACCTTTTTAAATGGTAATTTAAGAAGCGAAAACAGGCAGCCCACGTGTTAATCAGATCTGGAAACTGCACTAGTTATCCGCCATACTTCCTAGAGGTGGATAAAGAAAACTCGATGGTTCTCGTGGTTATGAACAGTCAGTAGATTCATTTAGGTTGGAAGGTAGAAAAATAAACCCTTGTTCTTAATCCTTACAATGTTATGAATCCGTGTAAAATTGTGTACGGTACTTTAATATTTGTAATATCTGTTGTTTTTCATGCCGAAAGATAAAATGATAAAGAAATTCTTCTAGTTTTAACGTTCATTTTTGACACGGCATGGGAGTTGTCCTCATATATCGTGGTTAAAAGTCCTGGTGCCTATATCGAACTTACATGTCAGTATGTGTGAGAGTTATGTGCATAAACTTCAACTAAAGACTTATTGTACTGACCCGGATTTCAAGTATCAGTGACTTTGCTTGTAGAAGATGTATATAATACGCAATCGCCGATCAATAGTGTCAGAAACCAAGTAATTATGGCCAGGAAAGCGATCTCCTGGTGAAGGTTAAAGGGTATGCCGGTCTCCAGCCTCAGATACCTAGTAATTATTGCTTGGAGATCATACTCTTGCAGAGATGAATGAGTCGTAATCGTAAAAAACTAATAGTAAACTTATTGATCGAGATGTAACTCGCTGTTTTATATGCAATATCTAAAAAAAACGTAAGCGTAAATAAATATTAGCAAACCCAGGACAATTTAGTAATACTTAATGACGTCATTGTTAACAGTAAACACGAAACGAATTATTAGCTAACGACGCAGTTCATTTCAAGTAGATGGATTTTGCTGAATAGTGTTGTGTAATAATAATAGCCAACTCGGTGCTGCTCTTGGCCAAGGATTTTAAAGCAAGATTAATGTTTAATACGATTAAACACTTGTCGTTAAAACTCCAATCAAAACGCAATTTCCATCTCTCATCGATTTGTTGGTTTCCTGAGTCACCTTTCTCTCATTCAATGTTTTAGTAGCAAGTAGCTCTTACTCTGTTGTTATTAGATTATATTTTATGTACTGACTTTTAATAGAACACCGTACAATTCCCTTGTTTTGACGTTAAGATTCTACAATCTCCCTTAATACTGCTCTGATTCTCCCTCGCAACTAGTTATAGTTTTCATCGTTTCTGCACCAAGTCCGATTCACTCGCAGAGACAAACGGCGAAACTAATATTCCCTTTACATTTATCATATATGCAGATCGTATTTCATAAATATCAAATATCATGTAAAAATAAAAGTTGAACATAATATCCGTGGAACGTAAATCTCTCCAACTTTATCTTCGAAATTTATGTCTTATATATTTTACGATTATATTTAAATCTCCTCCATTCAGCGATTCTATTTATTAATGTATCGAAACGTCCATCATTTGGGAAATTTATGGGCAGAGAAGTCGGGCAAAAACCAATTTTTGCGAGCCCTTGAAAACAATGACGTCATAAAGCGGCTAGGAGCACGTTCCCCAAATAGGAGAACCTCCTTGGGTCCCAGTGCATATATAGGGCGCATTATGTGAGGGTCTTTACCTTGGCTGCCGCATTAGTAGCCCATGCGTCCCTCAGGACGTCGGGCGCGAGACGGGAGAATTACGATCGCTCCGGGAATTCGTACGACTAGTAAAGTTTGCTCCAAGATTTCGAAAAAGAGGGTACGACCGCGTTAGAGCGCACAAAGGTGACAATTTCTCGTCTTTGTGCCGCGGAAATGCTCGACATATCGTGCGAATTTGCCCACAAGTTTTCAGCCCTTTGAATCTTCGCGGGAATTGCCGCTAATGGCGTAAGAGGTTCGTTCTGCAGTTAATTTGATCCGAATATTGGGTCGTGGGAGCTGCGTCCTACAAAAAGTGCTCGCCCCGGACTAAATAAGTAAGCGTACACTGAAAGGTAAAATTAAAAGAAATTATATTAGCCTTAATGGACGCGGGCTACTGTAAATTATTAAGTAAGATTTGTAATTCGGTTTTCCTTAGCTGGAACGAGCCCGAATTAAAATTAGAAATCTCCCTGCCGTGCTACAGTTTTTCAATATTTATTTTTTATCGACCTAAATTCGCAAATAGCTTGATAATGGGTAATCAATATTTATTCCGTTTTTCGGTAAAATTGATTAATGAACAAAGATCAATGGATAGAGCGTTTAATACATACGTTTTATATATCACACCTCCGGTTCATTTTCTTTTCAAGATAAAACCCACGAAAACTACTGTTTCAAGAAGCGTTTCTATCATAATTTTTATATTGTATGTATATATGATTGATAACCGCATTTTACCTTGCGGTGTAGAAGCTGGTGCTTTATGCGCTTGTATCTGGTCAACTTGCCCCTGATTCGGGATACAAGGTTGGAGCGCGCCTTTTTTGCTTACGCAGCAACCATTGTGTGAGGTGTGTATCATGGTGATGTGTTGACCTTGTTACTCTATCACTTAGGTCTGTGGTTCTGAGTAGAACACAGTAAATTTGGTGCCCAACTGTGAATGGTCTCACCGAGCCCGATTCCGATCGCTAAGATTGCGGAAACCCCACGGGATTCGAACTCAGGACTTGCTTAATGCAAGCCTAGCGCCTACCCAACTGCGCCACGCGGCTTCTCTAATTTTTATATTTAAAATTAATAATATTAGGGATTATATTGAATGAGAATGAAATATTTTCACACAGTTTCACAATCATGATGTTGATGATAGGTAGATATTGTCCAAAAAACATTTACACAGGTAGAAATGACAAACAACGGAGTAGAGATGGAGAAAAGAAACTATTATATTGTGTTATGATGATATTAGGCAAATATAGTAAGAAAAAAAAATGATAGCCTAATAGAGCGAGAAATAAGTATGATCATCTCTGGGAAACCATATATTCATCAGTTGGCTTCAGTTACTTATTAACAAACAAGCAATAGAGGAGATCTTGTATTCATTTTTCTGTATTGTAATCTGGGCCTTTCTCTTATATTCTTTTCTGCAATTTGCCTCTCAAAGTAGTCTACTATGACTTGAAGAAAACAGAAGTATTATATCGTATATAAACTCTCTCAGAAACACAGTGTAATGTATAATAATCATGGTTGTATCATTTGTTAAGGTTAAATAGAAGAGATCGAAATGAGAAATAGGTGGGAGAAAATAAAACTGAAGCATTTATAGAAGCAGAAGAAGCAATAATAGGAAGAAAATAGACCTAGAATATAGAACAAAAGGGAGGTGTAGCAGGGCCACCTGCAGCGTCCATAAAATACCATGCGAAAGGGCCCACCAGTAGATCAAAAATGTGACAATTCAGATTGACAAGCAGTCCAGTTTAAATCAGCTGGCAACTAATTTTGGATCTAACGCTACGCGTGAGTTAGTGGCTGGTATCATAAACTGGATAATTAACGTCGCGAGTGACGAATTGCATCCGCAGTTGCAATATGAAAGCACACAATTTAAAACTCAAAAAGGCGCGCTCTAACTTTGTAACCCGAATCCGGGGCAGATTAAGCGTTGTACCGCCAGACGCACTATAAACACCAGTTTCTACACCGCAAGGTAAAATGAAGTTCCCGATAATACAATACATACCATACATTAAAACTCAAATCCCGGCGAAATTACACCATCTGCGAGCAGTAGGGCCTCTGAGGGCAAACTGTTTGTAGGCGTTAAACCCTTTTAGGGCAATAGTAACGGTTGCTCAAGGGTCCAGGAAATTCCATCGAGAACCCGCAGAAAAGGAGACCATAAAACCTTCTCGCTGACGCCGCTCGGACAATAGCACCTACCACTTTCGGCGAGTAGACGTCCGGCTTCAGCAAGACGGTAATAAAGTAATTCCAATTCTCTAACACAGAAACCGAACACATCGGAGTCCATCGGGCTACCAAGAAGCAATAAACCATCCACTGACGAGAAGCTATATAAAGATGGACAGGGAAGCGCCAGTCATTCATTCAGTGTCATTTATTCGGTTTACGGCTTTCGGCCTTCCGTGTCTGCAAGTCATCTAACAAATTTCGGAGTCCGCGACGAGAATAACAGCATTTTAATTCACAGCCGAAATAGCAGGGCACGTTTTAATATTAACACAAATAGTTCTTAAATCGTTCACTATGTATGTGTATTTGTGAATCAAGCTACATATATATAGTTATGTGTGTGATCATATTAAATCTTGTTAAAATAAAAATAGTTGCTTGCTGTTTCCCAATAAGTATTATCAGTTCCAAATACTAGAGAGGAATTCATCCAAAGTTCATCCAAAGAACCTCGTAAGCTTTAAAAATACTATTAAATGAGTGTATTGCACAAAAACGGATACCAACATCATGGAACAATGCTGCTAACGTCTTACTTTGCAAAAAAGTGACCCACCACAGCTAAGTGACTATGGACCGATAAGTTTACTGTGCCAAATCTATAAAATGTTATCAAACATCGATTGACAAATAAACTGGACTCATATTAACCCTTCAAATAAGCTAGATTCCGAAAAAAAGTCAGCGCAAATGATCATATCCAGGCTGTTAGAAACGCCATTGGGAAAACACTTGAATACAACATAGATCTTCACATAGCTTTTGTAGGTTACAGCAAAAATAATGAGATGCAATCATGGACATGAGGGACAGATACACGACGTCTTCGTAGATAACCAACTAATTGAAGATGGCGGCAGTTAGACATATTTAGGATATAACATAAAATTAACCAAAGAGCAGGCCTATCAAGAATAATTATTTAGACAGGCCTGGCCAGCCAGCTATTGGAAAGCTAATCTTCGTTCTTAAAAACAACAACAGAAACATCACAACTGCGATTAAGGCGAGAGTATTTCACGTTGTTCTATATGCCTAATCCCGGTCCTAATAGGTGGAGTAGAAATGTGTGCATTCACTTTCAAATCATTAATAAGTTTTTGGGTGTTACTGGTCCACGGGTGTTGATGACATTACCCTGAATATTCCGAAGTGAAACACTTTATGGAAAACAACAACCAATTATTTATTTAAACAAAATTAACTAACGATCACACACATATAATCACATGTAGCAAGAATTATAATTACATATACAAAACGCGCGATTAAACTATGTGCTAACAATTAGCGCGTTTTGATATTTCGACAAGCTATTTCAACGAACCGATTGAAAGTGACGCGGGTTTGACACGTGCCAGACGAGTCGGGTAGTCACGGAATGCTGACTGTTGTAAACCGAATTACTGAAATAAAATAGCTCGAATGAGATGCTGGCGCTTCCGTGTCCGTCTTTATATAGCCTCCTCAGTTGCGTAAGTGGAGGGTAGCCGCCGTTTCTTGCCCAAAAGGGTTGAGCGACTACCTGATGTTTGATCCCAGATACCCTGCAGTTCGCAAATGGCGCAATGTTGGCGAGATACGAGTTTTAAATTGCGTGCGTAGATATTTCTTTCAGACTTTGAAAGGATCAGTGTGAGAAAGGACAGATATGTATTTTTATTACCGATGAATTCAGTTGCATATTCATGGATTGTTATTGACTAGTGATTGTTCTTATCTGTCTCCCCAATTTCATAACGTTCACGTCAACTATTAAACCATTTGACCTACGCCATTTTCCTATTTATCACAATTTGTATTTATTTTTCAGTATCTATACAAACTGCACCTGACCGATAACTGCTATGCTGACTTGATGACCATGGTGTTAGGGTTTCTAAACTAGAGACTTTAAAGTGTGATCTATTCTGCATTGTCGATATAAAATGTAATGCAGCTCAAACCCCCGTAACGTAATGTTTACTTGGAAAACGGTGTGATATAAATAACAGAAAGCGCTTACCCCAAACGAAAGAGGCAGCAGAATGACAAATAAAATAGTTGTAGAAGTAGCATTTAAATTTTATTCGGTTGTTCATGTTAGGAGCACATAAATCTTTTCGTGCTGAAAACTCAGCCCTAATTTATGGCGTCTTCCTCCGATTTGCTGTTCTCGAAACATAATATTTGCTTTGTATGCGCTACCTGTCGTAACTGATGGACATTCAGACGGTTTTTGATACAGAAGCGTCGCGTCGTCGGCATTGTGTCCTTAACACAATATTCGCTTCCAGATTGCGTTAATTGCAGCGGCGCAGTCTCAAGTGGTGTTTTGTTAATTCCTTCTGGGGAGAGGAAGGTAGTTAGACTATTTATATGTTTTGTCGCGTAATTCCTAAGATGCCGCCGTAAAACCGAGTGAATTCATCAGGCTCCGTATTAACATGGTAAGCCAGCCTCAAAAGCATGATGTACGACGCGACTTAGGGAAACACAATGACATGCAAAACACGCACTGCGACAACGGAGGAGTCTTAGGAAGTGACGTCAGTATTCATAACTCGTTTTCCGTCCATCAAGTCTCATACAAGTCATATTTCAACTATTTTTCATTAGGTCGCAGAAGGCACAATCGCCTCATCGCGTATGCATTGTGGAACCACTTGTACTTTATTAGAAGGGAAGATAAATTAAAATGACTGCGGTGTTTCTGGCATGTGATGTATATAAATAAACGAGGCAGAGGCAGGGAAAGCCGCTGCTTCCTTCTCTTCCAGACTTTAGTTAGACTCCAGACAAAAGGAACAAATTCACTCATTTCCTCCTAAATTAAGTTCGTGCGGTGGCCATACATTATTCCCCAACAAAAGAAAGAATTGAAATCTCATTAGCGGAGTGCGTCATTGCTCCTGGAGTACATTGTAATTTCTCCCTCAGGCTTTCCTCTACCCCTATGCCCAGCAGGATTGTTTATTGTGGATTCCCGAGCTGCAGAATCGGTATCGATTGGTGCCGTTACTGACGAAACCAAAATCAAAGGAACTTGTCGGCCGTGCAGTACAAACGTATTGCAAAGCAATTTTGACAATTGAAACGGCGCCCCCCTCGCACATTGTGCACTGTCACGCAATCGCTATCAGCGCCACACACGCGGTGGCAACTGCTGCTGCAGGAAAAGGAAACGGGGGATTTTAAAACAATAATGTTATGTCCCGGTCTACATACGTGCAGCCTCTTAGCATTAGAAATGAAATATTTACGATTATGTCCCCGGAACGATAATGGAATAGGAATGTAAGCGAATAAAGAAGATAAATATGAATGATGTACGTGGCACGTGCACTTTTATGCCCTAAATTTTAACTCCGAATGCACCGTCTTACGCCCCGAATCCATTATTGTATCCGAGCCACCATTTTTACCACCCCTGTGGAGTAAAATCGCCAATAATTTATTTACATTTATATTCGCACTTCGCAGGTGGCTATTGTTGTCAGGATTTTTATAAGTGGAGACATCGTTACGATCTTGAGAAACCCCTTGAAAGTGATTCTTTGGAACATTGTTTAATAATTGATATAATTTAAGTTTCACGAAAAATCGAATTGTATATATGTATACTGCCATTTATAGGGACACTACACCTTACTGCTTGCCCTTAAAGAGTGTAACGAGTAGGTACTATTTTAATACGGACAGCAAGGATCGGTTTCACAATCATAAATTACAATGCACTTAAATTTAGTATAGTGAAAGTGCAGATAGATATTTAAAATTAAAAAAGAAAGTGGTTCTGTGGTGATAATTTAAAATTATTTATTAAAGTAGGCGTTGCAATCAATAGCAACCGTTAAGCAAATCATTAAAATCGATTTTGCCTAGAAGCTATAAATAAGAAACTGTCATGGTATGATTTAAATATAACCACAATTGCTGAAGAAATTGAAATAGTTTTTTTATTCGAAACTTATCCGTACTAATTCATAATTGGTGAAAAGTTTTTTTGGAGCCACATTATGTATTGATCGTAGTTTTTTTACTCCTTTCGTTAACTTATACTACAACATATACAACTTGATTCAATTTGTAGAAAGTCTACCGCTTTAAATATTGGTATAATGCGTTTGCTATTTTACTAAAGAAGATTCTTAGACAAAATTATTTTTAAATTTTTACTTGAAAAAGGGACATATGGTTATACTCCGTTACTAGCTGTATTAGTTTTGTGCTTTCTTACTTTCAATTCTGGCAGTGCACAACCACTGATTGGTTATTTTACCATACATTTACTACTGTGTGGCTATTAAAGTTCATCACAAGAAATAGATGCTATAGCTACAACCTGCATTTTTATTTTGCTATTTGATTATTCATATCAGAATTTCTCTAACTGGTGCCATCGTTACGATCTTGTGGAATTTCCTGAAATGAGTTGTATAAACTGCTTTAAGTGTTGGTAGTATGCGTTTGCTATTTCTGTACACAAGAGTCTTATGCAAAATTAATTCATGTTTTTACTTGAAACAGAAATATGTTTATACACCTATACTAGCTGTATTAGTTTTGTGCGCAACCGCTGATTAGTTATTTTGCCATAAATTTACTATTTTGTGGCTATTATAGTTCTTGGGGAAGAATAAAATTTATTCACGAAGCTATAGCTACAGCTTACATTTTTTACTTTGATATTTGATTATTGATATAAAAATGTCTCTAACTGGTGAAATCGTTATGATCTTGTGGTACACCCTGAAAATAAGTTGTGTAAACTGCTTTACGTGTTGGCAGCATCCGTTTGATATTTCACTGAACAAGAGTCTTAAACGCAATTATTTTCATGTTTTTACTTGAAACAGAGACATATGTTTATACAACTTTACTACCTGTATTAGTTTTGTGTTGTCTTACTTTAAATTCCAGCAATGGACAACCACATAATATCGCAGTTGCAGTGTTAGCATCCCCATTTAGTGCTACAAGGTTGTCTTTATTGGTTATTTTGCCATAAATTGACTATTTTGTAGCTATTAAATTTCGTGACGGATGACTAACATTTAACTTAATATCGAAATCAAGAAATACATGCTATAGCTGCAGCCTAAACAAATTTATGTCCTGCCAAGCCAGAGAAGACGCGACGGCAAATATATTTGAGCAGAGAATGTAAATTTATGTACTTTTTTTAATACTTTTTTCCGTTAAAAATTGAAATTCCCCTCATAAATGCAATTGAATTTGTGTAGCAGAAATAAATTGCTTTGTGTCGCCCGCTCTTAACGTCTGTATTTGTCGTGTATAATGCTATTTTCGACGCCAGTTATTTAATTTGATACAATTTCCATTCATTGTAACTAGAATAACCATCTCGGCGAACGCTTTCTCGTGTCTACATCTACATGCAGGTTTGACTTGTCTGTACAAGCAAATATTGCTCAAGTGCTGGAGCATTATTCCAAACATTAATGCACGGAATGCGCTGCTTTGAGAATTTCACCGAAGGAAGATCTCGACTCGTAGGTAAGGTATTAGTTTAAGGCAATCTTGATGCAGTTCTCTTGTATGCACACCTGAAATCTCTTAGCTCCAAGATGCAAAATGTAATCACTTTTTGTTTACATTCCATCTTTCGCTTTGAGATGTTGCTGTATCGTGATACTATAACGAAATTACACTGGCGGTAATTCTAAAAATAGGATTTATAACAATATTTTGATAACAACCAATTTTCGTTTATGTGTTCATATTATATAAGCGGAAAACACGATAGATGCTTTAGGGCAGGGAAATTGTTAATAGATTATTATTTATGTGGCAAAGGAGCTTGTACTTCATACAACGAATTTAAATGGAAATCACTGTCGATACTCGAATATCAAACTAGAGTTTATGCAACAATAGTAAACATTTCCCATATACTGTGTTTTATGCGTATACTGCCTTGCACACTAAACGACGTGTTCTCTGTTAAGTGAAAATTTAAACAAAACCAGAGTATTTACTAAAAACGTTCATCTTTTTGTTAAAGACAAATGAAGACGTCTTTTCACGATATTAGCCAAAGCTGAAGCCGTTGCACATATGGCACGATCGTGTGTATAACATCTATGACGACGGCCATACCACATTGAAAGCAGGCGCCCCAAAGAACGCATAGAAAGACCGTTTCTTGCCAATCGTATGCGGAAATATTGATAAAGGGCTTAAAACTACTAGAACTGGGAAATGTTCTTAATAAATATTATTATTGCTGGTATCCAGTATCACTTCTAACCCTTTACGTATTTAGACCGATATCGATTGAAATTAATTAACTCTTCCTCCTTTATTGTGGCCCATTCGAGCAACGTGTAGTTATCACTCTGCTAGATAGTAGGATTTTAAAAATGTCCGAACCAAAATTACTTTGTATTGCTTTGATATAGATATAAAATTGTTATATAAGTAAAAGCAATCAAATTATTGGTCCGATTTTTTGTTTTGAGGCCAATGTTTTACTGGACATACTGAGCGTTGCTGATAGAATAATTAAATAATATTTGTAGAAAATGTTTACTGTTTGTCAATAGATCCTATAAAATAGAATATTTCTGAAAGGGTTGAATTGTAAAATAAAAGGTATAAATATTTCAGGATCTGCCATTAAAAGAAATCCAATAAATCTCTGTTCAAAAACGATGCGTGTTATTACTACCAATAGCTTAGTACAGGGGTTCTCAAACTATTTTAGACACTGTACCCCTTTTTACCAACAAAAAGTTTTGGTTACCCCTTATCAGTAAGTAAACTGAAATATAAAAAAAAATCTTATACCTTTTTATTTCGTAGGTGTAGTTTTAACCTGTGTAACTCAATTACGCGTCATGTTTAACTAAAACAAAGAGATATTGCTTACATACATTTTTATTATATTAAAAACAAAAAGGGGGGAGCGGTGTACATCACATTAGCTGATGCACTCTGTCCACCCGTCTACCGTCGTGCCAACACTATATATAATTTTTGACTTACACAGGGCGAGTCAAAAATTTCAAAATTTTCAAAACCTTATATTTTCTCTAAAACTTCATTTTGGTGGAAAATTATACAGGGTGATATAAAAGGTCATTTTTTATGCAGCATTTTATTATACCCAATGCCATAGAAGTTTACACTTCTCCCGTGTGGTCTTAAGCACACAAATAATTTTTTCCCCTATTTAAATTTAAAGGTTTGTTTTATTTTTTGTTGGCCTGCCACGTACCACCTAAAAATATTCGCGTACCCCCAAGGGGTACGCGTACCACACTTTGAGAACCACGGGCTTAGTAAATACACAGGACTGATTAAGTTTAATTTAATGTCCTTGCTGAACTGATCTATGCGAAATTTATAAAAATTAAGTAATTGCCAGATACTGATAGTGTACCTAGGGTTCCATTATCGGTGAATTTTTGTAGTAAACGTTGGTTGCAGGAGATCGCTGGTCTCGACCCTTCGACACCAAATAATTCTGGCTTGGAAATCGATCTCTTGGGCTAAAATTTGAGTGGTTATGGTATACAGCCTCCTACTCCAAGTTTATGGCTTGGATAGCATACTCTCTGTCGTGTTATGTGATCAAAATTGCAAAATGCTGAATTGTAATTACAGCACATTCTTGCTAGTGACCGTATTATTTGCCTCATCAGTGTGACAGGACTTTTAACCAATATTTTGAAAGCTCTGTATAATTTTAAAACGAAATATTAACTAATGTTTCAACAAGGTTAAATCGATAGTTTACTGACAAAAATCAAATACAATTGACCTTATATTGCAAAGTGTGAGGACTATATATTTTGAACAAAGTTGGATTCAATCATTAATTAATATTTGTAACGGAGACGTAGGCTATAAGGTTCGGAACATAAATTTTGAACATCTTTACATAAACGCATGCTGTGCCTGCCTCTGTACGTCACGTTTTTATCGTCACCGATCGGGATTCCTACATCCTCCCATTCGTAATAGATCGATTAACCTGTGTGTTAGGCAGTATTCCATTGGCTAAGTGGTTAAAGGGTTTGACTAGAAATTAAATACCCTCTGGAAGCTTAGGTTCGAATTCTACCCGCAGTGATATTTTTATTATCGTTAGGAATTAATGTAATTCACATTACTAAGTGTTTCGTTTGATTGTTTCAGTCTTATTAGAAACATTAAGACATTAGTACTTATTTTATACATAATGCCTGGCTACACCTATGTGCTCGAATAAAAAGCTAGTGCTACATCACACAATCAATTTTTTAAACTTACGTTTTAGCTGGCATAAGTACCACTGATTCTTTATGAAAACCAAGTGAATAACTTCTTAGAAAAAATCTAAAATTAAAATTCACCTCAAATTACTAAATTCTACTTAAAATATGTTAACAATCTAAACGGCTTAATCTTGGTAATTTTCAGTCTTTTAAAGGCCGTATTAAGTTCATCTCTAAAAATTAGAGTAGCAGAAAGTTGGATCATTTACATACTCGTAGCTTACTTTTAGTATCTGTCGCGGAATGTAAAATCTGACGTTCTTCAGCGTTAATTGTGGAGCGAGTAATTTCAGAGGCGTTGAAAGAAGTTAAACGACCCTACTTGGGGCGGCAGAACTGCATTCAGTAATGACGATGCTTTTCCTGAAAAAGGCTCCAGTTTCAGGCTTGTTTTGAAGGCAAACTAAGTGTATTCATGAGGAGAATGCACTAAATGTTGCGCGAGCAAACACTCGAAAGGGGAAGACGGTGGCGAAATTACGTTTTTGTAATGAGAATAATCTCGTGCACTGCAAGAGAACAACGCTCTCTTAGTCAACAAACTTTATTTTCTTCTGTTGATTTCGTCTTATAACCTCCGGGTTCATATTTCGTCCATAAAAAGTTTGCAGCGCTGAAAAATGCGCGGGATGATGAGCAGTTCGGAGCTTTATTCAATAAAACAGTCGTAATGTCATCCGCGGCCGTAATAAAACATTATATTAAGTGTCTCACAAATCTATTTTATTATCAATCTATAAAACACTTCCTTACACTGTAATATCTTGTAACAATGTAAGAACACCGCCGCTAGTTATAACGTCACACCTAATCTCTTCCGTTTTCCTAACAAAATTGTGCCAAACAATAGGCTTTCAGAAAATTGTCTAACTCCGATGTAATTGTGTTACAAGAATTGTTAGCAAGCAGCGCCTCAACTGTTCAACTTCGCTTTCAATTAAATGTTTCGAGATTAATAAAATTGTTTCGCCCAAGTATTTACGTACAAACACAGGGAAACCTCTTTTTCCCGAATTTCCTCCGACTGCAGACTAGGCGCGCCCGGAAAAGTAGCAGGGGAATAACGGCTGGAAAAACAAAGAAATGCTGACTGGTGATTGAAGAGCTTAGGCCGCCGTCCCATTTAATTAAATCATAGAGTATTTGCTTTGATATAAAATCAGTAGACTTCGACAATTTAATTAGCGAAAATTCGCCTCAGGTTCGCCGATGCGCCCTACATTCTTCCATCACGTTCGGTTTTGCCGGTTCTTATGCCGCGAAGAGGGCTCAGCTTGTTTGATTTATAAATGCCGAAGGATTTAAAGCTCCGCGCGAAAAAATCTGATAACATAGAGCCCAACTTTATCGGATATGTTTAGGGAGCCTAATTTTATAATTTATAAATAAATCAGGCGGCCCTATAAATTTTTTCTGGGCATAAATCACGTGTTGCCCGCAGGATTTATCTCTTCCTGGGAGATTACATGAAAAGGTTTCCGAACGTTTAGCATTCAAGTGAACATAAATTTTAGGAAGTGATATTAATAAGTTTCAATCGCTCTCTGTGGTCCCGCCTTTAAACAGGCCACGCTACATTTAATCCAGTTGCTGTGTGCCTTTAAAAAATCCTGTGCTGATCAACCCAAATTCGCGCCTTTCTAAATTGGGAATGGTTATAAACTTCAGGATTACATCGTTTCCTCATAGACCATCCTGCTCTTGTCTGACTTCCAACAAGGTAACATTCTCAAAATAGCCAGAAAAAGACACTACCAAGTTGGCAAAAACTGCTATAGTTTAATGGTTTGCGACACAAACGAAATTTAAGTGTTATTAAACATAAGCAATACATTTCTAAAAAAACTAAGCTATATTTTACATCTTTTGTATATTTTGCCTGTAGCTTTAAGACCCGAAGAACCAGGGGCGACTGCTCCTTAGGGGCTGAGGGGCTTGAGCCTCCCCGCCGCCGCCGTCAAGAGTCTATCTGTCACTAGAAAAAGTAACTATTCTATCATTAAAAATATATTTTATTATTTATTCTACTGTTATATTCGTATCCGATAGCTGTTCGTAGGATAATAAAGCGCTCGCTCATAGCATTTGCATTGAGCAGCTGTGTACGAAAAACTGACCGCTGCCGAATCGGCGATATAGCAGTTTCAACGTGACTCGAGGGCTCATGATTTTTGAGCTGCCATCGGCGCAGACTTGCTTATCGTCACATTTACAAATATTGCGCCCCCGAAAATGTGATGCGATCCCAGAGTCGAACGGCCACCGCGCCGATAGCATTACTCCTTGGAAATATTGTGCCAGCTTTGGCTTTGAAAATGAATTGTAAATGTGGTGGGTGAATTAGAGTATTCTTATTTCATTGGGGGCAATGTTTGGATGATCTTACATAATGCCGCTTACAGTTGGAGGTATTTCGGTTGTTGCTTGCAGTTTATTCAAAAAATGGTATAGAATAGCATAACCGCTCTTAATGTTAATTTAAGCCCACCGTTAGATGAAAAGGTTGAAATAAAAAAACTTGGGCGGCTTACACTGGTATTAGATCTCAACCAGCAAGGTAAAATTGACAGTTCTGGAGCAATCGACGAAACCTGGTTAACATTAGGATTTAAACATTCCAAACATTTATATCAGCGGGAAAAAAGCAATAATCCTTATTCCATTTTTAAAGGTATATTATCGTATTTCGTTTTGTAACTATTATGTACCGTTGTATGCAAAAGTATCTGGAACAAGTCTTATTACTGATTTTCGGGATTTTTAAGTTATATGAAACTCGCTTATTAAAAATCAAGAATGACAATCTCAACTGATTGACTCTGACAGTATTGCGTGACAAGGTAACTTTCATATTAAATAAATCTATTGTCATGTTTACAAAGGGCAACACAAACTGTTCCAGATACTTTTGCGTACAATAATACATTTTGTATTGTATTATTATATCATATGACGTTTCCTTGTGGAATATGAAAACTAAAAATCATCGGCATATTTTGATTAAAACATCGACGGAATGTACGCGAGTCATGAATTATTATTTTTTGCTTAGTTATTATAAAAAATTTAGCCCCTCAAATTCAATTATCACGAGCCGCCACTGCGTAAGAACCGTAATTTATCTTGTTAGTAGTTTTCATTTTCTAGTGACTGCGACGATGATACGGGAAGTTCAGAATAGTAAAATAATAGTAATTTAGTTGTACGTGTACCCATATTATGGATTATTTTCCACCTACATTTCATAACTGTATTTTTCGATTTTTTCTTGAAATTGAGGTATAGTTACGTAAAAAGAAACCTCCATTATTCTCGAAATTTATAATACCATAAAGTACTAAAGAGTTGTTCATCACACTTAATCAACAATCTGTTTGTAATTAAAAAACTTAAATCCCTGTATATAAACGTATGTTTTGCCGGGGTGTCGGCGTCTCTGCGTCACTTTTTCATCGGAAGCGATCGGGTGCACTTCGTCCGCAATCGGCAATTGTTTATTATAACGCCACTGCGTCTTTTATAACACAACGATATGCATGTGCATATATTTGTCAGTCCTGGTCTAGCGCATAAAGCGCCTACCTACAAATAAGATCCCTTTTGGGAGCGTGGGTTTGAATACCACCGGCTGCATTGTTTTCTTTGTACAAATAAATGTAATTTGCATTATTAAGTGTTTCGCTTTACTGTTTTGGTATTATTAGCAACTTGAAGATATGTTTACCTACTTTGTACATAATTTTAAACAATTTTTGCTAAAGATATTAAAACATTTCCTTTCTTCAGTTACCTTTTTATTTCTAAATTAATTTCTAAAATTCAGAAATTATATAGCGTGAGTCCACATGTGCGGTGGGCTCAAAAGTTTGAATTATAGTTGCATACTTCCATAGTTACTGGAACTCGTACACATTACTAGTACTTATCCCCGTAGTCTAAGCAGATGCATCAGACATACTTTGCTACCAAGGGAATAGTGCATTAAGCTGGCTTAAGCCGTGTTTAAACTCATCAAATCATTAATAATTACAATCCAATATTCTTACAGTTGATGCTAGAAACTACTGCAAAATAACATTTTTCTCAAATATTTTCCACCTACTGCCACAACGATTTTCCATGTCGGTTCGGTTGCTCGCAGACTGTTTAATAAAGTAATTGTTTTAGTGTTCATTCTGATGGTTACTATATTTACGTACCCACATATCCACTTATTTTAAAATTGCTTTATGTGAAATGACCTCTTGTAATAAGGAATTCGAACGCACTGGGCGTCCAAATTGTATTTTGTAGAACCGGAGCTGGAGCACCGAACTATAGAAAGCTATGCGCGCAAGCTGGTCTCAACAATTCACAGCTTCCGCTCTGATGACTGTTTCTAAATAACGGAATGCGGTAGATCGTTTCGGCGATGCTTTTACTGTGTCGCTATTCGATGACGTGGGCCCTTCCTTCTGACTTCTGAATCGCCAAACAGCAGAACTTCGGAACCCTTCGTGAAATTAACTTGCCACTGTTAACTGTTTCTCTACTCTAGTGTTCCTCAGGAAATGTAGGAACACTCCCTCTTAGTTGGCGCTGGGCCACACCTTCAAAACTAAGGTCGACCACAGTGCAACTTTGCCTACGACCGAAGCACATACTTACTCAGGCAGCTCAAACCAGCTAGCGTACACGTTCGTGCGCGCTATGCGCAAACACATTGGCACGCGCTTAAACTTTTACTCACTTATTAACCTAATTATTAACAGCTACTAGCAAACGATAAAGAACATACATGTAGAATATAATGCGACGTCTCCACTAGCAATGCCATTAAATACTGTCTCCTATGTTTACATCTCAACACTAGTTACTCATAGACAGGTTCGACCTCGGTTTGCCTTACTGGAGACGAACGGGCAGTAGTGTTACAACTGCTGTTTATTCATGAAAATTTAGCTAAAAGTTATTGCGGCATATTAACGGGCGTCCCGCGGCAAATTTCATTTTTAAACTTGAAATAAATTTTTTATTTCTTCAAGTATTTTATTGAAAAAAATTACAAAATAGACCTCAATCTTTGGGAAATTATTTGTGAAACAGCACATCCACCAAATAACGCCCCTCACGTTGTACCGCCGCTTCTTCCAAACAAACTTGAAAATGCGCATCACACGCATAAGCATAGCACGTGTAATTCTACGAATTTTGCGGGTGATGTTCTGCTTTAACACATCCACAGTGGCTGGTACATTCTCGTAGACTTTTGATTTGAGATATCCCCACAACAAAAAGTCCAAAGGAGTTAAATCAGAGCTTCGCGGAGGCCAATTTAGAGTCCCTCTCTTAAAAATTATGCGATTCGGGAAAAGTCAGAACGATACCTGGAAATAATCAGTAACTTTCTGTGGCCTTCTCTTCGTCGTCGGATAATGTTTAACAGAGGTCAAGATATCTGATTTATGCAAGATAGGGCTACTCCTGATACCGCGAATATCGTAATGGCTTCGCCAACTTTTCCCGAATAGCATCATTTCTAAGAGAGGGACTAAATCCCCCCCCCCTGGTCCCAAATCGAAAGTCTACGAGAATGCAGCACCCACTGTGGATGTGTTAAAGCGGAACATCACCCGAGAAATTCGTGGAATTACACGTGCTATGCTTATGCGTGTGATGCGCAATTTTCAGGTTTGTTTGGAAGAAGTGGTACGACGTGAGGGCGTCATTTGGTGGATGTGCTGTTTCACAAATAATTTCCCAAAGATTGAGGTTTATTTTGCAATTTTTTTCAATAAAATACTTGAAGAAATAACACCCGCTACGATAATATAGTGCAAAATATATCTTAAATTTATTAGTCGCAGTTTTTTCCACGTATATTCGGGTATATTCCAACTGTTGTTACTCATTTGCTGGCAATTATACTTTTTAATTTGAATTTCTATAAAGATTGCATATTTTAGCCTCCCCAGTAACGGCAACGCTTTATTTTTAACGGTACCGGTACTGGAGGCACGTCTTTTAAAACTAGCGTCAATACTAACCGATCTAGAGCATTACTGAATGAGTTAGCATTAAGATGGTCGGGAGAATCTAATGAAAACCTTGATCGACAACCGTGATAACCTGATTTATATTGTTAAGGTGCGGATAATTATGTATAATGTATAATATAATTATGTACTGGTATTTGCCAGTTTTATAAGATTATCTTCAGGCAGGCATCCTCTTGGGCGTTCTTTTAATGTAATGGCAGAACGGTTGACTAGTCGAAAGGAAAGAAACTGCGACGTGAACCAATTTACGTATAAAAGCAGAAATTTAAACTTCCTGCAAGAAGAACCGGAGAGGTTAATGCAGAAATAAAGGAAACAAAATCGGGATCGACTTCCACAACCGTTTGTTTTCGAATGCTGGTCGGAGAATAATGCCGATTTTTTTTCACTGGACTTATTACCGCTCAAGTGTGATATCTTTTTTAAAGTGATAGTGTTTTCAGCTTTATCCTATTGTGTATAAACTGCGTTGTTTATAGCCGTCCTTTGTGCAGGGCGAAGATTTCTTTCGAACAATGGCGTCGCAACTTGGTCAGAAGTTATTTTTACTCTCGGGCACGTCTTGGCTTCATTCATGGAAGTTTTCCCGTCTCGAAACTGAATCCATAATGTAAAACACAAAGGTGATTAAAGTTTAGAATTTCATCGAATATTCAAAAGGAAACCGCTATGCAAATCACCTGAGCTGTTTTACAAAAACATTCGGGCTTTTAATTAAACATGCCCGTCTTAAGAACAACAAAAAACGTAATCCGATTATTGAAAATGCTTGAACTTCTTTGGAGGAAACACAAACAGTACCAGTCCGTAAGCTCTTACTGTTGTCAGGCGGACGCCTTCGAACAGGCGGATTTTTATTAAACGTTTAGAAAGTTTTATTCGAGGAATTTGAAATTAAAACTTGCGGTCACGAATCGCAAACAATGAATGGCTTTAGGTCCTATTCAGTTTGTCAAGCCGTGTCTAAAGTTCCGATCGACGGTCCTCTTCTTCTTCTTCGGCGCTTGGGTTGATGACCGCATTGTTGCCAAATGCGCGGAACGATTACTGATCAAATGAACTGCCGACCTTCGTCTCAAGTTCGTTTTATTTCAGCCGAGACGTGTCTGAAACAGATTTTGCCACCAAGTCATGAATTTATACCCGGCGACACATACGGAGCCCCGAGATTTTCACTAACTTCAAAATTACAACATAAAACTTCGTTAAAAGGAGCTTTGTGCCTGCTCGGCTCTACTGTGCCGGAATTTGCATAATTTAATGATAAATGCACTTACTAGGCAACGTTTAACTTTAAATTTAATATATTGAACTCGTCAAACTTATTTTGAATACTAATACTACTTCCGACCCCGCCCATTTTACAAATTTTCGATTTTTCTCGCAATCGCTTAATCAATCACGATCAATTCAAATTTATATGAAAGGTCTTATAAATCAACGTAACTTTTATAAAGACAGCAACCGCTTTGGCGATATAGAATAGTCGGAAAATTACGTTAGTAAAGGTGACACGCCGTTGGATGTAAACACGCCAACTCGAGAACGACATAATCTAACAGGATGATTTTTGCCTCAGTTGGCGTGAGATTGGTCACTTTTTTCATTGTATGTATATGTTATTCGCGTTACCAGTAATAGACATTAAGTGGTTGCATAACTACCCTGTAAGTATGGTGTAGTGGAAACATTCGTGGACTGCCGAGTCTGCGTATTACGTATTAAGACTAAATGTGTCGTAAGGAGCAGGCGCCCCAAAGAGCGCAAATCAAGAACCGCTCTATACCAACATTGTACCGACGTACTAGCGACAAGGAACTTGCACCGCCCAAGAAAATAATGAGCGTATTATTTTTAAAATTCAATAAAAAAAAGGTTTAGTGGGCTGTATTTGATGGAGACGTTTTAAGTCCGAAAGCATAAGGTAACAATTCAGGGTACGAGGTTTCTTTAAGTGAACAGCTTTAAACTTAAATGCAATTTTACGAAATCAATTAGGCTTCCTAACCTAACGCAACCTAACCTTTTTTCTTCGGAGAAGGGAATTGGATTTGAGCTAGAACCTTCATAATCCTTCAAAATACTACCTATTTGACAGTGCCGGGTTTTTACCGATTAAAACATATCCCCTTTCTCCATATTCTGCTCTGGAACCCCTGGTATGCATTACTTCAGAGCTTTGCAATTGGCTTTTACGTTCGCTCTCTAGATGTTTCGTACTTTCGTTTCTTCCCTTGGTGTCATTATCTGGAGTATCAGTTATCAGTTTTTCCATACCTTTTCATACTTTTTCGTTTCTTGATGTTATTGCTACCAGTTTGTTTACTGCTAACCTCCGTACTATATTTATTTCGCATGTTTGTCTTTTCTGTATCCACCTTTTGCAGCTGGACAGGTGTGTTTGGCGTCGTTTGATTCCTTTTGACAGTGAATGCACGTTTCGCTTTCTATCTTTCCGATCCGTTTCAAGTACTTTTGAAAACATCCGTGGGCGTTCATTATGTGGGTTATATGGAAGTTCAGCCGGTGTTTTTTGTTAATCAGTTCGCCCACGTCCATGCTCCCATCTTCTCATGATTTCTTCTCGATATTCTTCCTTTCCGTATCAGTTTTCTTAGCCATTTTCTTGTGTTCCACTAGTAATTCGATCGGGATCGTCATCAATAGCACTTGGGCATTCTCTAAAGATACTGTTCCATAAACTCCTATTATTCTCTGTATTGTGCCGAGCCTCGCTCTGTATTTAGCATTTCCCATCGCCATATGCCAGACTGGAGCGGCGTAAAGTAGGATGCATTCTGCCACTGCTCCCAAAATTCTTCTTTCCTTTCGTGTTCTCCCCCTAATATTGACATTAACTTATTCAATGCTAACACCGATCTGCTTGTCTTCTCGGCTATGTATTTCATGCGTTTACACAAATTAACCCGTTTGTCGTTTATTGACTCTAGGTATTCCATACTGTCCTTAGGTACGACTTCCATCACGTTTCTTCCAACCAGCATTACCGTTTCGGTTTTTTCGGGTACCGCTCCCATTTTTTTTGTACCTCTTTACGCCTATTTTAAAAAACACATTATTTGTTATGGTGCTCATTGCCCCCTCGTCTTTTTCCGTTACTACTACTGTAGATCGTCTGTGCATAATCCGTCGTATCGAGTGTTTCAGAGGATCGGTCCAAGAATCGATCCCTGGGTTATACCCGCTACTGGTTTCACTATTTTTCCTTGATTGCAATGTGTCTGCTATGCAGCTAGGTTTAGACTATACTAATTGAGTCGAGTACGAGCAGTGGATCGGAGCGGATGTCCCGCATCCCGTCGATAACAGTGCGATATCCTTGACACAAACGACATTAATACCAAACGCAGTGAGTCCAATTTTAACTATTTCTATTAATTGCCTCCAACAATAAATACCCATGAAACCAAAATGGATCATCAAGCCCCTAATAAGCGCAAATCAGAAAGTCTATCTCCACCAATTAATGAAGTTCAAAAGCCGTACGCATGGTCCGCTCAAGATCTCTTAACCAGCAATAAATACTATCTACCGCCACACCTGGAAACCGCTGTGGTAGATACACAATCTCCCAACGAGCCGCAAGAAACAGAATCTGCAACTCCAAAAATAACAATTCCACCAATTTACCTGCATAATGCAGTTAATCACAATGCGCTGATAGCCGACATACAAACTATTACAAAAGGAACATTCACCACAAATTACAATACATCTACTATACGCATCAATTAACAAAAGACGAAGACTTTCGCGCCTTAACTAAGTTTTTCACCGAAAATAAAATTGAATTTCATACATACCAAAATCCAAATGACAAACCTTTATCCGTAGTCATTAAAAATGTGCCGCTTTCCCTAACAGACCAGGAAATAAAAGACGAACTAGCAAGAAATGTACCAGTTACAAAAGTAACACGTTTATATACAAAAGAAAGAAAGCCTCTGCCAGTTTGCGCAGTGCAACTGACAAAGAATGAACAATAAAAACGTATATTCTCACTAAAATCATTAAACCATTCCATAGTAACTGTTGAGATAAGACGGAAATCTAAAAACATACCCCAATGCCACCGATGCCAGCAGTATGGCCATACAAAAAATTATTGTAGCCAAAAACCAGCTTGCGTCAAATGCGCAGGTGACCACCTACATACCGTATGTAAAAAAAAAACCACCGACTCACCAAAATGCGCAAATTGCGGAGGAGAACATAGTGCAAATTATCGTGGCTGTCCTCATCACATTAAACTTTTACAGCAACGAGCGAAAACCCAGACAACCACCCCAAAAGTCAACAATGTTAGAAATTCACAGGTGAACAGCGCACAGACCTTTGCAGACATTCTCAAAAGCGGTATTAATCAAAGTGGAAATGAGTCAACTTCACCTAATGAACCTATGCTGTCCAACAATCTCATACAACTTCTTTTAGATTTAATCAAACCTTATATTAACCAAATTAAATCCTTCATCACAACAACCGTCTTACCTTTGCTTATCAATGGACCATAAACGGAAGAAAACAATACAATGCCTAACGATCCTAAACTGGAATGCTAATGGAATAAAGAATCAACGCTCCTTAGTAATTGCTTTTCTAGCGAGATATGATGTCGATGTAGCATGTATCACCGAGACTCATCTGGATGAAACAATTAACTTTAAAATTCCTGGCTACCACGTTTACCGCAAAGACCGTAACTCCGAAATTGCATCAGGGGGAGTAGCGATCCTTATTAAGAGGAGATTCGTACACACACGACTTCCTGAAATCCCCAATTTGAGCATTGAAATAACATCAATCAAAGTTAAACTCGACGACAACAGCAGTGTAACAATTGCAAGTGCATATAGGCAGCCAAATAAAAAGTTAGTAGCACAAGATATTACAAAGATATTTGACACGACGGAACCGCTGCTGGTTATCGGTGACATAAATTCCAAACACACCCTGTGGGGCTGTAGAACTTCAAACCCTGAGGGTATTAAACTAGAAAATTTCGCGATAACAAATTCATTCCAAATCCTGGCACCAGATGAATATACGTATTATCCCTATCGAATAGACCATCAACCTGACACACTCGACATTATTTTGCAGAAAAATTTCAACAGGCCAGTTTTATCAGAGGGTTATAACTGAGCTTAATTCAGATCATCTACCAGTGCTAGTGTCTTTCACCAATAAATTATCAATAAAACAACCAACGCCAAAACTTATAAACGGCAAGATGGACTGGAATCGCTTTGAAGGCTCACTCGACAGTATATTAACCTGCCCTACAAACCTTAAGACTATACCGGACATTGATGCAGCGATCGACCAACTCACTACTACAATTGAAGTCAGTATTAAACAAGCCTGCAAACCAACTAACAAGATCTTTCCAGTCGATTACAACTACCCTCCGAGACATATAATTAATCTAATCAAAGAAAAAAGCCAACTTCGACGAGAATGGCAAAGGACAAGAAACGCATTAATCAAAAACCGACTAAATAACCTTACACACCGAATTAAAAGAGAACTCGACAACCTCAGAATCAACAGTTACAAACAACACATAGCCAACTTTAGTCCAGGAGACAGAGGCCTGTGGAGAACCACCAAAAAGATTTTAAATCACAGGGAAGAACTACCCACACTTTCATCAGAATCTGGTAGCGAGAATTACAGCTCAGATGTAAGAAAAAGCTACAGCATTTGCCGAACACTTAGAAAAGACCTTTACTCCCATCATCACCAGCACACCTACACACTTCAAACATGTGATAGATCACATTGAAAGAAATGCACCGAGTCCAGACAGAATTAAACCAACCTCGCCCAGAGAACTTAAAGACATTATAGACGCATTTTCAACGAAAAAGTCTCCAGGCCACGATCTTATCACAAACACAATTCTTAAACATCTATCCAAAAAAGCACTAGCTTACTTAAGCACAACCTATAACGCATGTTTGAGAATAGGGTACTTTCCACAGTCATGGAAACATGCCCATATTCTAATGTTTGCAAAACCAGGCAAAAATAAAACAAAATTAAACAACTACAGACCAATAAGTTTGCTGACTACTCTATCTAAAGTGCTAGAAAAAGTTATTCATAAGAGATTAACCGATATTACGGAAAACCAGAACATACTACCAACATACCAATTTGGATTCAGAAAAGGCCATTCGACACATCATCAACTTCAAAGGATAAGTGAACTCATCGAGTGCGGTTTTGAAAACAAGCAATACACCGCAACCATATTTCTAGATGTCGCACAGGCCTTCGACAGAGTGTGGCTTGAAGGTCTAAAAAAGAAAATCCTGGATATAGATGTACCTCTTTATCTCAAATCAATAATATTCTCGTTCCTAGAAAATCGAACATTTTCTGTTCGAGTTAACACAGCACTTTCAGAACCCAAAATATCAAGGCCGGTGTCCCACAAGGCAGCATCTTGGGTCCAATTCTTTCTGTATATATACATCCGATTTACCAGACATTAATGCCACATTAGCCACATTTGCCGATGATACGGCCATATTTCCCAGGCAGCAACGCTGGATAATGCAGTACTAGCATTACAAAAAGCCATAAACCAGCTTTCTCGATGGTTCCAGCAATGGAATATTCATGTAAATTCCGAAAAATGTCAAGCCAAGATATTCACGCTCCGTAGGTTCCACAATCCAACCTGTATACATGTCAATAATGAAATTGTACCTTGGAAACCAAATGACACAGCAGTCAAATATTTAGGCATCTATCTGGACACCCGGCTAAGTTGGAATTTCCATATAAATCAAAAACTAACCGAAAGCTATCACAGGCTCAGACAACTTTATCCTTTGATAAATAGGAAATCTGCCTTAAAAATTGAATGTGCTGTGTTATTATATAAAAGCTTGCTACGACCCTTGCTCTTATATGCATCTTCTATATGGTGTCACACATCAAAAACTAACCTACTAAAACTGCAACGTTTCCAGAATAAAGTGTTGCGGACTGCTGTCAACGCTCCGTGGTACTTCCGTAACTCTCAGTTGCATCACGAGTTAGGCATTCTACCCATTGACGAATATATTAAAATAAGTGCTAAAAAATTTATAATGAACTCAAGTGCGTGTAGCGGTGCAGTTTATTATGAACTATTTCGAATCAACATCCACACAAGACTGAAACGAAAACTACCGCAGGACATTGTTTTAACTGACCATGAAGATGGCTGAAAGTACCATTGTAATATTTCACTGAGATAATTAAGTAGTCTCTTTATGTCACGTCTGGTACATGTATATGTATAATGTATGTGTATGTATATTTAATTATAGTTATCATCTATGCTATGTATAACAAACAAGATTTGTTGATCTGGCAATAAATTATATAGTTAAAAAAAAAAAAAGACTATACTAATTATGTAAGTGAAAATGTTCAGTTCTTCTAGTGCTGTTGCGATACGTGCTGAATTGAAGGCGTTTTTAACGTATTATTGTGCATAACTTCTGATAGTCTGAGGCTTTTCTCTTTCCGCGTATGCGATGCCGAGGATCGCATTTGCAGCGCTCATTGTTGACCTGCTCTTCTTAAACCAAATTGACTGACTGACAGTCTGATTTTTCGTTCAAGTCTTTCTATCGCCCTTCCGTTTGTTACTTGTTCTACCAATTTCCTCATCATGTCGAGTAGACATATGGGCCGATTGGCTGGGGGTTCTTCCGAGCCGCGTTTTTTGATAATGCTGCTATCAGTTTGACAATCTTCTAATGTCCGGGTATTTTCTTCTTTTATTATGTCGTTGACAACCTGCAGGATGTAGTTTGGACTAGAATTCCTTGCTGTCTCTACGATTGTTGCCGGTATTTAATCGATACAGTTGCTTTTTTGATCTTCAATTTGCACACTGGCAGTAACTCTTCTTTTTTATCTTTGTTTACCCACTAAATATGGATTGCTTTAAATATTTTTAGATTTTATCGACTTTGGGCCAATTTAAACATGTTGATATTCTAAAGTAATCCCTCCACCTCATCCTTATGCTTTCATTGTTTTCTTCTGGTTTTGGCCTTACAACTTCTCCACCTAATTTGTATTGTTTTTTCTGTATTTGACCGTACTAATCGTTTCTTCTTTTCGTATTCGTATTTTAATGCTTCTTGTGGTATGCAGTTCATCGATCAGTTTGTTCATATGTCTCCTCCAGTTTACTTTGCATTCAGCTGCTGTTATTGACTACAGATTGAATGTTTCTCATTGGTCTGTATTTTTCCTTTGCTCCTCGTGAACTACATATTGTATTATTGACTTTTTTAATCTCAACAAGAATTATTATTAACCGCAATAAATGAATACTATTAGAAATGTAATTGGTAGTAGATGGCCTATATCTTTTCATATGATGTTGAGGGGAGAGACATACAGAAGATTCTAAAATGATGTAAAATTTACCTAAAATACAGTGGAAGATTAATAGCAAATACATACTTGAGAAGTGTTATTCAATATAGCGGGTGTTACTAAATGTGATAATAAAATACAGAGTGTTGGACTGTAAAAAAGTATGCAAAATCTGTCGCTAAGGAGATATTAATTTTTATGTACACAATTGAAATTTTTGATAAATAAAACATGTAATAATTTTGTAAACCTGAAATTTTGAAAATAAACCCTTTTCTGAGGTGAATTTAATCTATTTTGGTGTGAAAAAGGGTCTACTTACGATTAAATTGGAGAGAAACTAATAAACGAAAATTTTCAAACTTCAACATAAATAAGATATGTAGAAGACTTGTATGGTAGGAGGAAAATAATTTAAAATATTACAGGCATTCGAAATAATTTCTGGAATTGGATATTGATATTGAACTTAGTTACATCTTGTGACTTGGATAGCGTCAGATGTATTTACTGGGAATAGGACATGGCACGATTCTTGGAGTAAGAGCCTTGGGGAATTGGAAGTGGCTTTTCATCTAAAGGATTTGAACTGGGCTGCACTTTGGTTAGAGTGACATTTTGAGAGTGACACTAGTTGAGGTGACGTACTGTGGTTTCTGACAGATACGGATTCGCATGATTTGAATTGTTAACATCTTGTTTGGAAGGGATTGTGTCTTCACTGCTGGAGAATTTTGTTGAGGTTCGTGTTGCTAAATCGCGTGCTGATTGAGAGTTGGAAGGAGGTATTTCCGAAGCTGTTTGCAGTTCTTGGTCATAGGGTGAGCTAGTACTGGGGTTACTCATTAGTTGGCAGACATTTGGATCTCCTAAAAGGCGGATTAACTTTCTTTGGACGAACTGTAATCCCTGGTATCTATTGAGCAAACTAAAATAAACAGTAATTGAGTGAAGTGTGGTAATAAAATAAAAGGACTACTTACTATTTGAGGTTTATTGAATGACAGGTATTTGCAATTGATATTCCATGTACATGATTTGAAGTGACACTGACGCTCATTGGGGTTGTCACAAAAATTTGACATAAGTTTTCATTAACAAATGATTTTTCAGAAATGGTAAACTGTCTTGATATAGCGTGAACCGACTTCTTTTTGGGAGTACATGTTCTACTGAGCTAGTAATATTTCATAACTAAATATTAACAATTTATAAATAATGGGCATAAGAAGTACTTGAATTCATCTTAATTGAGAATCGTTTTTAAACTAAAATAGAATTCGTACAGTCAAATGTAAAATAATTACATATCGAGCGCATATTGCAGTGTAGTCAATCAGTTTATAATTAAAATACGTAAAGTAAGGTTTTAATAACTTTATTAAGGAGGTGTGACTATAGGAATATATTAGTAGATCATAGCAACAACGCAAAACAAAAACAAATTCAGTAAGTAAACACGTTTATCAAAATAGTCGGGTAAACCGGTGCTGAGATTCATTGTACGAGTTAACGATGTATCAATTTCTTTATTTTTCTTCGACTCGTGCTGAAGCAAAATTCCGACAAAATATAAAAGTCTACGAGCCTCATACACTTCGGTAACGGTTGTAATTTGCGGACAGGAGCGTTTGCATGCGACACGGAGCCTGCGAACATTCCGTCTAAAACATTAATTAAGACAGAGCTGCCACGTTTCCAAGGTACTCGTTATGTTTATGAAGTTACTGAAGAAAAATCCGCCATCAACGGGCACACTTGCCGTTTGTGTGAGCTTTTAAATGTGCACGAGCCCTTTCCCCGAATAAGACGTCGCAGTGATGTGTCTGAAAGGAATTTTTATGGCTACCGAGACACAATTTACGCCAATTGCTTCCAGCGTCTTAAGAGTGAAATATTTTCAGTCGATGACTTCAGTAGCGCTTGTTTAAGTATAGTTTGCACGACTATATGTTGACGTACACTTTATAGTCGCCGGTATACTGAGATGAAAATCAGGTAGGGTCTAAGTCTAACAAATTTTAATCAGATTCTTCTTTATAACACTATGGTAATCTCTATATATTTTTATTTAAACGTACAGGCTAGCTAAAATGAACTGACCGAATTCTAATCCGGCTACTTGGATTATCATACTTTACAATTGCATTAGCGAACAGGACGCAGGATTCAATTTCAACAAAGCTTAAATGTAGACTGCTTTGTACTCGAATTCGGCCAGTTTATTTTAGGTGAAATATACCTCTATTTAGCACATTTAAATATTAAAGCGAGTGATTGCGGTAAAAATTATGCAAGAAATTGTCGTTTCACTTAGTTTATCATACACAGACAATTTTTTTGCATTTTACTTGCATCATGGATTTATATGTTTAGAACCACCCGTAGTAAGCGTTCTTTAAAATGAGTTGTATTTGGTTACTTATATTGCGAACGATTGACCTTCTAAATCTCAATTTTTAAGCTCGAAAACAAAAGCTTCAGAAGAGATTTAGAGCATCTGATTCCTTTGGTATGAGTATCTTCTACAATCATTTTAGTAAGTGACTTAGAGGTGGTGTTGACTGGCAGGACCAGATTGGTAAGTTTGGTAGTTACTGAAGGAATGGAGATTTCGTAATTGGAGGCTTGTTGATGATTTGAAGTAGGATGATCTTTCTGAGCAGGGAAGCCAAGCCAAACCTTCCTTTTAAGGCATTTATAGTCAACACACAAAGAAGTGAAGACAGCTTTGATTAAGACATTATTGCTTTATTCAAAAATAAATTCTATATTTATACACTAAACTATATCTACGGCTCTAAACATAATCGTGTGATTATCCATATTAAAAGTGCTATATTGTCGATTCAGCATGACCTAACATGACTGATATTAAATGTGCTGTATCATAACTTAAATTGCTGAAACTATACCGCATAAACAACAATAAATGATGTGACACAACTTAACTACTTTTGGGTACATACTGCATTCCCTCAGTAATAAAATATATGTTTTACGCGAAGGTAAAGCAGTATTATTAGTTTCTTTTTCTTCTTCCGGTGACCTACCCATTCGGGATGTTGGGTATCATTGGATATCATTGTTTTATTCCCATATCTTCTGAATAGTTCTGCCAAAAAGAGCTCAAACCAGTCTCAACTTTGAAACACATGGACGTTCTGGGTCCCTTCTCCCGTATATTTTCCCCTGCATCAACAGTTTAATTACTCGTAATATGACCTTTCTCGTTTTGATGATGTTTAGCAGTTCTTAATATTGTCCATTCCATTCAATGACATTGTTAGTAGCCGACTATATTCACATTTCAAAAGCATCTATCTTTTCAGATGATTTGGCCCACATCCAAGCTTGAACTAGTAATATCGGGTATAGATAGAATTCCACAATACTGGTTTTCATGGCTAGGGTCAGGTCTCTACTGCAGATCAAACGTACGCATACTTATAAAAATGGATATTGCCTTTTCTGTGCGTGTTGTTATTTTTGCGGCAGGGTCCTATTGTTCGTTGAGGTTACTTCCCAAGTAAGCACATTTATCAACTCTCTCTATCTCCTGATCTCCCACCGTTAGTCTGCGCTACGCAGGTGTATGTCCAATAACGACATCGTTAGTCTTCATATGTTTAGTTCCAAGCCGTATTTTTCAGTAGAAGCTCTTACGAGATTTAATAGCAATTTGATGTTAACTGGATTTGTGGCCAGCAACATGGTATCATCAGCACGGCGGATGTTGTTTAAATATTCCCCATTGATCGTGATGCCGATGTGTAGGTATGACAATGGGTCCGAGAATATTCCCTCCGAGTAGATGTTAAATGACGTGGGAGACAACACACAACCCTGCTCTTCCACTTTGACTGGAGCTGTCTGACCCCAGTATAGATTAGTGATTATTCTGATGTCCCTCTCATTTATGCCCGATCTATTCAGTACTGGAACTATTTTTCTGCATGCATCTCTTAAAATCTTATATTTCAACATGTTTGCATGGAAACCAGCATTGTGGAGAGCGCCTTCTTTGTGCCCATGGAGTTGTGTTGTGAGGCTGATCGTTTTATTCTTTCCAAGACCTGGGTGTTGGTTTCTTTGGCAACATGGCGACGGTCGAGAGCAACCAATCATTGGGAACAGTACCTGTTTCGTAAATGGCGTTGAAAAGTGTTGTCACTTTTGTGAGAGTCGCTTCAGAGACAATTCTTTGAATGTCCGTTGGTATGTCGTCTTGTCTTCGTATTTTTCCATTTTTAGACCTCTGTAAAGCACTTAGCATCTCACGCTACAGTGTTGAAGGCCCTGAAGCGCCATCTATGAGATGTTTCTCTCTCCTACTGTCACTGAAAATCTCCTCCATGCATTCCTTCCATTGTTCCTTGTTCCCCAATAGTTTCTGAAAGCGTTGTTATTGTACTCTGATACCACCTGTTGAAAAATTTGTGACTGCAAATTCAACAAAACATAATTGTTGCGACCCGAACCTTACGGGCACAACGAAATACCGGCGGAGAATCACGCAAGTCGTCGCGGTCGTGAATGATTGAACACAACGAATATAATTGTAATAACACTTTATTTACAATATGTACACCAATGTAACACTAAAAGCGGACTGTATAATTACAAATTTAAACTTGCCGGTACTGATTATAGAGGAGATGTATATCTCTCGGTGTCTTAACGTGACTCTGGTCGTGTCTGTCTTTTCGAGCCCAAGAAAACTCGGACACTCGTTAAACCACCCCTTTAGGAGTAGGGGGAAGGAATGGTCGACCATCGCAAGAGAGAGCTGCATTTCGCCGAAAGCTCTAACAATAAACTAATGACATCCGTTTTAAATTGCAGATGGTATTTACAAATGACATGCAAATCCAAGATTAGGATCTTAAGTATGATAGATTGCTGGACAGCGGGAGATGAGCAAGACTTAAATTAACCTGGCTGCAGCTCCTAATGCCACGAACAATTTCTAGGATTATTCTCAAGTAAATATTAAATATGATGCTTCAACAATAATTTTGAAATGAAGATTATTACGTTCTTATCGAAGTAAACTGCTTCAAATTAGATATGATTAGTAATATCCCTAGTGCATGCCAAATTGTCGATAATTTTGTCGACAAAATTAGAATCAATTTGGTATGCAAGAGGGGTATTTTCAGACTATTTCCAGAACAAAATCAACAGGGTCCTATTTCCCCGCTAATTTGGCAGTGGTTTCGCTATATAGTAGGGAAAGTGGGAATCTCTTTAATCCACTCATGCGCGTCAGTAATTAGATGACCAGGAAAGTTGCACTAGTGCAAATTATCGATAATTTACATTAGTGCAAAATTATCGCATAATTGGGATCTGATTAGATGAATCTCAGAAATTTAAAATATTTCATTGGCTTAAAGTGTGTGAAGGAATCGTCAGGATAATATATGTGTAAACAAGATTACTTTGCACTTCCCCATTTCGATCACCGGGAAATATTTCGGAGATACCAAAGTTTCGCTATATTGTAGAGAACAATTAATACCCTGCATTATTGCCGCTGTTTAATTATACTAATGGAAGATAACCAGTTTCATATTACAACCGATTCACTGGGGCTTCCTAATAGTTTGCAAAATTTAAATGTCAATTTACAAATTATCTTTTGCATACATTATTTGCGGGTAATAAAATAATATCGTCATTTTATGATTTTGGTTGTTTGTATCGTGTGTTTTTCCTTTCAGTTCATCGGCCAGTTTGCTGCAAAGCTAAGTTTCATGACGTTGTAATAGCTTCGTTATTGCAGTTGTATTTGACACGATCTAGTAAACTTCAAGTTTTTTTATTTCAATCATTGTTTTCATCAGATGCGAAATATTTACAATGGATCTGCTTTCATTGTGATCTGAAATCCAAACATCTTGAGATTTAAAGATTTCAAAATTTTAATAAATTTTTCATTCGCCAATTTCTGTACAGCTCCCATTTTTTTGCTAAGCAAAATTTGGAGTTTTCTTGACATCGAAAGGTATTCCTTGTTCTGTATCTGATTCCTCCAAACATGCCCGGAAATGTGCACAACTTAATCCATTAAAACTGTCCTGCAGGCAGCCGAAGTTATCAGAAGTATTAATAGAGTTTGGTTCCAAATGACGGATTGAATGAAATCATTTCTTGTCCCGTTACAGCCCCTGATAACTAACTTTTGTTCTCATCAATCGCCGGTTGATCGCGTCAGAACTGTCACGTCGTGTTTCGAATGCCTTCAGTTTCGTACGATCATGTCACGGCGTTTCCTATTTCGCACACGGAAATTAATCCGGGCCATCGCCGCAAATTCTTCGCGGACACTTCCGTTTATTTGCGTTTATTTCTGCCGGCCGTCTGCATTCCACCGTCTATTTTTTCGTACTCCTCTCCGGCAATTTCGAAGTTACTAGTTCCTTTTATTTTATGCAAACACCTTCCAATTGAATATTTTGCTTCATGTTTACTTTGTTTTCAGACTCGAAGTTTAATTTTCCTGAAAGTTCTGGGAGATCATTTTCAGTACCTAATTTTAAATACGGAACTTTCGGTTTGCTTCCTTTAAGCAAACGATGTAAATTGAAGGCATGCTGCACAGTACCTTTAATTTGGGATTGTCTAATTTTTAATTGTAAAAAGCAATATTTAAAAGGGAATTATTTATGAGCACATTTGCAAACTGAGCTCTGCGGAATTTTAAATTGTTAACAAAATTTATGCAGAGTGGCTACACTATTTCAACTTACAAAAAAACTTTGGCCTTAAAATGAAAATGGAGTATGGCGTCTTAAACCTATAGTTTGCGAGACTTTGTTAAAGCAATGATTTCTAATAATTTAAATGAGTCTGGGATTTACAACGTTGGTAATAAATATACCAAATTAGCTCCCGTGTGGCTGTAGCTCACATACCGAATACTGATCCAGGGCGCCAGATCCAACGTCCCCGCCGATTGACACACAGTCGAATTCTTTTGTCGGATCACCCAAACGCTGAAGCAATAACAAAACTAAAAACCCAGGCAAGCAGCCAAATATGAAGCAGAACAAGTTTATTAACCTCGTTAACCAAAACAAAACAGGGCAACATATCAGAATAAAAAATGTACGATCAATTATCAACATAATTGAAAATAAGAAATATCGGAGCCATTATGTATGAGTATGATGTAGAATATCAGTTCGTCAATAAAAACAATTCAAACATAATGTTGTAAGGAATGTACGCACCAAAAAATATGTTCGATAAATAAGTTAAAGTAAAAAGAAACCGGATAGCGAAGTTGGTAGAGCGCTGGGCTTGCATTAAGCAAGTCCTCGGTTCAAATCCCACGGTGGGGGGAAATTTTCCGCAGCCTTGGGAATCGGTATCGAGTCCAGTGAGACCATTCACAGTTAGGCACCAAGTTAACTGTGCTCTACTCAGAATCACAGGCCTAAGAGAGAGTAACAAGGTCAACGCACACCTGACACAGTGGTTGCTACGCAAGCACAAAAGGCGCGCTCCAACTTTGCAACTTGGTAACATTGGCCAAGTTGGGCATTGTATCATTAGACGCTAAAGCATACAAAATACCGGTCTCTACATCGCTAGTAAAAAAGAGATTATTGATAAAGGTTATTGATAATACTGATTATTACACACAGCTGTCACATGACTAATGTCATCCAATGAGAACCATTTGAAAATCGACCAATACCGAATTGATTACCTGATAAGCGCCCTTGGACTGCTTATCATCCAAGGGATGATTATCCACTCCGTGGAGGGTGTCATAGTTACAAATAGAAATAAATGCAAGAAACAAGAGTTTTTTGGCGTTATTAGATACATTTTAAATCATAATTCGTATACGGGTTTTGTGTAATAATCTTCAAAATTAAGCACGAGCAACATATTTACATATAATTTTACCCATGCGAAGAGTCATCGTGGGTGTAATAATGTCTTCACTAACCAGATCTCTATCGAATAAATAAATAATAATACTTTAGTTTCCTAGTCGCGGGTCACCAATTTTGTGGTTTTCGCTACTGGATCTGTTATGTTGTTTATTACTGTGGACTTAAGTTTAGTAAAATACAACCGTTTGTGGAAAACAATAACATTCCTTTCATTTCTTTAAAGCCCTCGAACAAAATACAACATATACAAATTCGATATTAATTTAAAATACAAATACGAATTTGAGTAGCCTGGTTTTCGATACAGAATTAATTATTAATAAAAGACTCTGGAATCTGACCTCAGTCTGGACTCAACAAAATTCGTCGGAATATTACGAAAACGTTAAGTCACAGTAAAAGTGTAAGTGATAAGTGATCCCGAAAACTAAGCTACTGCCTTTATATATGGAGCGCCTGAATGGAAAGGACATTCCCTATTCTATTGAGTACAATAGGATTGTCCAGCTCTATTGTAGTACAAGAGGTTGAAATCACCGGTCGAAAAGAACTTTCCCCCTTTCGAGCGTTTACGGCTGTATTGTCGACCGGGCTTGACTCTCCTTTTTCAACTGGTTTATTGTTATTTGGGATAAAGGGTTTTTTGGCCGATATTCGTGCGTTTACGACATACCCCGGCTGTGGTGAAAATTGCATCGTGAATGTTTAGAGAGTTGATTGTTCAACTCGACGACACAAATCACATTTGACAATACAGATCTATTAACTTTTTCACCAGACCTGTCACATCGCGAATTTCAATTTTTAGCTGGTTTAGCACTGCACTAGTGTCACATTTTATTTTATGGCCTTCTCTTGCACGACAGACGTTTTCAGGCCATTCATCGCCACTACGCTACAATACGACTTGTATAACTCAAATCTTGAATTGGATTCACTAACTATGATCCATATTAAAAATCGATGAAACATCGAAGTCGATCTAAATTAAATTCGAAGCAACTTAAAGTTGCCTTGTGAAATATTGCAATCACTAAAATCGAAAGTGTTAATATTTTAAATGTCAAGAAATATGACAATTAATGAATCTAAAAATGGATGAAGAACCAGTAAATCGTAGTTTAATGGATTGAGATTTCGCGAGCAGCTAAATTAAGATGGCATACTTTTAAAGTATGTACACAGTAAAATCGATGGTTTGTTTGTTTGTTTATTATGAGCAAGGCCTATGCAAGCGCAGTACCTCAGACCCCGACTACTTTCCTCATATGGTCACAGTTCTATTTTGCTGAGACTGAGGAGTGGCAAAATCGATTTATACTCTCCACGGATAGCAAACAATCTCGAATTTTCAAAATTTAGACTGACACACACATGTATTCAAATGATTATTACAAACAACTGTCAGATGACTGATATCAGCCAATGAAAACCATTCATTTTTTGAAAATCGATCAATCTCGAACTGCTTAGCTGATAAGCGCTCGTGGGCTGCTTACCAAGCGATAAGCTCCGTAGGGATGATTAGCGACTCCGTGGATGGTGTCATAATTAGAATTAGAAATGCAAGAAACAAGCAATTTGAGTTTTTTGGCATTGTTAGATCAATTTTAAATCATAATTCGTATACGGGTTTCGCGTAATAATCTCCAAAATATAAACGCGGGCAACACACTTACATATAATTTTGCTCGTGCCAAGAGTCGTCGTGCTGGTTGCCCTTAGAAAACTGCCCTCGGGCAACCCTCGGGACAGTTTTCATTGCAACCAGCACTCGACCCTTGGCGTGTGCAAAATTATCGGTAAGTATATCTCGCCCTTGTTATATTACTATTGAAAAGTACATAAACGAATATGTTAGCAGAGTGCACCGATCTGACCTGGTATGATGCTAAAGGTTTCAAAGTGGTATATGCAACCCTATCTATAATGTTAAGCAAAAGTCTTTCATTATTTCTTACTGAAATTAAAAGTGTAACAACTTATCAAATAATTGGTTATCAAATTTTCGCTGTAGACATAGTTGCATAACCTGCCGTTAGATTATAACCAGCTTTAGTTTAATTATAGTCTTTTAATTATAAACTTAATTGCGGAAATTTGAAAATATTTAACCGAAGCAGTGCTTGGAAGTTCCGGCTTTAAAGTGAGAAATTTTAAATACCGTTACCTAAAGTGCACTAACGCGCAACTAATTTGCTAAACAGTGGCCTGAGAACATAACTCACGGTCGCCAAATTGCACCTGTTTTTGCACGACTTCTAAATTACACCGTTAATTTAAAGATTCTGTTAGAGCTCATTGTTTTTGCTCATCAGTGACAGCTTCGCGATAATTTGAGCACGCCTGGGAACTCACTTTTAGTTATGGAAGCCGCGGATTGACAGCTAAAAACGGACCGGTCCAAAACAAACAGTCGAACTTGCGAGGGTTCCTCTAATTAGGAAAGTTTGGTGCGCTGAAAAATTCAGCTTTAGGTTAGTGGGAAATTCCTTAAATTCGGGTGAAAAAGAGCAGCTTCAAGAGAAATTTGCATGGAATAGACAAACTAGGAGAGCGTGTTTCGAGTATTTCCGTCCATCCCTTCGGCATATCTCATTCGACCATTTCGTGATTATTTGCGCCGCTACAGTCCCTGCTCCAGAATGTTAATGTCACAACTTTCTATAGAACAAATATCCTCTAGCAGGGTGAATACATAACATCGGCCAGGTGGATGTACTATTAGATAGTGTATAGTTGGAAACAATGTTATCGTGGCGTGCACGGTCCCCATTATTGCCTGTGAGTCATTCCAATCACATTCTCTACCTACCCCAATACACCTCGGTCAACCCCGAACCGCCCCTACATTGGAAACTGGTCGCAAACCACGAAGCGTTGAGATTATTATTGTTTAGTATTAAAAGATTCGAACATTTCTAAGCTTTTTAAATACTAATTTGGAGTAAATCACATCACTGATGATGTTTTTTGTACGATTAACTTGATAAGAGGCTTCCACGAATGGGGCCCCCAATTAATCCACTGCGAGTTCCGGTTCAATGGGATTGCCGGGAACTGCCACTTAATAACCCTAACTTGGGTTCAGTTAGTTGTTGGAGTGAAACAAGACTTAACAAACACGAGTATATTGAATAACAACGATTACAAACGTCACTGATGGACCGATGGTTTTTTACAAAAGCTTCAACTGTTGTGACACGCTTGGATTGGCCACGCGAAAATAGCGAATTGCGCGTAACCGTAACACAAAACAACCTGGAAACGTCTTTACCAGGGAGTTAGACCGAAACGCAAACTAGCACAAAGCATAGCTGAACTTGCTTCCTCGAGGCTCTGGATCTAACTCACGCTGAATTTACAACGAGCCGAACTCGCCAATTCAAAGAGGGGCAAGCTCAAACACTATTGGCTGAGGCGATCCTGCGTAGCCAATCGGAGCGTCGCACGTTATTTAGGAAAAATGCTTATTCTAAGAAACCTTAATGCTAAGCTCTCTCAATGAGGCAATTGAACGAAATCCATAAACCCATGATTCCCAAATATGCTAAGTCGGCTTAAGTTCTATTAGAAAATGTATCCATCCGCTTAAAAGCCATTAAGGGAAGCTTACAAATTCCTTTCCAACATTAACAGAGGCAAACAAATAGGGCAAGATGCAAACTTGACTTTACCACGACCTTTGAATGAGTTAGAACAGTTATGACTTGAATTACGTGATTAATTATAATCAAAAAGGTTTTGATGCACGCATCTGTGTGAATCAAACAGATGAGGTTGCAATTCCAAAACTAAATGTTGCTTTTCAAGAATAACTGCTCATTCAATATCATTGTAATTACGTGCGAAAGAGCGTTTCCATAAAGCTTTTCCCAATATTGTGTGTTTATTATACTGCAACCCTAACTCAGTATCATCGTATCTTCTATCAGTGGGAAATGAAATAAAATAAGGTCGAGGATGGCGAGTTTCAACCTTCAATCTATTATTACGGCACCGTAACGTGACCAGGATCAGCACACATGCTCGTAGACAATTCCACCGACCTTTACAACACGTATCAGGCGTTGGGCGAGAATGAAACACGTAACTGAACTTGTATCCAACGAGAGTTCGGAAAGAAGGCGATTTATCATTGAGGGGATAATTACCGAGATGTACTAATTAGTCCGTCAGTTACAGCATAAATTCCTAATTAGTTAGAGTAGGAGACCTGAAAATATATAAAACCTTTTAAATCAGGTTTTACAGCATCTGGAGCTGTTAGCTAAATGAGAACAGTTTTAAACAGGGAAATTATGAGTATCAAGTTGTTAAGGTTTAATCAACTTTGGATTTATTTACCTCTGGGTATCTTAATGTTTGCCGAAGTAAATAAGAAAGTTCCTGCTGAGGAAGAACTGAAAAGTGCGGAGGGGCGGCACGTACTTTTAATTAATTCTAATTTTAGAAATAGTTTCAGAAATTTGGTATAGATGGGAGATTAATAAACGACTTCAGAATGATGCAGGAAAGTATAATCAGTGAATTGAGCTAATCGTACAGCAAAGAGTAGTCTCACGTTTCATCAGGCAGGCTGTTCGTGTTTGATCAATGATTCATGCCGACTAACTGCATATGAGCTTGCTGTGTAATCCCATTTTCGCACTAATGCCATATATTTGCAAGAATGCAATATTTCCGCAAATTGTTTCCATTATTCGCAATACTATCTAAATAGAGGGTTGATAAATTAACTGAAATGATCGTGTTTATCCACCTCTCTCTTTCACAGATGAATTTTGCTAATCTTCCATTAATTTTCCGATCGAATAGAGGCGGGCGCGTATTATTTTTCAAATTATATTTCCGCCCCTGTAATACCTTGAACGAGTTTTGAGTGTTATCGCAGCGCGAAAAACCGCTAACATAAACAATAATCAGGGAACTAATACAAGGTGCGTGCCTAGTACTTCAAAAAGCCGCATTTCCACCGTGTTTGCTTGGATTATTTTATACAGCACGTTTCCCCAGATTTTCTCGGTCCGCATCGCGATGAATCCTGAGACGGAAAAGCTTCCCCGAAGGCCCCCGAAAGGGTTTAAGTTTGCAACATTACACTGTAAAGTTTCTTGGGTGGTTACCCGCTTCGCCGATAAGGCACGCTTTCACTTCTTGCCCGTTTATTTAAGACCGTATTATGCCGGTTTATTGGTTTATGATTTACTTCTCGCTTTCGGTAATTATAACTTCGCTATTTGTATCGCTCCATAATGGAAGGCGTCGGAGTTGCTCTTGAAGCGTTTCACGCCATGGTGGATGGATGCTATAAGTTTTAGACGTGAGGAAAGTTAGCGCCTAGGCCGCTGCGTCTTAATTACGCCCTTGTCGAAAATCTCAAAGACTAACCCAAGTTGCGGGAGAGACAGTGATAAGACAATTGGAGACGTCTCAGAGCCGGATATTAGGTCATTAACAACCGCCCGGGGAGCTCTCTAGGTTTGCTTGTTTACCCTGCCCGATTATTCGCGCGAAATCGGGTCTCTGATAAAGAACCTCGTTTTGTCACCCCGTGCACATCGATAAGTAACTGATGGGATTGCTGCTGCGGTGTTATGTGCACGATAAAACAAATACTTTGGGTTTGTGACACGTAAACGTGGCCAGATGGCAAACTGCCCGTTTTGCTGGCGCTGACATTCCTAATTGAAAGCAGCCGTACTTTTGTTACCGATTTTGGAACGTCCGGGGCAGTCAGACTGTCTCCAGACGGTTCAAATCAACCTTTTCATGCTCAATTGCTCCATTGTCAGTTTTTATTCGCTGTAGTCTTGCAATGAACTCTATTAAAAGATCCTTTATTGTTCGTTATCGTTCTAAAAGTCAATGGTGTTCCACTTAACCAGCACTCATCAACTCCTAATCGTCTTTTTATATTTCAGACCTGCTACGAAATGGAACGGTATCTAAAGGACGAGCCCAAGATGCACCAGTCTCTCAAAAAGTTACCATCGGATATGGACACGACGTGGCTGAAAATGGAAGTCGACTGCTTGGACGATTTTGGCGAACGGCACCTGGATTCCCTGAGCACAAGTTCCGCGAGTTCCGCCTATTCGTGGGACAGCGCGTTGTCGTGTGCGGTCCTGGTAAAACAGGAGCCCGTGGACGACGAGGAGGAAGACGATGACAACTATGAGGAACGCGTACGAGCGGACACAGCGGACCCACTCCAGCTCCGGCTGGTAGACAGGAATTCCACAACGCTCACTCCACCTTCGAGTCCAGAATCTGGACAGGGTCACAGCAACGGCAGTTCTAGTGCGGGCGAATTAGACGTTTTACGAATGGGGGGAGTCTCCAGAAATACCATTGTGCGGGTTCGGGCTTCAGGACTTACCAGATACATTTCGGTTGTTCCGCGGGCCGCGGCCCCATCACCCGCGTCGCCCGCAGCACCCACGGGAGCCAAACACGCAAGGATCGACCATTCTCCCGACTCGAAAAGGAGGATACATAAGTGCCAATTCCTCGGATGTAAGAAAGTCTACACGAAGAGTTCACACCTAAAAGCGCACCAGCGAACGCATACGGGTAAGTTTCGTCTCTGTATTATTTAGTTTGTTGCTATATTGTGCTTAATATGTCCTCAGTTATAATGTAGCGACCACTTTCCGCAACTATTATTTGAACTTCAGCTGTAAATACCATTTACGGCTGGTCTTTAAAAAGTAGTTCGTAAGCGAGGCGATAATATTACCTCCGAAACAACAAGGCCACAGCTCTCTGGCGTGACGTTGGCACAGGAAGGCCGAATTTATCGAGCCTCATCTCTATTTCAGGAAACTCAATCATTGCCCAATTCGGCGCCCCTGTGCTTATGTCAGGTAGGGGAGCTGTGGCCTTACTGCTTCGGATGTAATGACAGGAAAGAGGTTTCTGAGCTGAAAGACCGAATTCAATTCATATAGTGGTGCAATGCAACAAAAATCTAGTATTGTAACTCGCTATACAATTTCTCAAGCAGGCGGTGGCAACATTATCGTCCTAATTTCTAATACCCAAAGAAGAGAAACCGATGCTTCAGCAGTGAAGATGTTAACAACGCAAATGATGGTAATATTGTCAATATAATTTTCAAGAATACAGTTACGTTGCGCGCTTTCATATGCTATATTTCTTCTGATTGTGTTTCTTATAACCGTTGCTTTAACCTTCTTCAAGTTTTGCGACGTGTATATTTTCCACCATTCCGTTCTATAGTTCAATTTCCCTACTTCTACGTTCCATTATTCCATGCATTGAATTTCTTTTTGGCGCTCTTTAGGGGTCGACCCCTTTTTCTTCTCTCTGGGGTATACATGCCATTTGTTTGTTTTTTTCTTAACTTCGGTTCCATTGTTCGACATGAGTATACCACATCAGTTAAGGTTTTTCATTTTCTATTATATCCACTTCTATTTTTATTATCTGATGGGTTGTTTCTTATTCTGTCTCTTTCATGAACCAATAATTGCATTTCTAGAAATTCACACAACGTAAAATCATCTTCCATAAAAAGATCTAAGTTTACAAGCTATAATGGCAAAACTTCAGACCTTCAAATTACCACTTCCAATTGCTGCTGATTCTTATTCTTCTTTGCTCTATCAGCTTTCGTTCTTTATTCTTTCTAATTTTTTCCGTTTTTGTTCTCTTTTTTACATTTCTTAGCTTATAATTCAGCTTTTTGTTGTTTATGTTTTTCTTTCTTTTGTTAATACCTAATGGCATGGGGCGATGGAAGTACGCTAGTGATTTTATCCCTTTTCATCCTTAGAGGGGGTTCTTTCTCTGACCAAAATAGCACTCGCTTAAATGGACATGCAATAGTAGTAGGGTCTGGAATGATTGTAGACTTCTGACTAGGATAGGTATTAGTTATTTTCATTGATGGGTGTTAATCCAGATGGTGCTAGTTCCGCTACGGAAATCTGTTAACTTTGTTCTTGTAGTTGTTCGTCTATAATATATTCAGATACCGGTAACATCTTCAGTGGATTGTAATTATTATCTCTTTGATTTTTTTAAGTTACCGGAATATTTTTCAGTTACAGCTGAAACATAAAACCTGCGTTGTTTTCAAATCTTGTAAAGAGACTAATCTTCTTTGGGTCCTTTCCAATCACCCTTCTCATTTTTTAAACTGCAATACATTCTCTTCTCCAATTTCATTCGATAAACGAAGGAGACACACTTTAATTTCATTTATATCTTTCTTTGATGTAGGTGTGGGAGTATTTAGTGGCAAATTTATAACTTGAGGAATAAAGTCAATAGTCCGCACTTCTTAAATTGGTTTTGTAAGATTGAAGGATCACTTATTTCTAACTTTTTGATGAAGCCAATGGATGGGAGGATAGCCCAGCGAGCAAATGTTCTCAGGCGACCGGCCCGGCTTCGATTCCCGGCAACTCTAGAATTTTTAAAATCATACGCTCCCTGGCTACCACGCTTAACACATGTGGTAGTCGTTAACCCGTAACAAGGAAATTCTTCCCCCATTTCGACCGGCAAGTCTAGCCATCTACCCAACTTACGAGTAAACGGGGCTCATAGAACCACTTTGTGGTTAAAAATATGCAACTGACCTATAATGGAGAAAGAAGAAGAAGCGAAGGGACAACTTTTTTATTCAACTTCTCTCCCGTATGTGATAGTCTGCAGTAATACACCTACTTGCTCCAGTCTGTTTTTAAGCAAGAACCATGTTGTCCATGAGTTCGATAAGTTTTGTTGCGTTAGGATATAACACAATCAGCTCGATAGCTATCAAGGAAAAATACAACAGGAAGATCAATTTTCTCTTTGTGTAACCATGAACGATATTTTTTTGTTATATATTTATAAAGAAATTTTTGGGTCATCCACCCGTTATCTGATCTATATATTGCCCAATCTGCCATACATTCACTGGAGGAGATATCTGGCCAGCGTCATTAGCGGTCACTAAGATAATTATGTTGTCTTTTTCATCATTAACCCCTTCTAAATACTGACTTGCTATCTTTTTCAACTAATACTTTACCACCTCTGGGAGCATGTAGAAGGTAGTTGCATATGCACTAAACACGCGTTGGCTTCTTCATCACATCTACTAGATCTTTTTCTTCAATGTAGGTCCATTGCGCTAAATGCTGGTCACATTTGTCCGAGAACGAGTTAATGTTTGTTAGATCCTATCTGTACTCCTATTATTGCTTTCTCGAAACAGTTTATACCATTGTTCTCGTGGTGTTTTTTTAAAACCCAACTCATTTTCTAGCCTGGCAACAGTGATCATAAGAGTTTTTTTGTCATTGGAAAACGAGCATCAGCCATGGAAAAGAATTATTTGGGATTCATTCTTTTTCCCACTGGCAGGTTTCCGTTATCTTTATACATTAAAGTTACTCTGGACACTCAATATCTATTAACTGTCATCTATGGTTCCAAACGTCTGCTGTTAGGAGTATTTCATAATGTTTTGTCGATGGTTTGGCATCTACAAACAATACCGAATAATTGTAAAGTGCATAATAGGATAGGACAACATAAGGCTCCTTAGCTGACACTCTGGAAACCAGTAGGAGATACCCCACGTCATATATTGGTTCTTAGTGTCGTTTCATATAAAATTTGGTATGTGTAAGCATGTTTTAAACAAATTCATTTATACACGTAACACAATTATTAAATCCAATCCAATTCCAGGTTCAGCTAGACTAATAGCTGACATGATTTCAGCAGGTTTCTTACTTACTTCATCAGAATAAATAAAAGCCCCCTTGCCTTGTTTTATCTCTTTCAGATATCCTTGCTGATCTTCTCATACAACTTATTTCCAGGGCTCTTAGTTGTGTGATCTGATAGGTGTTACACATCAACTCCATATATATTTGCAGTATGTTACTTCACTAAAAGCTCGTATGGTTTTTCATCCTTATTGAATTCTATTGTGGACTTCTACCTTATATAGTCCGTGTTCTACTATCGTCACTCCTAGGTATTTTGTTTTTCTTTTGCACACTGTATTACCTGTTCGCCGGTGTCTATTGTCATGTCCTTAATTTATTGTTTACTATTGCTCTGCGTCTATCAAGCAAGCTACGATCTCGGATCGGTTTCTATTGCCTACTTCTCGGCTAATTGCGTCAATTTTTTATGGGCGGAACTCAAACTGGTTTTTGTTACCGAAAAGGGTTTAAATGCAGTTGCTTGCCATCGAGCTGGGTCTTTTGCATCTCGCAGATGGCGTAATTATACCGCTTCTTGCGTGGTCTGTGACACCTAGGAATGTTTGTAGTGTTAGTGATGAAATTTATTCCTAAGTTATAGTGTTATTACTGCTATCACTGCTCCAATCAGTTAAAGTAACGTCAGTGACGAATATGAAATCTGTTCATGAAGGGTAATCCGTTATTAAAAGTTTTTCTTTGCAAACTGATGTTGCTGTTCAGTAAATATGTGAATATTCAATTTTCTAATATGGTGGTCAGTTCAGTATTTTACATGACTGAATATAACATTTGTGATGTCATTGTAGTTAATGTATCCACAGTTCAATATTTAAGTTTTGTGGTACTACTGCGGATATAATGAATATAATTAGGTATCTAAAGATCTTTCAATGAATCTTCTCAGCAGTCAAGATCTAGAAACAGGACAAAACAAAAATCGAGTTTAATTGTCAAGCTCTCAGAATTACTGGCATCAAATGAATCCAATAAATTAGAAGACAATGGAGATGCCTCTTCGTGTACGTTTGGCACTTCACAGTTTAGATTCTTTATTTTGTTGTATCTCGATTTCTCCTATATTTCTTGAATTTGCTATGAATGTGGTGTGGATTTGCAAATGCTGATTAGTCCGGAAGCTCAAAGTTTTCAAGTAGACATTAAATTGATGTAGGATTTCGCTTTTGGCAATTTTCTTGAAATATCAGAAGATTGAAGGATCGCTAATCCATTTCATGTTCGTTTCTAAACAATTTAGCTCTGTGAAGTTGATTGATGTAGATGTTTACTGTCTTTCTTTCGAAATATTTTCAACCTGCCGCGAAACGTTTCAGCTAAGAGAGGCTTATAACTTTTTCATTCATTATGAAGTGTCACCGTAAAGCACGTTCTTATTCTCTTCGACGAAATTCTCCGGAGCGTTAGGGGGCTTTGTTGGTATTGTGCGGTTATGCACTTCGCGAGTGTAAATATCGCTAAGCAGGTTAGCCTAATTACCCATCGCACTTTATAAGGCGGCGGGCACAAAGTAAACTTGGTATTACATTGTATTACGTTATAATTCGATTAAGACGAAAATGATTTCCAAGTTTCTGCAGTCTTTAATTACAGCGCGTCCCCAGCTTCCTGTCTTAAGGTCCAGCTGGGGCATCCAACAGTGGTTTCTATAGAAACGGCGCTCTACAAGGGGACGGAGAACAACTTCGAAGCAAAGCTAAATAATTGTATTACTGCAGCGTTTAACGTCACCTAAAAGCTCGTCGCATATCGCTTAATTCGGGCAACACCTTCGATGAATGCGCCCTATTAATCGCACAAATTTTGGGGGCCATATTCGGGGAGCTTAATTCGGGGACTTCGGAGGACGAATGACCGCGACGCCGACGACGCCTTGTGGCGCTAGCAGATGCCCGCGTTTAGCACGAAGTAATCTGTGCGCACGGATTAGAGCTGTAGACACCAAAACATTGAGTAATGCAAAGCGGATTAAACACTGTTAGTAGCTGAATAAATGGAGCAATTTAGAACTGTTTCATAAAGGATTAAGCGTTACAAGTCGCGAGCGGAAATCTGCTCAAAATTCTGCGGATTCTGCGTTTCTACTCGGCGGCGGTGGCGGCAGTATTATTCAAGCTGTTAGCGAAATGCAAAATTGGAGGTCGTGTTCGGGAATACTCCAACGGATGGTTCTTGCCTCTCCTAAATGCAATTAAGACTGTAATTATAGCGGCTGCTATGAGCAGATCCGGTAACTGTGATGCATGTGAGCTCTGCAGTTATGTCCGATGTTTTAGTTCACTGGATGCGACAAAACACTATTCCCAGAGCCGCTAGTGCAATTAAAGTGGTTGATAAATAACGTCGACGCCGTAGAAGCGCATTTTGACTCGCATCGCATATTAGATATTGGACACTGCCCCAATGATCCGTCGAGATGATAAAGACGGTGTTCCAACCTTTTGTTATGAGAATTACAGTACGCTGGAACTGTTGTGAATCATAAAATTTCCCTACCACTCAAATCTTACACGGCTATTTGGTTACAAGAAGTAGGATGGAACATAATCATATTATGAGATTAGTTAAATAAATAATAAATGGGAATTATGCAAGCTAGAAAAAAACTTTGACTAAATAGGGCGCTCAGAACCGATACAGCGAAGTTTACACTTCAGTTGAAATTGAGCTGCATCAGGCGCTCCAACAAAATCTATTTACTAACGTAATGCGCGTCACACATCGCTATCGTCGTAGAGGTGTACCCAGGTGTAACGCATTTATAAATAAGGTAAGGTTATAGCTTAAGCAAGCTCTTTTCTAATCGCCAGTTGGTGCGTTTAGGAAGTGAAGGTTTATTATTCTAAGTGATAACAAGTACAGAAATAAACTAGGTCTTAGATGTGCGGAACTTACCTATTATACGAACGTGCCCATCATTTAATCATATAAAATATGTAGCACTGAAACGTCAAATTAATAATAATAATATTAAATGATAATAATTCTGTTATGTATACTTACGCGAATAATTAGGCCACAAGACTGTTCTCTTCAACAAATAAATAAATAACTAGCGCGATAGTTCCAGTTAATATTGACCATAATTTAAAAAGCTTAACAAAGAAAATAAATTCGTTTCTTTTATATGACTCAGTTACAGCTGAACTAGTTACTAGTAGAAGTTTGGAATTTTTAGATTCACACGATATCAATGAACCTTAATTACTTTCCGATGCTGGTATTTTAAAGTATTTGTGCTAATGTATAAAAATAACTCCTATTTGAATAGTAAATCTCAGATACACGGTACACAGTAAAATCACCTATGCAATTGTTAACATAGAATATCGATGTTAGTTTAATTGAACGGTGGGTTTATTTGTGGATTTTTTATGCTTCATTTGGTTGGAAAATGTTAGCGCAAACACTCCAAGGGATTTGCTGCACGCCAAATTTGACAGTACTAATGGAGTAATCCCCTCGTTGAACCCTGTTATTACATAAAAATTCAAATTCAGGGTAAAATCAGATATAAAGTTTGTTTTCCCGACATCTTTCATGGCATAAAAAGTCCGCTATCTTATTATTCAGTACAGCAACTTATTAAAAAATTTAATCTGAATCCTGAAGATCCTTGTAGAAGTAACTTTTTCATTTTGCATATCTCTGCGAGCCGCGAAAGATATCATAATGGAAAACAGATTCAAAATATTTCCCACTCATTCTTTTATTCCAAAAAGTATCGAAAACAATTCCCGGTTGTACAGTAATTGTTGGCGAGGCGGAAACTTCTGAAATAGGTATTCCGCGCATAGCCCAAGTCGCAAAACACATAAAACTTTTAGAAGTTTTTACTTTGATCCTTTTATCCGCACAGACACCGAATGTCTCGGAGAAGGAATAAAACATTCTTCAGAAGTATAAGATGCAGTTATGTGGCTTGCATTTGATATGCTGCTTCTTACTTTCGCGACCAGGCTTAGAGGTAACTTTGTGCTAGAGAGGGCTTTGCGAAAATACCCCCGTCTAATCCCGCATGGATTTGGTATTACTGTACATTCGTTCTCGTTAAAATGTTGTTTGAAGGAAACTTCTAAGTTCGATCCCAAACTGTAGTTTTTATTTGGTTGATACCACCATCCCTTGAACTGTTCTAATTGAAATTAGCAAGGTAGCAAATATGATTTATATTACAGAAGGGTGGTAAGGTTATTTATAAATTATATCTAGATATTTAATTCCCTTTTAAAGTAATTCCTGTGTAAAAAACCGCAAAAATTTGCTTTTATAGTACAAGAGTCCCAAATTCTAATTAAATTAAAAATTGTAGGGAAGTATCAAAAAGTTACATTGTAACAATGAAGACACGGTCGAATTGCATCCGGTGTTAATCAGTCAGAACGCATCCAGAGAAATAAAGAATTCAAAATTACTGCCGACTGGCACACACGTGCAAAACGTAGCGTGAGATTTGCAAAGTAAACAAGTTCAAGAGAGCACGTATGAAAAGTCAGTCTTATGCAATTTTGCAAAAACGGCTAAGCACGAAACACCGGCGGCACTAAGCGAGAACAGTTTTTGAAAGTTTCCTGGGGGACGACGCGACCAGCGGCGGGCAGTTCTCCCCGGGTTCTGAAGGCGCTAATTAACAAAGGTGCGTGCAGCACCTCGCGTGAAAAATTAACTTGTTCAAAATTTAAACTTCTCTTTTAATCGATGTGACCCGTGATAACCAATAACGACCAACCAAGAAGGAAGCCCAGCGGTCTCCAAAATTCAGCATAAATCTTTTAATTTCACTAATATTAATCGCATCACCGTGTAACTTTAAAATTAAAGCATTTCAACTATTCGTCGGCACAGGAAAAAGGTCAGAAAATTATGATTTCTATTAACAAACTTAATACAGGGGTGCTCTACGTATAACTGCCTTCCAAGGTGTAACAAAATGGTAATTTAAGTGTAACTGTTCCAATAATTTTTCGAAGCTATTTTAATTAGCCTAAAACAATACACAAGAAAGTTTAACAGGGAGTGCTGGAGAGGTTGCGGATGTAATGATTTTAATTTACTTTCAATAGACTTAAGTTTTAACATCATAAGTGTTTTATTTTCTCAAAAACCACTAGCCCTTATGGCTATGTTATACCTGCGTGTTTGTTTTGCTATCTCTAGCTAAGTAGGTACTCACCTTACATGATCTATAACATGCAAATTAAAAGTATTTGTTATGTAAATAGTTCTTTCATATGATTTATGAAGCAGAGGAATATAGTGAACCGCTGGGCTTGGTGGCGCAGTGGTTAAGCATCCTGGTTACCGATCAGAGGGCAACTTCGATTCCCGACTTCTATGAGGTTTTTGAAAATAAAAATTCAACTAAAGGTTTTACAGAATGTCATCTTTTGGAAGAGATATAAAACCGTGGGCCCCATGATGTGCAGTGCATACTGGCTAGGGTTTGAAACCTAGATTTATACATGATTTTGCTGTATTTGCTAATTCAGCGTGACCTACTGGACTGGTCTTTTATAGTAGTATATTTACAATTACAAATTGAATCAAGATATTGGAGCACGACCTAAAAACATTGATTAAGAATGCGACGTTTACAATAAAAGTTTTAGTCTCGGAAAATTCCAGTAGGATGGTGGTTAAATGATTATAGCAGTCGGTGGCTAAGTTACCTCATACTCCGCATGCCTAGACCTGGTCCATAACAATTAATTTTGATATAAAAGAGATATCTGGAGATAATTCACATTATGCTAACTTGATATGTGATGCTTCTGAATTCAACATTTTAATCAGAATTTGCAATGGCTTTGAATTATTTCTCTTCGATCATAGTGTAATAGTGGTCCTGATGACCAACGATAGAAATACAAGGTAAAAATGTTCAAAATGCTCAGTGTTTTCATTTCAGTAGTACTAATGAGTAGGTATTAATGCAATATGCCAAATCTATAAAATACGAGAGTTAACAAAATGAATCAGAATGAGAGAATACAAATTAACAGATCATCATCGTACAAAATGAAACCGAGTAGGCAAGCAAAATAGTCCATTATAGAAAAGCTGTTAATAGAACGCCTTCAAAAGATTACTTGGTAGTTAACTACTAATACCAGGCGAAGCAGTACTACAATAAAAGTTGTACTGGACCGGAGTGCAGGACAAAAATGATGAAGGTTTTACATAGTATCTTCAGTCTGGTCCCTAACGTTATTCATTAGTATCAGTTCGATATTTCCGTTTAACTACAAATTTACATACAAACATGTTGACCGACTTTAAATCCAACTGCCTTGTTTCGTCTCAATTTTAATACCTAAAAACCATAAACGTCGGGGAACAGGGGAGGTGTCTACATTACATCAATCAGTGCGGTTGTGCGGACTGGTTTTAAAAGTGCTGAATTGACAAATAGTCGTCGATCTGCATCTTGATGATTCATCCACGTTTATCCACTAATAATCCAATTTTTTACTGTATTTAAAGGTAAGTCAAAGTTTGAAACTTTCTTATCTATTATTGTTTTCTCGATAGCAGTTGCTTTTTCTGTTTTTATTATATATTTAAGGCACTGACAAATTTGTATTGATGTTCCTTTGAATTCAGCTTTCGGAACGTTCTCGCTAATCATGATGTTGTCAACAACCGACGATTGGCTCTCATTTCGTCAATCAACTGAATATTGTTTTCTTTCATTTACTCAAAGAATTGAGTGTGACTATTGGAGACTATTTTAAAATAACGTTTCTCAATAATTTACTATGTCTGGCAGTTTTGAACCCCTTCATACTCGTTCCATCTGACAGTAAAAAAACTGCATGCAATCCTGCAGACACAGTCTTCTAGGTTTATCTATTTAAATTTCAGAAATTCACAGGACAAACTGCGACTAGATTTGCATAAATCCGAATATGAAATGGAAAAATTAAACGTGAGTGTAAGCTTTATTTTGCGAGGGATGTTCATCTTTTTGTCTTGCGGTAGCAGCCAAGTTTATTTTACAAGGACAGCATCGCAGCGTCAGTCCGAAAATAAATTAGGTTTCCCGCTGGAAGCCCAGCATCGGTGACACTTTTTTCTGGAAATGCTTTTGTAAGTCTGGAATGCCACTTTATGCATAGCGGTATGCAAGTGTGGTAGACGTTCTATCTCGGCGTGGACCAAAGAATTTCATTTCTACAAACGGCATTTTTATAGAAATCACCGAGGAATTTTATGTAACCCGCTTTTCATGTTTTAAACATGAGGGCTAAACGTAATTTTATTTGGATTTTAGACTCCATATCCCGCTTCCTGCTTAGTGGAGATTACCGTAATGCATTTCAGAAGTTCCTCCTGTGTATTATATCATAACAGGATTAGGTTCGACAAGGCGAAGAACGTTTCATTTTAAAACTATCTGCCATGAAATGGTCGTTAGTTACCCGAATCTCAAACATTCAACTGCCATCAATTTCAAGTTTGCCGGATAGAGAAGGAACATTTATCAATGTTCACTAACTTTGGTACACGGCCTGGCTACGTGCTGCAGTAGCTGATTTCGAGATTTGATATTTTGTACTTCCAAAAAATGTGCGCCGGAAAACGTGGGGCGAAATACGAGTCCGTTATAACGCAATAAAGCGTTTATAAATCGTATTTCGCGGTTGTCCGTTTTTCAGACCGGGAACTAGCGGACGGGGCTGACAAAGCGGAGATCATCTCGATCACCATCATATGGAGGGCGTCGATCTCTTTATTGTTATCCAGGTAACGTGCCAATATGGAATTATGTGTAAACTACTGACTTAGAGAAGTCGTTAACCAGATGGGATTGAAATATGTAAATCAGTTGTTGATATAATTAACACAAACTTGAAATCATTAGCTGAGTATCACGTAAATCATAAAAAAATTCTTGCACTTCACAATGATATTTCCTTATAGTTCTTCTGTTCTTGAAATATTCTCTATGTATATATTCAGGAGGAAAAACTTCTTTGTCTGAAGTCTTCTAATTATTGCACTTGTTTGTTGATTGAACGAACCAAGTTAATATGTTTAGTAATTACTGAAGGGCTATAAACTTATTGAGGGGATGATTTATGTGGCTAGGGTTGAGGTCATTTGTGTAGGCAAGTACACCAGGCCAAATCCTATTCTGTTAGTAATTGTCGCTTACGCTAAGCCACACATTGAAATGAACACAGCCGATGTTAAAAACTGTATTATCTATATTTGTACATGATTTTGCTGTAGTTGCTAATTCAGCGTGACCTACTCGACTGGTCTTTTATAGTAGGCGCTGCGTACACATAAAACTATATTTACAATTACAAATAGAACCAAGATATTGAATCTCGACCTAAAACCATGAGAAATGCGACGTTTACAATAAAATGGGCGGCAATAATTACAAATAATAAAGTAAATGTTACATATTAACCCAAATTATGTATGGTCTAACGTAGTTTGTATAACTTTGTTATAAAATGAGCAATGGAAGGCAAGATTTATTACTTTCAGCACTGTACTTATCGTTGAGCTGATCCTGGTTAGCTCACAGGATGAGCTGAAATACAGCCGCAAACAGTAAACCTTAGTTACTGTACGTGCAGGTCCAGAACCTCTTACGTCCTAATCCAATTCCACCATCACTATTTACATTGTGCTATCTGAAGCAGTAGCTCCATGCACTTTATAAAGCATGTGCATCGCGGTCAGCCAAGGAAGATATATGTCGGTTGAGTATTTTACAATTACGCTAAGATAAATTTAGTGGCACTTTATGCTTGCTCGCTATCCACGTTATGCTTCTAATAGTCTAATTTTGAAGTAATTACTAGTGCGCTACGGAATTAGTTATTTATTAGTATGCAGCTCTGAAAGCTCCCAAGCCCAGAAAGTCGGGACATAAGGGCAACTCGGAATTTATGTTTCGAAAAGTTCATTGTTCTGCTGCAATCTGAAATTTATAAAGTTGCGAAGCCAGCTTCGGCGAAGCTTCTCGTTTGATCAATAAAGCGATACGAGGAAACTGCTGATTGCAGTTTAATAACGGCAGTATGTAAAAAATGGAGACACGTGCGCGTGTAATATATCAGTAGACCAGACATTTATTCTACTCTACCCATAAAGAGATGCTATTAGCTTGGATATGATAGGCTTTCAGGACAGAAAAGTAAAACGTAGTTTGTTTTGGTCTCTTTTTGGAATACTGAACATGCCTTTGATGACATTTTCTCCCACTCGATGGACAGACAGCATGGCATAGAGACGTCAGCCCAATTATCATGACATCCCAATTACAGTCAGATAGACAAATTTCAATTGAAACATCGTCTGTGTTCAGAATATGTCTGAGAAATACATCAGGATTGACAAAAGGGCTGTTATGAGAGCCTGTAACTGTAATAAGTCCGTCTGTGTAATTATATAAATTAAGGCAGGAGAGCGAAAAGATCAGTATAGTGGGGTCTCGGCACGATTCAAATATAGACAATGAGACTAGAATACATTTTCACGACAAAGGCAGATTGAATGAAATTGGTATTACTCTTCGCAGATATGGCGCTATGTTCAAGGTAGAGAAGAATTTTCAGCTATTTTCAGATATTATGACGTGAGTTAGGTCGTCTCTTCTTTATTGGTGCAAATTTGGTTGCTCAAATTTCTTTTCTATTGTTGTGTGAATTTTGAAACTCCTTGGGAGCTGGGGGAATTTTTGTGATTGTTGAAAGATTGATAATGTATCGAGGGGGCGATTTCTTGTGTCCATTTGTGGAGATTGATAAATAGATTGCTTCTGATGCTTTATGGTGAATCGTCTGGGGACTCACTGTATGTGGGTTCGATCTCTCCAATACATTTTCACTATTTCGCTGAGCAGCTTGTGCGGTGAGTGCAATTGCTGAAATTTGTCTGGTTATGCCAGGATTAGATAATAATTTAGAAGCACTATTCGCCTGAGACCTTCCAACTTCGGTACGTAAATTTGGGTTCGCCCATGCACGTTGTTGGAGGACGTTTTGGTGATAATGTCAGTTTTTTACCTTGTTTGGTATTTTTCCCTTTTGGGCTCTGTTGCCACCACCTAGAAAAATTCCGAGTGACTTGTCAAGCTACGCTGGTGATTACTTGCTTCCCAGACCGTTCAATGCGGTCTTCCCTCGTGCGACTAAACATTTCTACCTGGAGAAAGGCTCGCACAACTCATCCTTGCAGTTTTGGGCAGCTTCTCCATCGCCTTTGTTGGACACCTCATGGTCGCTCTGGCCCCTAGGGATATGCAAGGTTAGACATTCAAGCCTGTTACGGAGTGCGTCTTTGTAACTTTGCAGGTCTTTGAGCACGATTTAGTTAATTCCAGATTCTGTGGTGCATAATTTGAACTTCGCGCGCACCCTTTTGGTTGTGTCTTTAATGGTGCATTGAAGCGCTAATGGAGGTAGCGTGGCCCAGTCGCTTAGCGTGCTGGGATACTCATCCACGTTCCTCTAGGTGGCCAGGTTCGAATCTCGCTGGGCCCGTGCACATTAGCGTTTTTCGAGCCTGAAAACGGTCGTGGAAGGCAACGGGATGCCACCACGATGCTGCCGAGTCTATCCCCAGGATGTTTCCTTCCCATCCAAGGGTGGCAATCGTCAACGTGCTGTATTTAGATTTCCCACTAGCCCCACCTTCCATGGAATAGCAGCACCAAGACAAACCAATTGAGGTTTAGGGCTCTACTGGCGCTATATGCTATAGAATATAATAACTTAGTATGTAAAGCAATGTAAAAATGTAAATGTAAAAAAAGCATAAGACACTTTAAGAAGAAGAAGAAGCGATAATGGCCGGGGCGTTTTGTTTCGCTTCTTCTCCTTTTGTGCAATGGTTGCAAGCAGTTAAGCTTTTATTTGCATTGACCATGTTGGTGTCGTTTGATGGAATTTACCCTCGCTGATTTACTGGTTGCACACTGGTTTGCATCCTTTTGCACGTGGCCCAAAAATTTGGGTCAAGTTGATTGAAGCTTATATCGTAACGCGTGGTGAGGCGTTCTTTATTCTATTTTGGGCATTTTTTCTAGCCGCAGGTTCGGAGCCCAAATTAACCCCTTCACTGTTCACGGAAGGTTTTGCAGTCCCGCATGCGGCTAATGACCTTAACGTAGTTGCGGCCGTGAATGCACATTCCTGAATCCAGCCTTCTGTATGCTATTGGGCTTAGCCTCCGATGTCCGGTGCTGGCCCTACGTGAACCATTCAAGTAGGCCGCGGGGATTCAGCGAAAGGAATCTATGGAACCTGTTTTATTTTCTATTCTTTAACACCAGTTGTATACTGTGGATAGTGATCCAGTGTTTTGAGTGCCTTATCGGGTTTGCTGCAGTTCCTGTCTGGATACCTTCAGAATCTCGTGGTTTTACTTTGGACTTTCGCCGTCATTTACAGTTCGCTTAACGAACTCCATGGGTATCCCTCAGGGACCGTTGGAGCGAGTAAACTATAGCATTTAATGATTTTTATCCTCGGAGCCTAATTTAGTCTCCGTTACATTCTTAAATTGTAGTTGGTTGTATTTAATGTAGTTTATATTTGTACTTTTTAAACTGTTCTATAAGGTAACTTACTCGCAAGTCGAGTTATGTCTTTGGAGGTGCATATTACTTTTGCATATATTTATCACCCTATTTTTGGCCTATGTGTCGAAAATAATCACCTGTACTTTGTAGTGTATGCTATTGATGTTGTGATTATTATACTGTGATACTATTACTTGTTCATTGTTACTGCTACCTGGATTTATGAGCTTTCTTTCACAATAGTGTGCTACTTTGAGTTTACGAATTCTCAGTGATATCTGGATACATGTGTTGTAATTAAAAGATTTTTTGGCGACCGGTTTTGGCTTTTAATTAACCTTTGTACTTAAAGAACTACACGCCGGCAATTGTATTTACGTAGTCATTAAGTTTTTGAGAGATTTGGCCGACGAATCAAATCGGGTATCAAGCTCCGTTATTTTAGTCGAACTAGACACCCTCATCTTCCTGTGTAAGCTGTTTTTATTCCAAACTGTTCGGATGTTGTACTTTGCAGTAGGACTTTGCTCTATGAGTCTTCCAGCCTCCGTTCGGATGAGCTTGCCTAGAATTCGGAATTCTCTGATATGTCCTAGGGCCTTCCTATCTATAGAATCACAGATTTGCCCAATCTACGAACAGTTGGTGTACGTTTACATTATATTTCCATGACTTTTCGAGTATTTGTCTTATGGGGAATATCTGGTCGACCGTTGATCTTTCAGTCCTATATAAAGCCGCTCTGGTCTTCACTCAGGACTTCTAAATACATATGTATCCTTTTGCTGTTAACTTTAGCTAGAATCGTGTACAATGTGTGCGGTAATTGGGCAATTGTTCTTGTTGCTATACTTGTTTTATTGGATTGTGTATTTTTTCCATGTCCGACGTAATGTTATCTTTTCCGGCCGCTTTTCCATTGTTGAGCGTTTGGATGGCTTTCTGCACCTCCTCGTATGTTGGTGTCTCAATTTCTTGTTCTACTGTTGTCCAGATTTCTTCTTGTTGGTTCTTGTGGTTGGTTCAGTAATTCCTGGAAAGTACTCTTGCCATTTGATAGTAGTGTTCTGGTGTTATAAGATCCAATTTGGAATCGTTTTAAGTGTTTGTTTGACTTTGGTTTGGTTTCTAACGAATTTTTGCCTCCCCCAGATTTCATGAGGCGGCCCTTTTTAAAGGGGTGGGATTTGGGTTTACCCAATTGGGGTCTTCCGTCTGTTTTTAAACTCGCCATTTTCTTTAGGGCTAATTAGCCTTAATCTTCCACGCTGGCTAGACAGGTTGGAAGATGTAGAGAATGTAGGTAGGATTAAATGTATGATAGATAGGATTTACGGTAAGGACATGATTCTCTCTTGTTTGCGGATGGGAGAGAGAACCAAGGCTCGCGTGGGCAGTAGAAAGTAGACATATCTCCACCGGGATTGTGAATAGTGTTGGGGATTCGTTTAAGCTACAGAGTACCAAACATAGAAATAAGACGACGAACAGGAGTAATGGAGACAATACACCGAATTACCACGCTTAAGTGGAATTGGGCCGGACATGTGGCCAGAATGAGAGATGGTAGAGTGGAGACCGAGATCAGATGCATATAGAAGTATAGGTCGCCCTCCTACTAGGTGGACTGATGACATTAAGAGAATCCATACGAACTGGATACAGGCTGCAAACGACAGAGGACTTTGGAAACAAGCAAGGGAGGCTTATGTCCTGCAGTGGACTAGTATAAGCTGATTGATGATGATTGATGATGATGACTCTTGCCATTGCTGCTATATTTCCACTTTATCGATCGTCAACTCTCCGTGTTCCATTATTATATTATAGGTTCTATCTTGAGAACCTTTGCGTTCTTTCTCTATTATTGTATAAAACTCTCATACATTTCCATTTTGATTCCTTTCCTCTAAAATTCTTATTTCTTTATCTCTTGTTTCTTTGTTAGACTGTACATTCCAATCCTTAGTCGTTTGTACTCCTGTACGGCTTGTCCTGTTTACTTCTCCCGCACGTTTTAATATGGCATTAGTTGTTTTCATGATTTTTTTGTGTACCCCTGCTTCTTGGTTTTCGTAACTCTTCAGATGTTTCTCAAAGATTGGGTTAATCGTAGGTCATTTTTCACACAAAATACACATGAATTGAAAAATATGTTCCCTGCTAATGCAAAACAGCACAAAGAGTTTATATTTGAAAGCTAAGCTGTTCATTCTTTCTAAAAAAGATGTTATCTAAAGGGTCAGAATTTAAAATTAGGCTGAACGTCATATACTTGCATCTGATTAAATCCTAACCAGCCCAAGTGGAATCGGACAGCCATTTTCGTACAAGTGCGCAGCATATTTAGTTATCAAACGGGGATTACACTAAGCGCCGAATTAAAACGAAATCAGTCATTATGAAAAGTTAAGCCGTTTTGGCGTTCCAGAATTTTGACCCTGCCTTAATTCCTCTTCGATAACATCAGGTGTTCCTGCTTGAAGTAATCTCTGTTCTTTATCACTGTCAGAGTGCGAATCGATCGGATCCAAAATTTAGAGGGTTTCACTTTGTAATGCTATCGAAAGTTATTTGTTTTTAAAGGGTAGGCAGAACTCTTAACGACGAGCTGACCCACTTATAATTAAATGTGGGGGTTTATAATAACAGTGCCCACCTAATCGATCACGTTTATAATAAAACTAATTGACAAATGATCCAGAATCCGGGTAAATGGAATCCTCGGACAAAGGGGGGTGGAGTTGTCTGAGTGGCAGGTGACAATCACCACGTGTGGCCTCTACACTTTCAACATGGCCGGCAAGCAACGAACATCTAATATCATTAATCACTTTCTCCCTTCACAGCTTCTACATTTTGTGAATGAGATATCTGATGCCACTGACACGTACTATGCCATGGAAACCTCTGACCAAGGCCTAATCTTTCAGCCAGGATCTCGTTTCGCATGCATGCAAGAAAAACCACGCGCGCCATGTTCGGCTGCGAGTAATTTGCACTAAAATTCCTCTGTGGAAAGGGGCCCTAATCGAAGGGAAGAAGAGCCTCTTGTTATCAATTCCATTGCAGCTTTATTATTCCGGACTCGATAAGCCCCCGGTTTGCATAAGATACGGCGTCCATTCCAGATAATGGCAGATAGAATCTACAATAATTTTGTCACATCTGGTGGGTTCATTTTGTACTCCCCTGGATGCCGGGGTACAAACAACGTCGCGGCACGTCCACGTTTCCGGCCTTCGCAGTCATTAACAAACAATAGACACCGTTACCGACCCAAGTGGTAATGAAGTTTCGCCAGCAAAAACTCACCTCAAACAAGGGGCTACTTTTATTTTCACCTCCTGGGGAATGTTTTACTAGGGTACACAATGCACAGTGTATCTTTAGAATTGCCGAGCTCGTTGCGTGATTTGAATGCAGCAGAGTGGGGAAAGTTGGCAAGTAGGGTCGGAGCACCCGTACGCCTCCTAGTTGCTTTGATTTTGATGATGCAGCATTAAAACTGGATATCAGAGCGCGGCGTCTCGTAAACATTTTAAGATACCTACCGAGGCTCCCCTGGCGAGGGAGTAAAATTTTAATTGATCTTGTTGGCGTCGAAATTGTTTCGGAAACTTTTTTGATCCATCCTCCAGTACCATATAATATTACTAACATTTTTCAGAAGGTGCGAAGAGAAATGATATATGGCTTATTGAAATAATTAATATTAGTCTTATCACTATAAAACGACAGTGCGATATTTGATTTTTAAGCGCTGTCATGACCATAGGAAAATTCAACTTAATACTACAACGGTTCTAGTAACCTGACGCAGCTGTATAATTTAACATTGTATTTGTTTTCCCATAAAGTGCAAAAAAACAGGATTTGCTTGGAATATAACTAGTACAATAACTAACAACCAATCGAGATTGTCGAATAATAAGGGCTACTTTGGACTTTCCCAAACTATTACATGCATAATCTTTAATATCCTACAATTTTAAGCATAACCATTGTAAAAATGACAAAATAATGATCGTGGTGATCGAGGAGGATACTTCCCCTAACCCAGCAATAACGAATTTTTTTTTAAACAAAATTTAATGAACACACGGTAATGTTGTGTTCCGTCGTCGCCGCTTCGTCCGATAAAAAAATTACAAATATGAAGTTTAATGTTTATCTATGGTTACCAACAATTTTTGGAATATTAATGAAATATAGGACGAAATACCTTTTAGGTACTATCGCAGTCCATACTATAAGAGTCTTGGGACCTTTGTTTATTTGTATGTTGTAAAATAGTTTTTATTTTGCAACGCGACGACTGGCGTCCCTACGTTTTGAACGTTTATATTGTCAGCTAGCTCAATAGCAATGATATATCTTTCTCTTGGTTACTTCAGTTCGTAGCTAGGGAAAGCCCTTGTTGTAGTGAACACAGGAGTTGACCTTGGACTCATGCTAAGCTGTAGACAAATGTCATAAGTCCAAACATGTAATTAAAACAATAGATATGTAATGGTATATTGCTTACAGCAATTCTGGTTGCATTGCTAACGTGCGAATATGAAATAAAGATTCAAACAGGCCCACGATTAAACATGGATAATTATAAAAGAGTAAAAGTCATACTGTGTGTTAAAATCCAACCCTTGCAGATCTGAGTTCTCATATGCTAGCCAGAGAGGTAATTTCGAATTTAGTTGCCAATGAATAAAAAAGGTAATAGATAATAGGCAATTAATAATACCAATCAGAACATTTTTAATAAGCCCTGAGATTCAACAATAATTCTTATTAAAACTACTTTGTATTTGTGTGCTTATATTTTTCGTAGAGATTTCAACCAATCAGAAGGCCGGATTCAGTTAAGTTATCTTGTATAATTTCGATTATACAAAATCGATTATACTATAGTAACTTCACTAGGCAACGCAATACATAACTTTTGTCAACTTGGTGTTGTTTTCATGGAGATGACTTTCAGCTAGGTTAATACAAACAAATCGAGCTGCCATTAAAATATTTATTTGTTCCAAATATTAAAATTTACTCAAAAAATAATCAAATCGAATACAATTCGTACTTCGAACAGGTTATACCTCTCAAACTTCCTGCACAATAACAAATCGTGTCAGTTTGACAGAATATATCGCCTAAAAAGTGGAGTTTATTTCAATATATCTAGTGTGTCCTCGGATGACTCCCCGCAGAGAAATTCTTTATAAGGTTTTGCTTTTTATAACAACCACAGCGCCATGAAAAAAATTTGATATACGGGGTATGTAGACATTTAAAACTATGAAAATAGCTAAAGCGAGAAGTACCTTTAATTTTGACTTTAGACGAAAAGTTATTTGTGATGACAAAATAAGTCTAAATATATCATTTTTGCAGTAATCCGCGAACACACTGTATATATTTCCTGTACCAGAACAGTACTAAGTAGTACTATAATTAAGTATGAAACAGTGAAGCGGGCAGCGATTTCTGTCCCTAACAATAATTAAGCCACACCGCAGACAGCTTTTTCTACCACGCATTTATGCTGACAGCACAATAGAAAATAGCGTACACGTTGGCTTCAAGGATCCACACCGCTCCGGGTTCTAACGGCTGCTCGTAAATAATAGAACTTCGCAAAATCAACCACCTTGATGAGCTTTGGATTCATCGGAGGTATTCCCGTCGATGATTTTTCTATGACGTCAATGACGGCGCAAATGCTTTCTCTCATTCTCTGTCGGTCTGCTAAACATATTAGTGGCTAAACAACAATGTCGACAGGACTTTGGAACGTGAAGTTAACATGCCACTATTACAACACTTCTTATTCCTAGCAGTTGTCCAGAAAAAAGAAGGCCTCACTTTAATTTAGCGCTGCGTTGCACTCTGACAGCTAAGGGCGCCCGGCGTACTCTCTCTCTCTCTCTCTCTCGTCGTTAGCCTCGATACCGTTAGACTGAAAACGTTCTCTATCTCTCGCTTATTGTATTGTCAAAAAAGAGAATTTTTTCTAACATAATGTTTAGATTTCCAATATGATATGATGAAAATAATGCCAAAACCTTAATGATAACACTTGTACCTGCTGAATCTCGAAATGAGATTGAAGGTTAAAGGTCAAAACTGGAAAACTGCAAAGGCATTTTTGCACATGTTCTTTAAATTCAGTTCTTTCATGATGGCCTTTGCTTTTGTAGTGCTAATGCGTGTGTGAACAGATGTTGCTGCGCGGTCTTGCTTTGGAAATTCTCTTTCATTTCACATTCTGAGGGAGCTGGTATTTGTAGTAAATTCATTTTGTAGACCTACATGTGTAAACACGTGCACCAGATTAATTAGTTCCCCGGAATTGTGCTTGCTTTCTTCCTGTTACTTTGTTTCGGAGCAAAAAGGCCTTTTTAAATTAACTCCGCCCAAGGGAAATGTCAGTCACATAATAAAAGGATTCTTACACAAAGCAAACCTTATTCGCTGCCACTGCACTTGCAATCGCTACGGTATTACAGTCAAGGTTTCGCGGTAGACAGTGCAATTCGGTGCTCGGTTTTCATGTTTAATAGAGCTCGCGTTCTTTTAGAGCCAAACATGTGCGAGTTATCCAGACCTGGATTGTGTAACTTCTCGTTAAAGAGATATCAAAAATGCATCGCTTGAGCGCTGTTGTTGAGATAGAAAGAAATTGTTAAAAGACTGGTCTATCTTAGTATTAACTCCAATACATTTATCGTACATTTACATAAGAAGAATTTAGGAAATTGTAGCAACGGGGAAAACTCATATACAGGATGATCTACGAAACCTGCAACCCCTTACTATGTGGCACTACAACCCAACCTACACATTTTATGGCAGCAGAGATATATACCCAGTATTTATATAAAAGACATTGATCGGAGTTGCTGCGTTTTTATGATATTACGGCAATTGACGCAGGAGTGCCTCAGGGCTCTATATGAGGTCCATTACTATATACTCCTACTATTTATACAGGTACGTTTCCTAATCAGTTATAATTTTGCTCACCTCATAATATCTTTTAAGAAATATGTTCTCTTAGTTTGTATCAAATTAATAGTGGCTTCAAGACTCTGTTACTCTCCAGAAATCATTCTTTAGAAGAAAATGCTTTTAAAACTCGGGTAATTTTATTTGGATTGCATCATCTTGGTTAAATATTGATACCATACAATGAATTCGGAAAATTAGATACTCTATCTTTTATCATATGTAGGTATATATTTTGCTCCTTTATGGTTTTGTTATGGCGTCGTCTCGTTCTCTGATTCGATCTGAATTATTTTAAAGGAAGAGCGGGGTAAAGTGTTTTTTCTGTAAAGAACAATTACTGTGTGTCACTTACGTAGGTTTTTTTAGACATGTAACCTGAGTATATGAAATCAAATCGATTTAGATTAGTGTTACAACTCATGGTCGATTAGCGTTTTGTTCGTCTGGCTATGTTTTTCAAATTATTGTACAATCAACATAGTTTTTACTGCTTAGAGCATGTATCGATATTTTGAATTTTCTTCCGTTCTCACGATGGTTTGAGAAGCGCGTTTTTCATAGGCTTATTATTCTCTTTAGAGCTAAGTTATTTACTTCTGAATTGTGTCGGGTAAGTATTTTCGTATAATTCAATTCTTTGATATGTGGTACGCCATTGCTACTGTCAGATTTACTCGTCTAAACATGGTATCCAACCGTGTTAAATGGGTTGCCTATATACCTGGTGGACTAACTATTATTGGAGATATAGCAGTATTCACAGAAGCCTTGTTAGAATTTTAAGTTTTAATCAGCAAATTTTAAACAACGTTAATAGTATGGTATAATATGCGTGGTGAAAATATCTACTACGAAACATGCTATTATCTTGATATTACGGTTTGGGAAGTATCTACGCTCGTTAGACTGGAAAATCTTAAACATTCAATGCTCGTTTGCCTTTAATCGTGTTGTGAGAGGAGTTTTATACCAAAATATTCATCTCGCATGTTGTTGGTTTATTGTAGTGATGGGCTTATTCGAATAAAAAATAACGGGTTATCCGGTTATTGAAATAACCTGTGTAACTCGGTTTTCGTTCCAAGTATTCGGATGAAAAATAACCTCATCCTGATACGTACTACGTGCCGCGTCTCAGCGACCTGCGAGTGATCGAAATTCTGTAAATAATACGGCATTCATAACTCATACAACCTTTTCTACGTATGTACTTGATTGACCCAAGTGAGGCCGCGGCTGCTTGTTGATGTTATTAAGACATTTGATACTCCCAATCGACGAGTTAAATTTATGGGGCCGTTCCTATTAAAGATAACTTTCTGCTGAGTATGAGATTTGCCGAAGGTTGGTATTAATTTATAACGGCCTAAATTTTTGCTTCGAAACGCGGTTGATTATGCCTAATAAGGGATAAACAGAAAGCGAAATAAGATTTTCGAATATCGTAAAAGATATATATTTAATTTTTAATAACGGAGCAGTCGGGACAAGAAGTGGATTTCGATGTTGAAAATTTTAAGTGTGCGTCCTTAGAACCGCGGAAGGCTGAACGTAGATAAATGATGGATTCTAAAATATACCGGTATGATGTGCAAGCGAAAAGGGAAGGGTGGCTACTAGAGAATTTTAGGAACTAAAAATAGATTCAATAGATACTTTGTATTCGCATATTTATAATTTCTTTATGATTAGTATTGATATAGCTATTCTCAATGGTTTAAACTCCTTAGAAATGAAATAAAAATCATTTATACAATTATTATAATTAACGATTAACTGAGTTCCTCTGCTATCTGCAAGTTACGATGCCGATGCAGATGACGGTGAACCGCCAACCGGCAAACCGGCTGACTTAATCGAAACGAATCGAGAGCCAAAATTGATTCGAATAATTATTCAAATAATCAATCGGTTATTAATATGATTCGAATGCAAATAATTCGGTTATGAAAATTGTCCGGTTATGCCCATCACTAGTTTATTGTTCTAAATCAAAGAATTTCTTCGAGTGAAATTTTGGGATGGCATCTATCTGCAATCACACAATCTGACCAAATACCTGTTCCGTGGAGCCGGATATCGCCTCCAAGCCGAAAGCGGATTTACGCGCGGAAAAAACCGCTTCGACCTCTTTCGAAAATCTGTATTCAGGCACATCAAAATTCAGAAAATATCCAAAGCGGTTTTGGGATGAAATCGGATGCTTTCTTGTTCGGCAATTTATCGCACGTGAGGCTAGATGCCAAGAGCCGAGTTGCTACATTGTCTGAGCAGATGAGAGGATTTAAGGCTCAGCGCAGTTGCCAATATATTATTTTTATTCTGTGGATTTCACAAGTCAAGTGTTGGAGAGATAGCGCAGTATATCTGGATTTTCAGGAAGGTAAAGGTTTGGTTTTATTGGGTTTATGCTGGGCCACGCAGGAGCATCCGAGGCTCGAATGTGAATTGTATCTAATCACGGGCAGAGCTGCGCTGCCTCCACCACGAGCTGGGGCAGAGGGCGGAATGCGCCGCAGATTACGCTATCCGCGAGGCCGGATGCCGCCTTCGTATCGGTGCACTAAATACGCCGGATGCCATAACACGACACGGACACTCAATATACATGATTATAATGCAGCTTGATAGTACGGAAGATATTCAGAAGTTGGGAGACATTCTTAGCCGATGACAACATCCCAAAGGGAATCTAGCGCTTCAATGCCATTACTCGCATTCTTCCTTGCATTCTTCGCCTGCAGTATAAATTAACGACTATTTATTGATTATGTGTGTTGTAAAGCAAGGCATTATGTGCTAATAACATTCATTATTGATGCATATAACGATGTGGTTGGCAGGATAAGACACCAAGTTTTTATTTTACTGCTCTGAAGATCCTTGTCTTATACGACATTGGCTTCTAATACATTGGTATTTAGTTTTGAAATTGGAATTTCAAATAGCTGTAAACACATGGGAACCTTCCACTGTAGTAGACTTAAAAAATGGTTTTATCTAGGTACAGTTTTCAATCTTGTAGTGAAAATTTAAAATGTCATTATTAATCCCATTGCATTTCGCCTAAAGGTAGCCTCACCCATTACTAATTGCTGATTGTTTCTATATAAATGGTACCCCATTATGGAACGCCTGTTAAATCAAATACAAATGGAACAGTTTGTTGTAGCTCGAAGCGTATGAAAACCTTGCTCGAGCACTTAAAGAGAATTCCAGTTATTAATTATTTTGTCTATTGTATGTTTATTGGCAAGACAGTAGTTTCATAGCTTTATAAGAAAAAGAAAATTGAGTAAGTTTTCAATAATAAGAGTAATCTTTCAGTCTCTGGAAATTAATTTGTAAAATACCAAATTTTTATGCCCTCTGAGAAATATATGATACAAATACTGAAATTACTTAAGCAAACATTTTTTGGAAAATATTTGGCACTAGTTGTTCTGTTTAGAACACTCTAGTGTTCTCTTCTGCAGCCTTGTTACGGAAGCCGATTGTGAAATTGCAGTTAGCACTACATATTCGTGGATACTGAAGTTACAGGGGGTTGAATCCTAATATTCTGGTCTTGAAGCAGATGCTTTATTTCTAAGCCATACTTCAAATACACTGAAAACATCATGAATAATACAACGCCACAAAGACATTTTATAGATTACCAGTGAATCACCCGAGCTACGCTTCGCTAATTTAAGAGAGATTCATTAATGTAAATTAAAAAAAGGATGCATCGTAGCAGGCGAGCATTCTACCACTGAACCAACGATGCTTCGTTGAATACGGCGCTGCTATAATGGTATATGAACATTAAGGGTTTTATAATTTAATATTACTTTACTATTCCGTACTTTTTTAAAATAAAAACCTAAAAATTAGCAAAATTTTAAGCTACCATACAACTTAATCGGTCCAGTATCTTCGGAGGAGAAAGCGAACAAAGATACATACAAACAAAGAGACCACCGATTTTATGTTATAGGATACTCTACTGCTTCTGTTTCAGTATATATTTTAAATACTGTTACTACACTAGAATCAAAGTGCAACAAAATTATTTGATTATTTAAAATGTTTCCATAAAATAAATTTAAACCAGTTTTGAAATACATTTTATGTCCTGACTGTCTATATTGTAGTGTGATATTTACATTTAGGCACATCGTAGCAAATATGTACAGCAATAGGCACGAAACCTTAGAAAAGGTTACACTTCGCACAGCATTAAAGGTAGGTTCACTCACTAATAGAAGCTTTGGTATGGTTTTATAATAAGATTTTTTGTCTTTAGTGTGTCAGGAAGCTTCCGACTTCAAATAATAACCTTAATGTACTAAAACGCAACGTAAATTAAAGTGTACAACGTTAACGCACAAACTGTGGATTAAGAAAAATGTTTTATACATTTCGATTTACTTTTATTCGGTTTTAAATTACGTGCATTGTACAGTAAGTGTAGAGACATCGACGTGACCATGTATATAGGCAACTCATTTAACACCTCTGGCAGTCAAATTTACAAAACTAATCGGCCAAGTAGCAGTGGCGTGCCACATATTGAAGAATTTCCATGATTATCAATAACAATTTAAAACTGAATAATTTAGCTTTGAATAGAACTGTTATTGATTTAAAGTAAATAAAGTGTCCTAAGTTAGAAAATAAACGCAACGTGAGAATTCAAAACTTCACCGCGAACGTCAATGCTCAAAAATGTCTAATCGATGGTTGTATACAACATTGGCACATTAAATTCACTAAATTCCCCAGTGTCGCTGATCACGTGGTTTTGTTTCTTGTTTTTTTATGTCTCTGTACAATAAATTAAGGAATAGTCGAATATAGTAATCTGCAGCCAAGAATAAAAGTAATTTGTTTCTTCTTTTATAATCCAATGTTCAGTCTCGCGACGAACAGATTTGTTATAATGTATTAAGTGAAAAACCTTGTTTGCTTTTCGGTCGGAATGCAGTAGTTGTTGATAATCATAATATTGCAATATTGCATTTTAACCTTCGTAGAAATTCAGCACTGGTATCAAGCAGGAACAGCCTTGCTAACGTCAGTTTAGCCGACGATAAGCGTATAATTGTTTGTGTACTATATAATGGTTGCTCTGTTGTATAGAAACCCGTTATTAATTATGAATGAAGGAGTCCGATTTCAACCGTGTTTGACTTGGCTCCTGTACTCACTTTTCAATCCTAATATTAGGGGTGTGAGACTGCACTTCAGTGATTATCTAACTTTATCATTCTGCTCTCTGTGTAGTGTTATTTATACGCGCGGGAGCAGAATAAACCAGCGCAAAGAGCCTAACAGTCCCTAGATATAGTTCTGTTCACCTGCTTTAAACTGTAATTTTCACATATACTTAAATTAATTATAAATTTTTTTTTAATATTTTGGGATTTTGGTAAATTGTAATTCAACTTGTAGTACAAACCAAGAAAGGGTAAAGGTAAATTTTTATAGAGTGTAATAGTGTAATCTTCTTTTGTAATTTACTGATGGCTTTCATAATTGTTCGGTTTCCTTGTAAAAGTAGACACAACAAAAATCAGACATTTAGCCTCAACACGTGTGAACGCAAAGCATTACAGAAGAACTATTTTTCTAGCAGTGTTGATAAAATCCCTTATTCTAATTAAAATAACTTTTCAAACTGAATTATAAATAAAGCAGACCGATGAAAACAACCTCTGCTAGATCGAATAACAGTTGACGTTATGTCTAAAATTGGTAAAACTGATTCTAATAAGACTAGTAAAATGAATTATATTGATTCGTAAAGAGAAAACGATATTGCAGTCGGTAAGATTCGACCCTACGCCCTCAGAGGGAATATGAGTTGTAATCAGACGCCTTAACTGCTCGGCCAGGAATGCTACGTAACACACAAGCTTATCGTAGTGTTATGAATGGGAGGGTGTCGACATATGGAAGTAAGTCGAATCGCGGACGGAGTCATGCCGATTGGTGACGAAGAAAATGTGTCAGGCAGGACCTTAAGGACGTTTAATATAAGGATTCTGGTAGCTTTCACATCGCTGAGATATGACCAAAAGCTTAAATCTTAATTGTAGCGCCATATCGTCAAAGAAATTAAAAAACTGTCTTTTACGTGTGTAAATGAATCAAAAACGAAAGCAAAAGATGAATGTTCCAGATAGCTCATATTCACTTTGATAAGAAAGGAAATGCCCTCTACTTACTTCTACCATATCGATTAAATATAGTTATTTTGGTATCAGCGTGGAAGATGTAATTAATATTCTATATCACTTAATACAATCTAACTTAAAATCTACATAATGTATTGTAAGGAATACGCCTAAAGTCGGGTTAACTGGCAATCTTTTTAGTCAAAATATACTTGTACACGAAGACTAAAGCTACTGTTGCGAGATTAATAAGAACACATAAAGTACAAATACTAGCATTTATTTTCTGCCGTTTACAGAACAACTTAAATTTACCACAGTTACGTATTAACTCGGCTTATTAACTTTATAAATTCTAAGTCCGGTTTGACCAAGAAAACTCGGTAGGCCTTTCCAAAATTTCAAATATGCCTATCAGATCAGTTCTAAATTTTGGACTTTATACCGGGTGTCAACGAATTTATTAGACAAGTCATAACTTCTAGAGTATTAGGTGTATCAAAATGATATTTGATATAGGTAAATGGTATAGGGAGAGGAAAGTTTTCGCATATTATTCACTTTCTGGTCACTTCCGGTTTCACCGGAAAAGGCTCCCGTTTCGAATTTTTAAATAGAACACCCTGTATATTTTTGCATATTTGGATTTCTGAGACAATTTGGATCAGCATGTGACATTTTAAAAACTTATTCATGGCACACTTGACAAAAGTAAATAAATTATTATCTAGTATTTTGCTTAGAAATATTTAACTTATGAGCTTATTTTTAATCCAATCGCAAATAAATTAGTATCGTTAGATTCGCAAAAAAATTCTCTTTTCGGAAAGTGCTTGTCAAAAAAGGGTCGCCATTTGAACAAAAATAGTTAGACAAGAAAACGTGCTTTTGCCAACTTGTCTTATTCCTATCTATCATACTAATCAGTCAAACTTTGCGATTGTAATTTTCTGACATCACCTGAGGTCTTTAGATTAGTTTGCGTCTGATCATGGCCACCTAGATGCCATATTAAAACTGGCTCTAAAAAAATCCAGTAGGCTTAAAAACTTTTTAAAATGTCACATTCTGATCCAAAATTGTCTCTGAAATCCAAATATACAATGGGTGTTCCATTTAAAAATTCGAAATCGGAGCCATTTCCGGTAAAACCGGAAGTGATCGAAAACTGAAAAATACGCGAAAATTCTCCTCTCCCTATACCATTTACCTATACCAAATCTCATTTTAATACACCTAATACTCTAGAAGACATGACTTGTCTTTGTCTAATAAATTCGTTTTTATGACCGAGTTGCACATTTGCACTTCTGATCACGTACCAATAATCTAGCTTCTTCCAATTTTTCGGCTCATGAGGTAAACCTTGCATAAATTTGCCCTTAATTATTCCGTGAGCTTCGAATATATCCAGCTTCCCAGAGAAAGGCACGTTTCTAAACTCCGGCTATATACTCGCCTGTTGTAACTTTAATATGACCATTTTGCCTACGAAATTCTACCTTACAATATTTATGATACAAATTGCTAATGGTTAATTAAAGTACAGCCTAGTCCTACAACCGCATATAGTTCATTTTCACTCAAGAACGCAAATCATAACAGTATGTAACTTTAGAATATTTTAAAGTGTCCCTTTTCTGGAATACCCCTCACGCAAGTTTTATTTAGCGGTGAAATGTTATTTATATTTATTTATCGTATGGCTTCTTTGGTCGGAGATGTTAGTATTTTGGCTTTTTCCGTATTCTCTGTCGCTAAAATCCTACTTCTTTGTCGAGTATGCGTTGTAAACATCTTTTTCGGGGTTTGAAGAATATATTCAAATAGAAGCGTTTAAAAATTGAGCCCGGAGTGCTCAATACTGTTATTTTCAACTGTCAGGAATATATCAAGGAGGGTTATTAGGTCCCCTATTAAATACTATCTAGACATCCATTTCGAACGGAACAGTACAACTGTACCATCTACAGTGCATCTAGCGAATTTACAGCTACTCCGGATGAAGCAGGTAGCTGAGTGAAACGATGTTAAAGTATTTGCATTCTCTTCATGCTATCTTTGTTTAGCAAGTTCGTTTTATTTAAACTGCGTATCGATCCACTGCATAGAGATTTTAAGCGCTATGGGTGTACATTCTATAGTCCATCTAGATTATAGATTTTCTGAAAATGGCGAAGGACAATAAAATTGGTCAAACTAAATCAGCAGCTGTACAATAAGACTAGTATGGACACAAGTCTCTATCTTGATTAACACCTTTTGCAGAGGCAAAGCACATCGAAACAAAGCCATCGAACCTATTTTGTGAAAAAGAATTTCTCCTACGTGAAGGTATAGTTCAAGCGATATGAACCTATGGCATCCAGCAATAGGAATGTGAGAAGTTGTAAAATACGGTTCTAATAAAAAACTACGGGCTTTGATGTGTTTCAAACCAGACGTCGAAGCTGTAAGAGTTCCATTTGTACCAGCATAATCATGCAAACAGCTATATCATTGCACTAATAAATGCATCAAATTAGAGGGAGAAGAGAAAAGATTAATGAGATCATTATCTGTTCTCAACTCCCACAGAAGTTTTTTCCTTACATCGCATTTACCTACTTATTATTGCAAGTAATAGAATAGTTTGTGAATTGGAATTTTGAAAGTAAAAAACTCCATTATACTCATACTTTGTCTCAAGGTTTCAAATTGAAAGTATTTACCTTTGGAAAAAATAGGGGTAGTTTTTCTCTGCATTTTGTCGGTAGATTGATAGCTCAGGGTAGCGAATTGTTCGAGCCGTATAATTTTCAAAGTTGTAGGCCTCAGTTTCATATTGTCTTATATTATTTAGGTAACCATACAGCGTCTTTGTGTGTCTGCGGGCGTGTTTGGATAAAGAGGCGGCGGCGGCATGAGAGGCTGAAGTCCCTAGCCACTGGCCTGGAATGCTGTTGGCATCCTTTGACGATGTTCCGGCCCGGAAGGACCGCTGGTGAAGGATTACAGGAATGCGTGTGTCGTGCACAGGAATCCTGTGCCCTTTATTATACTTTTTATTATAAATTTACCTTTTACTTTTCTTCCGCTGCGAATTCCACTTATGCTCCAGCGGCGGGGCTGCAGACCTGCACAGTTGTCGGTGATTGATTGCGAGGAGCAGATAATGCAAGAGACATACAATATGACTGATAAGCGCTGTGACGTTTGAAATGGCGGATAACTAGGGACAGAACACTAATGATTATTAATGAGGCCCTCCTAATAGATTCTCTTCACTAACAGATGCCAGAATTGTCGCGACTGCTCCCGTGCAGTGGAATCGCAGAATTCGTTAGTTTAATTAAAACCGGTAAAAAATGTGTCCCGGAGGTGCTGCATTCGGAAGACGGTCTTAATACAACGCAAGATAAATATTATAATGCGATTGAGCGCGATTTTTCTTAATTAGTTATCAAGCTAATTGCACGCTGCTTTCTGTCTTTTGTTGGATTAAAAATTCCATTTTAATTAAAAGTCTGTTCAACAGTGTGCTTCATTAGTACAAAAGTATGTAAATATCAATTATTAATAATATTAGAAGTGCGCCGACTCATTCCTGAAATGTCGCATTTCACTAATGGCAAGTGCTAGTTGTAGGTTGTTCAACCAAAAAATAGAACCCTGTGGTACTCCTTTTCCACTGGATTACATATTAGGTCTTTGATATCTTGTTAAACATCTATTGTTGACACACCTCCCTGCTGGGGTGTCGGCCTGTATCCTTTAAAGAGCACTAGGTCTTATGGGGAGTTGTAGAAGGGGTTGCAACGGTAGATCTTTGTGGTCGCGTGACGCCGCCGATGATTGAACTCGCATATCAGTTCACCAAAGCGGAGGTTTTATCATTCAACTACCCCTTGCTCCGAGCTATCCATTGCCTATTACACCCGTTAAACGTGTATAAATGATAAATGGAAATGTCGCTTGAAAGGAGTATACCATTTCTACAGCTTGGATTAAAAATTGGCAACAAAGTAGATTTACTCCATCATTTATCACGTAGAAGAAGAGTAGAAATGTAGTAGGTGCAATTTTATAGCATTCTCCGATTTTACAACGTACTTAATCAACGGCAACTGGCTGTTACTTACAGGTTAAGCGTAATCCATTTTGTTAGGTTGCCATGAAATTGCTTATAAAAACCATAAAAAGGCGCAGGTAGGGCACTGCCAGAATAAACTATAAACAGAATTAGGATTCTTCGCACGGCGGCGACACGGGAGCAACGCCGAGTCAGGTGGACACGACTCGGACGACCCGTTTTGCTGACCGGATATCGGGAAAGCGCAATTTATCCGGTTATGTTTTACAGGGAAAATGCAGCGAATTGACAAGCCTGCGTCAGCACGCGTGACTTATTTAGGAATATCGCGTCGATCCGCACGTGTCACTGAAATTAACTTCGCGATTTATTTTTATGCCGCCGATGAATTATTCACGAGCAAATATTTGCTGATCGACGCAGGTGAAATTACAGACCGCCAGAAAAATCGGGAGAACTGATTAGAATAAAATTTCTCTTGTTGCGAATTTACCCGCTCGCGGCTGGTAAAAATAAAACCGATTGCGGATTTTGGTGGCAGCGCTGTTTGCTAAATCGATCGCTTTTAATTCGAGGAAATGTTTTCGTGATCCTGTGTAATTTAGAAAAAATCCAATTTCAAAATGAAAAATGAAGGGCGTAAGTTTGCTTTTCCGAACCTTCGTTATTAACAAAATAAACCTGTTTAAACACAGCTTACAAACAATTATTTTTTTGTATACCCATGTTTTCCGCAACATATGCTTGTGACTTCGACCTTTTTTGTTTTAGTAACAGGGGAATTGTAAATAAACGCAATTTATTTTTCGTGAATTTGTTGCATTTAAAAAAATTAAGAAGTTAAATGTTATTGAACATAGGTATGCATAATATAGAGGAGCATTTAAAAGTTGATAAATGCGTTGAGACAAGTAGTGCGTCAACAATGTTCTTTTTTAGTCGTTTTATCTGGGGTACTTATGTCAAAAGCAGAAGTTAGTCAATATAAAGTTGATTTTAATAATGCATTCACATTCCTTGAACTTGGAAGGATGTCACAATTTTTTTAACCTTTTAATCTTTAAATAATTAATATATTTTTGTTACTTAGATTACTTAGATTTTGTGAAATTAAGTACTTGGCTGATACGAAAGTATTTAAAAACGCACACCGGTTTCTAATTTTGCTGAATAAGTTTTCTTGCTCTTTTTTTGATATAATGAAACAAAAATTCAATAAAACTGGTTAAAAACGTCGCTTAGCTTTACCTTTGCAGTGGAGCCCGTGAACCAGCTAGTGTCAAAGTCAATTGTGCGTATTGCTTTACGAAAGGCATCAATAAAAGTTAAATTTCCCGACGCAGCAATTTCGCGGCGCAGCAATTGGGCGCGTGCATTTTAGAAGACACTTCAACGTCAAGTTTGATTTGTGTCGTTACTCAAAGAATATAAACTAGCTTTCCTAACGTCGCGCTGTAATTTCTACAACACAGCATGATTTCCATCTACTCTTTGCGACATGGAACAGAGACAATTGTAGGGGCAATAAACGGACGGACGTCCGACTCAACTAACAATGGGCCAAGTTAAAGAAAGAACAAACCCTTTGTAAGACAGCCCGTGCCCTGCAAAGAAGAAGAAGAAATTACCCTCAGCATTGACGTAACGGGGAAGCACCGAAGAACTATTCAGTATATTCGCTACCTTTCGGTTCACAATATTCGGAAATCCGTGTCTACAAGTCGTTTAGCACATCTAGAATTCGCGTCAGTAAACAAATACCAGGGAAAATATTTATTTAATCTTGCACTGTATATGTGCATTTGTGTACCATCCTACATTTATATAATGAGTGCAATCATAAATAAATTGTATTATTATTTTCAAATACAGCGGGTATGAATATATTCAACCGTGGACCAGTAGCAAATTCATTATAAATAAATTGCATTAGGCTACAGCTAGAAATTGTATATCCACTTTCTATTGCCAAGTGTCTGTATTGTAAAAATTGCATTTATCTACGTTTCTGTTCTCATTGCTGCCCTTACACCTTCGTTCCATGGTTTGCGAGCCCTTCCTGGTTTGTTCTTTTTTTTCAGCTTCCATTTCGTTCCAAGACGTTTTTCGGCAGTTTCTGGTCTGGCATCCTCAGTGAGTGCCCAAGCTACTCCAGACTTTTACCTTCCACTCGGTGCATACGTGTCGGTAGCATATATTCGACGTTGTTCGTGTTGGGATTTGTTTGAAGAGTGAAACTCTTGACACTTTGTATTGCAAGTTATCTAATTTCACAGTAATGTACGAGTTATTGCGATTTTATTTTTGATGGAAACGTTTTTATCCCATCATACACCATTTAATCTTCCTCCTGTGTTGGATGCTGTTGCTAATTTCAGTAGCCCCCAAACCATTTGTATCTATATCTGCCCCCAAATATTTGAAATTATCAACAATTCAAAATCTATCTGAGACAACCACTAAATATTTGGTTTTTTCCATATTCATCTGAATTTTGCAGTCTCTATGTGATGGATGTACAGGACCACTGGGTTATCTGAAAAATTGAGGTTGACTAGCGAGTACTTAGTTATGCGAATCCCCATTCCTCCACAGTGTCCACTTGTGTAGCTCGTGCTTCAGGTACATAGATATTAAGTAATAGGGGCGAAATGCTGTAGCCTTGTCTAAGGCCTTTGATGTATTTATGGAAGTAAAAAGTTCCTTGTGCAATCAATGGAATATTATCTTAGCAAAATCCTTTGATATGCCTAGTATTTCTTGCACGCATAGCTTGATCAAGTTTCTTTCTAGCAACCGAGTGATAGCGTTTTGTATATCTATGACATCTCCATATCTCCCTACCTAATTTCATTTATAATATTTGCTGCGATTAAAACAGCTTGTCACCTATAATATCAGGTAATTTAGTGTAAATAGCTTTTCCGTCATGTATACCGAAAGTACTATTTTCGTTCGCTGTAGCAGCTGGAGTAATTTTTTCTTTCTTTAAAAAATTGGAACTCATACGATCTGTTCATTCAAGGGATTTAAAGGTAGTTAAATAATTGTATTAGTAACATCAGTGCGTAACTGTGAAGGCTTTACCTTATGTTTCTAGATTCGAACATACCACGTTGAAGGTTAGTCGTTCATAGTTTAATGTAACGAGTGTAATCAGGTAGGCTTGACCCTTTTACATTTTTAGATCACGGAGCAATTCCGGTGCTACGAGGTATGCTTATTACATTTTACACGTTTTTCAAAGCTGTTAAAATCTCTTTCTTTCAAAGTTAAAATTGTATGTTGGTTTGGTATTCCAGTAAGTAACATAATTTAGTTTGAGTGTGAGAAATATGCAGGTACCTGGATAAGTATCCTTCGGTTATAAAGAATTGGGCTGTATTTGGCAAGGTATAAAATTTAATTACTCTGTTCAAAATTGCACGTAATTATATTTGGCTGGTTCTATTGTTTAGTGCGTTCAATTTTCGTGCCATTTCCATACAATTTATATGTTAGATATAAGCCATTCCCTGCATGATCTGTGATACGGTACCTATTTAGTCCTTATTTGTTATACAGTTGAGTGTTCTCGAGTGTTTATTTATACCAGTAATTAAGAATCGCTATTTATACCCTACTTGTTATTATGTTATGATCTTTCTTAAAACTTGGGTTTTTTTTGTATGATTGTTAGAACCACTTGGCGCCCTCGAATGTAGTTTCTATTAACGGTAAAAAAAATATAACACTTATTTTTGCTGTTATATTTCTCTCTACTATCAGATTTACGACTGAGCCATTTACGGTATAAGTTGTCCTTTTCGTCAATGAATCGTTTGGTTTCTGCAGATAACCAAACGGAAAAGTGTTTTTGTTTATGTTTTCCAATGCTTCTATTGCTGGAGCTATAATCTTTCACTTTAAAATTACAGTACCTTTGTATCTAAAATCCATTATGCACGATGTGATAGAAGCATTTTACTCCACATTTTTAAAATATAAAGGATTATTTTTTATTTATAAGATGATGGTCGTTGCACGTTGTATAAACATAAAATGGTTCTACCAAATAGCGTTTTTTTTTCTCTCCAGTATACTACAATCTAAAGTGGAATCGAGGATAGATAACTCTGAAAAACATTCTCGAGCGGCATAAATATTTTTGCGTTTGAAATATTGCTCATACAAAAACCTCAGACTTCCTTATGTTTAAGGGTCGATCAATCGAAATGTTTATTTTGGTTCGGCTGGTCTTGACCTTAATACGCATCTACAGAAATTATAGGACAATGTACCGCGACAGCCATTAAGCGTCGTGTCCTTATTAACTAAATCTGCTCGTTATGTCGTAGCTTAAGGGACCCTTGCCTAATTATGCAGGTTTAATGTCCGACCTTTCAGTCCATCCGCATTTAATATCGCTAACAACATCTTAAAGTCAAAATTAACCGACCGAGGAACTATTAAAATCATAAATGGCCCTTTTCAGGGCCCGGCTTCATTTTGTTAATAATATTACCTGTAATTGCGCCGTTACCCTGAAATGCCTGAAGTCGTCCCGGTTCTACTTTCCATACTCACGCCATTAATATAATGGGTGGTTGGATTGCAGGTAGGGGACGCCAGGCGGATTTTCGGAAAATTCAGTTGGATCTGCGCATTTCGCCTGACTTGATCCAAGCTTGCAATGAGTGTTGCAATATGTGCAGTAGTTGTAAGTTATTTACATGCAGCCGACTTTGAGCAAAATCGGGCTGTTGCTGCTGGTATCGAGTCTGCTCCACCTAGACGGGGCCGATATAAATATTAAAATCGCACAAGTAGACGCGATTGCAAGAATTGATTCATTTTGTATCGCAGATCTTGTTTTATTTCCGGCTTTACGAGGAATGAAATGCATATGAAATTTTACGAGATCTGAATACATCGCGCGTATTGCTTCATTCCGCGGTTATTTTTCTTAGAATTTTGTAATATCCTGTCCTCTGCATAAATATTCAATGCGAGTGGCGGGAAATTAGGTCGCGGGGTTGAAAATCTTTAAAATACTTTTGCTAAAAGCAATTTGCCGACAGGGATTGATTGATATATTATGTGGAGGTCTAGTCGCAAATTGCTTTAGGTCAGTGGCGTGCCACGATTATAGCAGTTCCTTTATGCGCCTACTGCTGGGGGTTCGTAAGTTTAATTTTTGATTGGTTTTATTCAATATTAGTTCTTCTCATTTCGGGTTTGCATTAATCTAGGTTACTTTAAGTGTCGTTGTGTGAATAAAGTTGTCTATACAGTTTTTTTTGTAATCTTTGGTAAATTTTGGAATTCCAAATTGCCGCTTCTTTTGTTTTGAGAATTTTGTGCATGTAACTTCAGAGTAGAACTATTTTCAGAAAAGGTTATCGTTTTAAGACAAAAACAAGTTCTTCGTCAATCACTAGGTGGTGCCCTCAACAGTGAAATTATACCCGTTTACTATTCTGAGAAATGTACAGAATGAATCCGGAAATATACACAACAAGGCGGTTTACTAGATAGAAATTATCAATTAGGCAGAATTCGTAATCAACATACGGTTGACTACCAGTCACAATAGTAGAATGAATTTAAAATTTTCAATAATTAACTTTCTTTAATAATTTTAATAACTTAATAAATTAACGAACGCGATCCGCTAGCTGTTCGGGTCTGTTACTGAAAAGGTGGACTATAAAAAGTAACCTGACCTCCATTCGTAGAGCATTTGCGCCGAAAGATCGTAGGAATGTAATAAAGTTGTGAGGTGAGCATCCACCAGGTGTTGGGGTTTCTCCAGCGTGTGACGCACGGCTTCTTCGGAGTTCGCAAAATGTTTAGGAACAACAAAACGAACAATTTAAAATAGAATTCGTGAAACTAAAACTAAAACAAAAAACACTCATGCAAGAACTCTTTACAAAGAGTTCTTAGCTGACTCACACAGTCAATTATGTCGTCACACTGGATACAAATAGTTTGTAAAGTGTACAGTTGGCTAGAGGGATTCAAGTAAATACTGATTGCTAGATTAAATCCGTTTTAAAGCCATTTGTGGAGAGGGAAATCCCAAAGATATATCTTTCTGACGAATTGAAAGTCACCCTTCATCATGACAAATGTCCAAGTTACATGGCACAAGGAGATATATAAGAAAAGCTGATATAAGTCCTATGGATTTTTTTGTATTTCGCTATTTAAATAAAACATTGTTTAATAGGAAGCCAAATGCTCTGGATAATATCAGGAAAGTATCCACCTTTGTATAGCGCATTTGTGAGGGGAGATTATGCATTTGCATGGTATCTTGACCTTCACCATATGGGATTTATCAGCACATATCTCCCATCTTTGTATAGCGCATTTGTGATGGGAGAATATGCATTTGCATGGTATCTTGAACTTTAGCATATGGGATTTATCAGCACATATCCCCCACCTTTGTATAGCGCATTTGTGAGGGGGGAATATGCATTTGCATGGTATCTTGACCTTTAGCATATGGGACTTATCAGCACATATCGCCCACCTTTGTATAGCGCATTTGTGAGGGGAGAATATGGATTTGCATGGTATTTTGACCTTTAGCATATGGGATTTATCAGCACATATCCCCCACCTTTGTATAGCGCATTTGGGAGAGGAGAATATGCATTCGCATGGTATCTTGGCCTTTAGCATATGGGATTTATAAGCACATATCCCCCACCTTTGTATAGCGCATTTGTGAGGGGGGAATATGCATTTGCATGGTATCTTGACCTTTAGCATATGGGACTTATCAGCACATATCGCCCACCTTTGTATAGCGCATTTGTGAGGGGAGAATATGGATTTGCATGGTATTTTGACCTTTAGCATATGGGATTTATCAGCACATATCCCCCACCTTTGTATAGCGCATTTGGGAGAGGAGAATATGCAGTCGCATGGTATCTTGGCCTTTAGCATATGGGATTTATTAGCACATATCTCCCACCTTTGTATAGCGCATTTGTGAGGGGGGAATATGCATTTGCATGGTATCTTGACCTTTAGCATATGGGACTTATCAGCACATATCGCCCACCTTTGTATAGCGCATTTGTGATGGGAGAATATGCATTTGCATGGTATCTTGACCTTTAGCATATGGGATTTATCAGCACATATTCCCCACCTTTGTATAGCGCATTTGTGAGGGGAGAATATGCATTCGAATGGTATCTTGACCTTTAGCATATGGGATTTATCAGCACATATCTTCCACCTTTGTATAGCGCATTTGTGAGGGGAGAATATGCCTTTGCATGGTATCTTGACCTTTAGCATATGGGATTTATCAGCACATATCCCCCATCTTTGTATAGCGCAGTTGTGAGGGGAGAATATGCATTTGCATGGTATCTTGACCTTTACCATATGGGATTTATCAGCACATATCCCCCACCTTTGTATAGCGCATTTGTGAGGGGAGAATATGGATTTGCATGGTATTTTGACCTTTAGCATATGGGATTTATCAGCACATATCCCCCACCTTTGTATAGCGCATTTGGGAGAGGAGAATATGCATTCGCATGGTATCTTGGCCTTTAGCATATGGGATTTATTAGCACATATCTCCCACCTTTGTATAGCGCATTTGTGAGGGGGGAATATGCATTTGCATGGTATCTTGACCTTTAGCATATGGGACTTATCAGCACATATCGCCCACCTTTGTATAGCGCATTTGTGATGGGAGAATATGCATTTGCATGGTATCTTGACCTTCACCATATGGGATTTATCAGCACATATCTCCCATTTTTGTATAGCGCATTTGTGATGGGAGAATATGCATTTGCATGGTATCTTGAACTTTAGCATATGGGATTTATCAGCACATATCCCCCACCTTTGTATAGCGCATTTGTGAGGGGGGAATATGCATTTGCATGGTATCTTGACCTTTAGCATATGGGACTTATCAGCACATATCGCCCACCTTTGTATAGCGCATTTGTGAGGGGAGAATATGGATTTGCATGGTATTTTGACCTTTAGCATATGGGATTTATCAGCACATATCCCCCACCTTTGTATAGCGCATTTGGGAGAGGAGAATATGCATTCGCATGGTATCTTGGCCTTTAGCATATGGGATTTATAAGCACATATCCCCCACCTTTGTATAGCGCATTTGTGAGGGGGGAATATGCATTTGCATGGTATCTTGACCTTTAGCATATGGGACTTATCAGCACATATCGCCCACCTTTGTATAGCGCATTTGTGAGGGGAGAATATGGATTTGCATGGTATTTTGACCTTTAGCATATGGGATTTATCAGCACATATCCCCCACCTTTGTATAGCGCATTTGGGAGAGGAGAATATGCATTCGCATGGTATCTTGGCCTTTAGCATATGGGATTTATTAGCACATATCTCCCACCTTTGTATAGCGCATTTGTGAGGGGGGAATATGCATTTGCATGGTATCTTGACCTTTAGCATATGGGATTTATCAGCACATATCTTCCACCTTTGTATAGCGCATTTGTGAGGGGAGAATATGCCTTTGCATGGTATCTTGACCTTTAGCATATGGGATTTATCAGCACATATCCCCCATCTTTGTATAGCGCAGTTGTGAGGGGAGAATATGCATTTGCATGGTATCTTGACCTTTACCATATGGGATTTATCAGCACATATCCCCCACCTTTGTATAGCGCATTTGTGAGGGGAGAATATGGATTTGCATGGTATTTTGACCTTTAGCATATGGGATTTATCAGCACATATCCCCCACCTTTGTATAGCGCATTTGGGAGAGGAGAATATGCATTCGCATGGTATCTTGGCCTTTAGCATATGGGATTTATTAGCACATATCTCCCACCTTTGTATAGCGCATTTGTGAGGGGGGAATATGCATTTGCATGGTATCTTGACCTTTAGCATATGGGACTTATCAGCACATATCGCCCACCTTTGTATAGCGCATTTGTGATGGGAGAATATGCATTTGCATGGTATCTTGACCTTTAGCATATGGGATTTATCAGCACATATTCCCCACCTTTGTATAGCGCATTTGTGAGGGGAGAATATGCATTCGAATGGTATCTTGACCTTTAGCATATGGGATTTATCAGCACATATCTTCCACCTTTGTATAGCGCATTTGTGAGGGGAGAATATGCCTTTGCATGGTATCTTGACCTTTAGCATATGGGATTTATCAGCACATATCCCCCATCTTTGTATAGCGCAGTTGTGAGGGGAGAATATGCATTTGCATGGTATCTTGACCTTGACCATATGGGATTTATCAGCACATATCCCCCACCTTTGTATAGCGCATTTGTGAGGGGAGAATATGCATTTGCATGGTATCTTGACCTTTAGCATATGGGATTTATCAGCACATATCCCCCACCTTTGTATAGCGCATTTGTGAGGGGAGAATATGCATTTGCATGGTATCTTGACCTTTAGCATATGGGATTTATCAGCACATATTCCCCACCTTTGTATAGCGCATTTGTGAGGGGAGAATATGCATTCGAATGGTATCTTGACCTTTAGCATATGGGATTTATCAGCACATATCTTCCACCTTTGTATAGCGCATTTGTGAGGGGAGAATATGCCTTTGCATGGTATCTTGACCTTTAGCATATGGGATTTATCAGCACATATCCCCCATCTTTGTATAGCGCAGTTGTGAGGGGAGAATATGCATTTGCATGGTATCTTGACCTTGACCATATGGGATTTATCAGCACATATCCCCCACCTTTGTATAGCGCATTTGTGAGGGGAGAATATGCATTTGCATGGTATCTTGACCTTTAGCATATGGGATTTATCAGCACATATCCCCCACCTTTGTATAGCGCATTTGTGAGGGGAGAATATGCATTTGCATGGTATCTTGACCTTTAGCATATGGGATTTATCAGCACATATCCCCCACCTTTGTATAGCGCATTTGTGACGGGAGAATATGCATTCGCATGGTATCTTGACCTCCAGCTTTGGAAACCATGTGGTCTTACTACCTAAACCTCATCAAATAAGGGAGGCCGATGCCCCTGCAGTGGGATGCTATAACCAGGCCGGCAAAAACTACCACCATTTTGGGAAAAATGCATGGTACTAATTAATACACTAAACTAATTAAGTTGTTTAAACAATGCTTTTAGTGTCCAGATAAGGTATTTTAAAGGATCAATGGTATACAGGCGTAATAGAATGTACAGTTCTGCTATAATTTAGAATAAATTAGTAAATTTCATTACATAAGTGAGACTGTGATTTTTTAGTCATAGGAAAATTATTTGTTGTTATTGTTATAACAACAACAAAAATCTAACACACGAACTTTGCTGGAGGTGATAAAAAGAAATCAACTAACAGATCATCATCCATCGATTGATCTTTAGACGTGCAGAACTGAAAGTTCTGTTTAATTCGTGAGTGTCTTCCCGTTTCCGTTGGTCTGGTGGAGCAACGACTAGTAAAGCTAGTAAAGACAGATAGTGTTCAAACCTCACACCCGGACATTGCTTACAACGTACACTCTCCGACCACGATACCGATACTTTTGATGCTTGTCACTCCTGTTAAAGCCCAATGTTCCCCTAATTCAACGGGTTAGGTTAGCCACCCTGACTGCCACTTATAGTTTACCTTTCAAGCAGTTTCATACCCCACTTTTTGGAATTTTCAGAATTTTGAAGTAAATTGGGACATCTGGAAATGGTTGTTTCTGCTGCAGTCATCAAAGAGAAAGCCAGTCGCAAACTTGTACCTTGGACATCATATATTATATATGGATTGTTATTTTGTGAGGTAATTGCTTTCGGAAAATTTTGATTACTTAATTTATGGAGTTCCCAAGCGAAAGCATTAATTTCGCAATATTTGCTCAGTCACATGTTGTCGTGCGAAAAGAACTTTTCCAACGTGGAAGCTAGGGTGATTTATGAACCCTACTTGAACTTACAAGATCACTGAAAAGAAAAGTACGGTTTCATCGTGAAGATAGTACATATTTCACATACAAACATGACGTGCCAGGTCCACCAGCAACAACGTTCAGTTTAATTTGGTTCCTGGGCAAGTTCATCGTACATGTAACGTACTTTCAGCCACCCTACATCATCAACCGTACGAGACTAGCTGGTGATGTGTATAAACTTCCGTTTGGCGACCTCTATCGACGACGAACTACATCCCGAGCTATCGCCTTGGAGAATTGTTGCTTTTCCGGAAGCTTCGAAGCAGCCTGTGGGGTCGTCTATACTGGAGCTACCTCTGTTCTATGCGTTGATTACTGTTTTTGCTGCCGTTCGCCATTGTTTCGTTACTTCCAGTTGGGGTCAGTTACTTTTGGTAATGTACTAATGTCATATAAGTTTATTCTGCTGTTGAACTGTCGCATGCACTTACTGTTTAACTGCACTACACGGTGTCTAAAGCTTGCTGTATCAGCGCTCCTTGTTGATTTCAATTTGGGGGTTATAAATCGATTTTACCTAGCGATTTCTTGTGTAAGCTAAATATATTAGGTACTTCATATTGAAGATGGATTTTTCAATGTTGTACTGCAGAATTTCAAGTTTGGTGTACCACGAATCAGAATTTATTTGCGGCGTTTTATATAAATTGCGACATTTGCAGCGTAAATAAACTTAGTAACATTTCAAATTCTAGTTGTGCCACTATATTTTAAGGCAACTCTTTGTTGCGTCGAGTTTGAACTACCTCGAATCAGCTAAATTGTGAATGATTCGCAATCATATGTTTACTGACTTGACTACAAACATGAGAATATATTAGAGCCTAATATGACCGGTAGTAATGCACGCAGCGGGAACATTATGTATCACAAAAAGGGATGAAGAGCAACTGAGAATATGGGACAGAAGAATATTGAGAAACATATTAGATGCAAAAAATAGACGAAAACGAATTAGAGCCAAAACGAATCACGAACTACTTGAAGAAACAGGAGGGAGACATAGTGGAAGCAATAAAAGCACAGAGAATTCGATGGCTAGGGCATATTACTAGAAATAATGAAGATAGAGCGATAAGGATAATAACCGAATGGAGACCCACAGAACCGAGAAACAGAGGAGGACCGAAAATGAAATGGTGGCATGAGGTGATGGAGGACTTGAAGAGGATGGAGATACAGGACTCGAGATGAATAGCAATAAACAGAAAGTAACGGACAGAGCTGGTAAACAAAGCAAAAACATACAGACAAATATGAAGTTGAAGATAGAAGATATGGGGACTCATCTACCCCAATAAAGGGATTATTTGAGAGCTCCAAAAGAGGAGCGGTCCAAAATTCTATAAACAATTGGAAGCCGATTATTATTATTATTTTGTTTTATCACGTTCTTGGTATTGAATGCCTTTAATTATCCGTCAAGTGTTAGCATACCCCAAATGTAGAATGATTAATTTATTTTACCTGATGAATAATTGCCATACCACGTACTTGCATTTTGTTTTCCTTTCAGGTTGTAAAAAGTGAACGACTTGATCTAATTTACCTTAACGTAATTGCTAATTTTGCTTTTTTGTAATACTTAAATATTTCAATGGCGGGGTTTGTAATAAATTAATTTATTTTGATCAATTTATGTAATTTATTATCTTCTCGGTGAGTACTATAATGATGTATTGTTATTGACTCGGTAGTTGTTACATGGTACATGGATCTTTTCGAAGTGATTTTTTTTGTACTGTGGTGATAACAGATCATAGATTTTTTATGCTATTAATTTTATCGTGTGCCATTGTGATTAGTGAAGTTAATAAACCAGGTTTTACTGCGTATTTGTTGTCTTGGGTTTCTTTTGTAGTCAGTTCAGCTTTTGGATGATCCGACAGAAGGCATTCGACTGTTGTGTCAATCGTTCGGGACCTCTGGGGGTGGTGCCCTTTGCAAGTACATCGGGTATTTTAACCCACAACCACGTGTGAGCTAGTTTGGCACATTTATTACCAACGTTGCAAAATCCGGACCCAATTAACAACGTTAGATATTATTTAGGAATCGTTGACGTAATATTAATTCTTCCAAAACATACTGCCTGGGTGTGTCACGCCTTTATCGTCACCAATCGGGTGCAGTACGGCCGCGATTGATCCTGTCGTCACCGTTCCCTTCGTAATAAAACGATAAGCAAGTACGTTAGGTAGCGCTCTTAGCCGATCCAGATAAGCGTCTGAATAGCAAGTGGATTGCCCCAGGTCCGAATGCTACCGACTGCAGTGTTTTTATTAGTTATGCGAATTTTATTAATTCGTATTCCTAGGTGTTTCCTTTTACTGCTTTAGTATTATTAAAAACAACCATGTACTAAGACAAAAAGCTAGTGAACACTAATAAATTGTATACGGAACATACTTTCACTATCACCTCTTCTGTTCTAGCGAGATTTTTACAGGCCACATTGATAGTTAATGTAAACGCGACCAATAAAAGTTTTGAATTGCCATGTAAGTACCACGGACGTATTTTATTTTTCGTAATCAGAATTTATATTTATACTGGAATAACACCTCATGTTTTATTTTATTGATTGCATTTAAAAATAGTTCCATGCAGTTGTTTTCAAACATTTTTCAGGATCAGGGCTCTGATTAGTAAATCTACATTATTTATGTACGGAGTGTTAGCAATATATTTTGAGTACCATATTTAAATTCAATAAACCTATACGAACCCGTTCGTGACATAATATCAATGGCATTTTAGGCCATTCGCATTCGGCATTGGTATAGCGATTAGTGATTAAAATCGGAGAGATTTAGGTCGACGTTAATGTTTGGGACTACGGCAGATAAAAAATGTGAATGAATTTGAAGATGTAATAGTTATTCTCAAAACCGTTGGTTTTCTTTCTCTTAGCATAGGCTCAGAGCCTGTTATTATCGCACTAAGTGACGTTTTATAAGCCATCTTCGACCCAGGCCCTGGAAGGTCAGGAAGAATACCCTTTCACAGGGGTCCCGACCACCAAAGGTAACCCATGTCCGGATGTGAGGTTCGACGTCAATACCTATCTACTGAAAACGCAAACGCTTTACGTTGTTAAAATGCATGGATCTGTGTTTATTTTTCATTTTGCCCGCAAGTTCATAAAGGCGGAAAATATCCACCACCATCAAAAACTACTCCCTCACTAGATTTTAATAGTTCGTTATGTCAAATCGTTTGGGCCCGTTCCATTTCGCTTGGCGCTGCGACACATCCGGCCCGTATATCAATTTTTAAAGTTCTTCCATTCCTTACGGCTGTGATTACGGACAGTTTATGTAATTCGGTGCGACGAACTTGCGAACTTTGGTCCGGCGACTGCGGCTGCGAATCTCGCTACATTCCAGCGACTTTATTTGGCATTTTCCTAACGTGAAGGACGGCTTCCGTTTACGTTGCCGGACGGAAACCCGGATATTTTACATACTATTGCACATTTGAGTTGGTAGTTTAAATTTGAATAACCTCTCCCCTTGGCCTTTAGAGACTCGTGTCGCACTGTTTTCGCGAAGTATTTATTTTAGGTAGCAGTTGGATTTTATACAGGCTTTCCACGGCCTTCGCTGACCCTTTTAAGTACTTTTTGCTGTATTTTCGGGGCGTATTTTAATTTGTGTGTACTGGACCTTATTTTTTGTAACTATCCCGCAGTATTTCAGCCATTCTCTACAGATGTCATTGTTTTCGTGGATCGCCATTAGGCGCAAAAAATGTCCAACATAAACTTAATTACATGCGCATACTAACAACCCAATTCAAAAGGACCTCTGTAATATATTTTTTGAAATATTGAATTGTAGGTGCGCGTTACCTGCGTATGTCTTGCCATTATGTACTTAACGTTAACGAATTTGATTTTTATGAACAATTTCAAATTTTAAGAAGCGGTCCTTTTAGATCAAGGCAAAATATTCTAATTTTGAGCTGAAATAATTTATGCGAACAGGCTTAAAGAACTGTTTCATTGCGGCAAAATGTGTAATAATTTAAATAACCTTCAATTTTTTTGCAGTTAAACTTGGTGGTATATATATTATCTGGATATTCTTTCATTAGATTCCTTTTGTAAAGTAAAATACCCTTCAATTTTGATGTTAATTTAAAATTGTAATTACCGCCTAATTTATTTAATCGATGTCGTGCATTATCATAATGAATGGATAAATAGTTGAAAAAGCATTAGAATAAAAAAATATTGAATTGAAGCCTCTTATCAATACTTTGGACACTGTTTGCATTGAGCGGCTCTTACCATGCTCCCGCTCCTTAAGACACATTAAGTCTTTGTAATCTGTTGAACCGGTGCTTTCAATATAGTATAGCCGTTATCATATTATGTTATACGCATATGTGCGTCAACGTTGACTAGAAAGAATTAGCAAAGGAAACGGGAACTAAGTACTACGACGCTTAAGCGAATGGAATTAAATTAAAATCAAGTCAGCGACCTACCAATACTATTAGGAGTGGTATGCCCTATTTAAAGGTGAAAAGGGATAGAAATTTGCATCCGCATCTTTCGATAACTTTAAAGGAAACCTTGCCGGAACCGAGATTCGATTTATTGAAGCGTTATGACAAAATGTTTCGTTGCAGGTTATGCCATAGTAAAATTGAATACAATCACAGAATTATAATTAATAAACTAAATGATTTGTACGTTGTTCTTGCTTGTATAATTGCATTTGTGGCTTGGCATTGTTCATCATTACGTTGCTATGTAAATGTACTGTTATATCTAACATATTTTCTTTATTTTCAGGTGAGTTTCAACTGCTGTATTCGTTAGTATACTGCGTAAGTAAAATAATACCTAAGTATTTTTCTGAAATGCTGTAATTATTAATAGTATTAATACGACCAGACATAAGTAAAATGCTAGCAATTAATTATCTGAATATTTTTAATCAAAGTTACAAACATTTTAAGGCCATCTTGTGACTCAGACCAGTATTACTTATTGCTTAATTTCTAGAAGAAATTCTTGTTCACTTGAAAGCTGCCAACCTTTTTGCCTGAGTACATCTGTAGTGATCGTTGTCAATTTTTAATATCTTTAATATATTGAAAAAAAAATAATTTGTTCAAACCTTGGCAACCAAACAAATTTTCCTTATTACGTGTATTGTGTCATAGTTTCACATATCAAGTGTCATGTGTATTGCTACTACGTCGCGTTAAAATGATGACCTTTGCCGTAAATTATCCGTTAACTAAAGTTAGTGATTCAATTTTTAACTGCGAAAGAACTTAGATGTCAAGAAATACGTGTTGTAGAAACTGCAAGCAGTATTAGGCGTGTGGATAAAAATTACGGAAGGATAAGCGAAATCAATTTAAATTAATAATATTTTGTAACTAAGTTGTTGAAAAATGTACTTAGTGTTACATAACGAATAGTAAATGTGACTTTGAAGATCTGTTTTGTTCTTCATTGACACTACTTAGTACAAATCCCAGAAAATATCAAAATTATTTGATAAACCAACTGCCAAGCATTGAGTTCGCAAAAGGCATGTACTTGAGAGGTATTTTACAGTGATTATCTTCTCTCTCTCTCTCTTTCTCGCTCGCTCTCGCTCTTCGCCCTTCTGGTGCAGTTTTTTAAGACTGACCTCACTGTTCGTTTGATCGGCATGCGACAGGCGTGTCCTAATCATTTGATTCTTAAGATGCACCCTACTATACTCGGCATAGCGAACAAATAGAGTAGTATGCAATACAAATGACATATTACAAAACGGACTGCGTCAGTATTTTAATAATAATTACTAAAAAATGATAGCTGGGATCGATAGCTCAGTGGCTAAACATTGGAAGTACTGATCTAAGGGTTGCGAGTTCGAATCCCGGTCCCGGTAAAGTTTTTTAAAAAATGCGGATGGAAACCTCTACAGAATGCCGTCATTCAGAAGTGATGTAACCCGCCGGTCTCATGGTACTACCATGTGTATCATGTAAAATATACCTTGCTATTTCCAAGTAACTGTCGATGTAAGCTATTATCTAAGGAACTGATACAATAGCCTAACGTAAAGTGTTATTTTCGCGTGCTAAAGTATGGACGATCTATGATTATATGAATAAAAATTAATCGGGAAGTTGTACCATTTTAGTATAGTAGTTAACCATCCCTATATATAAACGAATGTTGTGCCTGCTTCTTTGTGTCTGCGCGTCTCTTCGTGAGTCATGTTTTCATCGGCACTGGTCGGGCGCAGTTCGTCGGCCGTGTTATCACCGCGTCGTTTATAAGGCAGCCACAAGCAATTGTGATAGGTGTGCGATCGTGGGCGAGCGCTTAAAGCGTTTGACTAGCTATCGGATTACGACTGAGAGCGCGGATTCGAATCCTATGGACCTTTTACTGTCTCAGTATTATTAGCAACGTTAGGATACATATTTTTACTGATTTTGTACATAACACTCTTGGGCTTGTAACAGTATGAACCTAGTTGTTAGTTTCACTCCCAGAATATATCCTCATGCGATCAGCCGTTGTTTGTTGCGAAAATAGATAAATTTAAAGTGTACCTAAAATAATGACTTTATTACCTGTTTACGTAATTAGAGGACATGTTTTGTTAGCGGCAATAGCGTTTCGCAAAACTAATTAAGGGTTAATGTATAAGTAACGAGGCAATTAGAATGGGCAGCAAAATTCGACAAATTGCCGTAAACTAATCACACGTTGGATTAATAAAGCACTTGACCGGCAAAATGAGGTCCGGGCTCTCGAACGGCTGAAATTTTAATTGACGCGGTGCAAGTGCAAAGTTCGGCCGCTAAAGAGTGACAGTGCAATGAAAACATACAAACCGAAACAAGTTGAGCCGCAATTACTGTAACTGAAATTAACATATTCCGCTGAAGCGCTCGCGCTTTGCGTCCCCACGTCGCCGAAGTTAAAATTTAAATTTAATCTAAATCCTGAAAAGGCATGGGATTGCATGTTCCGGATTATGTGGCTGCGGTTAATCGGGAATTACGCTTGATAAGTGCAGTTAAGATGCATGGCGCAGCAGCGCTAATTGGCGCAGAAGTGATAATTCAAAATTAATGTTCATTATTAGCTCCTCGTAGGACAGAACTTGTAATTATTCGGAACGTGTATTTACCATGTATGACCCAGTTTCTATCCGGCTTAATCATGTGCGCGAAGACTTGTTTCGTGATTAGCTGGCCTTCTGGGAGGATCTGCATAATAAATATTCAAGTTTGCCCGACGTTCGATTACCTCGCCGGTTTTTAGTGCACGAGCCACATATTACGAACTCCATTCTCTTGCCTTCTGGCCGTTAAGTGTCTTGGAGATCTAAAATTTAGGAACGCCCTAAAGCAGAACTTAATAAATTATAACGTGCTGGTCTAAATATGACAGCGTAGAAGATGAACAAGTCGGCCTATGATTAATTTTATTTGGAAGAGAAGAGAATGAACAATTTCGACTATGTAGTTAAAACACAAGCTAATATTTAATATGAAATTAAAAAAGTAAATGGTCGTATATTTTTCTTTAAATTATTTTAAGGATTTGAAGAACAAACCAGGCTATAAAAATGAAATAAGATGCCTTAATGTACGCTTTGCAGCGTCAACTAACCTGTCCTAAGCGTTTTGGTGGAGGAGCCATAGCTGTTACGTACTTTTTTTAGTGTTAATTGAATTATTATTATTTTAGAGTTTTCTGTTTTATGTGTATTTGAATAACTAATCGATAATTTACAAGTGTTATTTTGCAGTACACTTTGTGACTTTGTAACGACACATTGGTTACGCCCTTTCTTCGGGACGTTTCGTACGCCGTAGCATTTTTACAATCTAATTTGCCCTATTTGTTTACCTAGCTAGCTCAGTTTGCATGAAACCATTTTAATTGCCCAGTCGTGGTTACGAACAACTACTATTTCTCCAAACAGGGTGATGGTTCGCACCTACAGTGGTATCTGGCTGAAATAAACTTCAAACATTCTCACAAGAGAAGCCAATCTGCTTACACAAATATATTGACTTTAAAACACAGATAAAAACAATAAAGAAAACAAAGAAAAGTAGTATTAAATACTAGAATGAATGGTCATTTCTAAACACAAATATAAAATAAGCATGGATAAACTAGGTGCAATATAGCTTGGGACTAATAGCATTTACATAAAGCAACGTTAAAATAGAACGCAACAACTCCTATAGTTGAACGCAAACAGTTATCGTATTACTGCAGAAAAATCGGTAAGAAATTACCTGGGAACCCTAGAAGCCTGCGAATTGCTGTGTTGCGAATTAGGCTCGCCCTCGAATAACGCAACCCAAACCACCGCAACGGTGTGACGCGTGGAATTTTACCACACACGATGCGGGGAAATGACCTTGACCGCCAGCTGTTTTCGCGATTACTGTTGACGTCACGTACCCACAATGAGCTTCACGAATATACGTGGCTGCTTCTCAATTTGTATACTCACTCGTTACACGATGACAATGGCGTTTGCTGGACACACAAACGCTAACTGATGGCACCCATAAACACGTGCGGACGGCAACTATTTGCTGTAAGGCTTCCAGCCGCTTCCATTTATTTCACCATATCAAACGCTACGCAGGCAAAATTGATCGATGCACACATCACAGGCTCAGACTTGCTCACTTTTAACTAAGTTACAATGTTTAAGCCTAATTAACAGTAAAAAAGCATGGAACCGCAAACCGAGGCTACGTACGTTAATATACAAATACACAATCCTGACAAGGGTTTCAACCTATGGTCTGAAATTTAGACTTTAGAATTTAGACACCGTAGAAAGTAAGATTAAATACGACAATTAATATTATCAACACATTAATAGTACGAATAATTTATTTAGGCAACTAATATATTGGCATAGCATAGACCAAAGCCAAAAACAATAATGAATTGGTGCCCAATTCAGTCGTATACACTCTTCTCATTGAGGCTTCGATTGAGGTGATTATATCATCTTGGGGCAAAGTGCCTCACGATATGTTTATTTTAACTCGTAATCGTTGCAAATCCTTTGGAGGAGCTGCTAGTTAACTTCATTTTCTACCTATAATACCCCACACGTGTTCTGTGAAAGATAAATGTGGCGATCTAGCTGGCCAGGGCAGTAGATGTACTTGAGAATATTAAAAAAAACCTTTGACTTATAACTGCCCTATGCGATTAATTATCTTGTCTGTTAATATATTCTTAACGGAAGGTGGAAAGCGGCGATAGTCAGGCGACTGACCGAGGGATTCATTCCAAATTTTGAAGTCAGGAGCAAATTTACCAAGCAGCTGGACCGACACAAAATCCAACTCATGATCGGCTACAGAGGCTTCCGCTCGTATATCGTGCGAATCGGGAAGACCAATGACGACGCCTACGACTATGGAGAGGGCTCGGACTCCGCGGAACAGGTGTTGTTCGAGTGTTCGCTGAAGGCGCAGAACAGAGGTCTGGATGAAAGACACTTGGTGGCAGCGGAGCTGAGGTGACCAAGAGATTTTAACGACAACGCCGCGCTCTCGACGGAGACAGAACGGTGGCGAGTACTTTGGGAGTGGAATGCCATCCAAATCAGGAAAGGGCGTGTTGACAACCAGTGTAGTACTGAAAGGTAAAGCACTGGTGCAATTGTATTTTTTTGCGATAAGTAAATTGTAAAGCAGCGAGCCGTTGATTTCCTACTGACCTAGTGGTTCTTCGCGACTTAGTACGTAGTTATTGTAACAGTTCTTGTACCACTACTATGTTGGTGTTTGTACTCATCTGTTCTAACAACATGGCATAACAGTCTGTTTACTATTTCTCTAAACGATATTCTTAGTTCGCGTAATCCAATAAATTCACTAAGTTGTCGTACAAGAAAAATATAAACGCACAATGCTGTTTTATGTAAAATAAAAAAAGTACCAACTGCTGTAAGATGAAATTTAAAATGGGCAATTAAAGTTTAGAAATTTGCAATCTAAACTTACTAGCTAGAGGTGGTAAGTTATTTCAAGCCAATAATTTTATATAGAAATGCGATGGTGTTACATAGAATTTTGAAGTAGACAACTAATACCATTATACTTCTTATTCCACTACGATTTACGTGTTTGGTTTAAATTGACTTGCAAACCAAAAATGCAAAACCAAGGTAAGAAGCCGGACATAAACCGCTCGGACATAAAATTGCAGGACACCACCGTAGCGCCTTCATGTTTAATGTAAGTTTATGTACTCTAAAGTGGTAAACCTTTCGGTAAAACGGTAAAAAGTAAAATCCCGGGTTTTCGGTAGCAATTTTTATAGCCTGACGTGTTAGCGCAATGAAACCAGGGCTGGAGCTGTTACGGAGTCCCATCAAAATATCGCAATACGTTAGGAAAAAACATTACCCCGCGAAATTCTTGAGTTTATTTCGGCTTAAACTTCCCAAGTGCTTGCGGATTCATAAATTTTCCGCTGCCGTTGCAAAGTGCGAAATAAAGCGATGAGTTGAAAGAAATTACGTAGCTAAAGGTAGATTTTAAAATTACGTAAACACAGTTTTTGTTAGCTTCTATTTACTAACCGTATTTTTAAAACAATTACGTTTTTAGAATAAAAGTGTTTTTTCTATAGCAAATGTTAAACTGTGTTTTAATCGACTCAAAATAAAATATCAAGTGTTACTTTAACAGCAAGGATAGATAAAGTAGCACTTTAACATCAAGGTTACATAAAGTACTTTAATTTTAATTTTTTTATTTAAATTAAATTTCGTATTACCCTAGCAACCCAATCTAGCTACTGAGATTTTAAAATGTGATTAACTTTCCTTATTTTTTTGAAATTGTTAAAGTTCTTGCTATAGACAACAATAGAATGTTATACTAGACGATATAGTATGTTAAGTATTAAGAACGGTAAGGACATTTTACCGATCGAATAGACAATTGTTTGGAGGAGGAGCGAAACGACGACTCTAATTATTGTCTGAGATCGGTAATTCCTTAACGTTCGTGATGCTTATGACGTTTTTTGCACGATAGAAATGTATTTTTCTTCAAACGTCAGTAAAGTGTGACATTATACCGCAGAATAATATGTTGGTTGCACTGTAAGTCTGTCAGATTCGAGGTTAGCAGGTTAGGTTTTGCGTCAGTCTGTGTCAAAACCTCAAATTTTTACTTACCGTTCTAGAACGGTAAGCATAAATTACTGATTTGGCAACAAACGCGGTAAGTAAGTAAAATCGTTCTATCTTGCAAAAAATTCATTTATTTCATTTTGGAACCATAACCTTGTTTATTGGCCCTCGATAGAGGACGTAAAATGGCTTTTATAGCCCTAGGGCGTATAAAGTTGCTAAGCAGTATAACAAGCACCAAAAATGTAGTATACCAACACCAACAATCTACATAGAAACCATTGCACACCAAAAATGCACAGTGATGACGCAGTAGTCTGTAGCCAAAATACTGAACCATTGAATTTTGTCCATTTCGGTAACCAAAATAAAATAAAACGTTGTATTTACCACGTTCCTAATCACGATTATGCCCTTAATACATAAATAACTATATCGACTCGCGAAATTAATTTACTCGCTATAATACAATTGTATCGTCTAGTATAACAAATAACTATTATTAACTTATTTATCTCGTTTACTGTTTGAATTTGACAAAATGTTCCATGAATAGCAGTTTTGTGCTTGCTGTGTAGTTTGACTGCAGTGTGCTCTCAGTAGCACATCACTTCGGTGGCGCAGTGGGTAGAGTGCCAGATCTGGATAGCTGGAACTTTTTCTAAACACTGTTGGGTCGTTACCGAGGCGGGTGACCAGTCGATATTAGGGCACAATTAACGTCTTTCTTCTTTGAATGCTCTATAAGGTAGACTGGTAAAGACTACCTACAAAACATTGATTTTCACGACATATTTGCTACCCATTCTTATTTACACCTATCCATTTAAACCAATCTTCAGGAAGTATGTTGTCCATTAGTAGTTTCCTAATACTTTCGTTTCCTATGCTTTGTTAGTAGCCTTAGTTTCTGCAATCTTGAACAACAGGTTACCAGCTAGCTATATGAATTGATTTTGTTACAAATGTCGTGATGAAACTATGTTAAAATTATTTCTGCTCTATTATCGGTTCTGGTTGTATGACTTTAATTGGATTGTTTTCCAAACACCTTCATCTACCTTTTTTATAATTTGTGGTATCTTTATCCTGAATAACTGACCTAACATTCTACATTGAATAATTTCATTAAAATTGTTAAGATTATTTTGCTGCATCATCCCTTAATTAAATTTTGTAGTCAACATTCATTAGAATTTTTTACGATATGTTACTTCTCATACTTTTTACTAGTCTTTTTTCAGTCATTTTTAACAGCTGACATACCATCCAACCAATTTTCGTCTGCAGGTTGGTTAATTAATTAATGCATTTACTTACGTTTTTTATAGATCGATGACAATCTTGTTATTTTTAGTAACCTCTATTCTGCGTAGACAGTTTTGATAAAAATGAAACCCTAACATTTTGACCCAAGTATTATAAATACCTTTTGTTACTCCCTCCTAATTTGTTTGAAGACTTCGCTTTCGTTTCTAATTTGATTGGTTTACTAATGCGAGTGGCGAAGTTTGCGCTAAATATATAAAATTGTTAATGGTATATGTTTCCAGAAGTTAAAGCATTTGAATATCCTTCCATTTGAATTGTAGCAATACATAATGTCTTGTCATTCCCAATTGTTTCCGTATACAACTTCACAGTGGAGCTATTTGCGGTTCCCATTTTTGGAAATTTTTGATGTAAGACGCGTTTTTGAGGCTCTTTTTAGTGACATTTACTAAACGTATTTATCCCGAAAAGGTGCATCTTGCATTATGGATTAGTGAATTGCTGCACCTGTTTGATTGAATTAGGATTGTCATGCTGTTTTGGAAGTAAAGCCACCTGTTGCCTGCCCACAATCTCAAGTATGGGACTGCTATCGCTCTATCTTTAGGTGGTCGGGCATTTTGTCGAATTAATTTTTTGCGCTTTATTTTTTCCGAGTAAGCTCCCAGTATTTATCAAGTTATCTGGCAAATCTTACAGTGCCAAAGTGACCGTTCGTTGGTGGTTGGTGGTCCGCATCTGTTGGGCTACAAATCACATACTGGGGAAACCGTACCACCTGGTAGCACAAGGTTCGGACCAACTGCTTCTGTGCTTTGATGCAAGTGTTAGCAGTGCAGATCAGCGTGTTTTACTGTTACTTTTAGTAAACCCTTGACTTACGTAGGAATATTTGATTTAAAAAAAAACTCTCATGATTTTTACACATTTATTACAAATAACACAAATATCCCATCTTTCGTTCTAATTTAATTCTCCAATTCGAGTGTGAAGATTTGCGATAAACATATTATCCTTAGTGGTATACGTTTTCAGAAGTTAAAGCATTGGAATATCCTCTAGTTTGAATTGTAGGATAACATAATGACTTGTTATTCCCAGTCGTTTTCATGATCTGTATGCACCTTTATACGTCACAAATACGTGTACTTTTCATTTGTAGATTGTCTACTGGCTGAACCTGCTGCAGCTTGGGGAATCCTATTAAATGATACACCCCTGATCAGTTGAGTGCACTCATCCATCAAAGAAGTATATAATACACGGTCCAGTGTTCGCCCCATCCTACGCCTGGCTCTGAAATTCTTGCGAAAAGATGTTCGCATGGTATATAATTCCTATATTGACTATGTACGTGTTCTATTGTCCTTTTTCTCCAGTACTTTCCTATCGTAGTTGTTTTAGTATTTCATGAAATATCTACATTTTAAAAATTATATTTGGTTGTTCTTCAATATTTCGTCAGAATGGCTCTGAAGTCAGGCTGTGCTTTGTTCCTATTCTCTTTCAAAATTCTTCGTAATGGAGTTCCTGAAATTATTTTACAACCGCACTTGCAACGCCGATATGGCTTTATGGTTGGACAAATTGTATTATCGCTGGTATTATATATCCAAAGGTTTATTTTCATTTTGAAGTCTAGAATTTTGGAACTCATTTTTTTCTACAAATTTTTTTAGTGTTTTGTAGTTTTTTCTTTCTAGGTATAGGTGTCTCTTGACACTGACTCTACGATTCCTTTGTAACACCACTATCTATACATGTGTTCACAATTGTGTTCATGTTGATACGATTATATTAATCAGAATGTAGATGATCTTAATTTCCAATTCAAACACGTGTAAAATCAAGTTCACATCCGGCTATAATGTACTGCGGAGCACCATTTGCTCATGCAATTATGTCTTTTTCTTGCTCACAACAGTTCCTCTTGTATTAGGGAGCAATTAGTTAATACTGCTCGATTTTGCAAGTTCCCTCCGAGCGTCGACTATCTGTTGTTACACAGAACATTGTCACTTCACAATAAAGTGTAATTACCTAAATGACAACGGTACGCCGTATAACCTACCTGCAGTGCTAATTTCCCTTTGCCTGTCTGTCCTGTCTGCTATCAATTAAGTGTACGCAAACTACAGCGGCAGATCAACTTAATTAGGACCCTCGTGCTGCAAACAGTTGCGGATATGGATTCAAAGTAGCCGATTAATTCGGGCTTTTATACTAATTTCGCATTTTTGCGGCGAGCCTGTTCGGTTTTTGAATCGAAGCGCGCGCTCTAATTATAGTTTGCTTCCCCAGCAACGAGATGCAAAATTAATATTTAAAATTTGCGGGGACCCCCCGGCCGAAATTGTTTCTAAAAATAAATTGCGCTACCGCAAGCCTGTGAATATTTGGAAATGGCCGCAAATTCTGCTTATAACAAAGCCAAGGTGGTATTTTTTGCCAGTGTTTTCTAGCCAAAGTAAAGAAATTGTTTGCTTATAATTAACTTTCGCTTTAAAAATTTACGTTCGTTTTCAGCCGTAGAAATTATCTAAACCTCGTAATTTGCTCAGCTCTCATTCAAGCGCTGGCGTTGCGTTGTATTGCGTTTCAATTTTAGAAACTGTGGTACAACCACATGCTTCGCATAAGAAAATGTATACCTACAACTACAGTATATAATTTTATTTTTTCGAAATCATTTGTCATTATTACCATGTCAATCATTTAAAAAAGCATGTGTATGTGTAAATAGTAAAAGCTTTTTGAGAGTTCCGCAGTGATTTCGTTTCGATGTCATGCAATATTATATTGATTTTTCAGGGATACGTATATAAGGGTTTAATTTGCTTTAAGCAGATAATACTGGGGTTGTATAAGTACCACCGATGTGGATTACCACCGACTGGAATTTTTTCGACCTTTTAACAACTGAAATAGCGGCTTTACTTCCGATTTTGTGTTATTTTGTTATTTGTCAAGATATGGGTTACCACCGACTGAGTTTACATGGACTATCGTCGATACAAATTGCCAGAATATGTAATGAGCAAGGCATTATTGTCAGCGTAAGACATTTTATTTGTAATCACGACGATGGCTATACAGTCCAGTTATGTCTTCCACAGAATTATTGCGACTGGTAGTTACGTAAGCGCCTGTGTTATATATTCTTATGATATACACAGGGGGGTTAAAAATCAGTTTTGAAAAGGATTAAGGGAACATAATGATTGAAAATAACCAAGATCTATTTAGATTTGAACTGGGAATGTGAATAAGTATTATGCATTTTAAAAAGTAGATGAGGAATTTGTAATGGAGTAGGGTATGGCTATTTGAAAGGCAGATGGGTTCAAAAGTGGTGATATTTTAAAGATTAAGGTTTGAAATGAATGGCAAATACATAATCGTAATAGATTAAAAATTAGTAGGTGTAAATCAAATTAATATAAGAAAGAGTGTAGAAAGTAAAAATATGTGATCATTAAGGACGTTGTTTCCATTATTAGAAATAACAAATTGTGAAAAATGTAACGAAAATAATTTGGAGATTAACATATTAAAAATAAACCTTATTTTATTAATATAACTGTTTGGATAATAAAAGGGTAATCATAAAATTTGCGTGGTGAGGTATATAGGAAAATTTAAACCTATAACAAGAATAAAAGTAATAAAACTAAGGATGAGTACTAGTATGTGGTTAAAACTAATAGCAAGCAGAATTTATCCACAAATGTGAATAACTGGAGAAGAATATAAAGTCAAGTTTATTGGAAAATTACATTTAAAATCAGACATTAATTGAATTGGATTACGTCAAGCTGTTGAGTGATAAGGGAGAGTTCTAGAGGACGACCATCAGTTAAGAGTTCCAGGAAGTTTGGCGGCGGCAGAAAAGGAAGTCAGTATCTGCAAATTTGGTCGGTTGGCTACATTCTGTGGGAAGGTTTGAGTTGCTGATTCTGGACAGTTAGAGACGTCTTGTCTGTAAAAGGGGCCTTTTCATGTGCGTGAGAGGTTGGACCAGTAGGCAGAGAGGAGCAGGTTGGTTTGCACCCTGAACGTTGTGGAGACCAATTGAAAGGTAATTAGTAGAAAAAGGCAATAAAAGAGTATAAAAGTGAATTAGTTATCAAAGAATTACTTACTGTGTTTATAATATTGTTGTGTACTAGTGAAACAAACTGGTATTTGTCATTTGAATTTCAAATCTGTTTTGACATTTGGTTGGCATAAGTTGTTTTGACTTATGGGAATGATAGTAAATAAATTAGAACATCAATTTTCAGAACTAAGCAATCTAGATAAAGGAATCCACCCATGATTTTCAGAAGCTATCTTGAATTATAATGAATGATATTCAAAACATAAATAGGGCAATTTAAATTTGACAACAATAAAAGTATATTTCACAGACACATTAATATAACTGTACCTGAAGGTACATAGCAATATGTTCCATTACTTACAGAATTTGAGTAATATTTTTTGCCGATGCTCAAATCCTTTCCGCGTTGCGGGCCCAAGTTTTATATATGTACTAGTTAAAACATAATTCTAACATTTTATTACCGTTAGAAATAGTTTTTGACGAAATAAAAGGACTTTCCAAAGCTAGTAACATCAATTACTTCATATTGTTGCTAAAGCCGTATTAAACCTATATATTGGTAGTTTATGTCGGTGGTAGTTCCACTTATATGTAAATCCCCATCGGTGGTAAACCACGTCGGTGTTTTATTGCAGTTTCCTGGTATTTCAGATATTTGCCACGAAATCCATAAAATCGATGGTAAACCGAGACAGTGTTAGTTCCAGTCAGATGTAAATCCACATCGATGGCAATCCAAATCGGCGGTAATTCACGTCGGTGGTCATTTTAGTGGGATCTGAATCTACATCGGTGGAAGTCCGCACTTGCCGTTATAGCTGGCCTATTTTATTGATTTTTTCCCACTAACCTTGATTTTTTTTTCACTAGCCTATCATTCTGCACTATCTCAGTTATCCCTCTTAAATTTTAGAGTTTGTGGCAGCTGCTCCTAGTCTTCTTCTAATTTCGTAATTTTTGATACGATTGTTAACGTCTCCGTAACTATTTCACATCTGCCGCGTGTATTCTATTCCTAAGTCGATTTGTAGGGACTACTGTTTCATTTTCATAAATTAGTTAGGGACATATACGGTACTGAATATCGTAATTTTGACCTCATTGTGGAGTGGTTGACGACGTTAGGTTGTAAGACTGATACCAAATTACCTTCTGACCACATTGTCTTTCTTGTATGAAGAACGAACTGAAAAATGCTATTATTTTATGCCGCCATAACAATACTTCATATACAAGAGGTTTTCGCTCGCTGACGTTACAACCACGGGGTGTCAGCCAAAGGAAGCCAGTTATGGGCGTCGACGTGAACTATGAGTACATATCTTAGCTAGCTTTATTGCAATTATCAATTATAACCATTCTCTTTTTTAATAGACAAGTCACTTAGTGCATTCGTTAGTGTCTGGTGGTGTACATGTGAGTGATTGACCATCAGCTATGTGCCTAGCTAGCGTGTCAAAACTTGATTACTGCTATACAAGGGCAGACTTTCCAACTAAACACATTAAGGTTCAAGGTGTGTGAATTATATTTTCGAAATATTATAGGTACTATAATGGAGATGGTTTTGAAATTTCTTACAGAGAATGTGTTGCATCCTGCTACTTTGTTTTAAAATAAAACTATATTATTGTTTTGCTGGGATGGTAATTTTTTTGGTTGCCAACAAAATTGCGATATTAACTATACAACCAATACTTTGATTTAAAAATATTGTCGTAAAATCAATAAATGATTAAACAAAGGAGATAAGAGTAGAAAACTAAGTACGTGAACAAATAAATAAACCAAATTTTAAGTTTTATATTTTATACCTAGATTAGAAAGTGACTTATTAAGGTTTGGGATTGATGGGGGCGACTAAAGGCTCAGTTTGCGACTGGTAACCCCGTTTTCACATGATCCATAATTTTGTATGTTATAAACACGTAAACACGCCTATGCTACTTCATGCTAAATTCTACTAACGGTCTGCTTTCTTGTGCTGACGTCACGGCGGAGAGCTGTGGCCTTTCTTTTTAGGTGGTATTGGCCACAATGGCTTGTTATCTGTCTCACTTTTCCATTACTAAAGAGTGTAGTAATAATAATCCCAATTGACATTTTTTAACATGGAAATTATTATTCAATTCAATGTTTACGCTTGATTATTACTGATTTGATGTTGATTCAAATCTACAACAGTTATGTTTTAGTCGTTCAGAGCTGTAGACTGTCGATTACTCTAGTAATGGAAGTAGGTCCGAGCCAAGTTTCGTTGCCCCGCACTTGATCTTTTCGGAGACATAAATCTACATATATCTGAACTAATCAGGATTTGATAGCTTTAATACCCTGTTAGCTAAAGGATAACGCAAGATCCGTTCAGGACGGCACGACACAAAACCAATACACGAAACCCCAGCTCGGAAATCAACGCTCTGATTGCGTGTTTGCCAAGTCCTCAATTAGAGAGGTCCTTGCGATACGGTCTCCTTTAATGAAGGTGTATATAGGGCAAATCCCAGGATAACGGCTTAACATGTCCTCTGTGTACTCAGCTGATAAGTTTATGCATATCACGTTCGACGAGAACTTAGTCCGTTTCATCTCGTTTAATAAATGACTAACGTCGTTGCTCCCGCACTTAATGGCGATTCGTTGACGGGTCCAGTCCTTCAAAGGGGGCCCAAAAGCGTGTTAGCGTGGATCTCGCCACTCCAGAGAGTGCATTTTTACCAGAAGTCGTGGGCGGCGGCGCTTCCCTGGAAAACTGCTGGGTGTGTTAAGTGATTGATGGCAACAATGCGAGAAAAACTCAATCAATGGAAGTGTTGCGGTCGCGTGCATTTTACAGCGTATGTTAACTCCGTCTAGACGAGGCGAAATGATCATTTTAGACCTGTCGACGCCTCTGTAAACAGGTTTATAGATATTAATGATACCGGTACATATTTAACGCACAAACTCGTTAACACGAAATCCATTTGCATTTATTGCTTGCAGGTAGGTCGCAAATTCTGAAGAGTAAATTGTAAACAGAATTATACGGGGCGGTATTGCGCAATTTAAATTAATAGCTTGCTTTTCGGATCCATAACCTCACATCGGATAGTGGATTCAAGCACACTCGAACGTTTTAGTGTCGCTCTGTCGCTTAATTATCGTGACGAGACACTCTTAACCCCCTGAGTGGATTTGAGTTTGGAGCAAAACGAATGTTATGTTACTGAATTGGAAAATACTTAAATACGTCAATAGTTTGTAAGGCAAAGGAACATTGTCGTGGTGAATATATAAATAACACGTTCCTCTTACGTCATTATTGCTAACGTTCTAATTGAAATTTTAATTATTAAATTAGTGCCAGTAGAATATGCTGAAGAAGGTCAAAAAGATTTCAACGCTCAAACTGTAATATTTAGTTACTAAACGAAACCGCTAACAACTATATAATGATAAAATATATTTAAATAACAAAATCTCATTGTACAAATTGTATTTTTTAAATCACTTTATCCAGCTAACAATGAAATATTTAATGCCAAAACTTATGGTAGTCATAGATTGTGAGAAAAGATGACCAAAGTTCTTTATTGAAATTGGAATAAAGGAATTTTTCAAATGCCGAATGCAGTCGTGCATAGGTGTTCTATCAAATATTTCGTAATGTATGCGGATTTAACAATAGCCTGCCCGAAGCTGAAATTTATAGCCAATCGATGACTTAAAACTTTCAAATATGGCGTCGTCCGTGTTGGTATAATAGCTATTCGAATTCTGCAGATTCTGTGTTTATTATTTTTACCGGAATAGCTTGGGCAATTTTTTCTCGACATATTCGTTATTTATAATGAAAAACATGTTGGCTTAAAAATATCCGATAAGTTAAACTTTCCCATTTTTTGAGACCCGTTTTTTATTGTCTAAATTTAAACCACATAAATTACATACAATTTTGAATTTATTATTGAAATTCAAAAAATATACAACATCAAACGATATTATGCTTTGAATATGGCATTTCAGTGGTTCAAATACTTGCATTTTTTCTAAAGTCTATTGTAATATATAATTTGATAACATTTTATGTAGTGCATATTAATGCCTAAGTAGTACCTACGTAGACAAATTTTACTGGACATTAAAGTTATTTTTCCGTAAATACTAATTATATCACAATCTAGATATGAATCTGATTACTATTCATAAATTTCCACCTGAGAGTTTTTCTAGGAAGCTTTCCGTGTAGAACTTCAGAGTAGAGCTATTTCCGGTCTTCATTTGCGGAAATGTTTGAGTCTTAACTCTATTTACGATGCTGCAAGACGCGATTTTGGGATCTTATTGAGGACGTCTACTAAACGGCTATATCCAAAAAGTAACTAATCAATTGTTACGAATTAGTGAATTGCTGAACCTGTCTGATTGAATAAGGATTTTCATGCTATATTGAACATAAAACCACCTGTTGACCGTCCAGAATCTCAGGTATGCGACTGCTTTATCTTCACGTGGTGTGACATTTTATCGAGTTTATTCTAGGCCTTGTTATCGCTCTGCGTTTACTTGGTCTAACGTTTTGTGAGATTTATTTTATGTTGAAGGAGCCGTGCGTTGGTGTTTCCCATCTGTTGGGCATACTGGGAAGAGCCATACCGCCTGCTAACACGGGTTGGTTATGGCAAATTCCTTCTGTCTTTCGACGAAAGCGGTAGCAGGCAGGTTAGGTTTTTTCCAACGTTTCGTATATCCGGCGTCGTAGCCATAACCCTTACGATTCCCGCAGCGATTGAAGCCACATAGATCACATTTTGTGAGGTTACTTATTGTGGATTCTGAATTTATTATAGTATTATAACCATAAAGTTCCTATAACGCTGCTGCCTTGCAGTTAGATGTTGGCGCACTAAAGGCTAAGGGAAAAAACCGCGAAAAGAAAATTACCTGGTCATTCAAGTTGGGGGTTGGGTCACAGGGCTAACAACACAGTACTCGGAAAAAATGTAACAAATTGTTACAACTTGTTAAAAATCCTACAAACAAACCTCGGATGAAGGACGGATCTAACATAAAACGAAAACGCAAACGGAAACGGACCTTGATGTTTGGAACTTGGAATATACAAGGAATAAACAGTAAAAAAGTTGAAGTATTTAGACAATTGAAAGCTTACAACATTGAAATTGGAACCCTAACAGAGACAAAGAAAAAAGGTAGTGGCATAGAAGAATATGAAGATTATATACATATATTCAGTGGTGTAAATAAAGACAAAAGAGCTCGTGCTGGAGTATCGATAGTCGTCAATACAAGTTGGAAGAAAGGCATTCGAAATTGGGAAGCAGTAAACGAAAGAAATCTGAAAGCCGAAATAGAAGTACTTGGACATGATCTAATTATTATAGCAGCTTATGGACCGACTGCAAATGCAAATATCGAAGATAACAACGAATTTGAAACTGTAATGACAAATACATTAGACGGTGTAAATCATAGAAAATAACTAATTATAATAGGAGACCTGAATGCCAGGGTAGGTAGAAGAGATAATGATGCGGTAGTAGGAAAGAACGGAGAAAAAATATTAAATGAAAACGGAAGAAGAATAATAGAAATATGTGATAGATATGCCCTAAAAATAATGAATGGTCAATACAAGCACAAGGACGTACACAAATTTACATGGTGGCAAGCAACTCGTCAACTCAAAAGTATAATTGACTACGTCATCATTAGACAAAGCTCTAAAATACGAACGGTAAATGTTAGAGTGTACAGAGGGGCCGGTACAGACCATGGTCTACTCAAGGGCAAAATTATACTTTACATACAAAAACAGACCAAAACGAAACTCAAACCACCAACATGAAGGAAACATAATACATGAAACGAAATATAACTTGAAATCACTAGAACACGAATCTACCGTTTTCTTATACAAACTTAGACTAGCTGCAACAGATGTATGAAACTCTAAAACAAAAAGCTCTTGGAGAAGAAAATAAGCAACACAGTAAATGTACACAATACTGGTGGAATGAAGAACTTGAAGAGATGGTAAAGGAAAAACAGAAGCTATACCAAAAGTGGCTAGCAACAGGTAACCCCGCAGATAGGTTTTACGCTGAAGCAAAGAGAATACAAAAAGGGCTGTTGCCAAAGCGAAAAACACAAGCTGAGAAAAGAAATGCGAAGAAATTGACAAGTATATAGGTGGAGCAAAGACAAAGGAAGCGTGGATGGCAATACGCAATATAAGAAAAGACAATACAAATAATGTAAATATACCGGTTGCAGACCTTAACTAATGGAAAAATTACTTCGCAAGTTTACTACAAGAAGACCAACAAGAATACGTAGACATACAGAATATTTGTAATAATCAAACAACCTATATACATGTCGAAGAAATAACTAGAGATGAAATATATAAGGCGTTCAAACATACAAAAAATGGCGAAGCTTCAGGTCCTGGAGGTATCCCTATCGAGCTTATAAAATACAGTCCATCTAGTGTTATTGATGTATTAGTTGAAATATTTAACAAATTTCTTATACACAAAGACAACGTGCCTACAGAATGGAAACTAGCTTACGTCAGCCCAATATATAAAAAGGGAAATAAAGTGGATTTGGCGAACTATAGCGGCATTAGTGTAACAAGCTCAATAGGAAGACTGTACGCCCCACAAAGACCAGAATTGAAGAGAAGAATATGAAGATATTGAAGAACAATCTGGATTTCGTGCGGGCAGATCCTGCATCGACAATATCTTTACTCTGCGACAATTTAGAGAAAAGGTATGCTCATAACACCGAAACGCACACGATATTTGTAGATTTACACTCAACGTCACCGCGTAACATTAAGTACCGTGGAACTTCCATTGATCATCTCTCCGTGTGAGCGCTGCCCCATTCTCTTAAAACCACACATCTTACATTCCAGGTTCGGCGAATTTCAGAAAGTCCGCATATCGATCGAAAGTTACTGTAAACTTTGGCCTCATCTTGTCAAAAAAGTAAGTACCCAACGTTCCGAGGTCTTCCAGGTAGCTTTTTTAACGCTAAGTCTGTGGCCTTGAAATTTCCAACCCATAGCAATATGGTTGTTCTGTCCGGAATAGCAACTACATGCGTTGTTTTTAATAAACACAAATCAGGATGGCAACTTAAAACGGTAAGGCTAGCATGTGCCGAATAACCCTACTGCAGCCCACCCTTCATTAGCGCCGTAGCAATGGCTGACTGTATCTGTTCGGTGAGGCCTCGTCGTACGACGGAACCCGCGAATCGTTTTACTCAATAGCTTATTTCACTACTAGATTATGTTTTTTCAATTAGGGTTTGCTTACTAAAGTTTGCACATTACCCTGACATTATAAATGATAAAATAATTGCATTTCAAGCGTTTGTCTTATATTAATCTAAATTTAAAAAAAAATGCTTAGATCACAGATAGTGGCCTTTTGCATAAAATCAGTGCGTGACAAAGAAGTTACAGAGGTTGAAACTGTTTAAATTTTATTATTTTTTCAAATTAATATTATTGTCAATTAAAAGTTGCTTAGCGTAACGTGTAACATGAGAAGTTTCAGTCTGTGTATGATAATAATTAATTGTGCAATACGTAGTACATTCGTAAAAATTCAGGTCGGTAGTATGTTTGTTGGGTGCCACAAATGCCACTTGCAGTTCGGCAGAATGTCTTTCAGTTCTCTAATGTCTTTTAGAACTAACTAAATTAGATTCATAAAGTGTGGTCTGGTAAATAGCATCGGTACAATCATAATACATAGCATGTAAAAAGAAGTTTCGGTTGTTTACTTCATAGTGCAATACGAATATTGTCATTGATAAAGCTTTGTGTACCGAATGTAGAGTTATAGAAATTAATGAAGAACTATTTGTCAGTTTTTAATTAACTCAGTCCCCGTATACAAATGAAATTGCATTAAAAAGCACTTCCTTATTTATTCCATGTGGTAACCAATATTGAAGTTATGTAATTTTATAAGTTGTTTCCATAAAGTGTATAAAAATAACTTTAATTTAATTTTGCAAACTTTGGAACTCGAGTGTGTTATCTAAGGGGACGCGATTTTTCGAGGTGAATACACATGAGCTAAAATAAATTGAAAAGGGGAGGATTTAATTTTCCTAAGGATCTACTGTAGCGGAGCGTTTTTCCACTCGCGTTTAGCCCAAAAATACGGATATCAAATAATGCATCCCTTATCCAAGCCGCACATCAAACAAATCTTAGTGTGTAAGTTAAGTTTGAAACCGAGCTCGTCGCCGGAGGTCGTGCTAGGAGATCTGCAAACTCCATATTTAATATTAAACCAATCAACTCCCTGTGCGGCTAGACATGTCAAAGAAGACCGCCGCCTTTGTCTCTGGGTTCGCCCGAGGTCCTCGAAACTAAGCGGCTGCAAATCTTGCTACATCCACTTCCGAAGAGTGAATTTTTTAATAGCCATTTTAATTTTTCCCGAGTCGCGCTACAACGGCCCTTTAAGGGTTCTCTTAAGTAGATACTAATTTCGCGATAAACACTCGCTGTCTGGCTGCCCTTCCGCCTTTATTCAGTTAGTATAAGCCGCTCGGCCAATTTATTATTCAAAATAATGGATAAAATATTAAACCCGACCCTATAAACTGGCCGCGTTATTTATCTTTGGGGCATTATTCAATAACGCTTGGAAAAATTGTATAGCGCGACCTCTGTTTCGCTAAAGCTTTTACCGGATATAAAATACCTTGAATAGTTCATGAATGAAGGTGCTTCGTACACATGATGCACTGCACATTCAGTAGGTGCAACTTTGTTCTTTTTTCGGTTTTATTCGCTTTCCCTTCCGCTTTCCTGACATTGCTGAAGCGCAGTGGAAATATATTTCATCGTAATCGTTGCGAGTGGCTTCTATTCACGGGAATTGTGTGCTGTTTTGGAATACTTTAATGCCGCGCTCTTCCAAAACGCTAACTTTTTCAGGAGTTTTGCCAGAATCCTGGCTAATTTACTGAAAGGTTGTAGCTTTTGAATACACAGCCTTTCTTCAGACAGCCGAAAGACGCAAACGGGTGGGAAGAAATAAGGGGGCATTGGCGGAAATTTTCAACGATACGTTAAACAACACGAATTGTGTGATGACTAATTAAAACAATATACATAGACTGTACGAAGCACATATAGCAGGAAAGATTGTTAGCAACACTCTTCGTTTATATTTAAGTGTTATGAGTCAGTCAAATGCCATTTTGCCATGTTTCTTACTGTAGGCCCTTTAGGGCCAGATTTCGTATTTAGGCGTTTCACGTAGTAAGGGGTGGAATGAACCACATTTGTTGGTGCCATATATGCTATAAAATGCCTGTTTTCGTGATAAATGCTATATTTTGAATAAATGCCATATTTTAATGCTATATTTCAATCAAAATCAATATTATGTGGCTAATTCACAACAAAAGGGCTTACAAATTTCAAAATAAACATGCAGAAGTTTTGGTGAGTGCCAGGTACTACAACGCTCAGGTAAGTATCCCGTTACGTCCACTCATCAACAACAACCCCGCGCTCTCCCCCTTCCCTTCAATGCACCTCGGATACCTACGTTCCCCTCATTTGCATCGTGTCCGTCGTTTTTATCAGATTACTTTGTCTTTTGTATTTGTGTTGTGGGATTTTTAATATTACTATTTGCAATAAATACTTACCATTTTTTATGCTTTATTTTTAAATAAGTGCCATTTTATATGCCATATTTTGAAAAAATAAATGCCATTTTGCTTGGCTATATTTTTAAAAAATACGGGAATATTTTGAAAGACTCTAGTTATGAAGTATAGGTGTACTCACCTGGATTCCAAGTATTAGTGACTGTAATAGAGGTTAATAATAGGAGATCGCCGGTCTCCAGCCTCAGAGACAAAGTAATCATGGCTTGGAAAGCGATCCCTTGGTGAATTATAGAGGGTTATGTCGGTCTCCAGTTTCATAAACCAAGTAACTATGGCTTGGATTGTATCCCCTTGTCGAACTTGAATGAGTACAATCGCAAGGATTAATACTGATTTATTAATTGCAATCTACTGCCTATATATACAAAATTTTACATGCTTTGCGCAAAAGAGCTAGTAACAAACACCTGCTAACCGAGTAATATTTGATGACTTAATTGATAAAAGTAAACACAAAATGGATATTTAGTAAAACTCCGCAGCTCGTGCATATGTGCAGATGGATTTTGCTGAATAGTATTGTGTAATGGTATCGGTGACCTAGTGCGTCGTGCTTACTGGAGTGCTGAGTTGCGATTGCATCACATTCCTCAGTTTGTTAAATAAATTTAATTGCTTCAAAATTCTGAAACGGGTTGTAACTAGTGTTTTTAAATACATTTATTTTAGAATTTTTAAATCGAGATAACGATGATTTCGCAAAGAAAGGATCGAATGACGCTTAGCATGGTCTAGGGTTTACAAGTTTTTTATATTAAAATGACTAACCGGGGCATAATCGCAGTGTAAACAGACCTTATAGGAAAAGATCCTACAATACAGTTTTTGCAGTTAGTATATAACTCGCGATTATAAGTTGTCTAGATAGAGAAGACAACTGTTAAGAAATACATACCTTTGAAAGATAATTTTTTTGTACTTTGTACTTTATTTACAATTTGTTCTAGTGAGCAGTAAGTAAATTTGGTGATTTTACAAGATTGGTACATGATGGATGCTTTCCCAATGGATTGCCCCTTTAAGTATTACATATATACACATAACATTGATATACAATGGCAGGTCTAGAGGTCTTTTCAGCCTCCGGGTGGTATTGCTGTTGTCTAACAGATTTATAGCCAAAGTGTTTGTGTGACTTCCAAGTCGAGTAAGATATTTTGCACTCACGCACTTCAGTTTGTCTTTCACTAATTTTACACGCAAGTCGCGATGAATGATTTCATTTTTTACGTACCATGGTGCATCCGCAATTGTTTTCAGAGTTTTGAATTGGAATCTTTGTAATATCTCCAGATTAGAGTTACTAGTAGTCCATATGGGCTGTAGCACAGTTTTGTACAGTAGTACCTTATTTTGACACAATTTAGATTTACGTCCTAACAGCCAGTTTAATTTTGTTAACTTCAATCCCAGTTGTTTCCTTTTACTAAATATGTGTTTTCTCCACGTTGGTCTGCGATCAAGATGCATACCCAGGTATCTGACGTCTTGTGATTGTGTAAGTGGGGTATTATTGAGGGCGACTGGAGGGCATGTCTCCCTTCTGAGTCTAAAGGTAACATGTGTAGATTTGGCTTCATTTGCCTTTATGCGCCAGATTCGTAGTCAATCTTGCACTTTATTAAGACAGCTCTGTAATTTTTGTGATGCGGTCGCAGAGGTTTCGTGGGTTGCAAGGATTGAACTGTCGTCTGAGAACGTGGCTGTGATCGTGTCGTCGTTGGTAGGTATATCTGCTCTATATGATATATAGAGCATGGATCCTAGTAGGATTCCTTGCGGTACGCCAGATTTTATAGGATGCAATTTGGTGGTTTTACCTTGGAACTTCACCTGGAAATGTCTGTTGGTTAGGTACGATTTCATTAGTTGATAGGTGTGTAGAAGGTTTTTCTTAATTTTGTACAATAGGCCTTCATGCCAGACTTTATCGAACGCCTGGGTTATGTCTAAAAACGGCGCAGAACAGTACTTCTTCTCTTCATAGGTCTTGTTGATTTCACTCACTATCATGTGGACTTGTTCGATAGTGGCATGTTCATGTCTATTGAAAGATAATGAAACCGAATGACTTAACTACACTAGGCGATGGACGACCAAAGGTATGGGCTGGTTGCGGTATATTACGAAAGTAAGGACAGGACGCTATACAGCATACGGTGCTTCCGCCATAACAAGATGCGGCGAGTAGGTGAACGTAATACTCATACTAGTTAATGACTAAATTTAGTGTGGTTACATCATCACTTCTTGGTCATTTCGAAAATGCAGTTCGCATGTGCAAGAATAAGATGCCTTCAAAAAATGTATAACCAACAAATGACACTTAGGAGGAATTTTTCTTATTTTTATGGGTATGTGTAACTAATGCCAAGCATATATTTCTTTATACTATTTTGTACAAACACTGTTTGGTTGTCTTTTCGTTCCAACCCATGTTGGTACGTATACTAAAACTAACGGAGCACATTCGTTCAACGCGTATACATTTACGCTTTGATTTGAAGACATGTATAACCTTAGTCTAAATAAATCTGATGAATTATTTCCTTTTATTGACCGTTGTTTATCATTTTTATTGAGGGTGTCATTAGTTATTTATATATTAAGGGCATAATCAATGGATTATAGTAGGGTGGAATGTTTATAGCTTGACGTGAAGCGGAGTGGTTTAAATTTCCCGAGTTGTTTGCCTTGTTGTTACGAGATCTGCTTTATAATAATAATAATAATAATGGTATTTATTTTCCAACGTACTGTCCTGTGAACACCTTATTGTATTGGGTAGATTGGAGTCTGTCCTTGTTGGTGTTTGACTTGAAATAATCTTTCTTTCAGTTATGATTTTAAGATTTCTAATAACGGTCAACCCTTTGTTTACCTTGTGCAGCAATCCGGTATGCCAAACCTTATCGAAGGCTTTGCTCACATCCAGAAATGCTGCAGACCAATATTTTTTCCGTTGTAGATCTTGGCTGATTCTTGCTAGTAGGTACTCTATTTTGTGGTAGTATGACCTTTTGTAGTCAAACTGATGATTGGTCATGATTCATGATAGTGTTCTCCATGAGAGTTGGCTTCTCGAAGAGTTTAGCTATGGTGGGTAGCAGACTGAGCGGTCTATATGGTATTTTCTTGCGAGTTCTTGCCCTGTTTTGGAATTAATATAATCTGTGCTACCTTCCATTGCTCTGGGAAAATAATGTGGGGCTACCTATGAACGTTGAATAAAATAAAAAAATACATGCAGATACGTATATAAAAATGTTATTTGTACATTTATTAAGTTCATTTGTTTTCTCACAACTGTATTAATTCAAAATATATTGTAAAAAATATTTTCAGAAGTCTAACAAATGGCCATGTCACTTTCAGTGTGCTGTTTAGTTACTAACAGTATAAGGTTACCTTTCCATTTCCTAAAAATGCTTGCAAACAAAGCGCTAATAACGTGTTTCGCAACAAAAAGGAACGCCAATCATTTGCAGCGCCGCTTCATCAGGCCACCTAAGAGAAAATCAAAGTGGAAACCCGTGCAGGTGTGTGCTGGAAAATGGAAACCGCGCCAAGAATCGTAAATTCATATTCAACCCAAATCAAAGTTGAATACAGCAAGATTTATTCTCCCTTAGGGTTCTAATTTAGCCACAGTAACAGTAATTAAGTTAATTCGTTAACAAGATCCGTCACATTGTTTTATAGCTACTTCTAATTAATCATCGTAATTAGGATCATTCCGGCTATAACGACGACAGCTCTTCTAGGGGGAATTATTGTCCACTTTTAAAACCGAACTCGCTTTTATCTTTTTATGCGACCATAACCCGGGTGGATTTAACATACGGCGCAAATACGGGAGGTAATATAAATCAACCTTCTCGGAAATAACAGCCATTCTAATATTTTGGATTCGCTGGTCACTTTTATGCGACTGTTTTGAAGAATAGGAAGGTGATTGATGTGATTGTCAACATTTCATTGATTCAATGTCATATACTTTTTTTTTCACTGTGAACATTTTTTATAATTATCATCGGTTAAAGAGTTTTCGTATACAGGAAGAAAAAGGAACACATGTAGACCACTAACATAATGGAAGCCAACTGGCTTAAACCGTGAAGCTGATCCTGAAGATGACGATAGATTTTCTATGAACTGCATACATTTGGGTTATGAGGTTATTCGCGATTTTACAACGTTACGTCAACATGCCAACGCAAGACAACGTGGAAAACTTGCCAAGCAAGTTTCAATTATAAAGACGTTTTCACAAGTTCACGTTTTCATAACCGGCATATCATTCACTTTAACTATATTTTTTGTTCTGAACATAATGGGACGAGGGTGAACATACTTCGTATAGTTTATACGTTGATGTTTTTTATTTGAAGAAGTTTTCGAAGCCCAAAAGTTATTCCCTGGCCATAATTGTCAGAAAGAGGTTTTTAAAACTGTTAGTCTACACATTGTGCTATAGGAAGTGGAGTAATACGATTATGATTAGACTCTAAAAAGCGTGAATTACTTTTATGTTGCTCTACTTTATCTTCGCATTTTCTCTAATTGAGATCGATGACAAGGCAACAACGTCTCTCTGAGAATCAGTTTTGGGCATCTTCGAGGTTGAGCTGTTGTACCTCTAAGTCATCACTGATCTCTCTTGTTAGTATTATTTGTGACTATTCCTCTACCTAGTACCTGGTATTTCTTTTCTCTCATATCATGTACTCTTCTTTTTTCTGTATATGGTCCATCCTAACCTTATATCTCTTAACTTCTGTCCACATAACATCTTTAGCTTCTATTCCGTAAAAAAATCTAATGGCCATTGTGGCATACGCATTGTGGCAGTATTTATTATATTTTTCTCCTTTTACCTCAACGCCCAGCGTTCTGTTGTATATCTTCCTCTTTAGTTTCGCATCTTATATTTAAATATTCCAGATTATGCTATCCACTTCACCAATCTTGATTTTCTTTTCTTTTTAACATCGTTTTCGTTTAGATTTCCAATTTGTAGGGGCCCATTTTCTTCCACATTACATTGCATATACTGTTTTTGTTTTATTCACCGTCATTCTGTGCCTTTCGATAGCTTCGATTCAAGTTGATAAGTCGTCCTGTACCTCTTATCGCGTTTCTTCTACTAACATATTTCCTGCAAAGAGTAAAGTTGGTGGGACTTCATTGTCGGTATTTCTAGTTTTGGTGTCCATAAACATGAATGGTATTAGCGGTAATTCTTGGTGTAACCCGAATATGTCTGGGGAGGGGTCAAACATCGATGCAATTTCTATATATGTCTTGAATTACCGTAGTACGGCATTTCTCTTTTATTTAGCTTGCTCTAGTTTGGTCAATTTTGATTAATCACGTATTTGCATAAACTTGCCTAAGGGTGGCCAGTAAGCTTGTACTATTCTCGAGTGAATAGATTAAGAACAGTTTAAATAGCATGTGTATTTTGGTTTTTATGTTATAGACTCTCTGGGGCCACTTTGCATGGTCCTCGAAGTGACGCAATCGGCCTAATTTTTACCTTGACAAAGCCCGGCCGGAGTTTTGGGCGGCTGCGGGAAATTAAATTGCGCTCGCCTCACCGTGGGTCAGGATGCTTCTCCCCTTATTAGGGTTGATCGACCTGGTGAGCGCTTATCATGCAGCAATCTGCGTATTCGTCGAGGTCTCTTTGGGGGCATAGAATTGGCGTTTAGTGGCGTAGTGTTAGGGCCCTGAGCCGTAAAAATGTTGATGATGGCAAGTGAACTCCTGGTACTGGAACCAACAACCTAGGGGATCGGCTGTTTTCGAAACGTACTTTGGCACCAGAGCCGGTGGCCCAGCAAACACCTTAAGGGCGGGTCTCAGGTTGTTCTCAGGTACCGGAGCCGGCGGAAGGAATGGGTTCAGGAAAGTGTGTGGAGCTCTGGAAAGCTTTGTCATGAGGGTCCATGAACTCAATTGACTTCAGCAGATCTCGCGTTTTTGTTTTACACCTCTCTGGGCCGCAGAGTAGCGCCCAATGAGCATCCGTCTTTATTGTCGTCCTCGCATATTAGAGATTCAACGCCGATTTTGACTTAACGACAGCATTCAAATTTGCACACATTATTCATGCGTAAGACACTAATTTGTACTGGCACTAACGTCACATCAGATCTTTTGGGGTTCGCTCGTATGCCTTTTCTAAGTCTATGAATGTCAAATGTAACGGTAGTTGTTCCTCTATACTTTTCTTTTCATGAGACCAAGTTCTCTCTCTCTCTCTCTCTCTCTCTCTCTCTCTCTCTCTCTCTCTCTCTCTGTGTGTGTGTGTCTGTTTTTCCAGGTTTGCTATTCTAGCTAAATTTTTCATTAATTCCATGGTCGCCCATGGTTTTGATTATTTCCATATGCACTTGTCCCAATCCCACTGCCTTTGCGGGCTCCTTGACTTTAAAATGTTAAAATTCTACGTATAAAATGTGTTCATCTAATTTATTTTTGATCGTTCTGTAGAGTGCTTGATAGTAATTACTTAGCAGTAAATAGGTTATAGAAACTTGTAAATAGACGCAAACATTTACTGAAATATTTGATATATTCAGTTCCCATCCACAAGCGACAACTGGTTGGCCACCATTCATTGCAAGAGGACAATGCTTTGGAGCATCAGAACTCTACATGCAACTATGCTCTGAAAAGGTACCGCCGATGGTATGCAATGTTTAATCAGCTTATGAACGACCCCTTTGGACTATTATTCTTGCTGTGGTAGCTGCATAAATCACACACAGAAGTTCATGGGAACTGCACTAACTCTGGCCTTTACGCAGACTATAGGTATTGTTGACAGTTGCGGTGTTGCACTCAGATATCCCTGCAGTAATTTGTGTAGCGGAGTAAACTAACGCCAAGGCAGATGAATTTACGAGTACAAATTTGCACTAATTGCACCCTTAACTACGTCGGTTCGTATTAGGTAGACTTTGCAAATTGCATATAACAAATTCGTTGTGTGAGGAAGTTCGCAGTCGAATGACGCCCAGTTTTAACCAGCTCCATGCGTTCGTTGTAACTGGAGCATGTTACATTAGCCTGAGGAAGTTTGTTTCCATTAGGAGAATTAAATGGGGATATTGAAAAAGTTTGCGCTCGTTGTGCAGGGGATACACTTTAAATTCGATTTGATGTATTAAATAGTAATAAGGCGTCCCAAATGGCAATATTGGGAGATTGTTTTGGGGTTTGTATGCCTAAGATGTACTGTAGGTAGTTTAAATTGGTTGGGAAAGTTTTGAAACGCTTGCAACAAATCGCTGACGTCACGGAACGTTCCACTTTTTGGTTTTAAACTTCCCAGAGTGCAAATCAATGACGAGGAATAATTGCAGTACAGAATTGGCAAAACTAGCACCATCTCACAAGCCTAATCTAACAAGCGATTTTTGGTAAAGGGAAGTGAATACTTTCGAAGTGATGGTACAAGCTAGGAATATACAGAGTTTAGCAACGTTTACTTTGCTTAGGAGTGTCTTTAAATTGCAGAATTAATCAAAGTTGCAGAAAAATTGATTGAAGTGAGCATTTTTTTACAAATGAGTATTTAGTATCACACGAAAATAGGAGTGGATGACTGGAGAAAGATTCTTGTGTTTGTTAAAAGAAGATATAGGAGCGGTGGTAATAAAAGTTCTTTCAAAATAATATTTGATAGAAATTTGGAACAGATTAGCTGCGACACACTGTTACTTCCACACTCGAGCGCAACGTTTTAGAGCAATGAACGCATTATGTAATTGGTGCGTCGAAGTTAAATTCAGGAAACTCGTAATGAATTTGTGTTTCATAAACAGAGTTGCTATTTGTGTTCCTAATTATCGCTGAATAACAAGTCGATAGTTCTATAATGGCTGTAGACCGTTCGATTTCCATGCCGCAGTTGCATGAACGAATGACCGTTCAAAGCATATAGCTGCAGAAATAACCGGATAACCAGGTCAGGATCGGCGGAGTTAAATTTTCAGAGAACCTGGACGGGGTCATAAGTCATGCATTAAGCAGCACAACTCAGGTAATGCAATACCAGGGGCATAAATCTGGCGGTATGAAGCATTACATGGCAGATATCTAAAGGCGCAAATCGATAATAAACCAGGATTTTGGCCACATATTATCTGGCCAAAGCTTAGTTTTCGGTGATCCTGAAATATGGCATTGATACTGCCGATTTATTAATGCTTACTTCAGGTTTATCGCCTTTTATTGTCGCCTTATTTGTCACTGCATATTTGATTTTGTTTAGTATTAGAGTCATGATCCTTCTTGAGCTATACAGATTAACACAAGTCAACGTTACCTGGTTTACCAACAAAATATATGTTAAAAAGACCAAATATCCCCCAGTGAATAGGCGGCAAGGCAATTTTTCACAGTCTTTCACCTATATTTTTCAAAATATATCTTAACAGTAGAGTGCTAGAGAAGGAAATGTCGAGGAATTGGATTGCGCACGCCCAGATAGTAAAAGCACACGACAGAGAAGACCTAGAACATGTGTTGAAAGCTTAAAGAGAAATGATAAACAGAATGGGGCCTGGAGATGAATATGAAAAAAGTCAAATATGTGTGCGTAGGAGGAATGCCAGAAAATTGCTAAATAGAGGAGTAATGAATCTATCGCATCAGGAGAAGAATGTTTAGCAAAGTGGACATTACCTAGCAGAAATTAAAGATGGAACAATAAGGTAAGAAAATAATAGGAGCATTAAATTCCGTTTTTTAGGAGAAAAAACAAGAATGCAGTTTGATGTGAAAAATCAATAATAAAAAATCTGTAAAAGGCTCTACACGGAACTTTCCTCGCAAGTGTTGCCCCCCCCCCCCCCCCCCAACCATCGCTACACACCCTGTATCTGTTCGGTTCCCTTTTCGTCAACGGTTAAAATCTAAGCTATGTGCTAAATATTACTTTTACCTATTCCTGAGTTAAAACAAAAAAATAGACAACATTTTATTTTTTAAGGTGCTCACCCTGTATATATTTGACCAAAAGTATTCGTATATTCGTTTTCCAGCCAGATAGACATCTAATACGTATGCAAGATATCGTGTGCCTCCAAAACAGTTTATAAGCGATACCGCTAACAGACAAATAGGCAGACCGACAGACAGACGGAATTGAGAAAGCATAATTATATTTTGTTCTACTGCATCGAATAGCTTTGGGCAGCGTTTAGCTGCCGACCACTCCCACTTTTTTATACTAGCAATTTTTACTTTTTGGCAGCAATAACATTAGCAACAAAAGCTAACAACCATCCATTGGTCGAAATCAAAATAGCCACTCCTTTCTTACGGTATGATCTTCGATTTCCTTGATTAAACTGTAATTTAATAATTAAAAAAAACGCTTCCAAAGCAGTCTAATAAAAAAATATGTATGTAACTCGCACGAAAGCGGACTTTTAGACTCTTCTTATTTATGTGCTTTGCTCGCTGCGCTCGCTTAGCTATAAACTTCAGCTCGTCCAAAAAAGTCCTTAATTTCGTACTTGTAACATAAAGCTATTTCGTCATCTAAGGAACCTGGGACGTGTGAAGATCTAAAGAAATTTCGGAAGGTGATTACAAACGATTAGCTCGGGTCGTCTTTGTAACTAAATACATTTTTGTTTTGTTTGCCTTACATCTTGTAAACCCAAACGCGAATTTAGAATAATTAGTTGTGTTGATGGTTTATAAACTCTTACAAACCACCAACGTTTTAGCCCCTCTCGACTGTATAGGCAAACTTATACGACGTAATAGCTATTTACGTAACATTAGAATTTTGAAAAAATCGTTTGGTTTGTCACCTGTCACCTGTCACCTGTCACCAGGATTAGTTTTAGTGTGTCGTGTTACCTGTGAGTGTCACATGTCACCTAAACACTTGCAATTTATAAACAAAACGTCTAAATCTGCATCTTGCTTTGCTAATTTTATTATCCTAGGAAATTAATAATAGTATTAAGTTCCGTTGTCAAGAAAAAGCAGCAACAAATATAATCACCGACTTACACGTTTTGTTACTAAGGCTGTATCACTGACTTACATGATCAGCAGCGGGAAAACATATATTTAATGCCTACCATATTTGATAATGGTGTATCACTTGTAACGGGAACTTGACTTTATTCGCCTGACTGTATTTGAAATATCATTGTAATATACTCTTTCAGTCGATTTGTACACGCATGTTCTTTATTGTTTATTGGCAGATACTCATAATTAGATTTCGTAAAGTGGATAACACATTCGTATTAAACTTTCTTTTACAAACATGTGATAAGCGTAAGGCTGCTTCTGCATGTTTTATAGACTACGGCAATGCATTCGGCGGCGTTCGCCATGACAAATGATTAGAAAAGCAATTCGAACTAGAAAGTCATCAGAATCACCCAGAAACAAACTGGTGCAATTCGAATTGGCGAAATATCAACAACTAATCTTAAACGACAAAGTTGCATACTTCTGCCACTATTGTAGAATCTCGACTCAGATTGAATATTTCAAGAAGTCTTAGAAGGAACCAAGAGCAATTAAAGTTAATTACGTTACTATCAACACGTTGCGCTATGCAGATGATGCTGTCATTATTACTGACAGCAATAACGATCTGCAACAGCTTATCAGTAAGATTAATGAAAGTGTAAAGAAACTAGGTGTGAAGATTAATATAAGTAAAACCCAGTATAAAAACCGAAACTCTAAACTCAGACAGAGAAATATTAAATTCGGAATAAGATGGCTAGAACAATATTTGAAACCTGGATACATATAGAATGCTTAAGATCTCATGTATAAACAGAGTAACAAACGAGGACGTCTACCGGCGGGCGTGTCCACTTAATATGAAAGGGCAAACGTGTTGGCTTAAGAATATACGTGAGAGGCTAGGAATCCGAAATGCAGGCGACTTATTCCGAATAGCAGAAGAGAGAGAAGGTTTCTCTACAGTGATCGCCAACGTCGTCCTGGGGGCGAGCATGGTATATGAAGAAGAAGAAGAAAGTTAATAAAGGTGCAGCTAATACGCGTACTGCATCGGCGCGGGGAGCGGAGAGGCTGCTTTAAACTGAGAGAGAAAGGGAAAGAGAGAGTTTCTGGCTTAGGCACAAGTGCACAACGACCCAGCATCAGTCAAATGTGAGCGTTTCTGCATTTTCATGAAAAACTCATACGACCCAGAAAAGGCACAACAGTAGTCTGTTAACTTCACAGAAAGTTTCAACATTGTTGTTTGGCCACTAATAGGTCAGTAACCCTACAAAGAAAGCATCCACGTTATCAAGTGACGCAGTTGCAAAAGTATCGCTGGGAATACCTGCGAGGGACAGATCCAGGTTACTACACAACTATAATTCAACCATCATCGTTTAAAATGGATTATTTAGGCCAGCTTCTGTTATTCACTACTAGCAATCGGAGCAGGTGATGTGCGAATCACCAATCTTAGGGTGCGCGCGCTACTTTCTATTGTTCGGAGGACCGGTGCCGGTTGAGCAAAACTGCGTAGTAGAAGCAGCTGTATGCAGTATGGTGTAATTATTGTTAGCATAAAGGCGTAGTAGAAACAGCTGTCCGCTTAATTGTTTAGTATTTAATTCTATATGTCTTTTATTTATTTGTAATGTAAGCAAATTGAATTTTTATTTGAATACATTTTTGGAGCAATAATATTTACTGCTTAACACGAGTCTAGGGTCAACTTCTAGGTTTAGTGTATCGAAGGCTTTCCCTAGCTACAAACTGAAATAAATAAATTTCATTTTTATTGAGTTACCTGATAGTAAAAAGCGCCTTATTATATTTGGCACTCGAACGTAGCGACAAGAATTGCCGTATTACAAAGTGGACTGATATATTCGATGTATATGTCGATGATATTAAGATTTTTTTCTTGGATATGGAAAATGCCAATAATTGTGTCAGTGTTACCCACATCTAGTTATTCATATTTAACATTAGAATCAGTTGACGTAGGAGGATAAAAATGAAGACGGATATCAAATTAATTAAGACAAATATCAAAATCTTACTGTGACCATATAATTGGTTCACTCATCTAGTATTCTAAAATATATTCTCGTTAGACTGCACGTTATTCTGCATTTACGATTTGGTCACATACTAAGAAAAAATCATACAAATATAATAAGGTTTACATGCAAGATAAAAAAAGCGAAATATACATTATTCGTGAATCACTTGGACTTAACATTTTGAAAATAAAAGTTAGTAGAGTAAATGCACTTCCTGAATTATCAAATTTCCTTTTTGGTTTGGTAGATATTTTTAAATAAATAATATTAATGGTTTTCTCTTACACTTAAGTGGTATATTTTATTAGATTTCGTTCAAAAGTGAGTGAGCAACAAATAAAATAAAACACGTTGTGAACTTCTATGCATAATATTAATTATAATGAGTTTAATGCCTCATTTTTGATGGAAATAACGAAGTTGCATTAACTAATAAGTTCTACATGAAAAATGAGCCCTTGAGTTTCCTTTAAGTAACTTTATGTTTTCTTTGCTGAAAACCTGATACGCCAGAAAATATAGCGTCGGTGCTGGTAGTTTATAAGGGGCATAAAAATAAAATAACGCAAAATCAATAATCAACTCCGTTGTAAAAGGGAGGAAATTTATTATTAATCTTTTATGACATAAAGTTTAATTAATGATAGTAAAAAGCGTGCCCTTGCGAAACGCAAAGAAACACAAAGAAACCCTAAAAAATACTAACGATGTATAGGTTCCAGAAGACGATATTAACGTTGGAAGAACAGAACCGATCATCGCGAGCACTTCTTGCGAGACAATATAAAAAGCATAATGGGTCCTCTAGTTATTGTCTAAAAAACGCCTAAAAAGCGATCATTATAGCGCAGATGACTGAAAAAGGACGCGCCTCGTCGAGTTTTTCCGCCGGTTTTATTTCTTAATGAGGAAAGTGTTAGGTGTAAGTGCCACATCAAACACCGGCGATAAAATAAACCCTTCTCCCTAATTACCATAAAAAGCCGTACAATAGGTCGTGGCGTGTTCACAATATGAAGAGGTGAGGGCGACGGCGGCGGCGAGTGCACTTGACAACGGAGGCGGGCGTCGAGACGCCGGCGACCTTACAATTTAGTGGCAACACTTTGCTGCTTGGATTTTTAAATGGCCAACCTTCAACAAATTTCAGGCTTAAGCGGATTTCGGCGTATTGTTTTAGTGCTTGCTCCGAAGTTTCTAACTCGCGTGTACTGCAACTTCACTCGGAATTGTACGTGAATAGGGATTTTATGACGTACGACTTTTTAATCAGTTCTCGGTTGAACAAAAATCTAGCAAACTATTTTATTAGAACCGTGAAGCCATATTAAATAGCCAAAGTTGAAACTAGATTTGAATCAATAATAAAATAAATCATTTCATTAAAAGTGTTTGATTGAACAGATTAATCTTGTTAGAATAATTACAATACCTAAGTATAGAATTTACTTTTTCTATACATACAAAAGCAGATAAATATAATTCAAGTCGAATACTGAATATAATTATTGCTTCGTAGGTTTAATTAATTTTCGTAACGAATGTTTTACTGGTGAAGATACTAGTCTCATCGAAGCCTGGAGAAGGTTCTATGTATATTTCCATTGTATATTCAATATCTTCAACCATTTTGGCTTATAGTTAAAAATTTAGAGTGATGTAGTAGACACACCTCGACGCATTTAATTCCATTATTCTAGTAATCTTCTTTCACATAGGTTTTAGTGCGTGTAATTCTAAACAAGATACGATAACAGTAACGTTATTAAATTTTTTTTTTAATTAGTTACCGAGTGGCGTGAAAGTTTATATTTAAATTAGCACATTGCTTCCATGGGCGGATTTAACGAAAAGGGTGCAGGCGGTAGTCATTACAAGGGGTACATTTTTATATAGATACTACATTAGGGTCCGGTTCTAGCACATTTTTGTATGAAGGAACTGTCGAGTGTCGAAGCTGGACACATAAGTCACAGGTAGAAATAAAAATGAAGAACTAATTTGGTACGGTCATGATAGGAGATGAAAGTTGGAGGAGATGAAGCCCAATTAAGGAATGGTTGCCAGGGATACAACAGGCAATGGGAAGAAAAAATCTAAAGGATGAGACTAAGATAGATATTACTGGCATTTAAGATGCGAGCGAGACCCATACAAATTTCTCTTTCTTCCATAATAGTATTATCAGCGTACATACATCAAACAAGTCGAGACACTCATGCCAAATGTTGAAACCTGTCTAGAGTGCCTGGGACAGTGACTCGGGGGGTATTTCTAAGCTTGACTATCAGATGGCAGCACAAAGTTCTACCAATCAGAACCAGTCACTGGCTCTGCTACCAATCATATGTGATAAAGTAGTGGCGCCATCTGTCAGTACTACCGGAAAGTACCCCCCCAGGAGCCATTCAAGGTAATCCAAACTGGAATGTTGACATCAAAGGAACCGACAGTGAGTGTCTCTACTTGTTTGATTTATGTACGCTGGTATTATCTCACGTATTCTGCACTTGAAGCAGGTATACGTAACTTCAGAATATTACTTTTACTAAAGGTTATAGCCAATAGAAGGCACATGAGAAGAAGCGAAAGAAGATTTTTCACAAAAAGGCATTAATCTGCGCGTTAAATATTAAGATAGCGCAAAAAAGTGGTATTGGGAGACTTTAATGCAAGAATTGGAAAGGAGGACTATAGTAGGTTTATGAAGTAGTGGGAAAACGCACTATGCCAACACTGGAGAAGCCCTAACACGTCAATCAAATTAATCATGTTATGATTTTTAATAGACGCTCGTCAACAAATGACGCCAGGACTTATCGTGGGATCAGTTGTGACCACTTTTTGATTATAGCTACAAATAATAAAGTGCGCAAATAAAACTAAATAGAATAGAGAATCGTCAAAGAATGGAGGGGCTACTGCCAATGACAATCAATATATTAAGAAAATCTACAAGAACCTGGGGCAAATAGAAGCATAGATCAAGAATGGGTATGCTTGAAAAATATAATTATTAACACAGCAGATTCACTGCTGGGTGATAGGAAAAGTGTCCGAAAAACAATAAAAGTAGTACAAACAATTATAGAAATTGAAACAAGACCAACTTATGTGACCCTTCTAATGTTTGATAAGCGATAAATTAAGTAGACACATAAGTAGACTGTATTTCTACACATACATACAGGCAGGCATAGCACACGTTCGCACATAAGGACTCGATTTTATCCGACCACATATTCTAATGAAAATAATTCTTGAATTCTTAAAATTGAATTATAAATAAGAAAGTTACAGAAGAAAATGTTTTTAAAGTTTTAATAAAGAAAGCAAGAAAAACCACTTTTGTTAGATCGAATAACGGCTGAAGTGTTCAAAATTATGCAGAAAATAGGTAAAAATATCGTAATATTTCTAATAATACTGAAACAGTAAAAGTAGACGCTTAGTAATGCGAATTACATTAATTCGCAAAGAAGAAACCATAGTAGGTAGAATTGAACCTGGTCTCCCAGAGGGAGTCTATTTGCTAGTCAGACACTTTACCCGCTCAGCTAAGAACGCTACCTAACGTACTTGCTGATCGTTGCATTAGGAAGGGCACGGTGACTGACGACAGAATCGATCGCGGACGATGTATGCTCGATGAGTGACGATGAAAAACGTGACATACGCAGGCACAACAGGCGTTTAGATATAACAATAATAATTAAATGTTTGTTCGGTGGAGGCCTTTTCGGACAGTGATCCAGGTGGCAACTGTCCATTTTTCTCATTAAATCCGCCCCTAATTGCTTGGTATAAATGGTGAATGTTGCATCAGATTTGATTTCAATTTACTAAAATTAGCTTCTTTTTCAGGTGAGTTTCGTATCCACGCCTACCGATGGTGTCTTGTACTTACAAATTACTAAGTTGGTCGGTAAGTCTTACTAATAGTGACTCAGTTCGGTATTAAATAATTCAAAAGATAATTGAAATAATAAGTATAATTAGTTTTTGCAAAAACATTTTTATAAAAACGATAAATATAACCAAGTTCAGTTATTTTTGTGTTATCAACTGATAAATAGTAACACGGATCGAAGCATTAATTGAAGAAAGATGGAAATTTTCACTGAACATCAATTATATCTTCTATAGTTCGATGTTAGTACATTTATTGTGGATATTTACACTACTCGTACAAGCATTTCTATATGAACAACCTAATATTAAAAAAGCAACCTTGAGAAGTAATTTTGTTTATTTGAGTTACCTTATTTGCAACGACTAGTTTATTGCGTGGACCGCAATTAGGATAACATAAAACTGCAGTTAACACAATTAGCGAACAAATATGGATTATTCCATGCAAGCTCATAACCTTAAGTGTTCCTTATCTTTATGTAAGTTGATATAATCGTATTTAGAACAAGCATGTAAATAGTAAATATAGACTATTGGCATTCACATTATTTGCTTGCTTCATAAGACCATGCTCTGACGAAATATATGAAACTAGTTCGTATATTATTACGACTAAGAAGAATCGTTGACAAACTGTCGCTAGTTATCAAATGATTAACATGATATATTCGTACTAATTTCATAATTACCTTTCAACGAATGATATAAACCAAGCCAATTCGCACGCTGGCAGCCCTACAAGACACTAGTCGACCATGGTTACTTCAATAATAAAAATATTATAAATAAATTACATTCTATCCATTTAAATGTACAAATAGGGTCACTGCATGCAAAGACCTTAGTTTATTATCGATAGTTGAACAGCTAGAATATTATTTTCGACTGAAAACAATAAAAGCAGTAATTATCAAATTAAATGGGTACAATAAATTTGTTGTAGCGAATAATTCATAGAAAAGATTATAGACCACATGACCACGTAATATAGGCAACCCGTGTAACATTGTTAGAAACCACGTTTACAAAACTAAATGTGACAAGTAGCAGTGGCGTAATAGAGCTAATTGGTATAGGTTTACACTTGCAATCAAAAGTAGCCTGTAAAATAGATAAATTTATTGGGCTGAATAACGAGAATGACGACACAAATAATATTAGTTCTCATTCTCCTGCATTTATAATCTGTAGTAGCAATAACTAGCTAATAAATTTAATAGAACGGATATTATGATGTGTTGACAAAGATGAAACTAGTTACAATACCTTTAGCATTAAAATGGCCAATATCATCAACATGTTCCTTATCTTTGGCGTTAGAGCTCTGACGCATGACGTCTCTATCCTAGGCTTTAACTCAACCTTCTAACTCCCATGTTGTTAAGGCTTCTTTCGACTGGGTCCAGCTTGCGTCTCCCACTTTCCCTTTTTCTTCTGGCTTACCCAATAGCAGCTTTTTGGTTGTTGGGTATCCTCTACTCTCATGACAGGCCCTGTCCATTTTAGTCTTCCATATTCTCTTATTATAGGCTGAGAGTGTGTTACCAACTGCACAATGTGTATCCCTCTTCGGCCGCAGCTCGGGTAGATGGAAAGTCTAACCCGTTAAACTTAGTGGAAGAACGCCCTTCTACAGGGGTTACGACCACTGAAGGAATTTATATGGTGGCCGAATAGCGTGAGATGAAACCAATCTCCGAGCGTGAGGTTTGAACAAACTACCTGTCCAATACAAACCCTCTCAGCTATCCGCTCCTATGTCCATATCATCGTATGGTTGGTATATCTTGTGGTTATTATTTTCCTCAGGATTTTACTTTCGAATATTAGTAGGCGCGATTAATCAGATTTGGTTAATGGACAGAATTCAGACCTAAGCTAAGAGCTCAGACTGGTCTTAGTAATGTTTTGTGGACTAAGCTGTAATCGTCTATAGTGATATTCTGTACTATTCTGTTGCCGCGCTCTTCTGATCGTGGTATCGCGAGTTTTGTTTTGTTTTCGTTTATTATAAATTTCATGTTATTTGAAGCTTTTTCCAATCCAACATCATCATTGTTGTTGATGAGACTGCTCGCTGTTATGTCTACGTCATCCACATAGGCGAAAATCTGACCGTATATTATGTATATTATTTTTGTGCTATTGATGTGCGAATTGCGTATTACCCTCTTTAATGCTATATTGAAAAGTAAGAATGCAAGTGTTTCGCCTTGTCATACCCATTTAAATGGACGAATGCATCCTTTTATAACATAACTACACATTGAGCATTTGCTAGAGATGTCTTGACAAGTTTTATGCATTTTTGTGGTATCTGTATTTCCGTTATGGTTTTATCCGTTTGATCTCTAATTATACTGTATGTCGCCATAAAGTCCACGAAGATGTGGTATATATTTATTTAGCATTTCGAAGTATTTTCAACTGTCTGTCTCAAAGAAAATATTTTTTCAATTGAAGACTTACTTCGTTGGAAGCCACATTGATAACTTCAAAGGGTATTTTCGGCATAGGGTAGTAATCGTTGATATAGTAGTGTATTCAAGAATATTTCATACGACGTGTTTAGCAAGCCCTTATAATTAGCGCAATTAGTTGATTCGCTTTTTTATGGAAGGTCCCGATTATCCCCACGTACTATTCTTCCGACGTGGCCTCTATCCTGCATATGTTAATCATGAGTTGATGAATTTGGTTATTCAAGTCTCTTCTTGGTAATGTGGAATTGTTAAGGTTATTACCTGCTTGTCGGGTTTGTTCCAAGGTAGACGGTTATTCATTTTCCCCTCGATGTTTATATTTTCGTCCTCGTGTGTGCAATGGTCTGCATTTTCCCTTTCAATTCAGAAGCTGGTTAAAGTGCTCTGCTCATCTACGGACTGTCTCGTTTCTCCTTCTTTATCATAGCACATTGTGCAGCTTGGCTTAATTTCCTTACCCATACTGTTTCTAGCTCTATAAAACTTGCTGCTTTCGTCTTGTGTTCTAGCTTCCTCGAGCTCCTCTACTTACTTATTCTTATATTCATTCTTTATCTTTTTGTGTATCAACCTTTTTCTTGTTTTTATATTCTTCAATTGAGGCACGCGCAAATAGCCTTCGCTGAATTTCCTTGGTTACTTTGGTGCACTCCTCATCAAACTACGATCTTTTTGATTCATTAATTCCTCTTCCTAGCATTTATTCCTGTATGCTCATTTACAGCTCTTTCAACTACGTCTGTAACCTTTGTTCGTTTTGTTGTATATATGTTTGTTTATCGATCTCTCATTGTAGTGCGCTTTATGGCTCGTTATGGTTATTGTGGATTACTTAAATTTATTTTTGTCATTGTCCAGTTTTCAGCACTGTAATACATTACACGTAGGACGCACACGTTAAAAGTTTTTATTTTTAAGTACAAGGATATATATTAGTTTCTCATTATAGCACAGCTTCTCAGAAGCGATTCACGATTGTATTATACCTATGTCTTTTTATTTCTAATGTTTCTTTTGTTCCCTCTACCGCAATCTTTTGTGCTAAGTACAAATAGCTCTCCACGTGTTTCAATGATTTTGTTTTCTATCCGTACCACCCTGTTACTATTAAACATAGCTTTCGTTTTCGTTAGGTTAATCGATAGTCCCACTTCCTTTTCCTCTTCCATTTAAGTAATTTAAAAGTGTTTGTGCTTCTTGTAAATCATGTGCTATTATGATAATGTCATCTGCATATCGCAGATGACTAAACGATTCACCATTGTCTTAATACCTTTTCCTTGGTCCACTTTTTGTTTAATGGTTTTTATATCCTACATATTTTTTCTGTTTTTAATGATTCTGGTGCATGAAATAAAAAAATAATAGTATTTGCTTCATGGGGACCTGCAGCACTTTCCCTGAATAAATTCGTTTTCCTTAATCCGCCTCGGCGTGTAGACTGTAATTTAACAGAACAATTCCTCAAACCACCGAATTTACTGCACTCGCTTCTAATTAATTCCGTTCTGAATATGTATAATTAAATTCATCGAACATTTCGGAGTTCGTGCAAACTTTTCGGTCGCGCACTGAATATATTAAAGTGTGAACTGCTGCTAATATTTTTAACAGCAGTTTGCAGCAGGTTTACTACCCGGCTTACGTTGATTTACATCAGTCGAACTTTGCAGCCACTTCTATTTCGGCTCTGATAATATATGTACTTTATGATACGTGCAAAATTAAATTTCCACAAGAACACTCGAATTTATGGCTCCCTCCCCTATTTTGTGTTTCGGAACAAGAGCGCGAATTACCATAATCAGAACGGCAACAATATTACGTATCAGTTGAGACAAAATCGGCGAAATTGTCAAATAATTTCGGGCACATTTCCCGCGATACGTGAAATAAACATATCAGGGCCGCTAAATTTAATCTGGACCATTTCGCTTGCAGATTCGTGGGTTAAGACCCTCTCGCAGGACTATTTAATTTTACGACCGCGTTAGATTCGTATAAACTGCCATTACAAGCCGGATAGACACTTGCCTACATAAACAATAGGTTTTGCTCTAATTGCGGCCGATTTGCACCCGGTAGGAAATTATCGAGATGGAAATTCATGCACATTCGAATCCAGCCGTTATTTATTGGGGATTTTCTGGCGCTGGCAAAAACCACCAAATTGCTTGGGGTGCCTTATCCTTGCTGTAGCGAGATTATCCCGCGAAATTTCTTCTCACATCTGGTTTATCACTGGCTGGGCCATAAACAACGAGTTTACGAAACGTCACTTTCGGCACGATAAAATACGTTTCTTTTGATTTTAATTCGGGAAAATGGAGGTCCTCCATTTCGTTCTCGCAAGATTAATTAAAGGTTCTTGGGCAACGATGCGAGACGCTGCTAAAATTGCTCGCCATAAAGGCAACCTGGCCTGTTTAAATATTTGTGGGCCATAACGTAAAACTAGGTTTCTTTCCAAACTGCCCCAATGCCTCGTAAAGCTTCGAACGTGAAATGTAAATTATTGTATTTTATATCTGCCAGTAGAACTATGTTTTAGATTCCTACGTTTGTTCTACATATGTTTGAAAAACTCGTCTTCCTTTGTTTGGTAAACAAATAAACAACGGTGATTGATATAGAGAAATTGCTTGAAGATACTTTGGCCGTTATTGGATAGTCTTAGAAGGATGGCTGTTTGTGATTTTTTTTCTGTAGGATAAAAATATGATGAATTTGATGCACGCATCGTTACATAAACATATAATAACCATTAAACCAAACCTATTGATTAGCCGCATGTTTTACTCTACAAAAACATTGTTGCGTTACTTTATGGCCGAGGAAGCCAAATAGCGCAGTTAGGTTTGTATTAAGCAAGTCCTCGGTTCAAATCCCACGCTGGGCGGAATTTTTTATAGCCTTGGCAATCGGTATCGGGATCGGTGAGACCATTCACAGTTGGGCACCAAATTAACTGTCCTCCATTCGGAACCACATACCTAGCAGATAGAGTAAGAAAGTTAACACATCGACAAGACAATACCTGACATGATGGCTGCTACACCAGCACCTCCAGGCTAAAGCGTACAAAGCATCAACCTCTACACCGCTAGGTAAAAAGAAGTTACTGGTAATACAATACATACATACTTTATGGCCGAATAAAGTTATTTCGAATTTGGAATTCCAGTTTAACCAGCGGACAAAGTTCAAAATGAGGAGGTAATTATGAAAAAGAAAAAATATTATGAATACGTATTATAAGAAGAGCGATATAACTCTCAATGGCATGGTTACGCCATTAGATTTTGCAGCGTTGCCAGAAACAACTTTCATGGTCCAAAAAATGACAATAGGAATGAAGGACGCTTGGGTAGAAAAATCTAAATGGCACAACAACAACAAGAAGTTATTAAGGCTTCGGGCAGCCTGTTCATCATTTACACTTTTAACACATATTGACCAAGACTTCTCCTTGTTGACTATGTGAAATCCCCTTCGTGTACAGATTAACCGTCCAACTTCAATGAGAGATTCAGTCAATTACACAAAGAGGACTGGTTCAGTTCAAAACGTTATAACAGGACCAACCTCAGTATGGAATTACCTAACTCCAAATCTGAGTATAACTTTAAAACAGTCATTTAAACTGAAATAAGTTACATACATACATGAGGGGCAAACAATATAAGCGACCACAAGTGGAAGAAAACAGCACATGGTTTTATTTGGTCTTGATAGGAGTTACATGGCCATGCGGATAATTCACAATATGCACGATTTTTCTATAGTAGAAGTTGTCATGACAACCGTCTAAAGATTGGTCACGTAGAAAGAAGAAGAGAACAGAAGTCAGAGAGTACAGCTCAAAGACGTAAGTTACATGACAGAAGAGAAAGTGCAATTGGACTTTGACTGATTCCTCAAATAAAATGTTTTGCGAAATATTATTTTAAATATTCTGAACAGTCAGGGAAACGGCGGTAAATTAAGCGATCAAGAAGATTCTGATCAGTTGTTGATCAAAACTGTCTTCATTCATGAATTGTGGTGTTTTGTCCAAGGGCCATCGACATTTCTTCGAGTACATAGGTATTTGAATTGTCTGCTCCAGCGAGGAATTATTGCGATTTTAGACTTTGCAACGCTAATATACAGAATTGCAAAATGTTAATAGAGCAGCAGAAGTTTGATTCTGTTTCCGAACAAGCGGCATAAGAGCAAGCTTTAAAACTGCAACATGCAGCAGAATAAAGGATGCGCCCGGCTTGCTACAGTAGTAAATGGACGAGGTCTTGTTCTGAAAGCGCTGGTGATATCGCGTAAAAGATTATTATTATTTGTTAGGCGCCACTGAGTTACTTATTCTAGCCTGAAGTTTTTTGCACCGCTTCCAACTAAAACGAGGTCGACCTTAGGTGAGAATTTGAGGTCTTATTTGCCCGACGGACTTACTTCATCTTTATCTGCTTGGTGCTTACGTCACCTGTAACTTACAATAAAAAATGCATAGAAAATGAAGTGATAATTGAACCAACGATAATACAAGAAACCGATCTGAGTGAGTAGCCCTGGGTTCCCCAGTAAACCCCTAATATTACGGAGACGTCCCTACGGAGTGACGTGGCGGCGGGTACAGTCTAAGGGAAGGTAATTTTGGCCGCAATCCAGCTGACGTGTTCAAATGGCGTTCAGTGTCTCTGACGGGGAAAGGCTCCAAACTGGTGTCCGTTTGCAGAAATACACCTGTAATCATTGTAAATGACCGTTTTAAATAAAAGCGTCACAAATATTGTATCTTAGGTAAATGCATGAATTACCCACACAGTAAAGGAGTGATTACAGCTTAATGCAGTAATTTTACGGTACCAAATTGTGAAGGTGTGATGGCTTACACCAGCTCGAAACCACCTTATGGAAAAATATGTTTGAGTGCTGGCAGGTTGCGAATGATGACCCTGAGTCATCATGACGACAGATCTGGCTCATTACTCGGGGCCGAAACATTAGCATAAGCACTGTAGCTTCGTCAGCATTGGCAAGAAACCAATGGCCGACAATTTTTCAGGCGATGCGTGGTGTTATGCGAATAATTCGATCCTTGATGCCACTAAAAACGTTCAGTCGCTCGGTTCGTTTCTTGATTTCTGCCTAAAAAGAAATTAACTAGCACAAATCATGCCAACGGACGCAAGGCAAGCGTAAAAACGCTCGCTCAACGAGCAACCTCTTTGCTTGAGGACCAGTCCAAAAACTAAAGATGTGAACTTCCGGACATTTAAAAGGCGCGACGGCTGAACGAAACGGAAATGTGCCCCTCCTTTGTTCTTAGGCGTGGAATATAATGCCGCATTTAAATTTTTCAGTTATACTAAAAATGGAATGAAATCATGGGCTGCACTGATTTATTTATTGGTGTCAAACAATAAGTAGGCTAACTAGAGTTCATTTGTATAGCACGACACCGTTTTCAATTAAGTTACAAGGTTTAGTAACTACTGACGTTTTTCTTGTAAATTTGCGGTTATTTTCTAATTATTATAGAGTGCGACTTTACACAAAGAGAATAATTAGTTTCTCGCAGTTTCAATTACTAAGGCGAGCAACCAATGCAGAAGGGGTTATGAAAATATCACGTAATTTACTCGAAAACGTTTTCGCGGTTTTTTGCGGAGCGTAATAGAATGTGAAGCAATCAGCGCTGACCTTCCGTTTGACGTCAGGCTCTTCCAATTCTTCCATTATTTCGAAGCTCCTATCGAAATAGGCCTCGAAAGGCTGTGATGAATGGGCGGCAAGAAATATTGTTTCTGTCTTTCGCTAAAAATACGGCAGCATTATTTAAGCTTGTTTTGACTTGACTGAGTTCAGTGCGGGAATAGATTTAACTCATTTATTTGCGAAGTTATTTTTCTTGACAATAAAGCCGGTGGCACGAGCGTACAATGAGGGGGGCGAGAAAATAGTGGAAATCGGTAATTTATCGGTCAATCGTTAGAGCCACTCTCGGCGAGGGCACTAGAACAAAGTTGATGTGAGACAGATCGTCGAAACGCATTGGTAAAACATTAAAAGGGGTTAGAAAATGCCCATTATTGCGAGAGGAGCTGTTGAAGTCGCTTTTAATTAAACCGCACCCCAATGAACCACTTGACTTCGCCGAAGCCAATTGTACGGCCGTCATTTAGCTTGGCGGAAGCTCATTAGGACACTATCCATATCAGAAAAACTGTACGTACTTCCCCACTAAATAAACCCACGTCCACCTTTCCCAGCACATAAAAAGCCGTTCAGCATTTCGGCTTCATTCTTTCTAACTGGCCTTTTCGACAGGCACTTTTCTCTTCGAGTATTTTTAGTTTGTGATAAATTCGTTTTTTCAAGGGGTTCGAGGGATTTTTTATTCGCTGTGGCATTCGTTTTCGTTTAACTTTGTTCCCACAGTTATGCGCTCTTCGTGTGCCGTTCTTTCCCTTCCTTATTTCGCACTGTTTTCAGGATTGATTGCAGGAAATTTATGAGGAAATGAAATGGCATTGAGAAAACAAGTTCGCAGGATATTCCGTAACATTTTCCTAGTGCTGCTCGCGCCTCTTGCAACCAAGGAACCTGCACACGTGCCTTTGCTAATTTGTAGTCCGCGATAACAAAGGCGGCGAGGGAATAGTCTATCGACCCGTTTGTTTTGTGTGCATTGAATTTTATTAATTAACTTCGCCGCACTTTTTCGATGTTATCTAAAACGTATCATTGAATACAAAACGGTCTCAATTTCAGTACATTACTAACGCCAAGGTCGGCGAAAAGTAACACCATTTCGAAAAAAGACGATTTACACCTAATTAGTTTAGATTACACATGAGATGATGCACCATGGAGAATATTGCTTCCGCTTGAAACAGTAGTCTATGAAACAGCTAGAAGTTACGTTGCTGGATTCAAATATATTGGGGTTACAAAGTAGGTGCTCGACTGGCTTAGTGGCTGGGGGGGAGGGGGGTATACGATCCAGGTAATGTCTTTCTGGAGTTAAACAAGGTTGATCACACTAACAGCTCCACACTAATTTGTACCAGAATAGTGATGCACAAACAATCAAGTCAACTTACCGGCCGAAGGCTTTCACAACTACGATATTAATTAGAGCCAAAATACAAAACCTTCAATAATAATTGCAAATAAGTCCCAAATATCAGACAAACAATAAATTCCGCAAATGTGGAAATATACAATTAAAGTTGATACAAATTATCGACAAGATATAGAATGTTGCAGAATTCATGGCAGTTTAATGTTATCCTATCATCAAATCAAATAACTAGTAATTAAACAAGTGTTTTAACTTTACGGGATTCAAACGTGTTGTTACGTTTTAGGGCACTAAAGACAGATCTGTATAACAAAGTTCGTAACTACTAAATAAAAGGAAACTTGAACCAAACGTGTTGTCATAAAATCTTCAATGCAAGAACCTAAAACATATAACTTTGTACCAATGTGAAAATTACTTCAAAAATGACTGAGTTACTTTGAGTTTAACACTTATGCATGCAACAAGCAAAGTTATATGAACAATTTATTACGATATTTTAAAGCAAAATATTTAATTGACAGTTCAATGAACTACGCTACTCACCGTTCACAAAATCGTGGCGTATACAGCTTTTATATTTCACAAGTTCATGAGGGGATTGAGTACATAGTTCTAATTCAAACTATTCTTGCACGATGGAGTTACAATGTAACCTAGCATGAACCAAATACACCTAAAGATACCTGACTTTATGAGCACATGGCTAACACACAATACGAATGGCATGATCAGTCCGTCTTGTCACTAACTACAACACAGCTCCAACTCGAAAATACATCCCACAAGTACGACAACTTCCACGACCACAATTCGAATTCAAACTATTCTTGTACGATAGAGTTATAATGTAGCCTAGCATGAACCAAATACACCTAAAGATACCCGACTTTATGAGCACATGGCTAACACACAATACAAATGGCATGATCAGTCCGTCTCGTCACTAACTTCAACACAGCTCCAACTCGAAAATACATCCCACAAGTACGACAACTTCCACGACCAAACTGAATCCTTGATAAATGCAGCATACACAATCCAATTTGCAATTTTGATGTAGATAAATTTAAAAAGGGGAATAAATGTAGACCTAATTACAAACAACGTAGTTAATCACATACGAGCTAGGAACAAATTGCGGCCTGATGTAATTGCAAGATTTTTTTAACCGGTCCAACTGACAGGTAGCATCCATTATTGCAATCAATACAAACCAATTAGAAGCACTAGAATTGGCTATTTTCGTCGCTCAAAGTCCGATAAAATCGGTTAATAATAATATAAACTGGCGAACGAAGCAAGTTCTTACAATTGTTTAACACAAGCTACGATTTAAATCATACGGCAAAATAAGAAAATATACTTGATTTCAAATCTAAACCGTTACAATATTGCTAGGTCCTTATGCAGGACCTTCCATTTGTTGTATCTATAATGCAATGAAGCGTTGATAAAACGTTGTTCTAAAGGTTTCTCCATCCTTTACGTTGGAGTACGTTTTGATTATATCTTGTGCAAATAGAGCTTTCTGTATAACCTGAAAACTCGGGGAAAAATCCTTTCGATAATAACATCTAGCAGTCTCTACATCTATGTTGGGTTTGTTTACCAACCTGCTTTCCTTGGCTATGAAAGATTTCAGCTTCCACATATGGAGTGCTTCCTAAGCCTACTGCAACGCAGAAATAGTAGAATAATAACGATAATCCATAAAATGACAGTAAATAAGGCAGTAATATATGAAGTTAAGAGGGCATTACACCCATAAAGAGGGACTTCCTGTAGTTCCCGTAATGGTTTACCGATCACGCGGTGCTGGGATGATGCATAGCACGCCGGCGACCTCCTGCAAACCGAGACAAACTCTGGGTTAGATTCATGGCCGCAATCGGTAATTTACCGCTTACATTCACGCTGCACTCGGTTCTCCGGAATTTTTCAGCTGGGGCGGAGTGCATTTTACGATGCCGTTAACAATGTTTTCCTGGCAAGTTTTATTTCGCATAGTAACCTCGTTAGGGCAGACCGTTTCCCATGGACGTACCACTTAAATTACGTTAAGAGGAAGGGTGCTGATGTTACAAAAGTTTCGGAACGGGGTATTATTTGTCTGAATTTGCAGAAAGTCAACCTTCCCGTTAGGCGTCTTTGGAATAGAAAGTAAGTAGATGAACGCCGGGAATTCCTAAATTTTAGAGCATTTTTATAGCTCAATCGAGCCCATTTTTGCGTTAAATTTATTTAAAGTAGGTTAAGGTCGGTTTATTTTCCCATAAATATTCGAAATCACCTCGCTTTAACCTCATTCAAAAACATGTTTTTACAAAAGCTAATTAAGGGAAGGGTGGCACTGGTTCAGTGAGCACGCGTAAGTTTTCCGCCAGTACCGAGGTCTATTCCCGTGAATATAACCCGGAAACCATCGGATTATACAGGAAATTAGTATTGATGCGGCAACTACAGGTAGACGGCAGCTTTCATTCTGAAACGAGGGAGCGAAGACGGGCTTTAACCTGGCTTTTTATTGGATAATTAGGCACAGGATTTGCAAAAGTCGATTTAATCTTATTCTGTTCTCGTCCTCTTAACGACCTCGTCCAAAGTTTGACAGCTCTTGGTTTTTATAACAACCACTAAAGAAAATTTTAAGTACTTCCCTTGATGACTGATCTTTCTTGAGGCCATAAGAAAAACGTTTTTGCCGAGTTTTCCACTTCGTAATCTTTTCTGACACCAACTTTAATAGCAGGTTGTTAATGAAGCGCAGGTGAAGATAAGTTTTATTAAGAGTTTATCGTGCCGATTTATTTGATTCTTGAGATTAAATGTAGTTCATAGAAAATTGTTTATATTAAATTGGCGATTTGGCGACAAATTTTCTAAATTATTGCTGCTACATTTTTCGTGAGTTATTGATGCGATCTGATGATGTTATAATAAACTCTTGGTAGCTATGTTATTAATGCATCAGCTACTATGTTTTGCCATTGACCTTGCAAATATGCAATTTACGGCAGTGATTAAACGTCAGTAAAACATAACAACTATTTCAATCAGAAAACGTTTATTACATATTATGACAGGATAATGATCCTGCAATAAAGAAATTGCGTCAGAAATTTGTTGTCAGTACATTTATTTAACATTTGCCGAAGGAAAAATTCTTATAGCTTTTGAACGCAGCTGAAACAACATTCTTAATATTTTGCAGTATCTTCAAATATACTCAGTTTAAATTCCAATGAATCGTTGAACATATTTATACAGCGGAAACTTGTAATCTGTAACCTGTAACTTTATGCAACATTTGGTGGCAGCGTTAATTGTAGCGGCTTTAAATTCTACTCTACATTTGGTAACTTTCGTGCTTCAGGACAATTGATAATTAATTAAAATTTGCTGAAAATGGAAATTTGCTTAATATTTGGTTCAGTCGGGGAATGATTGTTAATATTTGTTACAGTGAGGAATTGTTGAACATTTGATGACAATGACAGTTTACTGACAATTTGATAGCAATCAATAATCGTGGAAGAATTGATGCCAGCGGCGAACTATTTAACATTTGGTGGCAGCGCAAAATTTACGTAACAGTTTCGTGACAATGCTAGCTTTATTTTTTGGTGGCAACGTTAATTGTAGCCACGGTAATACAATTTTTTGTAGCAACTGTTAATCCCGTATTCTACTCAACATTTGGCAATTTTATTTAATGATTCAGAACAGTTGATAATTAATTAGCATTTGATAGAAATGGAAAGTTTCTTGCTAAGTGGTATGGTGGGGAGTTATTGTTAGCATTTGGTACAGTGGAAAATTATTGAACATTTTATGGCACTGACATTTTACTGACCATTTGATAGAAATGAATAATCGTTGAAGATTGATGCCAGTGACATACTATTTACATTTGGTGGCAGTGAAAAATGTATTTAACATTTTCGTGACAACGGTAACTTTATGTAACATTTGGTGGCAGCGTTAATTGTAGGATTTGTTAATCCTTTAAATTATACTTGACATTTGGCAACTTTATTTAATGCTTCAGGACAATTGACAATAGAATTTGTTGTAAATACGAAAGTTACTTAATATTTGGTACAGCGGTACTTTAAGACAATTATTATTTAATATTTGATAAAAGGGGAAAGTTATTTAGCAATTGGTGGTATCTATAGTGGAAAATTATTGAACATATGACGGCAATGTCATTTTACTTAATATTTGATAGCAATGACTAATTATTGTAGAAGTACTGTTAGCGAACTGTTTAACATTTGATGGTAGCACAAAGTTTGTTTAACATTTTTATGGTAATATTAGGTAATATTCCTTGGCAGCCTTAATTATAGCAGCTGTGTTAATCTAAAATTGTATAATACTTGTCAATCCTTTATATTATTCAACAGCAGGTGGCACTGGTAGCTTTATTTCATACTTTAGAACAATTGATCATTATTTAACAGCTGATGACAGTGAACAGTTATTTAACATTTGGTGGCAGCTGCAGCAGGAAATTTTTGAACGTATAGTAGCAGCACTTTTTACTTGAAATTTGACTGATATAAACAATTGTTTAACAATTAATGCCAGCGAACAATTATTTAATGTTTGGTGGCAGCCGAAGTGGGAAATTTGTGAAAATTTAGTGGAAAACACATTTTACATAACACTTGACTGATATGAACAGATTTTCAACAATTAATGCCAGCGACAAATTATTTAACATTTGGTGGCAGCTGTAGTGAGAAATTTGTGAATATTTTATGGCAAAAACTTATTACTTAACATTAGACTGCTATGAACAATTGTTCAATAATTAATGCAAATGACAAATGATTTAATTGGTGACAGCGGTGACTATTCAACATATGATTAATACTATTTATTTGACGACAACGACAAAGATATTTAACATTTAGTGGTAGTAGCAAACGGTTCACGAGTAATAGCAACATGAAATAGTAGCTGCAGTAAGAAATATTTAACATTCCGTGTCATCGACAAAAGTTGACATTTAGCGGGAACCATAACTCCTTATAACAGTTGAAAATTATTTGACATGTGATGACTTCGGAATATTATACCATATGCAGATTATTTGGTACTATCCGAAAAAGACTGGAACAAGTCTTGATAGAGATTCTAGCACTATTTGATTCACTTAATCAACTTCAACGAGGCTTTAAACAATTACATTTACTATAAGAATTTGGTTCATGGCAAAGTCTAAACGAGTTGATAATTAGGTTAGAAATGCCTAGCAACTATACATATGGAAGGAGTCACATTCGCAACAGAAGATATTAACTGTCCCTGTTTTTTTTGTCTTGGATGGTATACACTCTGACTATTTAATATTGAGAGTCAACGATAATTAATAAACAATCAGTGGCGACGTAAATTCTCTTAACATTTAGTACTGATGAAAAATTCTGTAAGAGGTTAAGGTGACTGAAATAATCTATTGCATTAAGGAATAGAACATTTGGTGTCATCAGCGAATGAAACATTTGGTAGCTGCAGCTAATGAGACTTTGTGGTAGTAGGAAATGCATCCTGGTACAGGGAATGACACATTTCAGATAGTGGGAAGTGAACCATTTGTTGGTGGCAACGGATTAAACATTTGGTGGCAGCGCTTATTACTTAGCATTGAGTATTAGAATTTATTACTTAAAATTCGGTAATTTAGTAACAGCAGTATTACTTACCACTTGTTGGCAACGGCTATTACTTAACATTTGGGGGTAGCGGATATTACTTTACATTTTTAACATTTGGTGGCAACAGTTATTACTTAATATTTAGTGGCAGCGGATATTACTTAACATTTGGTGGCAGAGCTTATTACTTAACATTTGGTGGCAGCGCTTATTACTTAGCATTGAGTATCAGAATTAATTACTTAAAATTCGGTAATTTAGTAACAGGAGTATTACTTACCACTTGTTGGCAACGCCTATTACTTAACATTTAGTGGCAGTGGATATTACTTAATATTTGGTGGCAGCGCTTATTACTTAACATTTGGTGGCAGCGCTTATTAATTAACATTTCGTGGCACCGTTTATTACTTAGCATTGCGTGTCAGAATTTATTACTTAAAATTCGGTAATTTAGTGACAGCAGTATTACTTACCACTTGGTGGCAATGGCTATCACTTAACATTTGGGGGTAGCGGATATTACTTTACATTTTTAACATTTGGTGGTAACGGTTATTACTTAATGTTTAGTGGCAGCACTTATTACTTAACATTTGGTGGCAGCGCTTATTTATTAATTAACATTTGGTGGCAGCGCTTATTACTTAAAATTGAGTGTCAGAATTTATTACTTAAAATTCGGTAATTTAGTGACAGCAGTATTACTTACCACTTGGTAGCAATGGCTATTACTTAACATTTGAGGGTAGCGGATATTACTTTACATTTTTAACATTTGGTGGCAACGGTTATTACTTAATATTTAGTGGCAGCGGATATTACTTAACATTTGGTGGCAGAGCTTATTACTTAGCATTTGGTGGCAGCAGTATTACTTATCACTTGTTGGTAACGCCTATTACTTAACATTTGGGGGTAGCGGATATTACTTTACATTTTTAACACTTACTTAACATTTAGTGGCAGCGGATTAGCGATGTGTCGATCCGGTCGGATTCGATACAAAGGATCGTATCCGGGGCAGGATCGATTTGGATCGAGTCCAAGTTTCGGTCCGGAATCGTTCCGAGGAACGAAAAGGTCGCGAGGCTTCAATCCTCGCGGACATTCATTCCTTTGGCATTCCGTTATTCAATCCATTTCAATACAGAATACAATACAATGTGTTGATGGGGAACAGCAAATGATGATGGTGTTCGTTTTAAAGGCTCGACGTCGACAGGGGACACATGATACGGCCGAACTTGCATGCTTTTTTATCCGTTATCAGTGATTTATGGCTTTTGGCGGCTTTGTATGTGCCCAATTGATGTCTGAGACATATAAACATACTGAATTACCGACTGCGTGACCACTCACCAAAACAAAGATACTCGCGTTGTTCGTTCCGGGTCCGGAATGACCGAGGACCCCGGGTGTCTGAAATGCACATTCAATTTCGATGTCGATCCGAGGATCGAGTCCGATGGACTCGATCCACTTGCGAAATGGGATTGGAATGAACGAGTCCGCAAAAGTATCGAAACTTCCCATCACTACAGCGGATATTACTTACTATTTGGTGGCAGCGCTTGTTACTTAACATTTGGTGGCAGCGCTTATTACTTAGCATCGAGTGTCAGGATTTATTACTTAAAATTCGGTAATTTAGTGGCAGTAGTATTACTTACCACTTGGTGGCAACGGCTATTACTTAACATTTGGGGGTAGCAGATTGTTCAAACTTTTGTTTGACCGTGGATTTAACAAAAAAGTGTAAAAATAACTGAAATTGTGTAAACACAAAAGTGCGCGTAATTAGGCCACAAAAGCTGTTTAGCGCATACTAGATAAGTTGTTTATAAACAAGACTCGGTAGTTTGCGTCGAGTTTCTGTGTCAAATTACAAATTACTACAGGAAGCATTTCGACAAGCTTTGCGTTATGCAAAGTGCACTGGGTTAGATTAAAAAACACGACACACATTTAATCGTATATAAGCCTCTGTATTATTAATTTAAATCCATATACTTTAAACCCTTGAAGTATGTTCATTTGTAACGATAGACGAAGGCCAACATTGTCTGTAAAGGGTTTGTAAGGCCTGACCAACCCCCGTTACATCTTATAGCAACCAACAAGTTCCATCTCCTGTCAAGAAACAACCTGGTTCTACAATACTATAAAATTTTACCTTTCGAATTCGACATTGGGAAGGTAACACGGATACTACTTTACACGTTATGGCAGCAGCTATTGCTTTACATTTAGTGATAGTGGTTATTACGTAATTGTTGGTGGCACTGGTATTTTGCTTAACATTTGATGGCAAGGAAATTACATTTAGCGGCAGCAAAATGATTTAACATTTGATGGCAGCGTGGAATGAAACATTTAGTTAGAGTAATCTATACGTACTTCTGCATCTATATAAACCTTTGGAATTAAATGTCGTATCACATATCGCAAGTAAATTATTAAAATCTTTTCTCAGACGAGTAATGGGTAAATGTAAACGGAAGTAGTAAGCAAAATAATTCTTTCTCTTTGTGTATCTTCGTCTGATAGGGGCCGCAAGGGCCGCAACATTTTCTGAAAACTGAGAAATTTTGTTTAAGAAACTACCAGCCAAGTTATGTTAACGTATTAATTAAGAGCCAGTCTTTAGCGAAGTGGCTTTCTAGCCAATGCTCCCATGGGCGCTGGAAATGCGTATGCAATTTTATAAGTGCCACTTATCTCAATCTAAACGAAGTTGGCGGACTAATGGTCATGCTAAACACGTTCACCGTACCGTTAAAAAGATAATATTCGTGTCGAGGTGCATCCTGGTGCAACTTTAAAAATGCATTCATACCACGTCACTGCATATAATCCCATTAAAACTTTTACAGGAAGAGTATGCTTGGCTAATGTGGTTTACGAGGCTTTCGTAACGTCTTTTGCGAACTTAGCGAATACCGGGTGCTTAGCAGGTAAATACCTAGACATTGCGAAATAGCAGCCAACGCTTCCATATTGATAAATTTGGGAAAGCGCATACCTTATATTATGAGTTAAAACAACCTTTACTATGTATTAGTGTCCCTGAGCCAACGTTCTGTGAAATTTGCTAAAGCTTTTAAGAATATATTTAAAAGATGTATTAATCTGTGTAAAATTTGCGACGTCTGTGGTGTAGGAGACAGCGGACACGTTCGCGGAACACGGAATATAAAATGGAATCAACGTGTACGGAACCCCCAAACTTTTCATTTCTTTTTTCCGTCTGTTCCTGAGAGAGAATCGTGAATTGTACCCAAGCTGGCTCGGATTTTTGAAGTTTGCACCGCCATGATTCAGTTATAAATTTCAGAATTATTCCGCCTACGTTTACGTGACTTTAAAGACCGCCGAACCAGATGAAATATTGCTTAATTCCCCGCAAAGTTCAAACAAACAAAAACATTTCGAATATCTCGCTAAAGAGTCGCAGGTACACTCTAAATTAAAAGTGCACGGAGTTATTTGAGTAGAACGCGCATTGTAAATGGCACGTAATTAGGGGAATCGCTCTCCTGGAAAAATCAACACTCGCATTTCATTAACTTTTTTTATAGGTAGTTCGAAACTTAATTAGCATTTTTTACTTGATTGGTCGCGCAGATCCAACTTTGATGCAAATTTACAAGCGCGCAAAGTTTCTACAAAGGCTGTGCTTAATATTTTTCGAGATTTATGCTCCCAGTCTTCGCAGCGAGTTCAAAGTATCAAAGTGCAATCTTTATGAATAAAGTTCAGAATACAATTCAACAAACTGTCCAATTAAAATTGAATTTATTCCCTCTCCCAACTTTCTTAATGTCTATAAAAGCATAATTACAAAGCACATTCGACGAAAATTAATCCAATATTTTACAAATAAACATCAACATCCAACAAGAAGGGTTCCGGTCAAAAATTAAATATAATAAAAAGCAAGTGTTGCTGGGCTATTTCCCCAGGCCCCTTATTTTCTTCCGGAACTTTCAGACTTTGACGCCCTCTAATAGCTGCTTGCAAACTCCGCAAAACAAGCCGCGCCAAACAAAAACTCGCTCTCCTTATTACGGGATTAAAACAATTTGTTGTGCCCGCCCCGGCGAATAATTTAAATATTCAAATTCCTCCTAAACGTATGGAATCATTAACAAGGACCGTAAAATATGGGAGGTAGCCTCAGTATATGCAGGTGGCACCACTGCTTGTAGAGCTTGTAAATTGCGGCAATACAGATATGTAAATTTGCATGGATATTCATGAGGACAGATGCAGGATCAGAGAAAGACTACAGAGTAAGAATACCCCAGCTTAGGGCCCGAATTATTAAGGGAATTCCCTCGGAGGGGTATTTGAAATACAAATGGGATCGACTTTGCTCGATCTATAAATTTTCGTTGGTTAATATCGACCCAACCAGCAAAAATCTCTACTTCAGACTGCCCTTAAACACTACTACGTATCTAACGAAGTATTTTGATGAACGCTGTTGAACAGAATTCCTACTGATTACCTTTAGCAACCAATAACTATCACACAGATGTGTTTTTAAAGTGAGTTGCTGTGGAAAAATCGAAAATGGGCATTACTACCCATCAATCACTATACCTATACTTATAGTCAGCAGCACTGTAGAAATAACAACACGATAGCTTTACCTAGTGGCTTTTTAATACTTTTTAAGTAATTTTTGGATAGTTAACAGTTGGCGTGTACTTAATGCCTAACAGGGAACGAGTTGTTATCACAGAAATATTTAGACAATTGAACGCCACCACTTCATAACATGCGTAAGTGTTAACGTAGTATTCCTGGTCGAGTGGCTAAGGCGACCTACAAGAAATATTGATTTGCGAAGTAATGTCATTCGCATTACTAAGTATTTAATTTCACTGTTACTAATTTTAATATAGAAACTGATAAAATAATCAGTAAAAATAGATTTAAGAATTGGTCTAGTGTAGAGGGTGTAGAGGAGAGACTGGAAATGGACCCAAAAAGTAGGTAGGTGCACCGCCCAGCTCAGAAGAAAGGCGTAAAGTGGTAAAAGAGAAAATGCTGGAGGTGTTATCAGTTTCATTAAGCTTAATGTGTGCCTGTGTTGGAACAAAATTATTTGTCGAAAATATCGTACGTATGAAATATTGAAAATTGGAAAGGATTGAAAGCCGTGGAATTATAGAAAATAAAAAATGTTTGAACTGTCAGAATTATTTATATATAAAAGTAAATTCAATAACTAAAAGCAATTAAATTTAATATTACACAACAAAACATATATCCAGGAGTTGGTGTGTGAAATTATCAAGAAGAAATAATGTATTGCCCAAAGTATTAATTTCTTTTTCTGTCTAATTCATATATATCTATTACTTGCTTTCCTTTCTCTTTAAGTGCTTTGACAATCCTATGGTTCAGTTTTTCTTGATCTGTCACCTTTTAATTATTTTTGCTTTCTATACTTGATTAACTTGTCTGTACTTGTTCATTCGATATAGTTGCCCAAACCATCATGGTTATACTTCTTTTATCTTTTCTTATATGCGTGTCGTGCGTACTCGTTCTATTATTTCAATGTTTCTAATTGTGTTGCTCTTTTTATTTTTTTTCTTTATTGTTATCATTGTACTTAGCTATATTAATACTGGAGTATATCCTTCTAAGGATTGCTCTTTTTTAGTATCTTCTGTTTTATTTATGGATAATCGTATTGCATGCCACTTTCTTATGTATTTTTGTATACCATGCACGTCGGTTCTTGCTTCTTTAATTACAGGTATTTTTGATAGGAGGGGGCTCAGTACCATCGCTTTGTATTATTGCAACTCTACTGAATTTTCTACAAGTTGATCTTTTTGTCTATAATAATTCAATGTCGGCTTCTTCCAATAGATTCTTATATAACTTTTCTTTGGGTTTACTCAAAAAAACCTTTCCAGTCTGGGAGTACACGAATATTTTATAGACATTTAGTACTCTGTTTCGATTGTGAACCTTTTAGAAACGTACCTAAGCGACTTGTTTTCTTTATTTCTTAAATTTGTTTAAATGCATCTTCTATATTATTTAGGCAACTAACAATCACATCTGATTGCAGCAGTAGACGCGTCACTTTTACGAAAGTGGATGCATTTAAAGAAGTCTTAAAAGTAACAAGTATCGGATTACGAGCAACTTAGCGGAAGAGGGAATTACCTGTAGCTTACGTTACAAGCACCAGGTGTCGTTCAACGCAATGTTTTATTTCCAAATCATTTATTCACACTTAAGGGTATCCGGGAATTAATCAGGACAAACCCGATACCCGGCCTGCTGAAGAATCGTTTCGCTAATTTATTCCGAACGCTTTCCTTTTATCGCAGCCTGCATCGAAAGAATTCATTCCGGAAGAATAATTTGTATACTTTCAGGTTTTAACGCAGAAATATAAACATTATCCCCCGGGGCATTACCACCATATTTATTCAGAATTATGAGCATTCCTTCCCGCAGCACATCACAAAACATTCTGCAAATTATTACATTTTTCAGCCTCCTAGCAGTGCTGTCCCAGAAGAGAAATAGATAGACTGTTATCAAAGTGCGTGCCTCGAATTTCGACTGTTAAAAATGGCTAGCTATTTTTATATTCTAACGCAGCCACCTCTGCTGAAATAAAGTGGTGCATTAGCCGGATTAATTGCCCGCCGTGCTATTTTTATTCCGTAAATGTAAATATTAGTAGGCGCGGATTTACAAATTGCCCGTCCCATTAGGACTCGTACGATAAAAATTATTTACCATGCACAGCAGGAACTTGGTGCACATGAGCGTCGATACATCAAATTTACAGCTAGTACATTATTCTTCAGGCAAAACTCTGTTTTATAAGTGTATCGTTAATACGTCACATAAGAAGAAATATGCTATTTAATCAACAGCGATTTGTATTCCTGGAACCGTTTGTTGTTACTACACTATTTGTCATTTGGAAAGAACATGTAATAGCAGCAATATGTATATCTAGCCCCACTTGAGGTGCCAAATTTGTAATATATCACTCTTTTACGGTGTTATTACAATTAATATCAAGTTAAATATCCCCTTTTAAAAAGAAACACTATCAGGTACAGCTCAATTATGTACTTACCTTACTGCGTAATACAATAAATAGGATTTGATGTATCTCATAAATCAATTTTTTAAAGCCTCGACTAGTCAGTTTACATGCAATGGGAATCCTGGCTCTCAGCTGAATGAGTAAATTTTCAACTAACAACTTTCTCTTTTAGTTAAAGACTGAATTACTTTTAAAATATAATAATTATTTGACTTTGTGATTCAAATACACGTAGTAGTAGCACATCAAAGTTTGATCTGACATTACAAAAATAAATAGATATTGTCAAAATTAGTTTAATCAAATGTGAAATATCCAAACTTGATTTAGATGAATATTCTAAAAAATAGCCTAATATCAAAATGTATATTTCAAATTATAATGATCGAAAAACGTCCGAGTACTCGAATCACTATTAAATTTAGAAAAATAATTCTTCTAAATTAATTTCTAAATATATTTACAATTATTTTAATGATTTGCCGCACCAAACTTGCTATATAACTTTTTAATATTTCATAATAAATGGGCACTAACCTTCTGTTTGTCTATCTTGTACCTGAATGTGTTATCTCAGCTCCTAACTGGATAAATTCTAGTCAGCAAACACCTCCCTGGGTTGTTTCCGACCAAAACAAAGCTCGTTGTAGCTCTTTGAAACCTCGATTATGTAGATGGGCAGTTCAACAGTATGCCACAACACTCACTTTCATTTTTTACTGGCTTCGTAGTAAAATACCATGTTAAATGGAATCGAACAATCTTGAGTTTTATATTTGAATAATATTTCTGACTTATAGTCAAATTTGATCGTAGATATTGCTACTACGTTTCAACACATCAATTATTATTCTTTACAATTAATGGGAATTTAACCCTTAACCTGACTATAGCAGATTATCAATTCAAGATATTTTTACTACTTGATATAAACAACCCGCTGGTTACCCTTTGCAACACCACCAGTTAAAACATACAACAGTTACATCACATGATATACATTGGATATCTGGATTTTATTTAAATTAAATGTATCATTCATACGGTATGCTGCATTACAAACACTAGATACCACAAGTATTGTGAAATAAAATGATTGTCATACATACAGACCCATATACTAAGAACACTGATTGCAATCAATAAAATCAGTATGTTGTTTCATTAGACCAATTCTGTATACCAACCAGCCAATGATTTGAGCTCTAATGCTATTGTTATTATTATTATACATATGAGTAATCAAGGGCGTGAAAAAAGCAGTTTTAACCCGCGGCGTGAATTGTAGGTATGAGGCGCATACGATATTTTATGTACGATCGGAAACTTCTGAAAAAAGGAAATTTACATCACATTTAATCTCATCTGAAATAGGATTATCACTAACGGAACAAATTTGTATAACCGTAGTAACTAATTCTCGCCGTAGGCTAAATGGCAAGCTTACGCCCTCTATACATACTTAACTATTGACGTTAAATGTTTGAAATGATATAAGCGGGCCACAAAAAGAACGTAAATCCCGAGAGCGCAAATTATTCGCTTTGGGCTTGTATAGAAGTATAAGTATACATCTTATTTTTCACTGGTACGTAATAGTTATGTATGTATCAAGGACGTAAATCAAGCGTTTTTGGATCGCGGCGTGAAAATTATAGCGTGGGATCGCTATAATACAGCCAGGGCCGAAGACAAAACTATGTACGGTCGACGTTTTATTTATAAAGGGAAATCCCTATTATAGAAATGGTTGTCAATGAAAGCAGCGTTATTTTAGCTGATTATTGTTTTTCGTTAATATGTGTTTATAAATAACAACTCAAATGAGCTCAGCGAGCCAAACAAATTGCTTTCCGCCTGAATATGAGGTCTAAAAATGCATATTATCGATACATATTTTTTTAAAATGAAATAACAAAACTACATTTAAAGGTTTAGAATTTTTCGGGATTATTGTAACTTTGCAATGTTTAAATGCAGGTGTACAATAATTGTCTATGATTAACTGAGGTGTAACAGGGCACTTAGAACCATACCATTAAATTACCCACAGACAGCCACTTTTACGATTCATTTATGCTACTAGCCGATGGCGTAGTCTCAACTAATGTTAAATCAGTCGGACGTGTGTTTACTCTCTTTGAAGCAAGATGGATCTTTTGATGCCGGCCTTGATGGCGCCTCTTATATCGTTAATTACAGTACAATATCCACCTGCAGTGATGACTAACGAATGCCAGTTTGCAGCTCTCCACGTCGATGCCTTCGCTATTGGACCAGTCGATTTGTTGGCATCCTGGCTACAAATCGCCTGGACTGTGGCGTTGCTACATCAAATCTTCTCTTCGCCTATAGTTTCCGCAGGTATCGTAGGAATTCCGCTGTCAACTGGGACACACTTTATAAAACTTAATCGTTTCGCGTTCACCTATGCACGCCCGACTAGGCTTACTCGGCCAGCGCCAGCGAGCTGCTGACGCACATTGCTACACCGACGTCGCCACCTGGAATTTTTACTCCGTAGGCAACCACATTTTGGCGCGCTATCTACAAAACACATTGGCGTGCATTTAAATTTCATAATGGCAACTACAATTGTTGTAGAAAATTTAATAATACCATCTCTAGAGATAATGGTTTCCAGTACATTTCAGTAACAATATATTTTCTCTGGTATTATAATAGATGGTCAGCCAACAATACCTAGCGGTTCGCTAAGACTAAAATAAATTGTAAAATGACCACCAAAGTTTTGTAGATGGTAACAAGTGCAACTACGGAACTGAAGCTTAATGCAAAATTAGAAAATTTAGTCAGAATCGAACTCGTCCAAGAAAATAACTTGTTATACGTTATAACTAAATCGATGTGTGGAGCTACATTAGAAGAGTAAGCTAAATTTTAATGTTCCTGCGTTAGTTCCTAATAAGATGTGAACGATTACATCGATAATTTACTATTATTACGGATACAGGACAGGAATAATCGGTTTAATTTTTAAAATCCAACTAAATGGGTTGAGGACGTTACTCATATTCAAAACATCATGCACCTTCCCTCCATAGCGAAGCCTCCGAGCTAATTGCATGGTTTCGTAATGAGTTTGTTTTGAATATCGCAGTGAAAATAAACCGAATTGTTTACATTTTCATGCTCACCTGTTGAGTTGACAGGTTGGCTCAAACAAAGCTTCAAGCGTGTGTTGGCCTTCTAATTGGCTAAGCGCGCGCGATCCGGATGAGCTTATGGACTGCTAGTGCGAGCTTTCGACGTTTTCAACTTGGTTATTAATGGGAGGTCGCATTTGGAAGCCTGCCATTCCACATAAATTACCGTTTCAATTTAATAAATTCATCCTATCAAATTTAATTCGGTATTACCAAGCAGTCATTTAACGAACTTTATATTTATTGCCTACAGAGTATCGACATATTTTAGAATTTTTTTTGATAATGTTCAGTTCAGCACTCGTGTGCTGTGAACTATATCAACAATAAACCGTCACGGAATTTTCAAATTCAATAAAGTTTACAATATGAGTGTAATTGATTATGGAAATGTTTTATGTAAAAACGTGGAAGGCCTTCCAGGTAAATATTAATATATGAGATGTAATCAATACACGAATACGTGTTATGAAACAATCTTATTTTTATCACTTGTGAAGTAATTGCAATGGGTTTGCTATAATAGTACTTTATTAATATCTCTCTCGTTGCGAATCATTAGCAATCCTCCCCCTTTCTCTTTATTGATACACCATTAAACTTATTACGGATTTAACGGCTTGTTCAAAACTTTTACATCAGCTATTATCACGTTAAATTAATTACTAGTAATTAATTTTAATCGAAGGTGGGAAGCAGGATCCTGATTTATATAACGAGGGAGCTCCATCTTCATTATCATCCATGTTGTAAATACAAACGTGTTGCCTCAACACGTTTGGGAGCTAAATCTTGATTGGCCCCTATCAGATTGTGTGGGCTTTAATAAAGACTCCAACTTCGCACATAAAAAAGGAATAGAAATAATTCCCCATGCAAGTGTTTTATTAAGTTTTTACAGCTTTTTAATTTTCTTCGGTCACGTTCGCACGTTTGATGAAGGCGCCACATGCTTCAATTAATTTTTTGTGAAGATGTGTCTGTGAGGTTTGTTAATCCACTTCGGCCTTTTATCCGTGAAATTGCACTTTTATTGCTTCGTGGTATAACAGGTCAAACGGGGATAAAATCGGTTTTAAATAAGAATCGAATTAAGTCACGTGGAAAACTTAATAGAGCTTTGGTTTCGGGTGGTTAATCAAATGAGCTGTGACAAATGATCTTTAGTGTTTAAAAATTATTGCTGGTTTATCGCTTTTGAATTATGAAGTTGTTCTTCACTTTAGTGCTCTGTTGTAAACTGCATTGTCTAATTCGTCAGTTCCGCATTAAAATCTTGTTTAAAATGTTTGTGCACTTTGAACTATATAATTTTTTTTATCATAAATTGAAGTAACCATAAACTTAGAGCACTGATTGAAATCAATAAAATCAGTATATTGTTTCATTAGACCAATTCTTTATACCTGCGAGCCTATGATTTGAGCTCTCATACTATTATTATTATACACACGAGTAATCAAGGGCGTGAACAAAGCATTTTTAGCCGGCGGCGTAAATTGTAGATGCGAGGCGCTGAGGGATATAACAGACCGAGGGTCAAAAATTTGAGGTTATGGTTGACGTGCATACGATATTGTATGTATGATCAAAAACTTCTTAAAAAAAGCAAATTTACATCACATTTAATCTCATCTGAAATAGGATCATCACGAACAGAACAAATTTGTATAACTATAGTAACTAATTCAAACCGCGGGCCAAAAATTGGCTTGCTTACGCCCGTTATACATACCTAACTATTGACGTTAAATGTCGAAGGGTTATTTTAGCTGATTATTGGGTTTCATTAATATGTGTTTATAAATAATAACTCAAATGAGGTCTAAATATGCATATTATCGAGTGATTATACATACATATTTTTAAATGATATAACAAAATTACATTTAAAGCTTTAGACTTTTTCGGGATTATTTGAACTTTTAAATGTTTAAACGCAGCTGCTCGAGACATTGCCATGTACAATAATTATTTATGATAAATGCGGTGTAACAGGGCGCTTAGAACCATACCACCCGCAGGCAGCTACTTCTACGACTCATTTATGCTACTAGCTGGCATCGGCGGCTCAGTCTCCACAGCGTGGGCGCTCCGACCAGTAATGTTAAATCAGTCGGACGCTCGCTTACGGTCTTTGGAGCAAGGTGGATCTTTTGATGAGCGAATCGATGGCGCCTCTTATATCGTTAATTAGAATATAATATCCAACTGCAGTGATGACTAACGAATACCAGTTGCCATCTCTCCACGGCGATGCCTTCGCTATTGGATCAATCGATTTGTTGACGTCCTGGCTACATATCGCCTGGACTTTGGCATTTCTACATCAAATCTTCTCTTCGCCTATAGTTTCCGCAGGTATCGTAGGGATTCTGCTGTCAACTGGGACACAGTTTACAAAACTTGATCGTTCTGCGTTCACCTATGCACGCCCAACTAGGCTCACTCTGCCAGCGCCAGCGAGCTTCTAAATTAGACAATTTTTAGCGAAATAAATCTCTTAGTTACATCCAACGCAATTTAAATGTAGCAATGATCTTTAGGTATTTAGCATATACATTTTTAAAGGCTTGTCCCTTCGATTATTAAAGTAATCAAGAAATGCGAGATCCTTGCAAGTTCCAAAGGTTCTTCGTAATTTCTTTGTTCGAAGTACTAAGAGAAAACATCCCTTTTAAACTTACCCGGGGGTTTTAATTACTTTTCAACCAGGTCAGTGTGTACTTAGCCTTTCGGTTAGTAGCAACTATCAGTCAGAGCGGAAACGAGAGGAATCGGTTATATTTTAACCGCGAGATTAAAGAGCCCAGGTCGCGCCAACTTCTAACTTTTTGTTTTCGGCCATTCGTTGATGTCTCATGAAAATTTAAACGCGGTTGCATAAATTTCATTGTTCGCAGCTCTGCCGGCGCAGCCACATGTTTGTTTTGGAAAAATTTAATAAAGCTTAAAGTTAGCATATAGCCGGCCGGCAAATCGGTTCCTCGGCATAATCGGCGTAATTCCGAATTCAGCAATTTTTGCGCTGATTGCCATAGGCGCTGAGTGTGTTTGAATAACCAAATGAGTTGTCTTATTTGGCAATTACGTCTCGAATGCGAAGAAAAATTGAGATAAAGCGGGGACGTTAGTTCTACCCCAGCACAAATATTGATTTACGTCCGAACGCGATAACCGTTCGCCCGCGGACTTATTTCCAATATATTTCTCGCTCCACGGAATAGGAATAAGATATGTAGATGTGGCCGGTCTTCGCATCGCGATGAGCACCATCTGCATTGCTAAAAGGGCCTCTGTGAGAGCGCGATGAAATAATCAAATAGAGCTATCGCTCCTACACGGTAAATATACGACATTTACATTCGTGATTCCCGGCTAATTTATTTTCCTAAATATATGCACATACTGAGAACGAAGCAGCACCTCTTTTTCAGGAAAATTTGTATGGGGAACGTCTTCCGGTTCGACGATGCAAAATTCTACAAAACTTAATTAGTCATAAAAATAGTAACTTTGATACGGAAGAGCAATAATAATAAGTCTTGAATGGAAAAAGTTAAATGTTTAGTTCCCTAGCTCGTTCAACAATCGATAGGTACTATGTGTGAACCGTACTCAAAGTCTTTTCGCAAATTAAATTTAGAAGGCTTAGATTAGCTGGGCGATCGAAACTGGCGAAGGTAATTATTCCTTAAATTGCACAATACTGACAATGTATCACATATATTACAAATTTAATTGCCCCGTACATTAACTGTCGGTCTTATAAGAATCACTAATCTGACGTTAACTTTAATTCGCTGTTAAAATAAACAAAAGCGCATCAAAACGTCGGTGCTTATGATATTTTATTCATTAGTAAACAAATGTTGACTATGTACATCCAAATTCTTTCTCTTAATGTAGGTTCTGAGCTACGCTATATTTTATGAGCCATCTTCGGGCTCACTTCAGGTAGGTGGCTATTCTAACCCATTGAATTTAGAAAGCATGACCGTTCCTTATGATCACGACCACCAAAGATGTTAATTTATTTACCGGAGGGAGTAAGGTGAAACTACTATCTGGTTTTAACTCACTACTTGCGTTGTTTAAGTTTAAGTGTCGCATTGCTCGGCTATCCGCTGTACTAATTCACCAGTTTAAATCGCTGTCTTTTTCAAATAATAAACTGAACTCTTGTGGAAATGGATAAGTATTTTGATAACGACGTCACATATTTAACGTATATATATATATATACTTGAGTGTATCGGTCTTCGGAAATGGTATTTAGAAACGCTTTTCTTCTTATTATTCTTAGTTATCGAGATATTGCGCGCCTTTTTACCATTATTCCGCGTTGATCCAAAGATTTGGCTCAACGCTTCTTTTCTACATTGCCCCTTCCATCTTTTCTTTGTCTGATACGATTGTTTCATTCAAACGGTACCCACAGAAATAATTTGTTTCTGCTGGCTTTCTCGCCCGTTCTATTGACATGCCCATGCCAGGATATATTTGTTGTTATCTCTTCGACCATTGTCTCCAAAGCGTTCATTTCGTATCTCACAAAATAATTTCGGAACGTATTCGGTCTGCTTTTCTCTACCCTTCTTAATAGGTATATCCCTTTTAAGATTATTTATATTTGATCGTGTTTTGCTTTGTTTGTTATCCATACTTTAGCTCCAAAGGTAATTTACTTTCAATCATTGATTTATTCGTTTTGTTTGTTCTGATTATCTGCTTAACTTATACTCCTTTAAGTATTCTTATGATCTGATCAACTCTTTTATTGTTTAACTTGCTACTTAAATACTTAAATTTATTCCTGTCATTTCAAAATTCCCTATTCTAAGTATGGAGTTTCGTTATTACGTATTATCATATTCAGTTGTATTTATATTAATATTCAAATATCACTTTCGGTAATACTCTTCGTCTCGTGGTATTATAACGTGAACATTAGCAATTTTTATTTAAAAACAATAGGGGTGCATATTTATATATCATACAGGAAAATACAGGCCTTTTGTTTCCAAAATAGACACTCCATAATACTTAGTACAGATACCGAATATATCGAGTTGTAATCTATTATTAGAAATAACATTGCTTTTGGAATATCGAATGGGCCACTTCGTTCAGACCTTAGCTTTAGCGGTTCACTGTTTTTCTTAATTAACTTTGCTCTTTCTTCTTGCCAGCTAGTTCAATAGCAATGAGACCTCTTTTTATTGTACCTCATTTATTTACAGCTATATGTTTTTTGTACAATTCTACGTAAGAGCACTATAATTAAATACAACTACGAAGCTTCTGGCTTTTTCTACCCTATCCGCATTTATACGAACAATAATAGCAAACCACACGCAAAACTGTTTCTACTAGGCAGGTGCTCAAGCACAGGATAATAATACTGAATCACACGGAGATAGCTGCTTTAACGACACCCCGAACACTGGAAAGTGTGCGCGTACGCACGCCAGACTCGATGACGTACATGACACCTTTTTCGATATTGGCTATTGAATGATTAAAGCATGAACCACCCACCTTCAGTGATGACTGACGAATTCCAGTTGCTTAATATCTGGATCTGTCACACGCAGTTCCCCGGCGATGCTCCCACTTGTTAACGGGGACGTGTCCTTTGTTGGCTGATTGAACCCCTGAATCTGCAACCAGAACTGTCGGCAGGACTCGGGAAGATTCGTGAAGCCGCTATCGTAATGCTTGATTTAAATTTTTTGCATATTTGTGCCATCAACTCGTTATTATCTTATATTTAGCATATAGATATGCTGGTATTTTGCTTTCCATGGAATATTATTGATAAATTATCGCAAGTAACTATTCTGTGATTTATTGGACAATATTAGTGTGAATTTTGCAATTTGATAGCAGCGATTATTTTGCAATTAAAATAAAAAACAACAAATACTTAGAACCTAATGCCTGAACGATAACGAAAGTTTTGGCCCATCCGTTCGTTTTAGTACACTAATGGATTAGCTTTGAAATCCAATATTAATATTTCAAAAGACTATTGTAATGGTAAAAAAGAAATGTTTGGAATTATTTCCTTTATTCCAATAATTTTAAGTTTATACTAAAAAGATCGTAGGAAAACGAGCACTATTAATAAAAGATTGGTATCTGAAAGTCGTTAGTTGTAGTAATTATCGTTTAATGCAGAAACATAGCACAAGAGAATTTCCTGTGTTCTGTTTTTAGCAAGTAGATAACTGAACCATAACGAGTTCTTAATTGTAGATTTGGACTATTATAAGGAGAACCATCAGTATTGCAGTTTCCCTCTACAGTAGAAATTTACATAAAAATTTTATAGTAAACGGAATGGCTTATTAATTGTATTGATAAATCTTTAAATGATATTAGTATTTACGATTTATTCTTCTGCCACGTTAAAGGAACAAAACCAAAAGCAACTTCATGCTCATTTAATTATTTAAAGATGGGTTTAGACGTTTGAGTTGGAGAGCAATCTGTTTCTCTTTGTGGTAGGATGTAGTATTTCAACTGAAGTTTGAAAACTGTGGGATTGGAAATGATAAAATGAGTTTTCCGCAAAACCCCGCGCTGAATAATTTACACAGGTTTGAAATGCTTGAGCCTCTCTTTACGATCTGATAAAGATCTGATAAATAATGTAACCGCTATCAAATTGTGCTGTTATTATGGTGCGAAGCAGATGTGTAGCGAGTTCGCGGCTCTTAAGAATTCTTTAAAGTTTCCTCAGCCTAAAGGCTGAATGGCAGGATTTTCACCATCAGGAAATTACATACCAATTTAACGGAATATTCCATTACTTTTTTCTCAGCCTTTCGTACTGTGATTTTGGGCAGCACCTACAGACATCTTTGAAGCAAAGCTGCCAATTACCCCAGCATATTTAAAACATAAAATAGCTCCAAATCCAATAAATCCCGTTCGCCGAAAGGAATGAGCCAATTTAAAACTTAATAGCCTAAACATTCCCCAAACCGAAATATGTTTTTTTCTTTGAAGCTTATTTTTTGTATCGAAGCGGACGAGGGCTGTGTGCTCACAAATTCAGATTGGTCTTTTGATATCATACCCTACAGTCGGCCATCTCGTTCCTGAAGCGGAACGTCTGCTCCACAGCAAAAACAACGCAGCTCGGCCACAATGAAGCGAGGGTGAGAGGTTAATTGCTTGTCATGGCCAACCAAGTGAAATAGACCAGGAATGTCAAAACCCTCTATATTTTTTAGCAGTTTAATACTTCTTAATTGGGAAATGCGCATCGTTAAACGGGGGAGCAACTGGAGGCCGCGTTTCAAAAGGATGCCACTTTTATAAAATGTTTTCTACCGATTTGATTATGGGAAATGTCGGGCGCTTTTGCTGCTCAAAGCAAATAGTGCGAAAGCCGCTGTCGAAAGGTTGGTTTAGAAACGTGGCATTAAACTTGGTCAATTATTCTGTATTATAGCTTTGGGATCTTTTAAATGTTCAAACGTTTTAATATACACAGCAGGTTTAATGCTCAAGTTCATTTAAATATTTCAAAAATATTTTTCATGTGACTCCTTAATATCCTATAATCGACAATACTTAGAAATATTAATACTATTCGTAATTAACTTTTACTAACTTAGAAATCTCACCCCTTAATATTGTAATATTCAGTAAAAATTTCCTGCACGCAGTTCGCATTGGTTCTTGTAAGATATGCCTATTCTCTAGCTAAAGTGAAAGGATGGCAAGGGTCTTGCAAAACAGCTCGAAGAATGTTGTGACATCCGGGACTGCTCATTGTCTGGGAAGTCAAGCAAGTAAAACCGTACCAAATTTCGAAGAGACAGACAATGGGCAGCATTATGTAAAAGGGTTTGCAAAGTTTTATAGCTTCTAGCTTGCTATTTGAAAACAGGCAACACTTGAAAATTAGTCCTCTATTACACTTAGCTCAACTGAGACACTGTGTAAAAATGTGGCTGGTTTTAGAAATATGTTTAGTATTTTTTATCCAGATCAGACTGAAAACTAGAAGTCTCGTCTCATATTATAATAGAATAGGAAGCACATCTAAATGAAATTAATGTCTTGAAAGCAATATGTGCTTCGTATTGCCAGCATTGGAGGCCTGTAGTTTTTATTCATGAAAAGCTTGATGTCTAATACTTTAAATTAAGTTAAAATGTGACTTTTAACTTTTAAATCTTGAAGGGAAGAAACAACGAATGTGGTTGTTTGTAGAAATATAGTGAGAACTTATAGTTTGAACTTAAAAGTCGTCTTACTATACTCAATGTTTAATTTTAATTTTGTTTTTTGAAGACAGTCTATGTGTGCTCTTCTCGAGTTTAAAATAGGATAGAGAATGAATATTTTTACTTGTAAAAGAACTGACAATAGTTCACAATTGTGAAAATCGAAGTTTAGCTCTTGGTGTTTTTAAATTGCCAATATATGCAATTTTAAATTAACTTTCTGTGTAGGTAACCAAGGGGTTTCTGTAGAGAGTTAAGATTGGACAATAGGCAACAATTGTTATCTCCTTGATGGTAGTTGTACTTCCAGCCGTCATGTTAGTCATTTGGTAAAAAGTAGTACGATTGTTCTCCATCTTCGCCTATCTTCAACTGCTCTTTCCACTCGTATTCTCGTAAGATCTTGTTCTATCCAATCTTTTGTAATGCAGCATATCGTATGAAGCATATCGTATGAATGATACATTTAATTTAAATAATATCCAGATGTCATGTGATATAACAGTTGTATGTTTTAACTGGTGAGGCTGTAAGGGCAACCATAAGGTTGTTTGTAATTAGTAGTAACAAAACAACTTGAATTGATCATCTACGACTAATACTCACGTTGAGGGTTAAATTCCTATTAATTGTGAAAAATAATAATTGATGATTTGATATGCAGTAGCAATATAGTGTTTTCTACGATCAAATTTGACTTCAAGTCACAAATATTATTCAAATAGAAAATTCAAGATTGTTTGATTCCATTTAACGTGGTATATTACTACGAAGCCAGTAAAACCAGTGAATGTGAGTGTTATGGTGTGCTGTCTATCCACATAACAGAGGTTTCAAAGAGCTACAACGAGCTTTGATTTGGTCGGGAACAACCAAAGGAGGTGTTCGCTGATTAGAATTTATCCAGTTAGGAGCGGAGATAGAGCATTCAGGTACAAGATAGACAATCAGAAGGTTAGTGCCCATTTATTACGAAATATTAAGAAGTCATAAAACAAGTTTGGTGAGACAAATCATTAAGATAATTGTAATTATATTTAGAAATTAATTTAGAAGAATTATCCTTCTAAATTTAATAGTGATTCGAGTACTCGACGTTTTTCGAGCATTATATTTTGAAATTTACATCTTGGAATTAGGTTATTTTTAGATTTTTCATTTAAATCAAGTTTGGACATGTTTCATACTCGATTAAATTGTTTTTGACAATTTGTATTTTATTTTGTAATGTCAGATTAAACTTCAATGTGCTACTAACAAACTGAAAGTACGAATTTAATTTTGTGAAGTACCTGAAACTTATATTTGATTCAAAAAATCAAATAGTTATTATATTTTAAAAGTAAATCAGTCTTTACCTACAATAGAAAGTTGTTAGTTGAAAATTAATCCATTCAGCTGGGATGTGAGTCCCATTGCTTCTAAAACTGACTGAACATACAACTTGGGGTTTGATATTAATTGTAATAACACCGCGAGAAGGAGTTATTTATATTACACCTTCCACCTTTTTGCTTATTGTCTTGAGCTCCTCTAATCGTGATACGTGGCCCAACTATCTATCGTGAGCTCCTCTTCACGAATTTACCCACACCGATGATCGTGAGATCTTGTTCTACTCCATTCTTCCACCTGTTTGCTTATAGTCTTGAGCTTCTCTTCTCTTGTTACGTAGCCCAACCATCTTTCCTGGGCTTGTCTTCACGGATTGACCACCCCGATGCTGATGAGATCTTGTTCTACTCTTTTCACCTTTTCGCTTATTAAGTTGATCTCTACTCTTATTACGTAGCCTAACCATCTATCCTCAGCTTTTATTCGCGAATTTACCGACTTTCATCCTCTTGAGATCTTGTTTGAATCCATTCTTCCACCTTTCAGCTCCTTTATTCTTATTAGTGGCCCAGCCATGATTCTGGGCGAATTTACCCATTCCTATGCTCCTGAGATCTTGTTCTACCCAGCTTTCTTGAGCTTTTCTAATTTTATTACGTGGCTCAACCATCTATCCTGAGCTTCTCTTCGCGAATTTACCCACTGCGATGTTCCTGATATTTGATTCCACCTTTTCGCTTACTGTCTTGAGCTCTTCTACTTTGATGACATGACCTAAAGATCTATCCTGGATTTTTCTTCACAAATTTACACACTCCACTGCTCCTGAGATCTTGTTCTATCCATCCTTCCTCCTTTTTGCTTATTGTTTTGAGCGTCTCTACATTTATTACGTGGCGCAACCGTTATCATAAGCTTGGCATCGCTCCACTTCAATGCTCCTGAGATCTGGTTCTAGTCCATCCATCCACCTTTTTGCTTATTGCCCTAGCTCCTGTACTCTTATTACGTGGTCCATTCATCTAATCTGAGCTTACCTTCGCGAATTTTCCCACTCTTTTGATCCTAAGATCTCATCCTACTCCATATTTCCAACTTTTCGCTTATTGTCTTGAGCTCTTCTACTTTTATTACTTGGCCCAACCATCGATCCTGAACTTCTCTTAACGAATTTTCTCACTCCGATGTTCCTGAGATCTTGTTCACTCCGTATTTTCACCTTTTTGGCTTAGTGTCTTCAGCTTCTTTACTCGTATTACGCGGCCCAACTGTCTTAACCCTTTCACCTAATTAGTCCTGCTATTTTCATGAGTAATTTCCTCTGTAATATTTAATGTGATTTCTTGTTTTCGTATAAGAAACCACGTCTCACCATATATTTTGTATCATTGTTTTTAAAAAACTATTTTGATAGCCTTTAAAATTATGGTAATTATATTTATTTTTAATTAACCCTTTTTCCAATAAGAAGAATTTAGAAGATTTGTTTATGTACTTTTATTTCTTGTTTCTTAAATAGCTCACTCTAAAATGTTTCAATCTTTTTAAACCAAAAAGTGTATTCCTTCGTTTCCAATATTCGAAGTTGCAATAGTAAAGAAAACTAAAATTTAATTACATTTTTCCCATGCCCCAGAAACAGAAATCAAAGTATTTTTTAAGCAGCGTAGTAGTAATTATTTTTCGAATTCTGCCGTTGATCAAAGTTAAGCAATCGGGCAATTCTGTGGCCATCGGAGCGTGTAATGGCGTCAATAGCTTCCTGCCGGATATCCATTAAAGGTTCCTGCAGCAACAGCAACAGCAGGGATGGATTCCTTTTAAGTCGTATTCGGAATCGGTATCTCATATCTATATTTCAAAACGCTCACTCGCGTTTTCCAATTAGGGGCACTTTTAAATTCGTTACTTCGGCTTAATTTCCATCGATTAGAGAGAGCAACCCTTTCTTTACTCTGCTCGATGCCCCCTGTTAAAACGAAACACAGCCGGCGACGAGAGTAAATTTCTTGGCGCTTCGCTTTGTCTGATTCCGAGCTCTATCTTCTCGTGCACAGAGCTCAAAACTATACCCACACGGCTAAGCTAAACAAATAGCCACGCGTTTTCAACTTTTAATTTCCTTTAAGCTAACGACTTTACTTTATACCTGTCTTTGCGCTGAAAACACTGAAAAAGGCCGCTGTAACGGGACGTGCGTTTGGGGCGATTTTCGTCCATCCCGCTGCAGGTTTAACTCACGTCTATGTCGCATCAATCTTGCTTCCAGTTTCGTAAAGTTCCGGTTTCATTACACTAAAGATTCATCTTCCTGCGCTTGTCGTTGCTTAGATTCAATTGCGTGAATTTTACGGAAAGGATTTGTATGATTTAGGATTCGCCGCGTCGGCGTCGATGATTCCCCGGAAATTTGAATTTTATTGGTTCCGGAGTTATTTATTTACTGGTATATATAAATATGTTAAAACGTTGCGTCTTTATATTTTAATACATCTATAATTTATAGATAACAACCATCCAGTTGTTAAAAGCGTATATAACAGCAAGCTTCAATTGTTAATTTTGAACTAACGAGTGATCGAAAATATGTCTGCTTGAAGTATGCCTTGGAATTTGAAGGGTGCCCTCATTGTTATCACTATAACTTCAAATTTAATTTTTGACAGAAGCTTGAAAATATTGTCGAAAGCATATTGAAGTGCATTTCACGTTCACTATTTTGTGAATGAACGTGAAATTTTTTGTTCTACATAAATCATGGGTCACTTGAGGAGAATAAAGTTCCCGCTTTAAAATTTAATTGTCCAAACAGTAATTTTATTCAGTAAATGAATTTCTAATTAACAATTACCGTATCTTTCTCTCACACGGTTGAAATACAACTTCCCCACTGTGATTTTATCGACAAATGCATTGCTGTCACACAAGACATCCACGACCTTCGTTGATCTTTAGTAAAATTTACTATTGGACCATATGACAAACGAAAGAGGAAACTTTTCGAGTTGATGTGATGGCTGGAATGTATGCATGAAATTAACTGTCTTTTAATTATTTTTAATGTGTTACATATTTTAAAATTATTTTGATATCAACACACATGCCAGGTTTCGGCGAGTCCCGCAAAAGCAATTTCTAATATTGTTCGTACCAGCTATTCCCGTGGTTCGGCAATAAAATGTTCTTCTGTCCATTATACAAATTTGATGGAGCTTTATGGCACATAAAATTCCATGCGATCGGTAAAAATAGTAGCAGACTTGACGTAAAATTCGGGCAGGAATTCTAAGAGCAGATGGCTTTTAGCTACGGCTTTTTATAGCAGTTGCAGACTTCGCCGTTATTTATTAATATGCGAATGAAGCGCGAGTGCACAATCAAAAAGCCGTAGGCGACAATCGCACTGCAAGAATTCGTTTATATATCATTTTGTAACCAGTTGCCGCTCAAAGGAGAATTCCGTGTCACTTGTATAAGAATATATCGAAAACGCTTTATTTTCCTTTATTGCAGCCCTATTTCTTCGCGGAATAAAACATTTGCAGCGGCGATAAATTTTTCTCTATGCGTCCTGAAATTCGGGCGGAAATATGCAAATGCCTCGAAGTGACGTTACCACATTGTGTTGAGTTTGTAACAACTACGAATGAGATAGTTCGCGAGGTATTAAAACCGAAATTACGCTTTAACTGCATTACCGCGGCGTTTAGTGTTGCATCTTGGAGTCTTTGTGGATGTGTGACGGATTCCACATTGTATTATCTAAGATCTTTTTATAATTTATAAACGTATAATAATAATAATGAATAAATTGATAACCACATTGTTAAAATTGAATATCCTGCCCTTATACTTGAAAACGCAGGAATTTACCTTAAGTGAAGAAAACGCTTTTCATGTCTTTAATAAAGAAAGGTCGACTAAGCAGGCTGACTAATGTAGTTGGCGACATGGACAAGACCAATCGCTGACACGCAGGCAGGTACAACATGCGATTGTAGCGAGTAATTATAAGTTAGTGTAGGTCCAGAGCACGGAAACCTTGATTCCGACCAAAGGACTGAGACAAGATTGCTGTTCAATACGTATTTGAAATCAGTCCTAGTAACATCAAAGAAAACATTGATTGGTATGGGAGTACCTATCAATGGTAATCACATATTCACACTTCAGTATGCGCAATAATCAGTAATCGCATTGTACGACTTAGAATATATATCACTCCACGTGAAATATGAAGATAGACAAAACAGAATATCTCGCAGTAAGCACGGATACTCAGTTTAAGATATTTAGTAGTGACCACCAAGAACTAAAGCAAGTAGACAAGTTTAAATACCTAGGGGCAACAATTACAAAAAACGGTATATGTCAAGAAAAGATAAAGTCCAGGATTGGAAATAGCCGGAAAATAATAGAATTCTTAAACTCACGATGGTGGGCGCAGAAGGAGAAACGATAACAGAGGAAGAAATTCAGGAGGCAATATCACATATGAAACTCGGAAAATCTGCGGGAAGAGATGGGATAAGTCCTGAGTTGATTAAGAAAACATAATTGTCCCAATTCACAAGAAAGGAAACACAAATGACTGCGATAATTATCGTGCCATATGCCTGTCATCGTGTGCACAGAAGATCTATTCCAGGATATTGGAAAAAAAGATCCGACAACTCGTAGAAGAAGAACTCCAAGAGGAACAAGCGGCTTATAGGAAGGGTAGCCAGACACAAGATCACATATTCGCACTTCGAACAGCAATAGAAAAGAAATTAGAAGAATAAAAAGCATTGTACCTTGCATCCATAGATCTAAAGGCGGCATTTGATACGGTGCCAAGAACATGCCTTTGGAAAGCAATGGAAACAGCGGGCATCCCGGGAAAACTTAGAGAAGGCACAAGGCGGCTGTATGAAAGGACAAAGGGAATAGTCAAATACAAGGACAGGAGTCAGGTAGTTTCATGCTCGTAGCGGACAATCAAAGGAAACTACAGCGAGCAGTTAATAAATGGAGTAATGCAATTAGACGAGCAGGAATGACAATAAATGCAAAAAAGCAAATTAACGAAAGTAAGTAAGGGCACAGAAGAACAAGAAAACTTGGACATAAGATGCGATGGAAAGCAGCTGGAAACAACAGACAGTCACGAATACCTTGGAGTAAAGAATCGAATATCTAAGGCAACTAAAGTCTACTATCAGATAAGCTCAACACTAATAAACAAAAAGGAACTGAGTAAAGAGACCAAATTACACCTATGTAAAGCTGTCTATCTACCAACACTAACGTATGGAACAGAAACCTGGCCACTACAGGATAGCACCAAGAGCAGAATGACGGCGGCAGAAATGAAATACCTACGCCGGGTAGTGGGAAGAACAAAAAGAGACAAGAGTCAGAAATACAACAACAAGAGAAGAACTAGACCTAGAACCGCTGGTAGAAACTATACAGAAGAAACAGTTGACATGGTACGGGCATGTGGTACGAATGGAAGAGGAGAGGATACCAAGGAAAATGTTGGAGGTAAGAAGAGAGGGGAAAAGAGGACGAGGTATGCCAAGGCATACATGGATGGACACAATCAAGAGGGAAGCGGAGAAGAGAGGAAAGAGTATAGAGGACCCGACACCTTAGGGTACAAGGGAAATATAAAGAAGAAGAAGCCGATGGTGGGACAGACACATATCAAACCATATAAAGAAACACATTGGAAAATCAGTGGTAAAATTGGTTTTATGCTACTGATGTGGGTCTAGAGTGCGTTGGAAATTCCCGTCTTTTTGATTTTGCCGCTCTATTTTATGCGTATGCGATATGTCTATGCAGTATGCACTCTATACGCACGGAGGTGTGAAAGGGTACATAACATAAGTCAATATTTTAGCGTTATAAAAGTGAAATATTCGGTAAGCAGTTTAGCAACAATAAAATTTTAAAATATTAAAATTACTGACAATAGTATACAGTACTAAACCAATTACAATGAAACTGCAAATGATTTTATTTTTATTTTATAGTACATTACAGCAATTTTAAAATAAATCACAAGATAGAATATAGAAAATTTGAAAAGTAATAACCTCTAATCTTGTGTTAGTTTTGCACAGAGAAACATTGATACCAGACCTCCGTATAATATACGAAACTGTGCTGCAAAGTAATGCCTCAGAATTAATTCCCAAGGAATGAAGGAAGCCAATTTATTAAAGCAAATGGCAGAGTATGCTCTAATCTATGCTTAACAATATTATAAATTCACTTGCCAACATGGTCGTTTCCCATGTCCACGCATTTTTGCCAACGTTTTTATAACATCATTATTCTCCTTGAGCTTTCCATTCTTATAGGGGATTGAGATATTCTTAGATTTTTCAAATTTTTAACCATGTCTTCATGAAACCTGTCAGTTGATGTTCTTGGGCCACCACATCTTGATATGTCCTGTAAATTGGATTCTTCGGTCTTACGAGGACATCGAGCAACCCAACGACGAAGAGTACTGAGATCAACACAGTTCATACCACAACCTTAGGTTGTTTGTACCGATTTTCAAAACAATTGCTTAGTTTCGCCGCCATAACTTCCACACTAATGACAAAATTTGATTGAAAACTAGTAAACTAGTGCTTTTTTCAAGCATACACTGTAAAAAAGTAAAGTTGAGGGGCGCGTCGATCCACACAGAGGATTATGGCTTGAGACGCGGCGGGTCAGTGCCGCCGAAATATCTCTTTCCAAAACCCTGTGCTAGATACAACGTTAACGGCGTACGGTTGATGTGGTTAGCATCAGGCATTCGACGATTGTCCCTACTTCCACAACCGCTGTTTCGGTACCTAAGTTTTAAAGCGACCGGGTGGGCAGCCCGCCAGTTGCCAGGTGTGGGAATTGAACCCCGTACCGTAGCACCGCAGCCGAGCTCCCAATCCGTTCGACCACGCTGCCGCGCCAGTGAATACACTCTACTTGTAGGTAAATTGTACTAACGATGTGCTTATGAATGAGATAAGAAAATAATGATTATATAAACGATGCTTTTTCTAAACTTCCGATGATTAATTTCAAAGTTCTTGTTGCATGTAACAAGTTCTTATAAAATTAGCCTCAATTCCCGCATTCTGTACATATTTTTATAAAGCTAATCAAAATTTCAACATTCAGAAAAGCGCATCACCATAGAAGTAACTTCCTGTTGTCAAAATTTTGGCAACTGTTATGGGAGAATAACGTTCTGGCTGCGTAGGTACGAAGTGCCATAAACTTACGAAATCGGCAGTTTAATGACAAGAGTCCCGGAAAGGTCCTGCTTATTGATCCCGGATAGAACATAACCTAGCGTTATAAAAAGGAGATTAGGATCGTATTGATTGAAGCCTGCTCCTGTGTAGTGCATTAGTTTTTGTCGCAAACGTGTCCGAAACTTCGACGAGCTCTTGGCTCTTCTGAAATTCGCCGTCCGGACAACAAGGACTGCGAATAAGACGTAATAGGTGCGTAATAACTTTCTCGAAGCATAAGACTACAAGCTTTATTAACCATAATTGTTTAATCGCTCAATTAAATTAAAGTTTATTAGAATTTTTTAGGAAGTAGTTATTTTTAATTGCCGCTTGAAAGATATATCGCTTTTTTATGGAGACGCCATAGCGGCACTTTCCCCGAACTGTAAAAACAAGCATCTTAATGTTTTAAACGGTTTATGCAGCCATAAGCTCGCTACCTATAAGCATAAGGCAACAAATAGCTACAGGAATTTGTCATAGCAGCCTTCCATTATCCTGCTTTAAAATTGATGGCACAGTCTGATTAGGCTAACGAGGATTTACAGCCACGACACGCGACTGGAAATATATCTTCCATATTCAAACGAGTATTTTTCTGTTATGTGGATGCTTACTCCCACTTGAGGGTTGTGATGAATGTGTTTAGAGCGAATGCATGCTCTTAGAATTTGTTACAGCAACCACTAAGGTATTGAAAACTGCATATAGACTATCTTATATTTAAACTTAAAAGCATGTGAAAAGCGTTGCAATTGGTATAATTATGTTATACGTTGCTAGGAATAAAATTTTCAGTTTGTGTTAGCTGTAGGCTTAATATTGTTAAGGTTCACGGTGTGGTGCCTTAGATAGGCTATGTACCTTCAGGTGTAGTGATACTAATATGTCTTTGAATTATATTTTTATTTTGTCAAATTAAAATTGCCCTATTTATGTTCAGAATAGCAATAACTATTATTTGTGCTAGCTCCTGAAAAATCAGGGATGAATTCCTTTATCTAGATTGCTAATTTCTGAAAGTTGATGTTCTAATTTTTTAAATATCATCCCCATAAGTCAAAATAACTTATGTCAACTATATCAAACAGATTTGAAATTCAAATGACAAATACCAGATTGTTTCTCTAGTATACAACAATATTAAAAACAGTAAGTAATTCTTTAGTAACTAATTCACTTTTATAGTCTTGATTTCCTTTTCTAGTAATTACCTTGCTATTCAATTCACCCATCTTTCAATTGGTCTCAACAATGTGCAAGATGTCAACTAACCTGCTCCTCTCCGCCTACTGATCTAACCTCTTATACGCCTTCCTGCAATGAAAGGCCCCACTGACAGACAAGACATCCCAACTGTCCGCAATCAGCAGCTCAAACCTTCCCTACAGCATGCACCCAACAGACCAAATCTGCAGACACCTACTTCCAATACTGCCTCTGTCAACTTCCTGGAACGTGACTTCTTAACTTATGGTCC
>OW679199.1:101953865-102050349 GCA_940337035.1 Agriotes lineatus
AGTATTGGTAAGCGTTTCACACTTCATAAAACACGATTAAATTGGAAGATCATGAACAGGAAAATAAATAAAATGCAAAATGGAACGACAAAAAAGTGAATGTATCGGGATATAAAGATCTGAGGAATATGGCGAAAACTATGAATGCTGAAGGATTTAAATGGAAATAATGAGATTCACACAAGGTCAAAGATCAGTGAGAAGAAGCATCATCATAAAATTTAGAAACATTAAAAGTAGAACATAGTTCTTACATACGTGTATCAAGGTAATATTGATATTTTTATATAATTTTCAGTTTTGGGTAAGATACAATTTGCCAAGGAGGTCTTTACAACTAGGAAGACGGGAAATAAAAATTAATTAAGGCAAACGCATTGAAATAATGTCAAAAATATGGAAAGATTTGGACTTTTTATTTTATCTCTTTGACGGATTTTAGGAAGTGACTGACTAGTGTGAATAGTTTTTGTGTACTAAAAAGTGCCAGTACAAGTAAACGTTCGGGGAAATTTGTTTATGATAAATCTCAGTGAGCTATTGATATTGTTTTTGTCTGTTCAGAATTCATTTGTATTCTTATCTGTAAAAAAATACGAAAATATGTTTGTTGAGTAATACTATTCAGATAGTTTTTCGGCAAAATCGGAGGGCGGCAACGTTTACTCCTTGTTCAGTTTTCATTTTTCTGAGATGTCATTCTCTACTAGTAGATGATCTCCATACATTTTTTCTGTGGCTGTTCTAAAGCCCGTTTTATATTGAGAGCAATTCTGCTTTTGGACTAAGTACATCTAATAACAATAGTAAATGATAAAATAACGAAATAACATATTTAAAGTGAAATCTGGTTTATTATATTTTCCGTGGTGAAAATGCCACATCCCGAATATGAATATTTTACGATTTTTGCCTGCAGGATTATTAAAATTGCCTCAGGAATACCTGAAAAGGTTGTGTTCCAGTTGCTAAATGTACTACAACCTCAGATGAAGAGAATAACACGACAAATGTTGATCAGCAGACTCAAAAGAATTGCAGGAAGAACTAGATTTAGATAAGTATTGAAGATACTGAAGATGGTATTTGGCATTTTAAGGGGAAAGTTTTCAATTTACAATTTTTTTTATGTCCGTATCGTAAATATTTTCACTTTAAATCGAAAAATTCACACAATTAGAACTTCTAAAAATAAAGGTAATAGTAGAGGTTGATATTAATCTAAAACGTACGTTATGAGTTAAGTCATCTCACTCTCTCTCACTCTTCAACCCGTATCAGTTCACTGCTTGACGAAGGACTTTCCCAAGTGTGTCCATTATTATGCGTCTTATATTTCTTTCGTCTAGTCTTTCCCAGCTATTCTAGAGATATGTCCGATGATCGCGTCTTTGGTCTGCTGACAGTTGTTTCATGAATGCATTGTGAAATGTGTCCAGCCCATCTCCATTGTAATTTTGCAATTATGGAAGTGGCTTTGTAGAATTTTTAATGCGCTTGTTTGTTTTTCTATCATGCAGCGTTATGTTTAATACAGGTCTTTCCATAGCTCTTTAATTAACTATTATTTTTCATCAGCCCCGTTGTTAGGGACCACGTTTCACAGCCATAGGTGGTGATAACTGTCGGCACCCATTCTTGATATACTGTAGTTTTAGGCACTGAGGTAGCTCAAAGGCGTTTTGTAATTTTCCTTCCTATTTCTTCACGTTTCTTCCTTCGCCTGAACTTATTGTTATTACTTTTCCTAATTGTATGTACTGTAGGACCTGGTCAATGTCTATGTCTTATTATTATTCTGTATGTCTTGCTGATCTGCAAATAGTCCTATGTCATAGGTATATTCATTGACGTACTGCACTAATGCTCTTATTACGTGTATGTGGTATAATCTCCTAAAATCCAGTTGTTCAGGGGGCTGGGATGAATGGTTTAGCACTAATTCGATTTGTCATTACCTTTGTCAACATCTTACACACATGTGACATCAGCAATTTTTAAATTCTCTTTCATCTTCTTGCTTGAACAGTCATGTTACGATTTATTTCTTCTTTCAGTAAGAAGGTAATTTTCTTCACACAGAAATGTATTAAACAATTCTTGAAGTTTGCTTATTAGAAGTTTTCCTCCATGTTTTAGCAGTTCTGCCACTATTCCATCCTCACCAGGTGCTTTGTTGTTTTTTTTATGTGGTTCACTGCTCTTCGCACTTCATCGTTACTAATTTCAGGTATATATTCTGTACTTGGTCAATTTTGCACGTTGGTCTTGGATCTTGTTCTTTTTAGATTTTGATTGAAAGACCTTTTTTCTCTATCATTTCTATTTTTGTTTTATTTTTTCTATATCATATTTTCGTATGTATTGCAGGATTCGCTTCCTAATAGTTTTATTAAGTTCTCTATGTGCGATGTGAATGTTTTTTCTATTTTTTCTATAAGCTTTTTTTGGATCGGAAATTTTTCGTATTTTATTTACTGGTGATTTATTTCCCTATTGTCTTTTCTGTCGCAGTAAATACGCTTTGGCTGATAAGTTTCTTCAGGACCTTTGTTGCGGGATTATTGTTTACTTCTATGTTGTTTTCTAGTTGTTCGATATTGTTATTTTTTTTTAATATTTCTTCGTTTTTCTAGTTTAGAATTTCACTGTAAACAGTCTGTTTTCTTTAATAAATTGTGGAAAAAGGTATTAGGAGTATTAGGAAATTGATTATTTGCATTTTCATAATTATTAATAACGTCATTTTCGCCGCTATACGTTGCCTATAAGTGAAAAGTTCAATCTTTACCTAGCGGTGTAGTTTCTAATTGTAATATTATATCGTATGAGCAAAAAGAAAATTTATTAAGGGTGCCTTTGGAATTTTGAAGTCATGTGTATTTAACACCAGAAAATATGAGCTGTCATTTGACATTTGGTACACACCGAGGTTACGATCTTCTTCTTCTTCTGCAGGCTTTGGAAATATTTCCATTGCTTTTATTATGGGAAGCCTTGATCACGGTTATGATTAGGTTGCGATATTAGCCACTGTCAGTCACCGTCTATAAAATGTTAAGTGACAAGGATTAGGTGCAATTTTCTGGTATTATAATACTCATGACTTCAAAATTTCAAAGACATCTTTGATGCATTTTCTTTTTGCCCATACTATATATAAAGGTGTTATAAAAGTCCACGTAGTAAATTTAACCCGTCGGAGAAATCATTAAATTGAACAACGTTTTCCTATATAATTTTTTTCGAAAACATCCTCGAACCTAAGTTGCCTATGGCATATTTTAATTTAATGGCACAAAACACAAGATAAAACACTGATAAAACCTTTAGTTAATATCTGGTCACTAACGTACCTTATTACTTGAGATAGGTAAATTATTGACCGCATGTTTTAGTGCAGCAAGAGCTCTGCAGTTTTAGTGTAGTTCTGTTGTTCACCTTAAACTTACATTTGCATACTGAACGGCTCGTCTAATGTAGGGGAGTATAAATGATTGCAAAAATATGCGATTAAAAGAAAACCGATAAATATAAAAGTTGTTCAGTTTGATGAGCTCCATCTCTGATTAAAATTATTAGGCTGACTTCCATAACACCCTGTACAGTGTATTCCAAACGATAAGTTATTTATTTCCCTTATTTTACTCGTGTGTATTGTTTATAGATCCAGGTCATAATATACGTTGCTAAATAAGGACAAGACAATTAAAAATAAAATTGCTTTCTATGATGACCGATTAGGATGATGCATTTGTCTCGTGCCAGTCCTGCCCTGCATTGGATGGCCTGTGCAGGAGATACTCAAAACTAGTGGCACTCCTATGGTTTATTACGACAACTTTTTCCTCAGATCTAATCTTAATTGCTTTTCCTCCATAATAGCCATCGAGCGGCTGCTTTTTGAGCGGAGTTTCAATGAGCTCCGGGCGCGTTAGTTTCACTTTCATTGACACGTTATGATTCATACGTACTGGTAGTCTGGTTATTTTTTGTGGCCGCAGGTTATTGATCTTAATGGAACAGCCAGCTTTTTATACGCACGTCGAAATGGTTCGGAAGCTATTAAGCTTTCGTTTTCTAGTGGCCGTTTTTGATTTCGTCGGAGGTATTTAGGGCGATAGGGGTCATTAAAGCGACTACTTGGGCGCCCTCTTTGCCTTTATTAAATTGTTTGTTTTCTGGTTGCGTAACGCGCCAGTAATTGGTTTCAAGATGAAATTCCTTGAAATTGCGCTTAATGCTAATTGAGTGCTGCTCATATGCTCTGAACGTTAGTTTATGGGAAATAACTTATTTTAGTGAGTGGTTTTGTATTGTTGCTAGGCTCTCCACTAATTTTTATGTGCGGATTGCTTGTTAAAAATTATCCATTTTTTTCTTGCAATATTCTAAATGTAGCTTTTTTATTTTATATTTGAGGTTATGTTGCCATACACTTGGAAATTGTATGCGTCCTCTCAATGGTTTTAATTCAGGTTGCTATTGCGAAAACAATAAAAATTGAGAAATCTATATCGATAAATAACTTGAGCAGGGCGTAAATGAATGCATTTTATGCACGTAGACAGACAAACAAGCGCATTGCTGTACAGCACAGGACATACAAAGTCAATGTTGATCTTTAGCAAAATTTACCATTGGCGTTTCTGTTGCATATGTTGACATACACTGTATATGTGTTATGTATGTATTTGCTTCCTATTTTCTGTCTTTTCCTTTTGCCATTATTCATTTTATAAACCTCTTTCGCTGCTTCCTTTGCAAATTTGTCTCTGTTCTTGATTTTTTGTGGAGATCTATGGCCATTTTGCAATTGGCATTGGTTGTACGTGCCTATACAGTACTAGCCTCTTCATTTGCATGGTATCAATATTGCCCCTTTCCACTTCTATAACGAAACATAGGTCTTCAGTTCTAGTGTTGCCACGAGATCCATTCTCGATCTCAAAAATTTTGGAAATTTGATTCTCGAACTGGGAAATTCTTGAACGCCGAATCTGGATTCTCGAATTTTATATATGTACGTACCGAATTGGAACAATTGCGACTACGGAACTCCCAAAATAATCACATACTCCATATATTAACGCTCTGGGGTTTCCCTGGTGATATTTATGACACTATACTTAAAAGGGCAAAGCAGTGGATCTGGCTCAGAGGTAAAGGGGTAAAGCTCCTAGGCCAGAATATGTGGACTCGATTACCACAGATTCCAACGGCCACAAAAAATCAAGCACCGGGCCCACTGCGATTCCCCAATCCGGATTTGGCTACGGTGAGGTCTTAATGTCTAACAACATCTAAGAGAGGCCGATTCTGCGTCGTTTTTGTACGAGTTTCAAAGATTCTGTCGGAAGACTGTCGATATCGAGAATTTGGTTAGTCATTCCCGAACTCGAATTTCGAGACGTGACGAGACGAGATCAAGATTTATCTTATCTCGACGGCATAACTATCCAGTTCTAACATGTTGAGTATTGAGATTTGCACTATATCCATTTAGTCCATTTCAAGTACTGGCAATATATTGTTATGATATTGGTACAGGGGTTTAAAAATCAGATTAATAAGATTAAAAGAATACAGTATTAAAAATTACAAAGATGGTTTTAGATGTGAAATGGATATTAAAATAATTAAGATGTATTTAGAAAAGAAAGGAAATAGAATTAATAATTTAATTAAATGAAGCTAATTGAGAAACAGGGTTTTAACTTAATTTTATATCTGAAATGAAATTGGAAGTTGATGACAAATACTTTTTCGAAATATACTATTTAACATAGTAGGTATTAATCAAATAATAAAGTTTAATAGTGTGTTGGATTGTAAAAAATAAGCTAGATCGCTAAGGAGATAGTTTATTGATTACAATAAAAAAATTAATATCGAAAAATTATGTAATATAATTTGTAACGTTTGAAATTAAGAAATAAATCCTGTTATAAAAGTTTTTAAATACATATTTGTCAAAATAAAAGGGTTTAAAATTGATAATAAATTGACGTGGTGAAGAAGAATAAAAACTAAAATATTAAAAGAAGATTAGCGGACTGTATGGAGGAAGATTGGAATGTGGTGAGGTAATCAATCTAATGCGGTTATAGTCTACAAAGGCAAATAAAAGTAAGGGAATGTTGAATTGAGTTTATTGTGAACATACATTGCATCACCTGAATTGGATAATAAGGAATGGTTTACAAAGGAAGTAGATTACATCGACATCATTAGCAGAGTTCGTGGTGATGGGTTGTAGCAGTGTTCATACGTGTGATTTGGTTGAGCATTAAAGTAAACACATCTACAGCTGAGGTCTATTTGGATGCATACTGTGGTGGAGGTGTAGATGCTGATTCCTGTGTTGATTGGATTCTGGACATCTTGGCAGTTGGTTATCAGTTGAGGCCTTCGCCGTGACTTTGAGTGGAGCAGTTTGTAGCGTGGTGAGTTGTAGAGCTGGATGTATTGGGTTTGGTAGAGGAAAGTGTTAAGTCCAATAAAAGGTAACAGAACGCAGATATTTAAAATAAGAACTGAAAGAAAATAAAGAGTGACGTGAGTTAATTTTAATTAAGTAAGTACTTTCCATTTGAGATTATCGAATGACAAATGTAACGATGAAGTATTTGTAATTGATTTTTCAATGCTGATTTGAAGTGTCAGTTGACAGATGTATTGAGTTGTCACATAAAATAGGAACATCAAATTTCAGAATATAAGCAATCTAGATTATAAGAATCCGACCTGATTTTCAGTCAAGTGTTTCTACTGAGGCTAGAAGGTCGATAAATCAATAATTTTCGAAATTTGGTGGGACAAGAGTTTTCAAGTGAACATGATACCAAATGTATAGCTTAAACCTCTCTTTTTTGTTTTTGATGTACACTTTCCCGACTCCTGTAATGGCATGCTTGATTTTTTTATTTAATTTAATTTAAAATAATGCTGAAGCAGTGGCGTCGCATAGAAGAGGGGTTTTTAGTGTTTTTCCAAACTCTATTTAAATTATGCTAGATATCCGTAATGAAGTTTGAACAATTAATCACATCTCCAAAACAGAACTATAACATTTGGTTAAGCAGTATTTGTTATTAATTATTTTTAGCTTCTTATTTTTTGTGTCGAGGACTAATTATACCACGCAGGAAGCGCAACGGAAGCAATGTGTCTTCAATTCATATCTAAGCACACAACATATTTAACAGATCTAACTTAATGATGAGTCCAATGCTGCTTCTAAAAAAATCTCAGTCACGAGTAGATTTGAACCTGTAACTACTTGGTTACTAAGCTAGGCGTTTGTCTAACTCAACCATTTCTTTCCATAGTAATCTAGAAATTGTGCAAAAATAGCAGAAACCAAGAAGCTTTTTTTAATAAAAGCATTTTTTGGATATATTTTGTAAATTACATATTTAAAAATGGGTGTAGTTAGTTCAATTAAATACTTGTCGAAATTCTGGCACACCAATTTAATAATTTTAGTTAAAATAAACTGTTTTCTGAAAAAGTGCCTTTGCAACATTATTTGACGTTCGGGAGGAACGAGGTAAATCGTAATGAAAAAGGAGGATTGGAGACGTCGAAATTTCCCCGTGAAGTCGGACGACACAATGTAATCAAGGTGTAAGCTAACAGTAAATTTTCTTCGCCAGAGCAAAAAGAGTTGGTGGGCGAGACTCGTAAATCAAATTAGTGTCCAGCAAGGTGCTTCTGGAAATCTGTTGCAAGATATGGAGCCGAGATAGATCTGTTTTACCCGGCTCCAAGGCTCTATTTAAAACTTTTATTTCGGGAACGTCTGATGTAGGTAAGATAAATATATTTTAGCACTTGCCATTGTTATGTATTGTTAATCGATTTCAGGTAATATTACTAACACCAATGCCATATTTTAGAGATTTGTTTCACTATATAAGGAAGCACAATTGTATGGATGTTTGTTGTTCATTATTGTTCATTATTCAGAATTCCTAGTTCCTCCTAGCTGTATTAGCAAACTCATTAGAAGTTGCGACTGCCTGAGTATTCGCGTAATACAGTGTCTTGGATTACGTCACACTTCAAAGGTCGTTTGATATGTATTGATAACTGGAGTCTCGAACAATTAATTAATTCTTAGTTAGACTGAACTTGATTAATCCCATAACGCAATTCTCGTTACTATAACGATTACAATGGTTTCAGTTGTTCTATTTGTTTACTAAAACCTCGTAGGGTTATAGGTGATACCTGATACATTAAAACTGCTGTATTGTTCTGTTATAGTGATTTCTATGTAAACTCACATTTATTCAAGGGAGTGCTAAATAAAGGCATATTTCATGTTGTCCATTTATATTCTTAATCCTCGTTACATGTAAAATATTAATAGCTATAGGTGTAGTTAATGGTTAAAATAAATTGAAAAATTCTACCTTTCAAATTTATAAGTATAAAAAATGATCCTGACAATAAACGCAATTTTCCATCAAAATTTAAAATATGGCCGGGGGCAGCAAGCCATTGGGGTCTAATGGACATAACCTGAACATATTTATGCAAAAAACCTTTTAGCAGGCGGCCGATTATTTCAATTCGAAAACATCCCGGGCGAATTTATTGTATAGAAATATGGAAAGCCGATCGGATTGACAAATTGCATCACCTGGGTCCCACACGTATCGCAAAACCCCCGTTTAAAGTAAAGGCGGTTAGTAAATCAGCCGTGTTAAGTCGAATTTGTCTAGACACTGTAATGTAAAATTTCGATTTTCGCCGTTCTAGTTCCCAAGGATTTGCATATTTTTAGCAACAGCCTCGTTGCCATGAGAAGTATCGGAGTTCCACCTTACAAGCGTGTGTGTTCAAACGCCGCTCGAGACAAGCCATAAATTTCACCTTTCTTGATACGTTAATCCCTTTACGCAAGATATCGGTATTTATTAGCGGTGGAACGGCGAGGGAAAAATATTCCGAGACATGGATGCGGGCAGCACTATCTACTTGCACGTCTCCTCGGACCCATAGATATCAATTTATCAATATTAAGCTGGGGGTCATTATTTCTGATACAAAGCTGCTTTAGAATTGTAGATAGTTAACAGGAATACTGTGGGTTAGCTTTGCTTTATTAAGTTCATTTCACAGAATCTATATTGATTAGCTCTGTCGCTGTTGCTGTAATTGTCAAAACCACATTGCGACCTAGGCCAAAACAAGGATTTCTGTAATATTATTTGTGTGCAAGTCAGCATTTGCTGGACGTTTTTCTACAAAGACGAAGCGAACTACGCTGAAATCTTAATTTAATATTGATAGCTCCCAGGAATACCTAAATAGAGAAGAATGTTGTTAAGTCATTGTAGCAAAGGCCTTGCAACAGATCACGGACATCGTAATCCTTCGAGTAATCTCGTCATCCGGAGCTGCTCATTGTCTGGGAAACCAAGCAGGTAAAAGTTTACTAAATTCTGAAGCAACTGGATAATTGATAAAACACAGCTGAAGCCTGTGGTTTGAATCTGACACAATTCGTTAAAAACGCCTAACCACACAAGTATTCAACAACCGCTAAATATATACTTCGACAGCTAAGCTGCCATCTTCAGCAACCTTGAAGAGAGAGACTAACCTGACACATTTGGCCGAAGATATGTTCTTCTAAGAGTAAAAGTCTTTTACTGGTGATTTGTCGAGTTAGTCTTTCTCTTCAAGGCTACTAAGGATGACAGTTCAGCTGTCGAAATACGTATTTAGCGTGATTTAGTGTGATTCGTGATTTTTAACGAATTGTGCCGAACTAGAAAATGGGCAACAGCTTATAAAGAGGTCGCTACATATTTTTAAAAAATCTTGTATAGAATACGTCAGGAAATGCGATTTTGTGTAACTTGTGTAAGTTTGCAGGATTTTGGTACGCTTGTTCCGCAAATTCCCACGCTTTACACAAAATGAGGCACTCTTTTTATAAATTTATTATGTAACTGACTATTGATACATAATGCACTTCTGTATTCCCTCACAGCTTGACATAAACAAACTTGTCTCCCTGACAACAGATTAGTTAACTAATAGAAATGATTAATTTACCTTGAATTAAAAATAAAAGAAATGACACTCATGAAAATCATTTAATAATAATAATAATAATGTTTATTCCCAGAAGAAAAGATACATAAATATAAATACTACATTAAAAACATTGTTAAAGGAATCAGATGATTCCTAGAAACATCTAGGAATCCGTGCTCTACCCCACCACCGCTAAATTCTTGAAATTGAAATTGAATTTGAAAGAAAGATGCCAAAATAAAAGCAACTTGTTATTAAATGAAATGAAATAAAATTAAATTAAATTAAACTAATAGAAATTAAACGAATCATTTGACCACTTCACATATACCGTATACTTTGTGATCTGACAATTAATTATAACAGCAATAACAAAAATACAAAAGGAAAAATGTGGATAACATAATCAGGACTTCAACCACTTTAAAACTTCCTTATGAAAGGATCGTATAGATAAAGTTTTCCATTTATAAGGCAATTCATTATATAAATTTGAAATGTTATAAATAAAAGACCGTTTGAATAATTCAGTACGATGTAAAGGTATAGTTAATAGGCATCTGTGTCGGAGGTTCAAATTATGCACATCGGTTCGAAATCTAATTTTATTATATAAATATGGTGGAGACTTCAATATCATCACTTTATAAAAAAAAGCTGTAGAATGCAAATAACGTCCTTTCTCCATGCTCAACCAGTTTTTTTCTGCTATTTTGTGAGTAATACGCCATGTATTTATCTTAGACACGAATTTTGAACCAGCTGTATTTTCCTAGCAGTTGCTTTATTAATACAAGGTTCGTACAATATATCACAATAATTAAAAAGTGACAACACTAATGAATCACATAATAACCTCTTGACCTCCTTGCTGAGCGAATGCCTATTGCTGTCAAGAAATTTTAAATTACAATAGGCTCTTCGAATACAGCAGTTCACGTATTCACGAAATCTAAGGTCTGAATTCAATACAATACCTACATTTTTTGCCGTGCTAGTACAAGGAATAGGCACACCTTTTACGTTTATATTAATTAGTTGTAATTTTTATAATTTGTGCTTCGAAATACCACCATGGCAGATTTTAATGGATTAATTTTAAGAGAATGCAGCTCAGACCATTCAACCAACTGATTTAGCTCTTCATTAATAGTAGTACAGGCCATTAGAGTATCACTCGGTTTAAATGACATATAGACCTGAGTGTCATCTGAATATTGATGGTATTTACAATTATTTAAAGCGGTACTACATAAGTAAGTGGTATAAAATATGAACAATAAAGGACCTAAGATGAAACCTTGAGGAACGCCCTACTTTATCTCACATAGATTAGACCGTTTGTTATTTAATGCAACACACTGCTGTCTTCCGGTTAAATAAGATTTCAACAACTGCAAAGAAGATTAATCAAAACCCACATGAGATAAAATTGCATATAATATTTGATGATGTATAGTATCGAAGGCCTTGGACAAGTCGAGTAATATCAATACTGTAAGATTGCCATCATCGCTTGCTCTCAATATGCCATCAGTTATATTAAGTAAAGCTGAGGAGCAGCTGTAATTACTACGAAAGCCAGATTGATAATTCGGCAACAGCGAATTACTTTCTAAATATCTTTTTACCTTTGGATATGCTTACTTAGCTGAAAAACGCGGAATTGCACTGCTCTTTACAGATTCAAATAATATACATTCCTAAAAATTCTATTAAGGTAACATTCATAATAATACATTTAAGAGGGCCAAGCTTGCTTGCAGTTGTGACCAGAACAGGTTTACCAATCCTGCACGTTATTACCAATGCTAGCTGATGGCCTGCAGAGAATTGCATATGAGAAAATAATATTGATACACTGGTGGAGCACTATTAACGGGAATATGTCCTAAAACTTATTTCACAACATGTAAGTTTTTTACTAAAGCGCGTAATAGAATGAGCGCTATTTTACACGTGCAAATGTTCAATTGTAGGTACGTGAGACACTTTTAAAATTGACGGCAAATCACACATTTAATGTAAAATAATAAACGTAAACACGACTTAGCTGAGTGCTGCGAACTAAATGAAGGCGTTCCATCACCGGGGGCGAGTGAAAAATTGACCAGGAGATAGTGCGAATGCCGCTAAAGTTCAGCGATGGAGTCAGGCTCGTAATTCGAAGACCGAAGCAAAACTAACAGCTGTCCAGATCTTCATTTGAAGAATAGAGATAGTTCGAGAATATCCACGAGCTTTCAGTATAAATCCACCCCGCGTTGAATGGCAATTCAAGGGCTTTTCGAAATGCTGGAAGGTTGCGAGACGATACATTGATATACAGGGCGTCGCTGACGCTGCCACTATTCAGAGCGTAACTGGACACCATAGAAGGCGTTCCTTTGAATGTATGCGATCACCGTGAAATTCTGTAAAACATAAAAGCGAAATAGTGTTCGGAACTTCAAACTTTTAAGGCTGCGCTTCAGAGAGCTGGACAACTTTTGCCGATCCGTCCGTCGCGACCTAACGCGAGAAGAAATTCGACGATACGAATCACGCGACTCCCTCTGCCGCGTGCATTCAAAACCTAGCAGCGCGGGGAGTCCCAAACGATCCTAACATATCTCTAACAAACGAAACTTACATAACTTGTGAAACGTGCAACAGTATTTGGATATTAATGTTGAAAGGGATTTTGAAAGAACAAGTAACTAAGTATGTATACGTCCTTCCTGCCTCCTGCAAAATTCCTATGTCCATTTGTATCTCGTTACTTCTGTAATAAATGTAATTTAATGACAGTTTTAGTACAATTCATTAGACTTACCGTGGACTTTCTCTTGAGGCCATGTTAAACAACTATTATTACACAGTATTATAAACACATGCATGGCTCTAATCAGGTCGCGTCGGTATATCAATGAAGTTTTCCGTACACTGACTGAGATTTTTGTCAAACCCTAATTGCAGGAAACATGGCTAAAGCATGATAGAGCCAGGCTTTATATCGAATTACGTCACTGTTTCTAAACTACAAGCCTATAAGAGGATGTCTAATTGTACTCAAAGGATTGTTTCGTATGCCCTAATGCTTTAATCATTATATTACAGGCGTTGCCTAGGGTGTGCTTTGAAGCCGGATTTTTTCTCAAACAAATCGGATTTACCCACTACTTACAAGCTTATAAAACGCGTTTCTAATTGTATTAATTACGGCAGTCTGTTGTGCGCGCACTTAGCCCGTTTAGGCTGTTTTCCCAAAACGCGCCTCTGCAGGCTTTGTGGTGCTTCGCGATTAAGTATTAAAAACGTCTCGTTTAAATTCGGCTGCCGCTCCGTCAAACTATTAATTGTGCGCTTGATACAGAATGAAGACGAGGCAAACAACTATTACGGCAACTTCGCGAAACTAACTCTTAACTCCGCCGGTGCTATTCAGCAGTTTGCAGTGCGGGATAACTAGCTTTGAAGTACCTGAATGCAGATGCAACGCAGCCGATGGAGGACGCTAATTGGCCTTTAATCAAATTTCTGTACTTGTTAAATTTAGTGGACGCAAATTCGATTGCCTCTCGAAACAGCCGATGAAAGCCTCTGTTTTGCACTAAATGCACAATTTTCGACAGTCTAAAACTAAAATTGTAAAGGTGTTCTGAGGTATCCATGTTTCTGATAAAATAATTCTGATCGCATATATTAAATGAAAAACTAGATATTATACACTTGTGCCATGTTTTTATCCCTTAACTTGGACCTAAAATATAACCGATAAACTTCTTGTACATCACATTATTTTAATACGACCATTAAAAGTTGTTGACAACGTGGTTTTGAATTAAAGTAGGAATTTCAATAGAAAATCTTTTAAGTTCGTTTTCCAGCAGCAGCTTCGCCGATATGTAAAATCGCCTAATTAAAGGTAAATTCCAAGGGGAAGGCTTCAAATTCGGTAATTCGTTTAGGCTGTTAATTGAGTGTTTGCCGGCTGTGTTGTGTTGGTTGGAGGTGTTTAATTATATTAATTAAGGTGGCTTTTCTATTTAGCGTGACCTACAGTTGGCGAAAACGAAGTCATTCATTACGATGTTACTGGGTGACAAGAGCTAAAAGGAAATTAAGTATTTGGGTTTATCTTGTAGTTTGGGCTGCGATTTTGGCCAATTAAATACTACTGCGTATTTATTAGTATCTACTTTGTTATTTTCTGCGCTTTAGAAGTAGTTTCAGTGTTGAATAAAATTTAATTAAAATTTTGATGCAAAAATATTTGTTTTTTTTATAAAATAAGACTAGATGATTTCATTTTCAACAATATCTGTAGTAGTAAGAATGTATAATAAAATAAAAAAGCTGGATAAAGTATGTAATAGTCACGAGATACTTTCCTCTTGGCCCTTTTCTACTTCTGGTAGCGATTTTATAATACTCGACCTTGCATCAGTCAGCTTCAGCACCTTAGCACTTCATCGCTATTTTCACTGGTTGGGTTAGCTCTCAGTACCCGCTAGGTTAATTACAATCCATACAGAGTCAGTAAGTGCCCAGTTCCTACTAGTATTTCATAGCACAGCACTTACTGTAAAACCGCTCGGCTGAGTTCTCGATCGCATGCGAGATTTAATCACTGCGGAACAGCATGCATTCCGCGGGATCCACCCCGTCAAATCATATGATCATCCAGCACGAGCAAGATGGTAAACATAGTAGTTAAAGGTAAAAAATAATGAGCTTTCAAACTATCAAATATTTTACCCCAACATAACCTTGCACTTTTTCACGAAATTAACGTGATACTACAAGAATATAATATTAAACAACACTAAAACAAAAATGTTAGTATGCGGAAAAACGCCAACACAACCAACACGTATTAAAGTGAATAATTCCACTATAGGAGAATCAGAAGATTTTCGATGATATCTTGGAACCGTAATCACAAGATTAAATAAATAGTAGGACATAAACACGGATCTAAAGTGTCAACATTTGTTAATATCCAACGATAGTGAGATAGGAAAAAAGTCTGAGCCTGAAAACATTCGCTGGAGTAAGCTTAAGACGCTTGAGACAAATGATGAAAATCAGCTAGATAGGTAAGAGTTACATATGATGAAGTGCTGGAACGAGCGGAAGAGAGACAAACTCTATTAAGGGGAATATAGAGAAGAAACCTACTGATTGCGAATATCCTTAGACATGAAGGTTTACTAAAAAGAATGCATCAGGCCGACCAAGAAAGCAATACAACGCAAATGTTCGCTGTGAACGAAATGCGGAAATGAAAAGAATGGGAGCGAATAGGTTGCAATAGACATCATAGTGCTAAATGAAACTAATCTATTAGAGAGAGAGAAGAGATTATCAAAGAGAATAAAGGATTTTTAATGCAGATGTACTCCCTGCGTTATATAGTTATTATGATACATATTCCATATAGTATACATAAATATATGACAAATTAGTGATTATGAGTATGACAGAAACATCTTTTCTTCTTCGTCTTCATGGATATAGACCTGGCCTATTATTTTCCACTATATAGTTTATCTTGGGCTGCTTGAATCCAATTGCCGGCTGTCCCTTTTAAGTCGTTGGTCTATTTAGTTTTCTAGTGGGTGGTCGTCGGAGACTTTTTTGGTGCCTCTTGATCTCCACTCTATTAGCTGTTTTGTCCATAGTCCATCTTGGGTCCTCGTCATATGATTTTAACTTTGAGATTCTTTCGGCTACGTTTTGAACTTTTATTCTTCGGATTTCTTCGTTGGGTATGCGAAATCTGATCTACCACTGCATTCTGCCGATGCAAACATACAGAGCAGAAACTCTTGACACTCACACAGTAGTCAAAACATACGATGATAACTACACAACGACTTTTTTTTTAAATCGGTCCCCATGCATAAATTACACACTGGCGACTTACTAAAATACCAAACTTCGATCTAGAAGTATGAATCAGAAATACGACCCCGGAAGGCAAGTCGGCCAGTGTCTCGTTTCAAGTGGCATCTGTTTACACACGCTCGCAAACAAAACAGTCGAATTGTAAACCCAGGCATGCAAACAAGAGTAACACTACTTCATTTAGCAGTACGTGTTCGGGATGCTAGTACTTACAGGGGGGTTTGCGGCCCCCGCGATGCTCCCTTGTGGCATATAGTAGAATATCTCGATTAGGGATGATCGTCAGGTACCGCCGACGATTTACCTACCTATTAGCCGAATGCTACCTAGACCAATGTCTCTCCAACTCACGTCAGCGTGAATTGTATCTGCGATTGCCGCCCCTTGCATTTGTGGAAAATATGCATCTCAGACTATCTTGTTGCATTTCCTGGGTCACTGATAATTACATATCAAGTTAAGGGTTAGTGATTATTTCGCCAGATGTTAACTAATACCAGGTAAATTGTGCACTTTATTGCGGTACCAATTGGACACCTACCCAACAATAATAATGAGCAACGACTCAACAACCAAGCTCTTTAGAATCAATCCAGTAATATTAGCAATGAAACAGTGTCCAACTCGGCTGCATAATAGAAGTGGGTGATTTTCAAAGACTTATAATCGTGAAAATACTAATAAATGGTAGAATGAATATTTACAAGCAAATAAAAGGGTACACAAGTAAATACTACAGTCATACACGTTTTAAAAAATAAAAATTATGTAACTATGAACCGAAAGCTTTTTTCTATAAATGCTATTACTTTTGCATTGATTCACAGTTGTCTGTTTTTTTGAACCAGTTAAGCTTCGACTTGTTGCCGTATGTTTGAATTCGCCGTATATGAAAAAATGGGCTTGTTTAAATTTGCTGTCAAATATGTGATGAATGAATTGCTTGTTTTGTACAAACCGTAAAACGTATGGAAAACACGAAAAATACATCATCGAATGAAACGAAAATGTAAACATCAATTTCTCTTATTGGTTTATTCCACAGCCGACTCTTGAATGAATCGTCCCACAGAAGTCTATAGTCGCTATGAATCATACGACCACAATAGCTAAACCCCAAAATGGGCCCATTTGGATATTTTTAACGTGCGTGTCTGTAATTGCCCTCTACGTAGTCGTGTAATAAAAAATCGGGGAGCCATAAGAATTAGCCCTGACATAATGGGAGTTCGTGTTTCCAGCAAACACAGTAACACAGAATTCAGGAAGGCCTGCAGTGCTCAGGACCGGCTGTTGAGATATGCGCTCGTTTCAAAAACATGTTTTTTAATAGACCGGGCGTTCCGAGTTTCTGAACGGATTTAGAGAAACCCCGTAGGCGTTTAATGTCCTAAGTACGTTTCTCTGTTTGTTATAATATAAAATTCTTAATAGGCTTCATAAATTACCAAATTTGGGACGCTTTTCCTTAGGTTATCTCCCACCTCTCACGGTATTTGAATGTTTTGCTTGGATAGAGCACTTAGTTGCAAAAGTATGTGTTTTTTTTATATAATAATCAGATTGTAACAATATCCTATTGTGGTATGATGCGTTAAAAAGCATCCAGTTTTAAACGAAACAACTGTGGCAGCGCCCTCTACAGGAGCGAGTGAACATTCGAACGTAGCAAATGAGGTGCGTCATTAGCAGCATTTTAGATAGCCATTTATGGACGACAGCCTACAATAACCTACGTTTTTGTGTATTTGGACCTTTGTCTACGGCCCCTTGCATATACCAGATAAGCGATAAAAGCGTAATCGAAAGGCTGCATGTCAACCACAACATAACGTCTCTATCTCGCAGTAATATCTTTATAACGATGGTAATCGGACACATTAACATTCGTTACAATTTAGGCGTGCGAGATTTGATGGGGGTGCACAGGCTGAGGCAGCATGGGTGCATATATTATCGTTCAAATAAATTAATAGCATTTTTCATGCTGAAAGTCGCCTGTCGAGAAGATTGCGTTGACTGCACACATGCTTTATTTTATACCACGCTGTATAAATAGTTCCGTGTGCCTGTGATGTTGTTCGATATTATCATTATCAAACAATTCGCTGTGGCATTGTTTACAACGCGATATAATTTCTAAATGAGCATGAAAGATATCAATTTTATATAAACTTGAATGCAGTATGTAAATAGTAGGGGTGCGCAAGCAGATAAAGAAACTGATTGTGTTAAGTTTCATAAATATAGAATATACAGGCATTATTATACTCATAGATAGTCACATAGATCCCTATAAAGTCTACAGCAACATGGTAGGGTGTTTTTGTAAATTTAAGTTAAAGTTTTATTTTGGTAAAGCACTTCTGGTGCATAATATTGAAAACGTGACATTATTTCTTCGTAATGTGAAAGATCGATAAAATCCACCCTGCAAGGCTAGCAACCAATTATCGATGTCCCAAGATTAGTATGAATGACATGATAATGTCTATGCGGCATAATATACAAAGAATTATTCACTTGAATGGATAAAGTAACCATTATAGAAGTGTTACAAAGAATGAGAAAAGAAAAAGTAGTACTAAAGACAATCAAGGAAAGAAAACTGCAATACCCGGGACATATATTGGGAGAAAATATCAATTACTATAGGCTATCATCCAGGGAAAAATAAACGGGAGAAGAAATGTCGGAAGAAGAAGAACGTCGTGGTTGTGGAATCTGAGGGATTGGTTTAACTGCAACACAAACCAGCTGTTCAGAGCAGCAGTTTCTAAAGTGCCCTTGATGATGAAGAAGAAGAATATTATACACATAGATAGAACAAATGAAGATCTGAATTTCTGTATTGGAGCAAAGCTCGGAATTCGAGAAAAATCGTACATGTATGTACATATATCCCTTTGGCTCCTAATTAATCACAGCAAACTTATGAAACAAGAAGAAGAAAACGAGTTTTCATCTCTGGTGCATAATATTGAGGACATGGCATGCTTTCTTCGTTATGGGAAAGATTGATAACAATCCATTGTTCAGGGTGCTAGAAGTAATTATTGACGGCCTTCGATTGATATGAAAGACATGATAACGACTATGCAGCATAACGTACGAGTACTAAGGATAAGGAAGTATTGATATTATCCACATAAAAGAAATGAAGATTTGAATTTCTGTATCGGAGTGAAGGTCAGAGTTTGACGAAGTTTTGGTACTAATTAATCATCGAACTAGTAGAGATTATTACCTCAGTCCCTCTCAGTGAAAACAGTTTCATGCTTAGAATGCATGAATTACGCAAAGGACGTTAAACTACTACACGGACAAGCACAACAAGAAAGATGAAACGTATCATATCAACATGAAATACAGAAAATAAGTAATATATAACAAATAAATAAAGAAGACGATGAAACAGAACAAGATAATCACCTGGACCAACATCAGGAACTGATGGAATAAACAGTGAACTACAAACGAATACATATATGCAACTGTTATATGTTTGAAAACACAACATATCTTCTTCTTTTAGTGCCGGCGTACGCGTTTTATGCCACTTTTCTCATCGTTCCACTTCTTTACAGATTTCTTACATGGCGGGTGACGGCATCACGAAGCGATTCATAGTCGCGGACTGGCGTATGTTTCTCAGCCGTGAGAATCATCTACGTCCGATTCCTCTCTTACCTTCATTCTTGACTTCCATGATGAAAAGTTGCAAGCTGTAGCGTTTTACGCGTTTTATTGTCCCAGATATGATTTTTTATGTTATTGATATCAATGAGTTCTGATTCTCGTCCAGATCTTTCAGTTATCTCTTCATTCAGAACTCTTTCCACCCATGATATTTTAAGCATTTTGCGCATGGCCCATATTTCAAGTGCTTCAATCTTATTGATAGAAGTTACTTTAAGCGTCCACGTTTCTGCGCCATAAAGGAGAACGGACCAGACATAACATTTCACCATTCCAACATTAAAATCGAGTTCGCCGGTAGGTAGAAGTTGTAGGATGATAGCTCTGGCTTGTCCAATTCTGCCTTTTAGTTCAATTTCGCCCCTTTCGGTAGACTAATGATTGTTGATGAGGCAGCCCGAGTAGTATTTGAACTTGGTGGTCTGTTCAAAGTATTTCTTCACATTTGATATCCATTTGATGGTCGGTTTCTTGGATGTTTATTTATCCTTAGACCGACTTCTTTGCTCAACTGGTTATAAGGTGCTGAAGATCGTCAGAGTTGTTGGCTATTATGGCTGAATCATCAGTGTAACTGATGTTCGTGTGAACGTCGTTTAATTTAATCCCCATATCACGTTCTGACACAGCTTCTGTAAAAGCCCACTTAACATAAGGGTTGAGACGAAATGCAGCAGTGTCTTACTCCTTTCTAGTGAATGGAAATGAACAAAAAATAATATTTAAGAAAGGAAACCGTTCAAAATGCGAATCGTGGAATAAGTCGGCTGAATATTACCTATAAAATAAACATCCGCAAAAATACCAACAAAAAGATTGGTTATAATATCTATCAACTTAATAGTGGAAGAACAGACAGGCTTCTGATTTGGTAGGTCCTGTACTGATAATGTATGTATCGCGAAACAAATAATTTAAAAAAACATTAGAATTTTAATTAAAGAATGGCACAAAGTAGTTCATGCAAAGTATGTTTGCACAATACATGATGGGAGAAGAAGAACATGTAGAAGAATGAACATCCATGATTGAAAGTTTCACTGAAATTAATGTTGTATGATGTATTGATATGAGGTATATAAGTGGCAAATTGGTAACAGTTCCATATCAATTATGTATTGTTGCAAACTAATGAATATGATTTGTGTATTTATCGATAGCTTGGAGATGAAATACTATTGGCATTCAAGTACCTAAAGTTTCCATATCTCAAGTAGAACATCTTTGATAAGTGACTGCGTCATTTAGGTACTTATAACATTTCCTTGTCTTAAATATATGAAAGAATTTTACTGAAGCTTCCATATGCTAATCTTTAATATTTTTCATGACGTACGTCTTCGAATTTTTCTATTTGATGCTAAACTATGGAATCATGTCGCCATTGAAGTTTATACTAGATATTCATTCCATCTTTTTCGACGACAATTGGGGGTTCTTCTATCTTATGCGAGATTATCTCTTACGGCTTTTACCGACCTATCCTCGTCTCGTTCTAGTCACATGGTGGTCCCATTATTGCCTTCTTTTATTTATCCATTCGGTTCTTGTCTTTCCCACAATTTTCCTAGGAAAGGACATTACCTTTGTTTTATACGCTGATTGGTTTTGATATCCGCTCATGTTTCATCTTTATATGTTAAAATAGGTCTACTTACACTTTTATAGATGTAGTAGAATATTTGTAAAATTTTATACTATTCGTAATGTATTTTGATATTTCATATTCATCATTTTTTTTCATTATTACTTTTATTGTTTGAAAATAATATACATACTATAATTTAGTCTTCTGCCTTTTGTATTAATTATGTATTAAGGTCATACGGTTGTCAAAGCCGGATTGGGGAATTACAGTGAAGTCGATAAAAGATTTTTATGGTTGTTGCAGTTAGTGGGGTTTGAATTTGAACCCATATAATCTAGACCAGAACCAGAGACTTACATCTCTCAACCACCTTCAGTGCTTTTTACAATTTCTTCATTGTTGGGGCTAATCTTCAAAAATGAAACCATGTTGTTATGCAAATATTATCCAATAGCCTTTCCATTGTACCGAAAAAATCACTGCTAACTTGCCATGTCCATGCCCATGTTTACTTTTCACATCACAAGAGAACAATTTTTTCATCGTTATACTAAACGTTAGTTTATACAATATTACTTATAAAACTCTGTAGTCATTAAGATATATACAATATACATATACAATAGTTTTCTCAACTTAACCTAGAAATAATTCCCTACCTAACAGGTGTCTACGACAGTTTCCCGAAAGCTCACAACGCCGAAAGCCAAATATACCCGCATTGGCGAAAGATGGGGAGGAACAGCTAACCTAAACAACCTAGAACGAAACACATCTTTGAATCACTTCAAACGGTTGGCGTTGTGTCAATGCCGACTGGAAACGAGGCCTCGCTTGGGCCTGACGTCAGCACAGGTAGTTAGAACTGGCCAATGCGTGTCTCTTATCTGGAGGCTCGAGGCGGAGCGAACTCGAGCATTGGGGAATTCTATCTACATGTGCTGACGTCAGCGCTGACCGCTGATGCCTTATTTCTCGGATAATGGTTGTGCCTACGATTGGCGTTGTGTCACCGGTCGGCGTTGTATCCAATCAGCGTTGTGTCCATTCGCCATTTAGCAGTTTGGTCATCAAATGATATCCGAGTCCATCAGATTCTGATTATAGTCAAATTGGCAAGGTTGTACAAATTGTAAAATTTAGCCTTTCATACTTTCGGCGCTGCGGGCATTGTTCGGCGTAGTGCCCCTTCTCATCCTTCGGCGATGTCGGCATATTTGGCATCGGCATTGTGGGCATTCGGCCAGGTGTCCAACCCCCCCCCCCTTCCCCGCTAACAGCTCTGTTGCAATTTTTTTTTTCAGAGCATATATATGGTTTTAATGGTTGTTCCATTACCGAGTCAAGAAAATTTAATGATGATAAACAGAGAAAAGGTGTAATCCTTAGACTATTTATCAGATACTTCCAGAACTTAAATGTTTAACAAGACGTTGTCATGGGCGAATGTTCCTTAGAAGCAATTCTACGGATTTTTCTTGAATTTCCACGTTTGCCTAATCGGTTATGTTTATTGTGGCCTAAATAAAAGTAACAGAATCACGAGATGTTTAATTTAAAGTACATATATACATTGTAACATGGAGGTCAGTGTGAGCTGTACCTATACCAGCCTCAGCGCTCCTGGCTGACGTGAACACAAAGTTGCCGAATTGGCCAATGATTTTATTTTATTTGACTTGACTCCTCCTCGAGCCTCCGTATAAAAGGCTCTCATTGGCCATATCAGGCCGGAGAGCTGAGGCCTTGTTTGCAGCCGGTATTGACTGTACACTTAAAATGTACTCATATACTGTAAAGTGTGAATTGGAAGAGAATTGGAAGAAGCGTAACATCACTGAAATTGTCATTTGTCAGTTTATTTATGAAGTCTGCTTTTCGGCAGATACCTTTTAAAAATGCAGATTAATATTAATCGACATGGCAGACTATTAGCGATGATATGCCACCTGTTGTTGCATCTCGACGAGCGGTGACAGCGACCGAAATCACCGGCTACTTTTATGCAGTCTCGATTCCATAAATCCCGATTTAGCGCATCAAGCTGCACTAATATGGTCTATAATCCAGCGTGCAAATAGGGGCTTTAGCGGTAATTGAACTATCTATTCTTAAAGCCGACTGAAGAAGCCCCTGAGGTTTAAAAATGGATCAAGTGTGGCTAAATGAAGTTGGAGCTAATGGAACGGCGGCTAATTTTGGATAAGGTGCAACTTATCAAGGATAGGAACGTCTACGTTTAAACTTCGGACTAGCCGGCAAAGACTGGGTTAGTGACCTAGAACTTTCATATTCGCTGTTACATCACTCTGATATTGCAGACTTGCCATGGTGTCCGGTTTTTATATGTGGGTCGTTCACCCGCGGACACACTTAGCGGGCATTTAAATTGTTAATCGCTGAATATTTTTAATGCCTCCGACAGATGCTTCTAGCTAGATACTTTCCTAGCCGACATCCTGCGGAAATCCGATTGTTCCTCCTCAGTCGCCATTAAAATCTGTCTTTGGCGCGACCAACAATAATCTGTTCCGGTCGCAGCGTCCCGATGAGCGCGGATAAATAATTTATCATAATAACGAAGTCCCGCTAGACGCAATTGAATTAAACGAGTAATGAACCGGTAAACTGGGAAATCGGACTTTAGTGAGTGAACGCGACGCATGTCCGCCCTAAAAATAATTATCGCCGTCGCAGCTCCGCCACTATTAGATAATTATCCGATTCCCTTGAGTGGCGACGTGTATGCAAAGTTCGTGCAACCTGAAATTGGAACTAACCACTCCTCGGTATTTTTAAATAAACCACCAACATTTGAACATGAGTGGCATTTCAGTCTCTTGATTAATTATGCCGGTACCCATTAATTTTAAAATATATCTGAAATTAAACGTTGTATAATGCTCCGTACTTGTGATAGATATTCGCTTTGCATCTTTAAATCATCTGAAAATAATGGTCCTAAACATGGAACAGACCTAGCAAACGTACAGAAGTGCTGAAGCAGTGTAATGGAAATTATAGAAAGAATTTCTGTTCGAAATGTTCATCCAATCGTCCAAATTGGAAGTTAATATCTAATTTGATCGTTGGAACAGAGACAATACAACTGATGTTCTCCACGAACTCAATAATCGTTAATAGTCTTTGAGGACAATCTTGGTACTGCTTTGGACTACATGCAACCAAGCCAAAATGCCCACAGCTAGCTTCAGTGGGACACAGGCGGGGTATTACTCTAAATGCGTAAGCGTTTCTATCTAAGACAATTTGTTATTGACATAGAATGTATTTATTGATAATTTGTCACACGCTACTGAGACAGAAATTCTCGCCTAAAGAGATTATTAGCGCCCCCCAACTCGGAAGAAGACGGTCAAGGCGTCGGCGTCGGGACGAAGTTAAAGTCTGGATGGATGCATGAACTTACCTTGCCTCCACCTGCTGGTGCTTAATTCGTTAATAAATTCATCTGCATGCGGTTGTACAGAGTACAGGCAAACACAATGGTACAATTGAAACATTATATTGAGCTTAAAATAGGCTAATATAATTAACGGACAGCCGAAGCTGTCCCGTCATCAATGTATTACTATAAAGAACGAGGTGGAATATCCTAACGGTGACGTTACGAGTTACATGCTGTTGCATGTATTCATTGATCCTATTAAGCTGGTCGCAATCCAGCCGGTTCATAACCCGCCCTTATGGGAATAAGCTCAAATAAAACAGTATGAGTTTAAATTCTAACAGCAAAGAGGTTTAAAGCTTACACTTACGAGGAGGGAGCTACAAAACGTGCAGGAATAAATGAAATGCAAGAAGTAATTAAAACGTAATGTTGTCACAGTACCGAAATAAAGACAAAACGAGCCTGCAGCTTGAAGTGTGGGAAGCACTAGCACACAAAGATTTACCTGATGTGGTAGAAAGTGTTATCACCAGACCTGGAGACTAAGCCATTCTACGAGAAGTTCGCCTGCATGGAAGAAATGCAGGAATCTGAGCCGGGACACTACTGGCCAACGAAAAAAGTCAGTTGGACGGGTGGACGCTGGAACTTGGCGATGAAAGTTGACCCACGAATGTGGTAATTCTTCGGAGTCGAAAAAACTCCAGGAAACGTATGCAAATTTTGAGCGAATGCGAGAATCGAGTCCGAATACGAGAATTGACTCCGAACTTAAGGATTGTCTAGACTGATGGGAAGTAACTTAGAAGTTGTGAATGTGCGGTAAAACACCGACGAGCCTCCACAGCAAAAATTTTATCATTTCAACTACTATCGTATCGCATAGGACTGTGTAATCGAGATTGGCCCACTAACACACGTCTGGCCTCTGCTTGCTCCTGACCTACTCTTGCATCGCCGGTACGGTCTTCTGTGCTTCATGGTGCGAGTTCATAGGCATGCGCGCCGAAATTGTACTTTGGCGAATTTTTTTTGCCATACATTTTCTGAAACGCCGTTGTATACGATATATAGTACAGACATTGAAAAAGATTGAAATAGGCAACCCGTTTAACACTTTTGGCGCAATAAAACTAAATCTGACGGTAGCAGTGAAGTTCCACATGTTAAATAAGTTATTATGTGTAAAAAGCTACTTGTTTCGGGGTATAGTTACATTGCGTATTTTTCGAATTTTCCGCGCAGTGATTCTCGTTTTGACCATTTCGTTGCGGCAGGCGCTCATACATTCCGCCGGTCGGTGTTGGTGATTGCCGTGCCTTTACGCTCCGGATATCTGAATGCGTTAATATGTCTCTCCTTCAGCCCTCATTCAGTCTATGGACTAAGTCTTTTGTTTTTTACATTCGTTCTTTGGTGATCCATATAGCTATTATTTACTCGAAAAAATTGTATACTTATGGCGAACATTGCACTTAATATTATGTTGTTGACCATAATTTTGCTTATGATCGTTACCTATGCGCGTTTTAGTTACTGCAAACTTATTTTTTATATTGTAGTTTTGTAAGTTCATTGCAGATTATTGTGATTTTGGCTAAAATTTTGAGTTGTTGAGTTCTCGTTTCTATCTGGGCATATTTGTTGTATTAAAGACTCATTGGCGCCCCTTTGTAATGATTATTGAATTTCAGATTTTGTGAAGACCCCATGCCGTCTTTACGGTTGCTGGTTGGCCCTCAAATGTGCCCTCAACGTAATTTATATCCATATTCGATATTCCATATACTACTGATGCGATGTTATTGGAAATATTGATATGCTTTCATTAAAAACGACAACTAATTTCGGTAGGGTATTGTTTGTGCGGCATGTCCTGCACTTTATAGCATTAAATAAATAATCTGTAATGGCATCAAAGCAAACAGGCACTTAAGATAATAAACTGGATTTCTTGTATTGTTCTATTCTTAGAACCAAGTAGTATATTGTTTTGTTTCCAAAACCTGCAGAGATGTTACAGGCTGAGTTTGGAGCATCTTAGAGGAATAGCGTTACTTTATTCCCGGCGTATTGACTTTGCCGCTTTGAAATTGCTGGTAAATAATGGCGCAAAATACGAGCAAGCCAGGCGTGGAAGAAAGCGACGAAACAAAGTGAAGTTTGCAGTAAGTACGAGCTCACCGTTGGTTAACCTTTTGTGTAAATCATGAGGTGGAGATCAAGGGCCGTTTTATCTCGGCCGTGTATTAAACTTTTCGGGTAACAAGTTTATTGATCGAAGCACCTTTGCTACGACAAAACGTATTTTCTGTTTGTATGTACAGACGCTACCAGTGTAAATACACGCTTGAAAGGTTCTTACTGTCATGTGTGAGAAGCCGAAGAGGCTAATATAACATTTTAAAACGTGGACGGAGTGCACAACTACAAAATCAACTATTTCCAGCGAGTGGTATCTGGTTAGAGCAATATAGAACGTACTAACCTCGGTACTAACGGTGAACATAGCACCAATCCGTCTGAACTCTAAAAGACCTCATAAACTCGGTAGTTTATCGGTAAAAGTAAAGCCAATTTAATGTGCTGCGAAGCTAGAAAAAATCGAATTTTATTGCAAGCTTGTTTGGAAAGGTTAAAAGCAGTTTGTGGCGTAGTGTGAATAGAAAATTTTAAATCTTAAGTTGGCGTTGGCAGTATTTTTCCTAGCATCGGAGTCAATACTGCTTTGATTTTGTTAAAGAAAAATGATGAAACAGCTCTTCGATACCCCAAACGTAATAAATAATTCATAAATTTATCAAACTTCTATTCATCTAGAAAGTTGGGGAAAAACAGGAAACTCGAACTTTGCGCATGAAGTTTGTAAATATTATTTGGAAAAACTGTTGAGGTGGAACATCTTTCAAAATCTCTTATCTGGCATTGATAGCATGACATATGATTTAAAAACTAGCTCTTTAGTCAGTTGAAATATAGACTAGAGGAATGTCTATTTTTCGTTCGATTCTGTTTTTAAACGGAAGGCTGAGTGTGATATTGCTTTGATAAAATATGCAGCATTGTATATCATGTCATTAATTACTTATTTTTTCTATTTCAGGTAAGACCGTACCAAATCCCAAGTAGTATACCTTAGTCCATAAGCACTATACTGGCGAGTCAGGTAAATATACTAGTTTGTTGTATCAGTAGTGTTTGCTGATCTTATAGCTATTCATAGTGCTTGACACATTACTTGTATACATTATAATATTAATAACTCATTTTTTGTCTTGTTCTTATTCTTCTTCACCTTACATTTAACCCTCATTTAACTGTGTTGAAGACTTATATATTAATTAACTAGTCGGTACACAAATAATGAGTAGGAGGCCAAAGATAGAAGATGAAAACAACTAGTTGACTGATTTGAGTGAATATATATCGTAATCATGAAAGCGTTATGGAATGAAACTATTTCGAGGTCAAGGGAAGCAGTGAAACTGCCCTTGCATGGAATTAATTCCGGTCAGATATTTTTTCAACTTTTTGTCTGTCAGACAGGAAGATCAATAACACTTTCATGTATGGTTAAAAAAGCTGACGTATGCAAATGTTAGTTTCACGTCTCATTCATCCTCCGCCGTTTCGTTTATCCCCCGCCCACCATTATCATTTTAAACGACCGGTGCCAATTATAAACGCCTCGATTCTTTTGATGGATTGGTTTAGAGATGGGCAGCCGATGAGTTGTGCAATCAGAGTTTAATGTACATGCTGGTTCTCGTTATTTATTATTGCGTCTGATTTTGTCTCTGCCTGGGTTTTGTTTTGCAAGCGAGGAGGGTTGACAGAGAATTATTGAATCAGGTTTCAGCAAACCTTCCATTCTCGATTTCAAGGTACAGTAGATCACTTTTATGTATGTATGGTACTTAAAGAAATACATTTAATACATCAAACATTTTTATGACGTTGCAATCCAGTTGCGCTTCCATTGACTATCTACTAAATATACTGTTGCTCTATATGTTGTGTATTTTATTCCTATTTTTAAACAAAGACACAAAGAAATCATAATATTCTCATTATTAATCAGATGAGATACAAGATATCAATAGTCTGAGTGTATGCACCAAATGATAATGCTGCAAATACTGAAAAAAGGGCAAAATTATACAGCTTTCCATATCTTGCGTATAGGAAACCAACGTGAAATCAGTGTGATAGACGATAATATGGGGAGAACACGATTAATAAACTGTATGGACTCAAAATGCTGAATGGTCTGTTGAAATACAGATATATACATAAATGCTCATTGCACCAAGAAACAAGACAACTTAAATATATTATCGTTTACATTAAGATAAGAAACATTATTTAAAATGCATCAAACACCAGTATGTAGAGGGATAGAAGGTGGCTCATATCACTATTTTCTAAATTCAAAGAGATACTTTCCATCTTACCACAAATCGAACTTAAATAGAAATTAATATGAAATCAAAAGAGATCAAACAAAGTTGAATACAAAATAAATTAATTAGAAGATCGCATATGTAAATTAAATAAAATTAGATTAGAACAAAAAGTATATGATACCTTAGAATCTGCTGGCGCTCACGATCTATACAAGCACATAATTTCATTCCAGTATTAGACAAGTAGCTGAAGAAACCCTTGTAAGGGAAGTACCTAATAAAACAAAGGCGATAGGATTTCACCTGTACCCAAAGTAGGTCTCCTCAAAATTAGATGAAGACAACATAAACTAACTATAAAAGGGGATTGGCAAAATTTAAAGGGATGGTTACAAAAGGAAAAAAGGAAGTTGGAAAAAGAAATGTATTTAGGAGCAACCAACTCATCTGAAAGTTGATAAGAAACGCGAAAGTTGAAAACGCATTAAGACTAAATCTACAACTAATAAGTAAAGAGGAAAGAGAGGAACATTATAAGCACCAACTAACAGAAGAAATATAGTAATAGCTGATAAATATCCCGTTACACACTAAATACAAGGACATTCATCACACTTTTTATAGAGGCGGCTAGAGAGGCAATACTATCTCTGAAGAATAGAAAAGCGTGTGGGCGTGAAAGTATACCATCAGAACTAATTAAATATCAGCCCGAGAAATTAGAACAATGTTGACATACCAGCTCTTTTAAAATGTACGCAAATGGAGAGATCGTCTCAGATGATTGAAAGATGGAGTGGATTACTCATATATAAAAAAAGGTCAATGAAATGAATGCGAGTGCTATAAATGCATAACTTTGAGACGTACAGTTTGAGTCGAATTTATGGAAAACTATGTGTACGTAGGGGAATCTTCAGAGGACCTGATATTAAACGACGGTTATGTGCTACATTTATTTAGGAACCATAATAACCAAGTCAGGAAGAACAGAAAAAGAAATTGAAGCAAGAATTGCAAATGGAAGTAGAGTAATAGGCGCTTTAAATTCGATTTTATGGGACAGATGTATATCAAAAACAAGGAAAAACAAATCTTTAACTTAATCTGCAGAAGTATAGTAAATTAATTCCACTCCAGAAAATAAGTGGAAAGTAATTGAAATGTACTTTTGACGGCGACCTAAAAACTAAAAATATTATTGGCGTACTAAACGTGTTCAACTTCTCCTATTACTTAAAATTCAATCAATGTGTCTCCTGATCTTTACATATGACTCGCGATCAAAAGATTGCGCGCGCATCAAAATCACAGTAGATATAGCCAGACGTAAAAAATGGCAATGGACGAACACGTTTAAAAAAAGGGGACTACAGAAGGAGGAGGAAGGAGTGCAGCCATCAAGAACAAGAAGAAGAGACGTGATAGATCTACGATCAGACCAAGAGACCATATAAACAAGATAGCAAGAGTACTATGGATGGAAGCAACAAATTGGGGAGCTGTACTTTCAGAGATGGAATATTTAATTCTGAATATGATGATGTTGATGATAATGGCTCACTGATGGGTGTTTCGCTGTATGTTTATTTGAAGTATTACAGTACTCAACAACACTCAGTTGTGAACATATACCAAAACATTTGTCCAACTATTTAAACAGTGTACTGAATCTACAGAACCGTTGGTTAAGTGCTAAACGAACGCTAACTATGTTAGATTTATATTTTTTGACGATATTTTGCTTGAGTTATTATGTTGATAAAAGCTTCCGAAACATGGATGGATAAATTATATACCTACTACAAATATATTTCTTCATATTAGAGAAATAAGAAAGATGTGAAAGGATTCTATTTCAGCGTCGCCCTTGGTACCGTGGTACGACGGTCACTCCTATTACAATTTGCTAGCTCAATAACATAATTTTATTAGCGTGGTATTATTTGGGTTTTAACTAATAAATAAAACAGCACTGGAAACCTTAATTGAGAGTGAGAGAATATAAATAAAATTTAAGAATGATAAGACAGATATATGACTGTTCGTAATATGGAACACCAGTGGGTGTTCTGCCTTTCTCACAGACACTATCTATCCTACAACATCTAGAGAATAAAATCAGCTAATATAGATTTGTTTTTCTTTTAAACGTCAAATAAAATTTTGTCGTTTAAGTCAATTACATATACTTAAAAAATTCTTTATTCATTCATAATGTCTAACGTTTCGCTAAGACTTGGTTAGCTTCATCAGAGATAAAATAATTTTGTTAAAATAATGTAGGACATAAGGACAATTAAAATTTCGATCTGTAAATATTGGTACAAATTAGTGTTTTGGATTTGTGAATGAATAATTATCCTCTATTTAAATAATTACCTGTTTTAAACAGTATGAGTATTTAGATGGTAACCTTCTTTATTACATGATTTCGCCAACAAAATTGTCATAGCTCCAACTTGTAGCTGTTAAAAAATATATAAAAGTGAGACGTTAAGTAATTAGCATTTATTCTTTACTTACACACGTTGCTAGAAATATTGTGAAAATGTTGACTATTTGGAAAGGTAACCAGTTTTGAAGAGCGTATTATTTCTTACGGGTAATTTTTAATTTTCCCATCCTTTGTTTATGTATCTGTCCCTAATATTGGCTAATGTTCTCATTTGGGATTATTTTTGTTTGATTTTCTCTGTAAAGTGGGTGGTTGTTATTTTAGGTGGTTATTAATGTATTGTTTACTTACTTTTATGTTTGATTTTTTTTTATATAATTGCTTTTTTACATTTTATTGAAGGGTTTTAATTTTTTTTTCCGTTTGATTGTTGACCTTGAAATACTTGTGTCGTATGAATAATTTGATAAACGGATTCTTTAAATGTGTTTAAAGTTGGTTTTATTTACTATTTGTTTGTCTTCTAGTAATTATTAGTAAGCCATGCTGTTCAATAGTAAGTTTCATTAACTTTTTTGAGTTCACCTGTTGGATGATTTGTAGGTTATGGTCTAAATTTTCATTGTTTGGTTATATGGCTTTTATTTCTTTGGTACTGTAAAGTAAAGGTATTCATTTAGTTAAATAGGCAACCCTTGTATGTATTACTTACATGTATTTTGAAATTTTGCAATTTATTGGAGCTTGATGCACATGTTAGATTAATTTAGTAGGTACATGATGTAGTTGATATGCAATGCCATCTAATGGATTTTGTATTGCAATACTTAATTTTTCTCATTGTATCTAAGAATTCTCAGTTTGACAATTGGTTATTTTTTCAATTATTTTAAAAGTTGATTTATTTTTTATTTTTTTAAAGGTTCACTAATGGTTGGTATTATAATTATTTAGATAAACGAAAACAAACAAAAAAAACATTGGTTTAGTTTTAGATTTATTATAAGTTTGAAAAATATTTATTATGAAAATGGAGATAACTAATTTTACTTGTTTTTGATGATATTATCATGTTTTGTTTAAGGTTTCCATGTCTGTGTTATAATTGATGGCTTTTGGAGATTTTTTAATTTCAATACATTCTAGTAATAACCGTTTTTTTAAATGTGTTTCAGTGTGTAAAATTTTAGGGTTGTTTAGATTGAAATTATGTAGGTTGTCGATGGCATGATCTGAGAGGGCAGTGTTTGCTTTATTTGGATTTAACTGTTTTGTTCGTAAAGATTGTTTATGTTGGTTCATTCGTTTGTTTAAATATTGTTTTGTTTGTCCGATATAAGTTGCGTCACAAGTGTTGCATGATACTTCGTAAATAATATGTGATTTTAAATTTTTGTCTATTTTATCTTTTAAAATTTTGTAAAAAAGTTTTTGTCCAGTGTTGTGATTTAGGAAAGCTGTAGAAATATTGTTTTTTTAAGTTCTTTTTCTATTTTTGCTGATAAGCCAGGTATGTACGGTATAGTTGTATATTTTTTAGGTATATTTTGCTGATTGTTAAATTCTTCGTTTTGACCAATTGGTTGTAGATTGACAGATTTATTGTTATTATTTTGTAACTGTAAAATTTTTATTCTTTTTTTAATGTTTTTGTTGATAAAATCTAAAGGATAATTATTTTGTTGAAGAATGTTTCTAATGATATCTAAATTGTTTTTATGGTGTTTTTTGTCTGATAAAATAATTGCACGATTTACTAGTCCGGATATTATGCTTTTTTTGTATTTGATGGTTGTGTTTGAATAGTAATTTAAGTATCTATTTGTATTAGTTGGTTTTCTGTACCAGTTTGTGCTTATTTTTCCCGTATTTTCTCTAGTTAGTGTTAGGTCTAAAAAGTTTATGGATTTGTTTTTATTTTCATTTTCTATGGTAAATTTTAATCGTTTATGAAGGTTATTAAAGGTTTTAAAAATTGAATCAATATGATTTTTTTCTGCCGCTATTATTATATCATCGACGTATCTTTGGTAGAAGTTAACGTGTTTGTTGTTTTTAACAATTTTATTTTCAATATCCATTAATACTAATTCTGCTATTACACTTGATATTGGAGACCCCATGGGTACTCCATATTTTTGTCTATATATTTTATTGTTATATGAAAAGTAATTGTTCTTTAAGATGAAATTTAAAATGTTTAGAAAGTCTTGTTTTGGTATTTGAGTGAAATCACTGATTTTTTCCCAGTTATTTTCTACTGTTTGTGTTGCGAGGTCTATGGGAATATTGGTGTATAATGACACAATATCTAATGAAAATAATTTGTGATTTTTAGGTAATTTTTGGTTGTCTATAATTTTTTTGAATGACCATGAATCTTTAACGCTTAAGGTGTTTTTTTTGGTAATATTTGATAGAATTTTCCCTAAAAATTTTGCTAATTTATATGTAGGACTACTGTAAGATGCTACAATGGGCCTGAGTGGGATATTAGGTTTATGCAGTTTTGGTAAGCCGTACATTAAAGGTGGTGTTCCATTATGTGAAATAAGTTGTTTGTAATCTTGATTTGCAATATATTTGTTTGTTAAAAGTTGTTTTAAAATTGAGTTGTTTTCAGTTTGTATGGTTTGCGTGGGGTCTTTTTTTTCTAGTGAATATGTGTTTTCATCGTTAAGCAATTCTTCCATTTTATTGTTGTACATACTGTTTGTTAAGATTACTGTCTTTTGCGTTTTATCTGCTTTTGTTATAATTAGATCTTTATGGTTTTTGAAAAAAAAATTTGTTTCTTTGATTTTAGTTAATAATTCATGATTAATTTTTTGTTGTTTTACATTGGTGGTTTTCATTTTATTTGGTTTATTTTTGTAATTAGTTAGTATGTTACATATATTAGCTCGTGTGGTGTTTTGTTTTTCAGTATCAAGTTTATCTAGGCTGTTTTCAATGTTAATGATGAATTGTTCATATGGAATGTTTTTTGGATCAAAATAATTGAATTTGGTCCATAATTTAGTATTTCTTGAATGTTTTTTGGTATATTAACATTTGATAAATTTTCTATCCAGTTTAATGGTTCATTATTGGGTAGGTGTTCAGTTTTGTTTTTGTGATAATTGGTTTGTGAAGACATTGGGTTTTGTTTTGTAGACAGTAATTGAATTTTTTTTTGTTTGTTTATGATTTGGTTTTTTAATTTATTGTATTTTGGAATATTGTTTGAAAGAAAAATGCTAATTAAATTGTTGGGACAAACGGCTTCTATTCGCGAAATCATGTATAATGTTGTTGAATTTGTCATTGTTGTTTTGAAATTGGAAGATTACATTATTAAATTTTTTTTTTTTTTTGTAGAAATTTAGGTATTAGTGATTGTTTTTTACATTCAGTGAGGAATCTTATTCTTTCACTTACCCTTACAAATGTTTTACTGTCATGGTTGAAATCCTTGAAATGTTGGAATAAATTGTGTCCATAATTTCTAATATTATTGCTTGAAATTCTTGGGGTGTTATGTTCATTTTTGGTGAGTAAGTAAAGAATAAATGCTAATTACTTAACGTCTCACTTTTATATATTTTTTAACAGCTACAAGTTGGAGCTATGACAATTTTGTTGGCGAAATCATGTAATAAAGAAGGTTACCATCTAAATACTCATACTGTTTAAAACAGGTAATTATTTAAATAGAGGATAATTATCCTTTCACAAATCCAAAACACTAATTTGTACCAATATTTACAGATCGAAATTTTAATTGTCCTTATGTCCTACATTATTTTAACAAAATTATTTTATCTCTGATGAAGCTAACCAAGTCTTAGCGAAACGTTAGACATTATGAATGAATAAAGAATTTTTTAAGTATATGTAATTGACTTAAACGACAACATTTTATTTGACGTTTAAAAGAAAAACAAATCTATATTAGCTGATTTTATTCTCTAGATGTTGTAGGATAGATAGTGTCTGTGAGAAAGGCAGAACACCCACTGGTGTTCCATATTACGAACAGTCATATATCTGTCTTATCATTCTTACATTCACAAGAACAGCTGTAATTCAAAATTTAAATAAATAAAATTGCAGTTTCAAGTGACACTGAGCCAGTTTACTTTCTGTTCATTCTCATAACGGTAGGTAGTCCAATGAAGCTGGATAACGCCCAATTAAAGAACACGGACAAGGTTCAAGAAAAGTAACAAAAAACAATATTAAAGTGGAATTTAGATGGACGTAGGTAGTGATGGAAATGAAAAGGAGTACATATTTAGCATGTGGACGCTTGTTGTGCAGAGGTGACCGCAAATGTATGGAATTAGGGCGTTATTGGAAGGTGCTATGTTTGGAGTTGGGAGTGATGGATAGACTTATTATAAATTGAGAATGGAAATTGTGAAGTTATTTACGAGTAGGATTTATATTTTAATATTTAAGAAGATAATAACTAGGCTGAACCCGTGGGCACCATATGCCCATATGAAATGACAATGAGTTACAATTTACACGAATTCCTTGTTTATGTACAAGCGAGACAGGCTTCGTCGTGTTCGGAGGGCTACGACCACTTGCTTTTTAGTATTTTATTTACGCTTCAGTTCTAGCGCAACAATATATGCTCTTAAAATTATACATTCTACATTAATTTAAAAAACAGTGATTAGTTTGCTACTTTCATGCTAGATGGAGTAGGTGACTGTAACTAACTTCAGAGCGTTCCGGCTACACAGATAGATACATAGGTCTGCGTGTTTATATTATTAATAATGCCAATTGAATTTAAGAAAAGTAAACATTTTAACAGTTACTAAGATTATTCTAGTAACTAGACTGGGTGCTAGTAGAGAGGTTGAATTACAAATAATAAACAGCATATAATTTACCATAAGAGGAAATACACAAAATTGAGATGATAATAGTATATTATGTTATTAGTAGCAAAAGTTATACTTTATGTGGCGTGGCTGGACAGTTTATCTGCCGAGCTTACGAGGCATCGTCAACCAAGCAGTATAATGTCACATTTTACTGACGTTTGAAGAAAAATTATATTGTATTCAATCGTAAAAGATTGAATAAATTCTCTATTAAAGTGATATAAAGCGACACATACCGGATAATGGCGTGTCAGCATCCGAGAATGTGGTGTATATAATGAAAGAAGCTGCTGTGAATGTGTAGGGGTTCATCAATTAGCTATAGTAGAGAACTTCTTAATAGCAGAGAACTTCTAAATACTAGAGAACGTCCTAAAAAGGTTAGACTAATATCAGACGTCAACGATTGGATTGAAGTGCTTCCGAAAGACAAGATTTAAGATAAATAAATTACACTATGCAATGCCTAATTCATAATTACATGAAATAAGATAAGACATTATTATCCCTAGGGCAGTTGAGTTAAAAGGTTGAGTGAAATGTCAACGTGCACTTTGTATTTAAAAAAATCTATATAACCGATATTGAGTTTAAACGTCAAAAGTTGTTACAAATCTAGAATAATTATAAATGCATGTCCCAACCCGAGTAAAATTATTTACTGAGCTAGTATGATAATTTACTTAACAGAACATAGTTGGCGCACCGGGCAATTTAATAAAATGAAGAAGTACATAACCATTGCCATTTTAGGTTAAGTCAATCTGACATTTAAAAGAGTCAAGATTTGAGCAAGCTTATGTGAAAAGTAATGTTGACAACTAATAAAACTTAACTAAAACATCAACAGAAAGGTAATTACAGTAGTTTATATGTTGTTTTTATCGTTTTAGTTATTATTTAGTTAAATTTGCTAATTAAAACTGACGTTTAGCAAACTTTAAGCATGAAAAATGCATATTGATCTTCCTTGCTATTAAAGTTTAATTAATGGAGTTTATTTAGTAATTTTTTTCTGCTTATTTGGCGGCGCATCCAAAAATAAATCAATATGAGAAACATCTCCTCATACAATAAAATATGCATAAGTAATTAAAAAAACATACTGTTTACGACTAAGTTTCGTTCTCAGCTGCGTATTCCGTAAATTAATAAAAGTTTTAACGAGTTGTGCATTTGCTCCGGCGCTATATTGATTTAAAAGTTTATTAATAACAACCGTAAACTCCATTTTCGAAGTGATCGAAAGCTGGTTATAAAAGTAAAAATTTATGGAAAGTCGGGATATTGGGGGCCGACGTGAATACATTTCGGGCGAAAATCCTCCGACGTGTTTACTTTATATAGCATTATCATTGCATCCTTTTAGTCTGCTGGTCCCTTTTTTGTTTAACGAGGGTGCTTCCTTTTAAATGTTAAGTGCTGGGGTGAAGGCGAGCGAAAAGATTATTTTTATCGAGTTAAAAAAGTTGGGCGCGTGCAAATCGATGGATTTAATGCAGCTTTATTGCGGATTGGAGTGAGGCGCTCCATGGATATTCGACGGAATTCTTTGCATGTCCGCGAAACGCATAATCGCGGCAGCCTTGAAATACCGACACGTAATACAGCAACGCAGTGCATTCCGCACCTATTAAAAAGTCAACGGTTTTTGCTGTTGGAGTTATTGGTGATGGAAATAAAGATCGTTGTAGAGAAAACTCGGATGAAAAAGAATGTTGGGCCCAAAATTTCTTGCCTATATTTTTATGCGCTCCCGAAGGCCCTTAATTGAAAAAGAAGCAATTATGTGTTCATTTAAATTGAAAATTAAAAGTGCCAAGGTTTGCTTTGTTTCGCAGATTTTCCTCTGCCTTCTTTCGCTGTTTACGCCGAATTTCTCGCTTCCTATTACAATGAATTATTGCCCGCTGGATTTATAGGCGCGGGGCTATGTGCCAACCTACTTAAGCAATGGGGTAGACTATTTATTTACATCTTATGGTAATATTTTAACCATTTATTTGAACTCTGCTATAGACGGCCCTATATCAATTGCGCGAATTTACAGATACAACCGCGCGCCGTTCTTCAAATGCTCCTTATGCTTGTTTCTTGCTTTTTAAATGTGCTTTTTGTCGATGCTTCCGCGGTTTAAAAGGCGGTGGAAGTTAGTTTTGAGCGTGCTTTCATATAAAATATAGTATTAGACTTTTATTTTGTTTTTACTATGCATTTCGAGATTTAATATTTAAAGGATTAAACCACAGTTCAGTATTCACTCCATAAGTAAATAACTAGGGTCTAATAAATAATTAAAAAACTTTCTGGCGTAGTGCCAAGTATTAACACTGCCACGGTCATAGATAAATTCACCTTGATGCAATTGTCTGAGTTGCTTGCCGTCATCTGAATGGCTATACAGAGTGTTATGGAAATGAGTGCAAATATTTTAACCCGTAATAGAACTCGCTAAACTGAACAACTTCTCCATTTATCATTTTTTTGAAAACGCCCTCAAAACTGAGTTAAAATTCAAAAGTTTTACTCTAAAAATGCATACTCGCCTATGGAATAATATTTTAATGTAATGGCACAAAACACAAAAAACATTTCTTTGATATGCAAACCAACAAAAACTGCATAGGTACTGATAAAACCTTTAGTTCACATCTGGTCACCAACGGAGATTGAGGCATGTTTTTTGTGCAAGAACTTCGCAGTTTTATTAATATACTTGTGTCGTTCACCTTTAACTTAGATTTGCTTACTAAGCGGCTCGTTAAATTTAGGGGCGATAAATGATTGAAATAATATGCGATTAAATGAAAAACGATAAATAGAAAAGTTGTTCATTTTGGTGAGCTCTTTCACTGGTTAAAATATTTGCACTAATTTCCATAACACCCTGTATAATAAAACCGTTTAGTGTCTGTGGACGTTATGTTTTCTGCCTATCGCCCGTAGCACACCAACAAGATCCGTCATTTCCGCGAAATTAAAATTGCAGTGGGCGTAGGCAACAAACGCGATAACAAACGAGTGTAGGCAAATCCAGCAAACCATTTAAATTTTTACAGCAGTCGATTTAGCGGTTGCACACAAAAATCCAATATTGTCCGCTGAGTCAGTGAAACGGAAAAAACCAGACCAAAATCCAGTCTCTCAGTGCCTAACGGACAATTGGCCGTGCGTTGTGTGCATTTGCATTCATTTGCTACTACAATCTCTACTTTAATAACTTTTTAGCGGAACAAATCGGATCGATTTCTACCCGGTGGACATTAGCATTCGGTTAAACCGCGTTACCTGGTCCGAATAACGAGCGCGGACAGATCCTGCATTCGGTTTGTTTTGCCCACCAGGATTAGTCGGATTATACCGTAATGACGTAAACTTAATTATTTAATTGCAAACAGTTCGATGTTCGCTTTATCATGTTTGATTTGTTACCGGTCATGTGTACACGCCACGTCCGGCTTTCCCAGACAAATACGCGGCTGAATTTACATCGTTAACTGGATAATGTGTATTCGTGTAGCCGTTATTAACGTTAATGCGTTACCCAAATACCGTGCAAATGCCTTCTTACGAGTTTTCACGTACGCGTACCGACTTCCGCACTACTTGGAACAAGCTTGTTTCATCACAGTACAGTACAATGTTGTTTGAAGGGAATAGCGGTTGAGAATAGTCTTACAGAAATTGCATTTAACACTTTTCATATATACTTGAGTAACACAATATCAAAATAACACAAAAAAGCAAGTGAAAACGAACGTACATACCAGTTAATAATGTTCCAACAGCTAAATAATCGTATGGTATATTGTTCATGCTGCTGTTCTACAATCAGTGTATCATACTAAGCGTAAATGTTGTAAAATACGATATAACAAACTGGTATGATTTACACACGTAAACGCATTCTTTTAAGTGCCATTCTAACACATCGGTAGCGACTCCTTATCGCTTTCAACTGCAAACATTTCCTATATCAGGTTACTTTCTAATCTTAGAGGTTTGCGAATTGCAACGTTACAGGTTGGGTTGGCCCTGGATTATGTCACCCCTTCAATGATTCGTATGTGACTCCACACAAATACGCGCGGAAGTCGCTCACTCTAGGCCCTGGCGATGCTCGGCACGTCACAGAATCCTCGAAACTTTTCAAAAATATTTTTGGAGGTGTCGCAATGACACAATTTCATGGCTAGAAGCCTATACCTGTCGATATTTTATGTAAAAGAAAATATTTTTTAACTTAGTACATAAAACTACATAAATTTGAAAAGAATATTTCTGGCGTTTGGACCATTTTTTATATTCTACGGAACAGATAAAACTAGAACCTGACACAATTAATATAATGCGACAAAAAGATCGTGTGCTTTTGTTGACCACCTTGTTGTAATAGTGATACATACTCTGGTTACAACGATCCATTTAGTTTGTTATTATTGGCATTCCTGTGGTATAAACAACTGCCAGAATTGAAACAATTTTGAGTTCTGCTATGAGCCAGGCTTCAACCAATAGTAATTTAGTATAATTTCTTCAGATATTCAAATTTTTCCCGCTTTTTTGTCCATCCGCATTTAATCTATTTTGTAATAATTTACTGTATTTTTATAAATATTTAAGTTGATCGTTATTTTATACTGACATTGTTGATAATGGGTGGTACATATTTGGTACACAATTTTGAAGTTTTTGGTCACTATTTATATAAATTTCAATGCAGATACCACTTTGAGCCCTGCAATTACACATGAGAATGGCGTTTGCTGCACTCAAACTTATGGCACAAATTTCAACATGACAAGGCCTTTTTAAGCCGCTTCTAATTATTTTGCCTTAGGAGACTTCACACAATATATTAGGAGTGGTTCACATACTTGCGCCTTCGGTCCTAGCCCGCAAGCAAATCAAGTGTACCCCCTCGAACCCGTTATGTATCGCCACGCATGCGAAATTGATTGATGCACGCACCGCAGGGTCGGAATCGCACTTTCAGCTATGCTAAATTACAACGTTTAAATCTAAGATGGTTTGTAAAAGCTCAGCTTTTTTTTGTTATCGATCTATCCTCTTTTTTATCGTCAATATTTGTGCACTAGGTCTTTTTATTTTATTTGTAGCGTTCCCTAGCAAATATTTGTTCTTTTGTTATTACGTGGTTTTACGGCAGTTTCCAGTCAGTGGTATGATTAACTAGGGTTGGTCTCACTTCTTTTTTAATATTTTTCACTCAGGGTCAATATGGCTACTGAGTGGTCAGATTCTATGTCATCGGAAGGGGGAGGGGGGCATATTAAAAATATTAAAAGTAAAACTGCTATTCATTACAATATAAAATTAAAAATAGAAATTAATTGTCATCACTTCAATCTCTTGCTTCGTGGTAGAGTTCCGCCAAACGGCAAGTTATAATGTTAAATAAAAACTATTGTTAAAACTGTCACAAAGTTACAGCTAAATGAAAATTTATGCCTATGGCATTTTATAATAACCTGCTTTCGTCATTCCGTCTGCAGACGTAAAAAATGATTTGGGTTTGTTAAATTGCAGGAAAACGAGTAACTCGGGAAACTTTATTGCCTATAAAAGTATTTTAGGAAGGTATTATGAAGTTGTAGTAGATTCTATGACATTTCACCGCGGATCTTTAAAACTCCGTAAAATATTCAGAATGTTTGACTCTTTGAACTAGCGGTTGAACTTCGTAGAAGAGGTGCGGTTGGTATTGGAATAATAATTGTCATACTTCTAAGTGCTGTGACTCGTTCATACATATTTTACGAGCGCGCAGAAGCGCATAGTCATAAATTAATTTAATAGAAAGGTGTTTCGTCGTAATATGTTAAATCTACAGTGAAGATGAGAGTCATTTTGCAAAAATGAAAATATAGGCCAGAATGGTAAGATCGGCAATATAACTTCTTCGATTTTTATCGGCTTCAATTATAAATAAAAATTGAGAAATTATTTATTCTTGCTTTATGTTTCGTTTGTATATGTAGTCAATGGATCTGTTGAACTTAAATCGTAACAATTACGTCACTTTAAAAAAAGAGAAACGCCAAGCATGGAGAAATAATAGTTGTGGTTCTAGCTGCTAAATCAGATTGTGGTGTTGAGTTGTGCTTCTAGCTCTTCAACAAGCTTATGTTGTTGAATTGATTTTGTGAAGATCATGGGCATTGCCGTAGTATTCTTCTTTTTTAATAAACTAAACTTACTAAACCGTGTATATGTAATACGTTCTTGTGGATTACCACTGAACTGTGATTATAACGTAACAGACTTTGGGTAGCGTCGAAAGAGAACTAAGGTCAAAAGCTGGTTTGAATGAGATTTCTCCTTGCGTAAAAATTATATATTTTTCTTTTGCAGCCCAAAAGGGTTGAGCGACTACCTGCTGTGGTGTTTCGAATCTCCTCTAGTTTACAGATGGCGTAATGTTGCCGAGAGTTTTTAATTACGCGCCCTGTTACATTGAAGTCGGAGAAGTAATTTGGCATTTGCGACGCTAATTGGTCAGTTTACGACACTTAGGCTCATAGTTGCGCGTAGCGTAGCGTTTAAAATTAATTCCCCCCTGATTTAAGCTGCACAGCTCTTTTTTACGAAGTTGTCATTTCTATGATGGCCTGCGCTACGTTACAGGCTTTTCTTGAGATGATTTATGAACGCCGCACGTGACGATGCTTCCGCTACAAACTTTAGAAAAGTTCCAGGGTGAGAGGAAACCTCAAAAACCGAGATTGCAGTTTTATCTTATCATTTAGCTAACTTTTTATTCGAAACGAGCTAAAATTGTCTAAAATATCATTATTTTTACTTTAGGGGCCGGTTCACTGCATCAGTTTGGTATACTATACAGCATACTTGTAGTTTTTATGAAAAATGTTACAAGTAATTCAAAAACATGTGTTTATGAAGCTGAATATTTTTTCTAGTTCCATTTCGAGCTGCTTAGGTGAGGTTAGTTCCCTAACGCAAGTCTCGAATTCGGAAGAACGTCGTGGGCAATTAGCGACTCTCATCACGTAGAGAACGAATTCCTCTTTAGCGGTCAGTCCCCCTCCGCGTTTTCGTTTTGGGTTTTTATATTTGGTATTCATAGTGGGAATGTCTCGAATGAAAATCCTCGGACGCAATTGGTTTTCAGGAAGGAGTGCAAACAAGCAGCGCGTTGTTTGTCGAGCAAACTAATACATATTTATTATAATTGGCGCTTTTGCAGTTAGCAGTCATCTCCTGGGGCACGGTCCGAGGCTGTATTATTTATGTGCCCTTCTATTTGGGTCGTCGTGCCAATTGGAAACCGAATCTGAAAGTAGTGTGAGAACGGGACAGATAATAAAAGCACTTCAAAACTGTTTGGAGGGAGAGCGGAGTCCGCAGAATACGAATTGGAACGTCCGTCGGCGAAGACGCAGCTACGCATACAGAGCGAAGCCTGGGGTTGAGAGAGGAATTCCAGGGGTCGCATGGAGGATATGAAGTCTCGGTTGCGGATCAGTCGATACAGGATCAACAACTCCCAACTTCCTCATTTCCGAGAGCAATCAACATCCAACGCGTACGCGTGCAAAATCTCAATGCATGCACAGGGGAAATATCCACGGGTTATAATTAATCCTATCCAAAGTGTTCCACGTGGTGTGCGCAGTTTGCAAAGCGCCCTTTTAGCCCGCCCGACCCGAATTTAAACAAGAAAATCGCTTTATAATGAATTTTCCCACATGGGATAATACTGATTATTACAGATATCGATATAATTGCCAGGAGACGGGGCGGCGTGTCTTCAGAATCCCCCTGACGAATTCCAAAATTGGGAATTATGACTGCCTCGTTTCGGGAGATTTTATCAGAATGCGCGCGAAGAGGCTTTCACGGAGAAAGTTGAAAAACTGAAGACATTTGTTTAATCCGTTTCAGTCGCTTCTGCCAGGCGTTTTAATACTCGGAAACGTACAAAGTGAAGGGTAAAAATTAAAATTAAATGCTGGTTAAATTTAAAACGGCCCATCAGTTTCCCAGCTTAATTTTTTATTTTGAAAGCAGGCCGGGAACGTCGGCTGGGACTTATCGGACCTTTTTTAAAGGTCGCTTTCGTCTTGTTAAATTATTTTTTGATTGAGGGCTTTATATCGATGATATTCAAAAGGGTTTCCCGTCTTCATCATCAATTAATTACTGTTTTAAAATACAAGGGGCAGCAACAATGGACAAAGTTTCTTATAGTGAGTTCGTTTGATGGTGTGGATGCGTTGCTATATAATACTAAGGAAAAAGGAAAACTACATAGTCACCCAGTAGTCACCAAGGAGATTATTTTCACATTTTCCGACAATACGGAATGCAGCTTCCCACTAAAATATTTTCTTTGGCCGTAGAGAAGGGGATCGAAATTGTCGATTTTTGTGTTGCTAATTTCATGCAAATTTGTATGTTTCATCCATTTAACAAAATAAGTGAAAGATAGTTTCATAGTTTCCGTAGAAGAAAATTCATAATAACTATTTTCATAGTAAGCTGGGAGGTACTGCATTTGATTGGGGCGTTTGTCCTGGGTATTTGTATCTGGAATATAGAGCGCAAAACCCGAATATTTTTTACCAATATGTGGTACGAATCGTTTGGTATTTTCACCTAAAATACCAAATGAGGTAGCAAATAGCAAACAAAAAGTTAAAGTACAGGTTGATGACAAAAGATATAATATACAAAGTTTAGAACATCCAAGGACACTATTTTTTTTTTAATAAAAACAGAGTAAACAATCATCTAAATAAAGACTTTGTACACAAATACTGAGGCATTCGAATATATTAAAGAAAGTATGCATAAATCAGCGGAGGAACCTCTGAGAGAAGTAACCAGGAAAGGAAAACCCAATAAATATTGGATAAACAAGCAAATCCTAAAATTATAATTTTTAGCTGTAGGTAAGCGTGGATAATTTTTCGAACACTTCCCATACCTGTTGATGTTTTCTCTACTATCTGACGAACAGTTACGTGGCTATTGCTCAAGATGAGGTTTTCTGCAGGTTAAATATTGACATCGTTTACTATTGTGGCATTTCAGCCTCTTCTTTCATCGTTGCCACGAACCGATTTGCGCCCTTCTTTAAACTGTGCACGCCATTCATATACCTGTGTTTTTTCAGAGTTTGTTCTTGCAAAATTTCAGCAGGTTTGATATCTTCGTTCACAAGAAAACAAATAATAATGCGCTGTGCAATAACCGCACTGGGTTCACCTTCCACCATCTTGAATAATAATTTCTGTCAGAAGGTTAATGTGAACACCTATCACTGTAAATACCACATGTTTCGATATAAATTGTTGGCACTTACTATCGGTTTTGACGTGAACTTCCCTCATATAACGTGGCCAAACTAGACAAAAATCGAGAGAAATACAGAGTAGAACAAAATAGAGTGATAAACTTAATAAGAGAAGAAAAACAATCTGGGAGCAGACGTGTAAAGAAGTGGAAATTCACATATGTGGAAGAGCACCAGAAGCGTGGAAATTTATTACAAATGTGAGAATAGAACATCTGGAAAAGACCATCAAGTATCTAATAATAGAAAAATGAAGGAATGGGGATATCACTTTCATAAATTATTTACAGAAGAAATAATAGGATTTCAAACAGACCAAGAGAAAGTAGTAACATAAGTAACGAGGAATCCGTTGAAATAACAGCATAATAAGTAGGAAAATGTATTAAAGAGTAGAAAAGCAATAAGACCAGGAGGCATACGTGGAAAATTGTTAAGGGAGGAACATCAAAGATGTAGGAAAATATCTATGGCAGATGAGTTATATAACACCAGTTTACAAAAGCAAAAGAGAAGAAAATTACCGTAAAATTGCAGTCATGAATGTGTTTGGTACAATATTTGAAAGAATAGTAAGATATCTAATGGAACAATAGTACAAGGAGCAACAAACAGAAGAAAAAAGCTGATTTAGAGCCATATCCTGCATAGATACTCTTCTTAGGCTAATACTATTAATACAGAAAAAGCTAGCGACACGAAGAGAACTACACTTAATGTTCCTAGTTATAGCAAAAGCTTACAATAATGTGTTTTGGAAAACACCAGCAACAATAACAATTTGGTTACAGATGTGCCTATACAAGGGCCAAGCAAAAATAAAGGTAGGAGCAGAACTAACCATAGCATTTCAAATAACAAAAGGATGAAGACGGGGCTGCTGTATTTTTCAAACATTATTTAAATTACATATCGATGAAATATTGGAGATGATGTCACACTTTTATTCTGCAATTCACAGATGATGGTAGCGCAAGACGATGAAGACTTGAAATATATGATAAGCATAGGTGAACAAGAGTACAAAAATTGAAACTAACGATAAATACAGAAACATCTATAGGTAAACAAGGATTACACAAAGTGGAAGTAAAAGAAAGGAGGAAACATGGACGACGAGCAACATGTGCTCGAAACGGATTCTCCTGGGATAAAAATATATAGGCAAGAGCTAACAAGCACATAATACATCAATAGTTTAAAGTAGAGTGCTACGTATACGGGGGGGGTGTATGACATTAAGTGAATCGTGACATGAATTATTGCAGGAAGGGCAGCAGGAGTTTGTAGAGCCGAAAGAAAAAGAAATGAACATGTAAAAGAAGTAATGGGAGTAAAGAATTGTATACAAGAACAAATAAAGAAGCGCCAACTGTTGTGGTACAACCACGTAAACCGGAGATTAGAAAATAGAAAGTAATGAAATGGAAGTCAAGGGAAAGACGTAAAAAAAGTCGACCACGTAAAGGATGAATGAAACTCTACTTCTGGGCATAATGATATAGATATATTCTATGCCAATATAACTACTACTAACTTATCAACAGTAAACTTAAAACACAGATACAAAATATTGTAAATAACTCATAAGCATAAAAAACAAGAATTAGCTAAAGATAAAATTTCATTTGCAGAAATTGCATCAGAACAAGTTTCATGGGGCCAGAGCTTGCACAATACCCACTTTATCCAGATTTCGCTTCTTGTGTCTGGTTGGAGTACATACTTTGAGTCGCAAAAGATGCAACTTCCATCGTTGTTGAGATCTTGTGCTTCAACAGTCTCGATGTCCATATGTGATAAATCGTCTTAAGTCTACAGAAGAATTGGAGGACTGCTCAGATGATGAAGACGCTTGTTTGGTGTTCTTACCTCTATTCTTTTCTACTACTTTGGTAAATCCTCCTATACTGGGAGCAGTATCTTTAACAGTTTTATTTTGTGAATCAGAAATACTTGTGGTTTAGTCTTGAGAAACATGATGTGTCTTACATTTTCTAAATCGAGGGTGCTATGACGTACATCCTTACATCTTCCATTTCTTAGAGTGTCAGTTTCTTCTTCTTGTTGCACTGCTAAGAAATATGTTTCATTAAAAACATGTCTAATGGCAGGATACAATCCTGTAGTTTGAAATCCTTTTACCGTATTAGAGCGATTGGTCTATTATTGGCTCTGATAACGTTACATAATTCTGTTTATATAACTTCAAAAGCTCAGTGTGGGTATTGTGGCCATCTAATATTAAGAATACAAGGTCTTCATCACTAGGTTTAAGTTTTGCTAAAAATTGTTTAAATCAATCTGTGAAAAGAGGTGTATGGCATTTAAATGGGGTGCCTATTGAAGCACCCTCTCTAGCTGAACATTACAGCTGTTTCTAGGAAAGATCATAACTGGTGGCAAAAATGTACCGCCCCCACTTATTCACAAGGCAGTTGTCACCAGAGACCCACATTTAGCTAATGTCATGGCCCCCATTTGTTGTTTTCCCTTAAGTGAGACGACATCGATGCATTTTGATCGATGTTCATCTTGGCAAAGCAATCGCTCTGGTGTAAGAGGTTCTAGTAGATTTTCTAATAGTTACAGAGAAACGTCTCTCTAAAAAATGTTCTAGCTAGCTTTGTCCAGTGTCCTGTAGTTGCTTAGAAGAGTTGTTTCCAATGATATTCGCAACAGCCAACTGATGCGCCATTCGACAAACATCTCTCCTAGTTAGCTCAAGAAACGATTATCAAGTTCGAGAAAATAATCCACGAGTTCACTTTCTAAGTGATAAGGCAGAACAGGTGTTGTTCCCAGTTTTATGTCTATCCCTGGATACTTCTGATCCTTACTCAGCCTGAAAAAGGTGGAACTCGAAACCGATGTATGGTTCTAAATAATCCATCTCGTTCATTCTCATTGCAGCAACATCTTGTCTCATAGCTTTTCTTACTTTTTTCTTTGTTTTCTTCCTGTCGCCTAAACTGAATGAAAATGTTAGTAGATTCCTAATTCTTGAGTAACATATTATGTTCGCTTAGGTATTCCATGTTAGCAACATGTCAAAAAATTTACAAACTGACATGTATAACTAATTATGTGGACCATGAAAGAATATTTCTATATAGTACAATTGAAATAAAAGATTCTAATAGTTCTTAAAAGCAGTAACACTTACCTGAGAAAAAGATTTCGTGAACCATCACAACCAACAAATCTATTTAACATGAATAAAAAAAACGACATTTAGTTAAATCACATGTGATACGTTAGTGACACACGTTTTATAGCTCCAGAGGTTTTGGATATATAATTGTATTCCATATTATGTGCGTATGTATTCCATATTAGACCACTTTTCTCTACCTTTGATTCCCACATGCTAGAAAATTTGTTCTATTTTGGTTTGCAATGTTTGTGTGGCAGAACACATGAGCAATATTAAGGGCAAAGTCAGAATCCCTATATATATAAATCTATGTTGTGCCGTCTGTGAGGCCTTTTCATCGGCACCGATCGGACTCGCTTCGTCCGCGATCGGCCGTCTTATTCCGCCTTTCCAGGTAAGCGGTGAAAGCGTCTGGCTAGCAATTTGATTCCGCAGGTTCTAATCTCACCAACTGCAATGTTTTTTTCTGTAATATGTTTACTTGCAATACAATCTAAAAAACACAAAAGCCATTTTTATTAGAGTAAGTTGGTGGGCTTAAATGCTGGTATTGTAATATAGATAGTTACTAACTTCCCAGCCCTCCCTCGTATGGTTAAAAGCTGGCAGCGCACCCTAACCATGGGAAAAATTGTGCGAACGTGGTTGTTTGCAGTTAGAAAAGTGCCCGAAAAAGGGGAAATTCTTTCAGATTAAATAAGAAATGACAATAAACAACGCACGTGCGCACACTTCCACAGTGTACAGCAGTTAATGCAGCGATTCATCTTCATCGTTACTTCTGCTATATCATTACTTTCGGTGCTGGACCAAGAGGGTCTTCCTCGTCGCCGGAGCAACCCCGAGATTGGATATTTATACGGTCCACTAGCATCGGTCGACCTCTCACGCCGTTGACTCAGTTTTGTCGCGAGCAAAGCATTTATTATTCTGGCGCAGATTGCTCACCCGGGTGCCATTTGAAAAGCTCAAAGCAAAGAAACACCCCCTTTTCGCCCTCTATCGCCCCGTATTGAGTGGCGCCTCTTAAGTGCGCTGCTTTCACGGCAAAGACTTCATTATGATTCTTTAATTTTAAAACGTGTACACAACAGTTGAATACAAGGAACGACGTGGTGTTTGCGAAAGCGAAGGAGATTTGTGCCTGCAGCCGATGAAGGTTCGGCAAATTTTCACGTTTATCTTTCTTATGCCGGCAAATTGATGAGAAATTTAACGCAGTAGGAAACTTCGTGTTGTTTACAGACCAGTAGCTTCACTTAATGCCTGTTTTGGGCATTTGTCGCATCAAGAAAAACACGGTATTATTTACTATTGGGGCGAGTGGTTCGCTTTTTGCAAAATGGAAACCCAACCCGAGCAAATAGTCCGCTCGCTGGACTTCATAAAATATTACTTAGTTGTTGTCTAGAGCCCAGACATTCCCATCCTTTATTACTACTGCGAACTTGAGCTTGAAGCAAAATCACTTAAGGGTAGCTCACACACTAGACGCTACTTATTAGCAAACATGTCAAAGATTCAGCAAGACCGAGTGGTTTAAGGAAAACATGCAACAGTTGCGAAACGATCTAGAAGAAAATCAACGTGGTCTATTTGTTAGCGCTCATTAATTGATCACCGATAAGTACTGGATCACAACTTGCGACTATTGGGAATAGCTTTGTTTCTCCTTTTTCTGGTTATTAAATGCAGTTCCCCATCTCAGCTACGACCTTAACGACTCCGTCGTTCTATCACCTTTAATTCAGTTTTTGCCGGCAAAAATTTTCCTCTATTTTAATATTCTAGTCGCACATCCGCGGAATGGTTTCTATAATTGTGTTGTATATATGAATTTTTCTGCTGCTCCATTTTCGTCCCGCAACAATAAATTTATCATCGAGATTACACTTCGCCCTCGTTTAATTCCGCCTTGTTCCTCGACATTTTGTTTTCCTGCCATTATGTGTTTCTGCTCCCAGATATTGTATTGTATCTCAGGTTTTCGTCCTTCCAGGGTTAGATTTATTCCTGCTCGTTGCATGCAAGGGATTGTGTGTCTTGTATATAAACTCATTTCCAATCCCCCTTTTTCGATATTCTTCCTCTACCTTCCTGTCATATGTTTCTGTAATCTGAGGCATCGCTTTCTGGGGTTTGTCAGACTTACCTCTGATATTGAGGAAGTGTGATATAGACAGCTTTGTTTTTGCGGGTGTATAATTTATATGTTAATTTTTCCTTCTACGAAGACGCGGTGGCTTTATGCTAGGCGACTGGAATTCAAGCTTAAGTATTTCCGTCGCTGTTTTAAGAACAATCTCCATAATTATGAAAAATCTATAACGTCAAAATGTTTACGAACATTTTAAAGTAACCTTCTTTAGTCCACAATTTAAATAATGTAATTGTGAACTGGTCCTGGAAATAGTTTTGAGGCAAGCATGTACTAGATTCGTGTGATGCTAATTACTAAAGGCCGGAAGTTTGAGCAAAATGCCTAAAAATGCTTATTTTGATGGCTTTTTCTAGATACATGCATGTGTGGTTCTATTTTAAAACAAAATAGGTGCCGATAAGCCATCTAAAAGTACTTATATCTACTACAATTCCTGTCTTGTATATTGTAGTAAACGCTTAAGCAGAGCTGAACCTACCCTTGAAGGTCACAACACCTACCTGCAAGGAAGTAATAAACCATTCATTACAGGGATTAAATCATTCACAATTTGCTATTTGTTTTTACCCCTAATATTGGAGTTTAGTTTCAGTTTCGTTTTGAACATTGCCCTAATCATTTAGTTGTGTAGTTGTCGTTTCAGAACACTGGTTTGGTTTGTCGGATATGATTTAGATTATTTAAGACAAGTCGTTGCAGTGCTACGATATGGCAAGATAATTCATATTTACATGTTTCCAGGCAGTTCATATTGCGCATATGACGAATGGGCCTTTAGAAATCTTAATGACCAATCATAAAAACGCAAAGTACTCGATGCCGCTGATTACATACACGCAGTGTAATAAAGCGATTCAATATTGTCGTACACGCATCAATAAATATCGCTAATTTATCAGTATATTCATAAGCACTCCCCTTCGTGTAGCCAAACATGACTGAACAAACAAAACGTAAAAATAAACGACGGCGGAGGTGTGCAACTGGCTATAAAATCCAGCAAATCGGGAAAGTGTGACCTTTTGGGGGCTTAAATTTGAAATCGAGGTATTAGTATTTGTGAAGGGTCTGAAAGTACACAGAATGGAGAGTTTGTACTAAATATAGAATTTTTATACAAGGCAACTGGATTTAATTATAGCAAAAAATGGGAACCTACTTAATGCAATCGCAGTTTTAAGTAATGAAGTGCCCCATATTCATGAAGTTTTAAAATAATTACTTCCTGTCCTTATTTATTTCGCAATTTAAATTTTGCTGCAAGCAATTCTAATCTGATTTGTTCCGTATTAGAGAGGGATGGTAATGCCAGTCTATCATGAATATTACTTAGTATATTAAGAAAATGTCACAGAATAAGCGATTGATACAAATAGTTTCTGGATTCGGAATGTTCCCATAATATACTGACCATTTTTTTAAATGTTCTTGAAGTTACTTTCTTTCGCCAAAAATGGAAGATTTGATTTGACTCCATAGACAAAAAAGTCTAGTAAAATATTATTTTCAATTGGAAGTTGTCTTAATCAATATTGCAGTTAACAAAATCAAAGCCTAATATGGCAGCGAACCTAACAGCTGAAATGAAACGTAGTTCAAATGGACTGTCTTCGAAGAGGTATCGATAGGACATGGTAGCAAAATAGAGGCCCCAGAATCAATAGTGCATAGGATTGAAAGAAGAGCGCTGAAATGGTTCTGAAGAGGATGGAAAAAAGCAGGTAGCCTATGAAAATCTTTAAATTGTCGTCACCAGGTAAAAGAAAAAGAGATAGAGCGCACCGATCTTGGACAGAGGGTATTCGTAGAGCTATGGCAGATAGAAACTCGGAAGAAGATCAAGCGCTGGACACGGAGGCTTGGAGACGGGGAACGGGTAGACGGCATCGTGCTGTGTTATACCTTATAATATACATGTATTCATACACTGCAGATTGAAAACCTGTAAATGTATATATAAGCAAGAAAGGGTAGAAAGTAAGAAATACAATAGCAAAACGCCTGCTTCTAACACATAGCCTAACAACTTCAAACCTTGAGCCAGGGAAATACAGTAAAATTATGCTGGATTCCATGTCACCAAGGTATTGAAGGAAACGAAAAGGCGGACAAGCTCGCAAAAGAAGCAACCCGTAATGCAATGACCAGTCCAGAACCTGGTCTAATCATCAGAAAAACCAAGCCCGCTCAGCCATTAATGAATGGGTCAATACCGCACACCAACTAAGGTGGAGAAACTACAATGAAGCAACACACCGCAAAATATTGCTAAAAACTGGGAATCCACAAACCACCAAAACCCTGTTGAGACTGAACAGAACTCGAATCAAGCAAGTAGTCAGTCTACTAACAGGCACTGGAGCATTCAGAGAATTTATGCACAGGATCAATATCTATAGAGATGAACCTGTTTGCAGACTATGCCAAAAGGATGATGAAACAGCCTATCATATCCTCTTTGAATGCCCAGCATTAGAGCGTAAAAGACACCAACTCGATTGGAGCCTTAACTCTATTGACAACCGCAAGCTAGTAGGGGACATTAAAAGTCTAGTAAAAGATACGGATTACGGCCTGCTAACTTGAAAACTCTAGACAGTACAAAAAGCCCAAAGGGCTGACGTGCGCATGCCAACAAAAGGCAGTCGTGGAACATAAATCTAATCTAATCTAATCTACATGCAAATTAGTGCTAGACAAACGGTAATAGAAGACGTATCCCAGTTTAACTACCTAGAAATTAATATATCGAGATACAGGATAAATAAAAAAACAAGTGTTTTCCCAAATTGTATAAGCTAACAGCACATGGTATGACAAATATTTGAGTGTGGAGACAAAGACAAGGCTATATAAAAGTATAGTGTGACCGATTCCAACGTACGCTGTAAAAGCACGCAGTGATACCCTTTGAACAAAGCAATTGCTGCAAACAGCTGATATGAATACACTCAGGAAAGTAGTTGGTAAAATGAAGTAAAGAAATACTTACCCAGTGTCAACTACTATCAATCAACGAGTGAATGTACTTTACCAAAATGAACAAAAATCGCATCATTTGGATTGCAAGAGATAGATTACCAAAAGGCAAGTGAGACGTGATATCCCATATTATGAAAATCTGGAAAGAACAGGAAAAAGCCTGTAATAAAAGAAAGAAGAAGAGGAAGAAGTACGAAGGTAGATCGGTTTTCTCCACACCTCCATCCTGACTTATACTTCAGTCAAAAAAATAGTTTTACATATTAATGTGAATTGGTATGTCTTTGTGAGCATTACAGATTTGCAAGACACTCTGATTGGTACAACCTAAACTGTACACATAGGGGACTGTAGTATCATATTATGATATAGTGAAAAGATGATGCCGTGAATTTAGGTGTGGGCACAGGCTTATCACACTATGTGGTATGCAGTATCATTGTTGATGAATTGGATATGAAATCCTTAACAGCAAGATTGATACCACGAAGCAGATTCAGGTTGACATTTTCAAATGCCTTTTAACACGTTACAGGCAAGATATTTTTTTTGTATATTTGACTATTAATGAGTCCTGGATACATCCAGGGACCAAAATCAAAAGTAAGCAATGGACACACCAAGGCGCACCTTTATTAAAAAAATTACACATGCAATCATCTGCAGAAAATATGATGTTCTTCAGTTCTCTGAGTTAATGTTTTACAAAAAGCAGCTTACATCACAGGTATTAACTTATTATAACGCAGTTGCCAAGTCCATTAAAAAAAACGTGAACAGTTGCGCAAGCGCATCCTCTTCCACCAAGATAATGCGCCCAGTCACAAGGTTTCCATTGCAAATGCCGTAATGGCTAAAGCAGAATTCGAATTGCTAGAAGATCCACCCCCTATTCACCAGACTTAGTTCCTAGAGATTATTGACGTCTCCAAAACTACGTGGAAAACGATTTTCTTCAGACACTGACGTGATATGTACGATAAGTCATGGGTTTCATGAGGTCGATCTCTTCCAAGGAGCCATAAAAATGTTCAAACAGGTGTATTAACCTTATAAGGGATTGATAAACTGAATTCACAGACCAAGCTAACAATCCAAGATTTCTATTGTTTCTTGTTTTTTGTTGTTGCATATTAAGACAGAGTAGCTACTTCTTCGATTGTAGTTTTCTAGTGCCGCAAGTAAACTTTTTTATAATTTTATTTTAAACCGTGTAGAAAGGAATTCTTCAAATTTTACTTAAAGTTAAAGGCACATACGGAGTTTTTTCATTGCTCCATGTAACAATGGTGTAAGCTAGACATTCATAGGCGGAACTAGAGTGCAAAATTTGTGATTAAACTCCACGACAATTATAACTATTTCGTTCTGTTCGAACAACTAGCGATTTCTCTATGTTGGTGTGTAAAAAAGCCACGTTTATAGATATTAACGATACAAGTTTGATTATGAGTTTCATTAAGTGCCGTAAGCAAACTTGTATTGTTCAATATTTTATGTTCATCATTAAATCCTGGGTCACTGTATTCTTTGTTTTGTAAAAAAGAGTGCCGTAATATCATCTATAACCGCACGTGTGCGGTAATAAAGCTCTCTAAAGCTCCCGTATGGTGAGCTGAGGCTCAGGAGGTGCTAACTTGAATTCAAGTGGTGCTCTAGTTCCGCCTATATAGACTTCTATACTTATCAATAGTATAAAATGTATTCTACCTACCTCAAGTTTAGAACAATTGCAAAACGTCAAGACTGCCAAACTCGTGTCATGATAGATTCTATGCTAAAGCATCTATAGTTCAAACAGCTAGATCACAACATTTAAATGTTTATTTTCCATTGTTTTTCAAAATTAAACTTAATTTCCGTCTTTTTATGGAAGTACTGCTAGCACAAGATTATTCATTGATAATTTTGAGGAGGAAACTCGACTAGATAAGGTTTGTCTTGTAACTATACAACCTTATGCAACCACAGCTAATTAGCTACCATAAAATAACGACGCCTCAGTGGGACTTCGAAGTCCTCCTCTTGGAGAGCCATAGCCTTATTTCAGTGCTTGTTCCACTTCTCAACGCAGTTTCATACTCAATTCGCTCCACACTTCAAATCGCTTTCAAGGGCGATTTCAATTTTGGGACAGCCAACAATCGCAAGGAGCCATGTCAGGACTTTATAGAGGTCCATGGACTTGTGTAAGGAGTTGGCTGTCAAAAAATTTTGAATAAGATGGGATGAATGCTGTCTTGGCCATGCTGCTAGTCACCACTTTCTCAGAGAGATCGCTTTATCCTCACTGCATTTCTCAATCTTCCCAAAACTGCCGGATAGTATTCCGTGTTCACTATATAACCTTATGGAACGCACTCGTGGCAAACAACACCTTCATGGTCAAAGACAGTGAGTGCATTTTCTTCCTATTGTTACGCGCTTTGTTTGACTGTCCTTCTGGTTTTTTCTCCCTTAAATGGCCGTTTTTGAACATGTTTATGCAAATGCACTGCTCCAACTTGTTTCTTCCGAATTCCGAAATGTGATAGACACACGTTCAGCTTGTAACTATCTCACGTCACTGAGTATCACCGTCCACCGAATGGCTTACCGGCAACGGGACTTGACGAATATCTGCGTTAAGATCCCCTCTAATAGACCTCCAAACTACTAACGATACACTAGCAAAAGTTGACTATGCTGAGTTTCGAATAAGAGTAAAAATGGGCCTGGTATCCAACATTCTGACATCTATTTGGTTCAGCTGTACGTGATAAATAGCAACTATTAACAGCAGTATCAATACTGTAACAGCAAAATAATGGTTGGTAGACTTCAGAGGCTTCGACGGCCATTGCCATTATGTAAAGAATGACTTTCGGGATTGGACCGTGCCATTCTTCAGCGCACCCCGTAACTCATTGTATCAACCACGCCAGAGGCGAAGTATTTAGAACACGCCTATGGCGTGGTTTTTTGTTTTGCGTCTGATGAAGCCCCTTCTGAAATTAAGTGGACGAAACATCGAGTTCTTCTATCTCAACAATGACACGGTCCAATCCCGTAAGTCATTCGTTACATAATTTAGTAAACTGTAGATTTATGTCAAACTACGTAATTTAATAATCCAAATCTCCAGTTAATATTCAGAAAACGCTAGAGAACACATTTGTTGTTGTTTTGTTAGTCCCGTTTCTTTGGTTATATAAGGCAAATACGCAAATTGTGTGTTCAGAAAATCAGTAATTTTTGATACGCTACGTATTGAACACGAGCAATAGTTGGCATAAATTACAACACTCCTTAGACATAGCATTCCAACAAATGCATCTTGTCTATGGCATATAAATATTGATAGAGTCCATAGTCCGGAAATGACATCCACTGGAAACACGCAAACAGAATGATTCAGCTTTGACGCACTATCAACCGGAGTTCGTGGAAATCGCATCCACACAGAGGCGCGAAACCATTTACAGAGGCCGGGGAAATGAATTTGAAATAGCAAGATTTTATGCCCCTTTGAAGGAGCTGCTCCTGGCCCGGCCCCCCTGTAAATCGAAACCGATTTTCCTCCGAGAGCTACACGACAGAGACGCAAATACCAGGAAATGCGATACTACCTGCCTCTAAACACACGTAACGTCCATTAGAACTATCGGAGCTTTATCTCCTACAATTTTTATTCAAAACCCGTTGTTCAGCAGCTCGTCCACCGTGACCGATAGACAATCGGTGGTTCATTTTCGTGGGAAAGAAAAACGCTGCACTCAACTGAATGCAACGGAACAATATTTGCACAGGCATTCGCTACTCTTATCTCCGAATGTTTTGCAAGAGTGATTATTATTTGCTTATCAAATCTGCATGCTGTGTGTACAGCTATTTCTTAGAAGACCCGAGACAAGTATCTGTTTTGTTCTGCATCTGGAACGTGGCTCATTATAAACACTTCTTCGTTTTTAAGTTCGTTTAGAAGCATGGCTTTGTTATACGTTGTGACGAAACGTAATTACACGTAGGAATTTATATAGAAGGTTGGGAAAGACGCGAAGATACAAGTAGACTTTGTACCTTGCTGTAAAGACAAAATTTTAATATATTTTTAATTTCGGAGACCTCTTTATAGCTTTTTCAAAATCTCTTCATCTGATAAAATAGTTTCGTATGCAACTTTAATACCACTAACGTGTTTTTGCGTGTCTAACGTTGAAATTGTCAACTGCTTTTCTACAATTCTCTGCTAATGATTAGGACATATACATATACAGTGCGTAAATTAAGTATGGAAACGGTGATGTTATTTAAATACGGCCATAGATGGAATTCTGAAATTTGGAATAGAAGTAAAACATACGGTTTTCTACTAATATTCGTGGTTCCAATTTTTTTATCGATCGTTACGACTGCATCACGGCGAACTTGATTATTTTTTAAAATTGAAATGTGGGTCGTTAGAAAGCTGTTTTTGTGTAGAATCCAACGATGTAGCACTTGATATGGCAGTTTTGAAACATAACTTCACTATACCAAATTAAAGGTTGTAGATAAATTTATTAGATTACTGACACCGATAGTAAGCGCTGAAAACAAAACAATGTCACTGTTGTTTAACAAATATTGAACGTCAAAAATTATAAGTGTTGTTTGAATTTGCGTAGTTAGTGAGAAAGTACCATGGAAAATCTTACAGAAAAGGAGAGAATAGAGATTCTCATGATGATAGGGTATGGTGATAGAAGACGTAGTTATGCGGAAGTATGTAATTTATTTATTGCAACATACCCTAATGGTTAAATGGGTATTCTTCATAAATGTACTGTTTAAAGTTGAAAAATAAAACAAAGCATTCACCGCCCACTAAATTTTTAACATATCTAGCAAGCCGTTGAAAGTAATATTCTCAAAGTTTAATTTGGTATAGCGAAGTTATTTTTCAAAACTGCCATATCAAGTGCTACATCGTTGGCTTTCTAATGATGGTACTTTCGACCCCCATTTCAATTTAATCAAGTTGGCCGTGCTGCAGTCGTAACGATCGATAAAAAAATGGAACCACGAATATTAATAGAAAACCGTATGTTTTACTTCTATACCAAATTTCAGAGTTCTACGAGTATCTATGGCCGTATTCAAATAATACCACCGTTTCCATACTTAATTTAGGTATACTGTATAGTTGTAGATCAATTTTACCATATATTTAACAAATGATTTGCTAAAACTCCAAAAATATTTGTTAAAAATTGAAAATTATATTTATTAAAGGTTAAGGGAACATACAAAAGAAGGACTACTGCAAACGTTTAGGTCACAAATGAATACAGGTTTCCGACTACGACACTAACACTCAGCACTGCAAGACCAGAAGAACAAGCAACATTGTCACATTTGGGGTGAGCGAAACCCGCAAGAGATTCATCAGCGTTCTTCACATTTCGAAAAAGTCACTGTTTGGTATGGATTTTGGTCTGCCAGCATCACATTTCTTTAAAAATGAGGCCAAAGCTACAGTTGCTGTCAACAGTGAGTGGTATAAGACCATGATAAGCAGATTTTCTTGGCCCAGCTTCATTATTTCTAGAAATGGAACGTTAACTATCCACCAAAATCATACGATTTAACGCCATTGATTTTTCTGTGGGGCTGTGTTAAGTCTCTTGTTTCAGTGGCGTAACTTCAGATTTTGCCGCCCCCCCCCGCGAAAATTTGCGGCGGGCCCCTTATAAGTCCTTAATAAAATAAAGTGGCAAAAACATCAATAATAATAATAATAATGATAGTAATAATAATAATACATATAATAAATAATAATAATAAAATTAGGCACTACAAAACAATGTATTAATTAAGATGGTTAAAAAAAATTTAAACAATGTGCTTAATCCTGGCAGGCCTTAATATTTGCAAAATCTGTAATAACCTCTTGCAATTCCATTTTATCAGCTATCTCTGATTTAGTGGACAATAAAGAGAGGTTTTCCAATCTTTCCTCGTACCCATATTGTTTGTAACATAATTTTTAATTTATGGAAGCTTCTTTCAGCTGAAGCGACCGAAACAGATAATATTAAAAATAATAACAGTGCTATTGCAATTGAAGATAATTTCCGATTATCAACTATTAAAAACTTAGCAAATTGTTTCACGCCTTTAAACTCTTTTCGTTTATCTAGATTATAAAATGTTTTTGCAATATTAATGTCTATAGGAAATTTTTGATATTCCAAAAGTTCGTCAACATGTCTTTTAACTTTAGGTCTGCGTTTATTTTTAAATGTAGGATTTATGTGTTGGCTAAATTGGTTGCTTCTAATTCAACAGTAAGATACCTACTTCGATGTTTTTTCAGATATTCTGGGGGTTTTCTAATACAGGTTATAGTTTTCCTCAAATCCGTGTTTGGATCCTGTAGCATTTTTGAAGTGATGTCAATTTCCCCTAAAATTTTATTTACAAAAACACAAAGAATCACAAATTCAAAATTATCGACGCTGGCTAGGATTCTTCTCTCCTCATCGTATTCTCCCTTTTTACTTCCTTTTACGATAAAGGAAGTATTGGATTCACCCCAAAAATTCGAAATTGAGTTTTCAACAGATCTTCACGTTTTCGAGTCCCCTGATCCCAAAAAACATATTTTTTTTCATTGGTCTGTGTGTCTGTCTGTCTGTCTGTCTGTGTGTCTGTCTGTCTGTGTGTCTGTCTGTCTGTGAACAGAATATCTCAAAAACGAAAAGAGGTATGGCGTTGAAACTTCATATATAAGTTTTGTGTACTATGTAGATGAGACAGCAAGCTTTTGAAGAAAATCGCATAACCGGAAGTAGGTGTTTACTCTTGTGATTTTTCAGTTTTTTTCGATTTTTTCAAAAACGGCTCTAACGATTTTTTTCAAACTTTACATTTTTATTACATTTTTAATGTGCATTGACGTGAGATAGGTGATTTTCCAGTTGAAAACTTCTAAAGTGGGTTTCTTTTGTTTTTTTTTCTATTTTTTTTATTAACTCCTATTTTAAATAGAACACCCGGTATATTATTACATTTTTGAATTCTGCTTAAGATTTTAGAGAAAATTTGTCTCTTCAACTAACGCTCTATTTTGTACCGTTTTTGTAGAATTCGTAATTTTTGAAAATTTTTGACAATTGCTTAAAAATTAAAAATTAAATTTTTGACTAATTATAAGATCACTGTAAAAGGAAGTTGTGTGAGTGTATCACACCAGATTTTTTATGTTCATATTATTTTATTAAGAGCAGCAGTAATTAAATTGCGGTGAGAGTTTGGGTTCTGGAAGACCATAGTATAGGGTTAAGTTTTTAAAATTTTATAACGAATTCGCCCGTAATGGAACTACCGATTTATACTTAATCCAAAAAATGTGTATATGTTTTGAACAGTAACAAGAAAAATTCAATTTTCCTTGCACCCTCAACTGTATCATTAATCACCAAGTTGAGGTTATGCGTAGCACAATAAACGTATCGCCCCGTGATTGGATGGTTCAACGCATGCGCCAATATTTAAACGAGAGAAAAATAACATATTTATAATTGAAAATGTCTAATGTCTACTAGAACATATCCAAACTTCACTATTCACCAAGTTAAAATGCATAAATGTAAACAATAATGAACACACGCTTCTACGGGATTGTAGTTCGGAAATTACCTTACGAATTACGGATGAGGTAATTAGGGTACAGCTGGCAACTCTGCTAACAGAATCAGTATAGCGATAGGCGTTAAAACAATCCATAAATCCAATATCTAATGATCGTGTTGTTAAATTACAGAGTTCTTACAATACGGGCGGTATTAAGTCAACTCAAATCAGCCTTACGACTGCAGGAAATTCGCCACTTTCATTAACCTATGCTCGATATTACAAAACAATTTATGTCAGCTTTAATTTAAAGGCCGGCAATTCAAAACTACCGTTGCCTTTTGCGAGGACATCCCATTATTATACACATAAAAATAGGAAGAGTTTTTCCTGTTTGCGTTTATGGAATGAAAGAAAAAGGAAACTAGGGGACCCTTTGGGCCCCTTCATGGTCAGGGCCCCCCGCGGCCGCGGGGTCTGCGGGTACCAAGTTACGCCACTGTCTTGTTTATGCCGATAAACCACAAACAGTTGTACGCCTTAAGGAGAATATTACCCGCATTATTCGTGAAATTATGCGAGAAAGTAATTAAAAATTAGGTTACTTGTATAAGCGCTACGCAACTAAGCCGTTGTGGCTATTTGATCGATGTTATTTTTCGTACATGTCGTTGAATCATATTTTCGTATGAAACAAAAATGTTCACAGTATTTCGTATACACTTTGTTTTATTTGAGTTTAAAGGTCGACAGCATTTATTGGAAAACTCTTTATAATAGGAGCTTTTAATGACGCAACTACATATAATAAAAAAAATACAATCGAATCCATGAACAGTACAAGATAACCGATCTAAAATATTAATAAAAAAGACAAAAAAATATATAACGAGTGAAGTAAATCAGTTCACAATTAACAATGAAGAAATGGAGGTTGTTGATCATTACATACATCTTTGATATAAGTTAAAATTCGGTAATGGACCCTCATTTGTAATGGACCGATTACCAAAGTCCGACTAAAGAGTAATTTAAATTGATGTAAATTGTTTTCCATTCATTATATCCGACGAAGAGCAAGACGAAGAATTGGAAATCGAAGAACAAGAAGATGAATTGGAAAACAACTGGAGCAAGTTGAAATGACTTTTTGAGATGTTTTAAAATCTTTAAAAACCTTGCAACAACACTTTCACCAAGGGGTCTATGCAAGTGAAATCCTCGATCAATTAAGCAAAATACATATTGTTTTAAATGACGGATTTACTGTGTCTTGTTCGAACTTTTAATAAATGCATTATTTCGTAACTTTCAACTCTATTAGGTTTTTAACTTAAAAAATCAAATTCAGATACAATGGACACTCTTTATGATGGACTTATTGACTGTGTCCTGAAGTGTATTATAAGCGAGGAAAGACAAATGTTGAGTGTAACTTTCCGGGAAAGAAAGAGAAACCAATGGATTTGAAGTGAAATATGTGTGTATAATGCAATTACGACAGCGACCCAATTAAAATGGAGCTGGGCTGGACATTAGAGATGAATGGAAACACATTGGGGAAGACTATGTCCAATATTGGACAAAAATACAGTGAAACCTCTCCATAAGGACACTCAGCTATATTCCTTACAGTCCTGGACACTAAAAACCGTTCGTTGTGTAGCGGTGTCCGTTAAGAGAGCTTTCACTCTATATTATGAAGAGAGAGGGAGAGGGGAACACTTTTTCCAATAAGAAAATTACAGTTTTTAACATACATATTTGATTTAGTAAAATCTGAGTCGAATAAAAAAATACGGACATTTGTAAATAAATTAGTACCTAAGTGTGCAAAGTGTTTTCTTTCCTAAAATGAACTGCGTTTATTTACTAGCAACATTTTCATCATAGATACAAAATATGAAAAGCTACTGATAACTCCCTAGGGATTTTTGAAATTATTTTTCCCTCAATTTCATGATAACCATGCAGCTATAAACAACGTCTTAGCAACCATACATTCAGGCAATCCTAGATGTTACTTACAAATTTTAAATATGACATATGAAGCTTATGACATTTTGAAATGTTATACTATTTTTACTAATGCGCTAGTAAATAAAATATTGTATGCACCACTGAAGATATTCATGTTTCTTACCTCACGGAAAAACATATTCATATCTCCTTTATTGCAAAAATATCTATTAATCGTAAAATTCTATGTTTACGGAAACTATATACTAACTATTTTTGTCAATAGAAAATATGTAATACTAATACTGAAAATTATAATTGGAAGCAGACACATAATTTGAAATTTCAAAATTTGGATCGTAAACTGTTTTAACAAAAAAACAATGAAGTTTAATCATACATTTTAGACCCAGAACGTAAAGAAGAAATGTTAATTAAAAAGACATAAGTTACAGTAACACTACTGCGCATAGCAAACTTATTATAAACTAGACTTAACCCATATCAAATGAAAATGAGTTGCAATTCGGAAAAAAGCTTTGTCATGTTCGGGGGGTTAGCACCCCTTGCCCCTTTTATTTGCACTTTAGTTCTCACAAAACAGTATTAGTTATTAAATTATACATTCTACATTAATAATTCTGAGAATTTATTTATCGAAAACGGTCATTAGTTATAGAAAACCGTAATTAGTTTGCTAGTTTTAAGCTAGATGGCGTAGGTGAGTGCAACTAACGCTAACTTCAGAGCGTTCCGGGTATATAAACAGATGTGCGTAACAAAAAGCTGATCAAATAATTCAATTTGAAAAATTGTTAGATTATCGTTCCAGTTCTAGGCACCCAGATTGCTAAAATTGCAACGTCGCAATTTTACTACTGAGAATATGCATGTGCTTTTTTTGCAACTTATTCGTTGAGGGTTAAACTAGCAGAAAAAGACGTTGATAGTTCAAAATTGAAAGTAAACTATTTTATTGCATTCCTGGGATCTGAATCTGAGTTAAATCCATATTGTTAAAGACTAAAGACTGAATTTTAAATGTGCAAAATCGAGTGTACAAATAAGAAACAATGTCGAAGTAATATTTGCTATACGGAAAAGCCTATAAATTCCCGAGTTACTGTCACACCAAGACGGCGTTTAATATTCACCACTTATTTAGGGGCCGGCGACCGTTTCGGGGAAAGTTACCCTAATTGCCAAAGTAGTAGCTACTCAGAATCGTAGTTAAATATACAAATTCTGTTCGCTTAAAAGCTCTTATTAAGCACGCACGTTCATGATTCCGACTTAGGGTGCATACTTTTTCGCCTGCACCGCGGCTGACGGGGTAAACGAACTGATAATAGTCGCAAATAAAACATAACACCTTAAAATGGGGCATTAATCCTGCTTAGCTTTCAAGTGCATTAGCGTGTTGATCTTTCGGGATATTTTGGCTGCCACGATAAAAACGTTTAAATATTCGCGCTCGTTCAATAGGGACACATTTTGTACAATTCGCCGAGCACGCTGTATGCATTTTATGGTTTATGCGCGATAAAATTATGCAATATAAAAGGAGATGTAAAGGGATTATGGGAATGGTTTGCAATTACGCGCACTAAAACAGGAACGCCTTGGATGCGCGGCTTCCTTGATTATTTTCTGCAATTGTTACATACCGTAATGGCAAAGTATCTTCTGTTTTTTAATTTTTTGTTTAAGCTGGAAACCCACAGTGTAATCCCTAAAAATAAATATCCACTTTCTCGTCTCTTTGCTCTACCCTACAGACTTGCATTTTTATAAATTGTTGAGTTTTCGCCGGCAATATTGGATTTGTTAATCTATTTTATTCATTTTTTATTAATTATGGTTGAAACCGAAAACAATTAGGTTTATGGAATTTACATTGGCGCGACAGTTTGACTCTAGCGAGATTAATAAAGATACATGCGAGATACCTGGATATGAAATAAATAGAACAAATGGATATGAAATATCACTAGCCATAGAGTGTAGCACCCTTAAACGATGAGTGATCACTGCTCTGACTACATCAAGTCCTCGGCAGAATATGGCGTGAATAAGAACTAGGCGGCGGTTCTTAAGGTTACAAAATACATTTTTTCTATAGCACATGTTAAAGTGTGCTTTTATCAACTCAAAACAAAAGGTCAAGTTTTACTTTAACAGCAAGGGTAGATAAAGTAGCACTTTAACATCAAGGATAGATAAAGTAATTTAATTTTCTAACTTTTGTTTAAATTAAATATGACAGCTTCGTATTATCGTAGCAACCCGATCTAGCTACTGACGTTTTGAAATGTGATTGACTGTCATTATTTTCTTTTGAAATTGTTAAAGTTCTTGCTATAGAAAAAAACATTGTATTATACACGACGATAAAGTTATTTCTATCCACTCTTGAATCATTAACGTCTCGACTTCGTCTCGACGTTAAACGATTCACTCGTGGATAAAATTTAACTTTATCGTCTTGTATAATAAAATTACTATTATAATATTGAAAAAACAAGAGGTGCCAGTCAAAATTCACAACAAAAAACAAGTCCAGCTAACTATTCACTTCACCACCTACCTTCGATGTGTTCTGCTTTACAATCCTAAACTAAAAAATGAGCAGGTTCATGAGGCGTTATACCGGGTGACCATAAATGATTGATTTTTTTTCTTAGGTTGGCACTGTTTATGTTGGTGGCACTGTAAGTCTATGTCAAATTCGATATTAGCAGGTTAGGTTTTGCGTCAGTTTTGACACAATTTGACGCAAAACTTAACCTGCTTACCTCGAATTTGACATAGACTTACAGTGCCACCAACATAAACAGTGCCAACCTAAGAAAAAAATCCCAACCATTTATGGTCACCCGATATGAACAGATGCAAAATAATACAAGTAGCAGTAAAAAGTAGATTTAATAATCACTAAGAGGTATCACAAGTATTAATACGATCAATGCCTACAACGTAAGGTATGCGTTGACTGATTAGTCGTGCTCAGTGCAGTCGACGTCACTTCTAATGTAAATGAATATTTTTAAATCGGTTTTGCAGTTGGAGATTGGCAATCTGAGAGGTGTGTAATGTGAGTGTTAGTCTGTGCTTGTGCATTAGCGGTTCCATAATTATGCGATATGGCGGATAATGAACAGGCTGGGCCTTCGGGCTCGAATCTGCGGCGTTCTACACTTTTCGGCTATAGGCATGTGGCAAGTGAAACCTGACAGGCAGCCAACGTGTTAAGCATCATTAACATGTTCAGAAGGCTCAATAATGTCAAGAAGTTTGGTTGGTGCCAACCCCAAAGGATTGTGTCAACCATAACAAATTTGGAAAAAGTATTGTAAATCTAGAATTGCATGCAAATAATACCCTAGCTGTTGCGCTGATTAAAGCGGCCCGATCGCAGGTTAAAATAAATTTACTACATTACTAAACATGAACCAAATAGCTTTGCGAAAGAGTTCGAGCAAAAACTGGTACAGTAACCACCACATGCTCTGAGCGCGACTTCAATAGAACCCTGAGATCGCCATTGCGACGGCTAAGATAAGATAAATGTACTCTATCCGCGGCGTAATTGGTAACCAAAGGCCTTTGTTTAGTAAATCATTGCTTAATCTAACGCAGGCTGAACCGCCTGCTCGGTCTACCAAACAAGTCCACTCAAAGTTGGCAAAAAAGCGTGCACTTACTGCGTAGTTATCTGGGATGCTTGAACGCAACTCGCAAGGAGGAACGCTTCGCAATCTCCGCAGTGGATGTCTTCTCCAGGTCCAGCGCGACCGGACGACTTATAATGCCGCATGTAAAAAGACTAAAAAGAAAATAAATCTAGAAGCGTTGCAAAACCAAAGATCGCTGTAGTCATAAAGTAGATAGATAGAGTGGCAACTAATAGCTGCAGATACTAAAGAGCATTGAAAGCAAATCACAGATGTCAGATGACGAATGTCACGCCAAATTAATGAAGATACAGAGAAGTAAGAAAATAAATAAGAAGAGTTTCTAGAGAAAAGAAGAGATCAAGAATTTTTATCAAGATATTAAGAAAACGAAATACTGTAACATTTTGTAAATATGAAGAGAGGCAGTTAGTTGGAGATGACAAAATTAATGAATTGAGAAACTACTTAACATAGAAGAGGAGACATACGAAAAAGATGAACCCAAGAAGGGAGAAACAGTAAGAGAATATATAAAAGAAATAGAATACAAATCTAGTGGGCAAAACAAGATATATGCTGAATTGACCAAAGCAAGTTGGAGAAAAAAATCTGATTAAATAATAGGCGTATGAAGAAGGAAAGAAATACATAAGGACCGGGGCAGCAATGTGTCCAGATAAAAGAAAGGTTACAAGATGGAGTGTCGTAACTACCATGCGATTGCATTGCTAGACACAGTATAGAAGATTTTGGTAACTTCCATAGGGATGAATTAGAAATTCCGAAAAAAAACGTATATCCCTGGTTTGAATGACGCTAATGAATACAAAGAAAAGCGAAAGGGTTTAGTCAAAACCGTATAACAGTTTACAGGCACAAAAGATCTGAGATAAGATGACTCACTGTCTTTTTGTTTAATATAATTATGAGAGATAGCGCTATCAAAACGGCAGGACCGATATATAGCAATAACAACTGAAAAAGAACTTAAGAGAATCATGCAAAAGATAGTACTAGAAGAAAGAAGATGAGGTGAGACATCACAGAATAAGGAGTTTACGATAGAAGCAGAAGGAAAACAATGTAAATTTGAAGGAGTTCAAAATGTAACATATCTGGGGGCTAATACACAAAACAGGGCAATCATTGGCTGAGATAGATGCAATACTAGCAGAGTGCGTATGGCATGAAAAACATATTAAGTTTCAAATACAACTATAAGACAAGCACTAATGTATCCTTTTGAGATATGGATTCTCAATAAAGCACAACAACGGAAACTGGAAAGGTGAGAAAAACGAATGCTAAAAAGAAGTTATGGAGGAGGAAAGATAGAAGAAAGATACATCAGAAGATCAGTGGAGAGATAGTACAAATCTATGGTCAAATCATAGTAACCAATGTTATAAAAGCACGAATACTGAAATTACCAGGATATGTACAAATAGTGCAAGGAAACAGAGTAACAAAAAAGGCATGTAAAGGAAATCTTGTGGGAAAACAGAGGAGGGTGATCAAGAAAAAGATAGACCAGGATAGTAAAAGAAGATTCAAAGAAAATTATAATCACAAGATGGGGAGAAATAGCGAAAGACTGGAAAGAGTGAAGACAAGTGATAGTCATAGCCTTAGGCTTCAAAGACTTGGAGCGCTGAATATTATTATTATTAATTATTATTATTATAAATGAAAGCGTACACGTGTAAATAAAATATGAAATACATATTAACGAATAACATGATAGCAGCTGTCATAAGACCTTTAATAACATAAGGAGTGCTTCATCATTTGGCATTATTATCGTACTCGTAGCATATAGGATTGATTCTTCGTAGTATCCCGACGATACCGTTTAGCGTATAATTATTCTTCTCCAGAAAGGTTGTAAGTAACCTGGGTAGTGCAGTGGTAAAGTGCTAGGCTTGCAGTAAGCGAGTCCTCGGTTAACATTAGTGCATAGAAGGAACTAGCGTATCAGCGTACTCTGCAGGATCGACCGCTTTCCTTTGCAAAGTATGAGGTAGAGTAATAAGACTACACACAAACAGATACACACAAGTAATAACGAATGTGTAAGTGCGCGTGAATCTGGTTCACACTATCCTTATAATCCAGAATCCGCCAAGAGGACGCTGTTTTGTAGGACTGATCACTGTAAATCGACGTTTCAATGTGTGCATACTACGTAATGTAGCCCACTAGAATGATTCTAAACTTTACAGTGATTAAGCTTCGAACTAGAATTGTATTTGGAGTACTACAACAAGAAACAATTAAATGGGAGAACATACAAACTAAAGGTTCAAAGCGTTTCAATTACCTCAACTCGTGGCATGTTGCAGTAGGGACATTGCGTCCCTAGTCAGCCAACAACGAGAATTATAGAATGGGCGACAGAAGGGACTGCTGAGGAATGGTCGGCAAAATGTGGAGAAGTACTGCCCTGCATAGGCTTCAGAGAAGGTACCCTGTTTACTCGAGAAAACCACCTAATCAGAGTAGACGGGCGCGGGAATGGTAATCGGGATCTCCCGAATGATAAGTTGACGCGATACCGCTGTTCTACAAAACTGTGAGAAAGAATATCAGAGCCATTACTGTGAGCAATAAAACCCTCGAAGACACTGATTCCGTTTGCGAGTCGAAGGGCCAGAAATGTTTTCGCTGAGAGAACGGAGACACGATGGCAGTTGGCACATTCAATGAATGCATGGATTCCAACCCCACAAGTCGGGGGGTTCATAAATCCTCTACTGACGCAATCGGGCATAGGTAAATATAAACATGATCGGGGGCAAGAAACGAGGCATCCTTTACGTGGGCACCACCGAGCTGTGTCTTAACACCCGAAATTTCAGTGTTAGCACGCTAGTTATTATATTAATTACACACTATATTTATTTATGTATTTTTATTGATAATAAAATTGCCATATTTATTTTTGTAAATAACTTTATCGGCAACAACAACAAGGGTTGTCCGTTCCAGTTTACGAAATTTTTATTGGGCTTTATTGTGTACATATTGTATACACGTTACTACAACAAGATACGACATATCCCAAGTTTTCTATATATTTCGATGAAATTCGAGTTTAGTGCAATTTATGGGACACAATTGTTATTGTTTTGTTATAAATGAAGCCACAATAGACCAGAAAGCTCCACGGTACGCTTAAGCTGGGCGGGGCGGCGCGAAGGCCTATTTGTCAGTATTATCACTAAAATTTATGTCACCGAAGCTCATACACAGCCAGAATTATCACAAAATTAGTCTAAGCGCCTGCCTTCATTCATCTTGTAGCCAAAGCTGTTATCTCGAAAGTCGCCAGCAAGTGCGTGCCCATGGAGCGGCCGTTGGCATAGAAACGGGGCTTTCGCCCATGCTCGATAGATAATGTAAGCAATGTCTCGCAGATGCTCGGGAAATTTACATAGAGTTACTTGTATTTAGCGACACAAAAGTGCCACAGTTCACGTGTTTCCTGCGCTTACGGCTTTTGTTTATTTTGCTTCACAGATGACTTGCCTTCTAGTTAAGTTTTCCTCCTCCCGTCTCGGTTTGTTTGATGTATTCCTATTCCTGGGCCGCATAATGGAGGACTGCTTTGTTTGATAGCTCTCCTGTACTTAATTTCCGCTAAATATCTGCACCTACAAATACGTTTACCTACCTTTGCACGGTTCCACGTCAGCTCCGCTCGGTTACAATGTGTCCTTACCCGGCTGCGAACCGCTCAGGTTTCCCCATGCTGTCGCTATTAATTATTGGCATTCGTGTCGATTAAAATTGCGATATTTGAGAAATTTACACAAATCATAGCCTGCTGCTTACAATTATTTCAATTTGGAACACGAGATGACTATCGGGTTTGGCTACAACACAACTTCGGCTTTGTGTGTCTGATTTACATGCCGATTGTGAGCCATAATTGAAAACATTAAAATTGTTCTTTTAATTTTGAGCGAAAATTATGGGGAAAAAACTTAAAGTTAAAATATTATTTCTGTGATTTGTGAAGAACCAGAAAATGCTATGCTATTAATTAACTCGATTTCCAAAATACTCATTCTACTACAGTCTGAAAATTAACTCTGGGTGTCGGTAGTACCTGCAGAATTACGCAGCGCTGCCACCATTTGCATGATGTTGTTAAAATCATAAAACTGTCATGTATTAGATTTATAAATATACAAATATAAATATACTTGTCGGTAGTTGCTTGATTTCCTATATTTTTTACAAAGTGAAACAAATCTGAACTATAAAAACGACTAGGGAAAGACGGAGAAGGAGGAAATATTGAAAAGGTGGAAACATTTTGTAAAGCTACATATAACATAATAGAAAAAGAATCCAAGGAAGAAAGCACAGAAATTACACAAACAGAAATAAGGTAGATGAAGCAATGGATAAGGTAGGGGTGGGCAAAGAGGATAACATCATACCGAAAATGGTAAAACGAAAAGGAAATAAAAGTCAAAGCTGGATCTGAAGAGTTTATTGAAATGTGAGGAGGCAGAACAAGATAACTGAAAATGGGGAGAAGAAAAAGGAAAAAAAAATGAATGCAACAGCTGCAGAGCCATTTGTGGATACACTAGAATACTGAAGAAAGATTGGACGAGGAGATAGAAGAAGAGCAAGGCTATATTTATGTCGAAATGATAGGATTATTTCACAAAACATATAATAGAAAAGACGAAACAACTTCTTCTAGATGCATTCTTTGTTAGGTTTAAAATTACTAACAAACCTAATTCCACTTAAATCGCTAGGTTAATTACAAATTTGTTGCTAGTAACCATAATAAAGAGGTAATACTATTTACAAACATTTAAAATGACAATAGGTACAATGAATAACCTCTTCGAATTTTGAAAATTCTTGAATTGGCACTATCAAACTTGCGCAAATTGCTATAAACATGAAAATCCTTATCAACTACTTCTTGTTTCGGGAATATTTTCCGTCTTTGATGTCGTGCAGATCCGGTTGGTGAATAATTATAGATTTTGGTTAATCGTTAATCTGACCAGCTACTACAAAATTGAATTTAGTTTACTAAATTTACAAAATTAGATTAGTTTGTGAGAAATTAGACGTGAATATTTTTTGCAATTTAAAACCACATGGTAGGATGTGCTGCACGACATATATTTGACGAATTAATGGACCCAACACATTCGTTAAGGTAAAATTAAATTTTTAATCAGTTAGTTTAGTTGCTAATTAGAGTATTTATCTTTTACCGCCCCACTTATATCCCACGCGTATACTTTGGTATCTTCCACTTGTGTTGCATATTTGCGCTTGCATTAGTTGTTCGCGCTGTCTCGAACTCGATGTCCAGTGCTGTCCATTAAATGTTCATTGTACCTGAGCGACTTTGTACCATTATCTTCGCAACGCTGCTGCTGTAGGTAATCTACGATTCGTTTCGAATATTGATACCATCAATAAACGAATCATATTAAAGCAAGTTACTTTGCTTTGAATTCACCACACTACTACAGCTATTTAGCTGTTGCATACTTACACAATTTTACAGCTTCAGTAAGCGCTTACAACGACGTAGGTCAATATTTAAAGTTTACAACTGGTTTAATTAGTACAGACCTTGATACTGATCAGCCTTGCGAGATTATTCCCTACTAGATCATATTCGTACTGTCGTGAAATGATTCATATTCTTACCGCATTGCTAATTCGATTGCTACAAATTTTACTTGCCCATATTACTCAAGCTACTTACATTACTATTATTTGCTTGTTTTTGTGAGTATTTACCGTTAGTGGGAAATTTGGCTTCCAGAGGGTCAATTTTTGTTGACACTTGCGCACTTAAAATGAAAAATTTAGACTTTAACCCATGACCTACGCAAGAACTAATAGGGGTATGTGTCTTAATTGCTTACGGTTATCTCCCACTCACGGACTAGCAATGTAGGATATTTTGACGAAAATTAGCAATCATCATTGCTATCTGTATGTTTTGAGGCGACAGCTCTGAACGGGGTTCCCATGCTTTCTCCATTTTTGAAAGTTCTTAAGCCATGAGCATTTCCTTTTACCGAGATGTATTTTTCTTCAATTGGTCAGCGTATGGACAAAATAAAGGATTCGCAATGCCCACTTGGGATTTATTCAAAGCTTCTGCAAATATTGCCTCGTGGTATAGTATAGATTGAAGAGCAACGGTGAGAGCACACAACCTTGTCTTACACCTCTTTAAATTTCGAAGATTTTCGTGTTTTCTTCTGTTATTCTGACATTGTTGTTCGACGACAGTATAGGTTTGAGATAATCTTGATGTCTTGGTCATCTAATTCTACTTTCTTCATCGCGGCTATTAGTCCGGTTGTTTAGAACTTACAAACACAAATTCAGTTCATTGTTCATTAAGCTTATTGTCCAGTAGTCTTTGTATAATTTAGCGTTCTTCTTTTTTGTTGATTTTTGTCATTATTTGGGTATATGTCCTGAAATGTAGATATTATTAAATAACCTAAATTGTGGCAATGGAGCAGTTTTAAAACTTCTGAATTCAGAAAAAGAAACTGCATCTAGCAGTCATAGACATAATAGCAGCGTTTCACAGCAGTCCAAGAGAAAAAATACTGCAGACTAGCTGACCCGGCAAACGTTGTTTTGGATTATGTCCTGATGGGGAAAACCCTTCAAACCATTAAGCACAGAATCATAAAAGTATGACTGCAAATTAGAAAGTCGTAGTACAGTCTATAGAAAAACACACTTTCGATAGTTTTCAATTTTCCGGGTTTCCCTTTGGATTTTTCCGAATTTTCTTTTTTGCTAAACCACCTCGGGAGTAAGACGAACACAACAAAAAAATCATCCAAATCGGTCAAGTCGTTCTCGAGTTTTGCGTTACTAACACACTAACACACGGCGATTGATTTTTATATACAGTGTGTCCCCGGATTGAGTTCACTATAAGTATAATCGACAAAAAATTTTACAATTTTATTTTAATGTTTTGGGATCCCGCCCTGCTTGGTCTGAAAACAATTTTAAGCAGAGTTTTAATTTTTAGAAATTAAGTCGGCCATGAAAAATGTGGAAAAACTATTTTATATTTAGGTAAACTACCCTTTTTGTTCATGATACGGCAAAATTTTATTAAGGAAAAGTTGTTTAGAATGATAAATTACGGCCCTATGCAAAATTTCAGAAAGATCTGTTGACTTAGAAAACACCGTATTTTTTAGATAATTGTATTTTATTTTCAGGTAAACTACTTTTTTTGTTCATGATTACGGAACAATTGTATTAAGGAAAGTTGTTCAGAATGAAAAATTATGGCCCTGTACCAAATTTCAGAAAGATCTGTCGACTTAGACTAAACCGTTATTTATTAAAAATGACGGTTTCATCTAAGTCAACAGATCTTTCTGAAATTTTGTATAGGGCCACAACTTCTCATTCTGAACAACTTTTCTAAATACAATTTTTCCGTATCATGAACAAAAAAAGTAGTTTACCTAAAATAAAATACAATTATCTAAAAAATAACGGTGTTTTCTAAGTCAACAGATCTTTCTGAAATTTTGCATAGGGCCGTAATTTATCATTCTAAACAACTTTTTTTAATAAAATTTTGCCGTATCATGAACAAAAAGCATAGTTTACCTGAAAATAAAATAGTTTTCGCTTCCCTGCCAAGGCTACTTGTTTTTCAAAAATTGAAAATATTCTTAAAATTCTTTTCAAGCCAAGCAGGACCGAATCCCAGAACCTTAAAATAAAATTCAAAAATTTTTAGTCCAACTCACTTCTTGGAACACCAATCCTGGGACACACTATTGTATTTTTCTTTTCAGGTAAACTACCTTTTTTGTTTATAATACGGCAAAATTTTACTAAGAAGAATTGTTCAGAATGGGAAATTATGGCCCCATAACAAAATTTCAGGAAGTTCTACCTACTTAAATCAAACCGTAATTTTTTAATAAATGGGTACAATTTTAACGGTTTAATTTAAGTAGTAGATCTTCCTGAAATTTTGTATAGGGCCATAATTTATCATTCTGAACAACTTTTCTTGGTAAAACTTTGCCGTATCATGAACAGAAAGGGTAGTTTACCTGAAAAGAAAATAGTTTTTGCTTCACTGTCAAGGCCAACTTGTGTTTTCAAAAACTGTAAATATTCTTAAAATTCTCTTCAGACCAAGCAGGGCGGAATCCCAAAACATTAAAATAAAACTGTTAAATTTTTTGTCAATTATACCTATAGTGAACTCAATCCGGGGACACACTGTACTATATACAGTGTGGTCCATTAAGTGTGCAACAAATGGGAAATTTTTTTATTAGTTGTACAATCGAAATTTAAATATTGCCAAAAGTTAGTGCATGTTCGATAACCATATCAGATGCCCTTAGAATGGCTTCAAGTTAAACAATATACAGGGCAGGACAAAAAATATGAAATTCGCTCAAGAACAAAGTTACCTTATTTAAAAAAATATAGCAAAATTTTATTGAGAAAAGTTGTTTAGAATTAAAAGTTATGCTCAAATACAAAGTCACGGCCTCCTATTCGAATTTTGATTCTTTTTTGGAAAATTTTGTATTTCCCCCGTATGATACATATTTTTATTATTTTGATTTTATATGTATTTAAAGTAGCCACAACCACATCCCTTTTAAATAACTTTTAGCAACTTGAAGCGTATTTGTAAAATTTACTTGGATTTATATTTTTTAGGTAAGCGTCCGCTTCATGTTTGTTGCAACGATATTTAACAGAACTTTAGAATTTCGCAAATATTCTTCTTAACAAGGCAAATGCTTTACTAATAATAATTTACATATGAAAAACTCTTAATAAAATCAGAATAATAAAAATATGTTATCATACGGGGATAATACAAAATTTTACAAAAAAAGAATCAAAATTCGAATAGGAGGCCGTGACTTTGTATTTGAGCATAACTTTTGATTCTAAACAACTTTTCCCAATAAAATTTTGCTATATTTTTTTAAATAAGGTAACTTTATTCTTGAACAATTTCATATTTTTTGTCCTGCCCTGTATATTGTTTGAGTTGAAGCCATTCTAAGGGCATCTGATATGGTTATCGAACATGCACTAACTTTTGGCGGTATTTAAATTTCGGTTTTACAACTAATAAAAAAATGTCCCATTTGTTGCACACTTAATGGACCCACACTGTATATAGATATAGGAATTGAAGGTTTCCACCAAGCTAGTAAATGTTGGGGGAAATATTAAAGGGGATGATACAAATAGCAATGACTGGAAACTGTGAGACATGCAAGCAAGAGTATGGGATAGAAAAAGAAGAAAATTTTAAGGAATGATCAATTAAATGTACCTACATTCTCATAATACCGACTTTTCTACAATTTTATAAACGTGTTCGTGTTAGAACATCAGCACTAGTTTCCATCTGTCTCATTTTCTAAATGTAAATTGTGATAGTATATCCACTTTTAAACCTATTTATTAAAATAAAAAGGTCAATAAGTATATAAATATTATTTGTATCTAATTGAAATATTTTTAGGTTTAATAAAATGTCGCCACTCCTTGTTGAAATATTTTTGCCAAATAAAAATAATAATTCATTTGAAAAGTACATACGTTGCAGCGTACAGTGTATTCTAACCTGGTCAAATTCTATGTTTGAAGTTTTAATACTCTAATCGTCTTGAAATAAGGTTTAGAAAATATTTACGAAGGAAGAGGCAGTTTTTATGGTTTCCGGCTTTTCAGGAGAAAAAATTAAATTATCATCTCAACGTAGCCTGCAGGCTATGCAATGTTTTTTTTTTCAAAAATTCTAGCTTAAAAAATTGGGGCGCTAAATATGAAGATTTTAAATTATTTAACTTTAATATTTTACTGACCAATAGATATAGATAATTTTGAAAAGTATAATAAATTTGGTACTGCTTTAAAAGGGGCCATTAATTAATTTAATTTCTTTTATCTACTCCAGTGGGATAAGTAACGCATTACGTCACTTATTTGACACTATTTCAGTTAGGTAATGAAGCTCATTACACCACTCAATTATGTAATGGTTTCATTACGCAACTGAGTTGTGTAATGGCTTAATTACCTAACTGAAATAGTGTCAAATGAATGACATAATGACATTTGCCTACTAAAATATTTTTGAAAATGACAGATCTGACATTTCTCTTAATGCACTTTTCACAATTTTAGGCAGTCGTAGATAAAATTTTGTACAATACATGTGTGATAATGCATCATTAATATACTTGTGTGCTTACATAACTCGTGCTACGCACTCGTTTGTAACTTACACACACGTATATTAATGATGCTGTTAACCCACTTGTATAGTAAATAACTATTAAATACCGGTCTGAGTTATGTACTTTCATTTTATGTAACTTTAATTCCTAAATTTTAGTATAAAATTATTGTATTATTGAAAATGAAAATTGTAAGTTTGTAGAATTTCACTCTGTTATAACTAACTGAAAATTGGTAAAATTAGTGTAATACAAAATTTTATAATTTTTTATTTATCTATTTTGAAATTTTGAAAAATTAAAGACTTCAGTCATTTTTTATTTTATTTCTTTAATCACATCATGTTTTCTCGTTTTGGTAACTTAGTCAAGTCACATTCTCATCATTCAACTTAGGTGGTGGCCCCATTTCGCCCCCGCCCTCCCCTAGATCCGATACTGATGCCTATAGGTATACAGCTGTAGCGCTGCCACCAAATGTGTTACATTGCTATATTGACATTCGCAAATTTTGTGATCTTCCTGACTTTTTTAGCATTTATTAGGTAACATGTTAATTATTAAAAATATAATTATATATCTGTTCACTGCTGCTTCTGTAATCAGCTGAAATTTGTTTTTAGATTTGGAAACCCCTTCTCTCTATGCCTATATGATAAGAAATAATAATAATAAGATATTTACTACTTATTCTACAGCACACAATCTGTTTTCTGCAGTTGTCAGTTCTTCAACTATTCAGCAGAGATACGCGGCTACAAAAGATTTTTTATTTGCAGCAGTTACGATCACTTCCAAGATATCTTGGAGTTGTACTGAGTGCGGGCCTTTGTATACGTTGTTGACGTAATTTCCCCATTTTCAGCGCCATATTCCTTGCAAAGTGCATATGTGCCGAGCTGTCAGCAACCTTCAGATCCACACTTGTACAAATGCAGCGTATTACGCGCCAGTTTTGTAGAAACTCAAATAGTTTAACGTGCACTCTAACAACGAAAGGGTTCCATTTGGGCTCATGTCGAAATCACCTAATGCTTGTTTGCGCACAATTTTTAAAACGCTTTTTTGTTGCAGGTATGATTGACAAACCCGGACGAGGCACTAATCAGGTCTGTTTTGAAAACGGGGGTAACGGAGTTACGCTTAGCTAAAATCGAAAGCGGTCGGCGTCCACTCAAAATCAATTCCGCAGAAAGGGTTTGTTATTTAATTAGAGAAACGTGGATCGGTAGGAAAATGGCGGGCGCCCGCTGAATTTTTTATGCCGACAAATTATTTTTTCCTTCGCCGGCTTGGAGCGCCGCTTCTTGTAAAGTCCACAAAAACAGCGGAAGCTCGGGCAAAATAGGACTGTTTACTAATGTGCATGTATAATTTATTAGAATTCGTTATTTATGGACTTATCGAATTTTTGCCGGCATAGGGCTAATATCTTGGGCTAATATCGGGGAGTCCCCGCGCTATCGATTGCCCCTAACGCAGTGAAAGCGCGCCCGTAAAAACTAGCGTAATTACAGCCCTCCCTTGTTTTCTCCTACCCTAATTATGATTTTAGGACGTCGTAAATAATAATAGGCCGCCTGATGGTTTTTTGCTATAATTTTCTACTTCATGAGGAATTTTAATTAATACACTTTCGGCTCACTGGCGTTTTCCCTGCTAGGAATATCGCGCGCCGGCTTTTTGCCCGCGGAAAATCGCCGCTAGAAATCGTTTGATACTTTAATTGAGCCCGTCGCCGCTGTTAATATTTTGCCCGGCCTCCGAGCGCGTCATTAAAGGAAGCGGTTTAATTTTATGAATTTTGCGTTTTAGGCCGCTTCATATCTTATCTAGAAGGTGTCATGCTATAAACGGCTCCTCGAGAAATATGAGGTTTCTAAGTGTGGTTTCTTTGATATTTTCCAAGTAACTCGCATAAAATGTGGGCGACGATGAACTACATGAATAAAACTCGTTTGATGTGCAAGTCGCAGGAATGGCGGGTAATAAAAATAATAATTAAATTCCAGTCTCTTTCTTTCGTGCTACTGGATGTGTGCCACGCTGTGCGTTATAGAGGAAATGACTAACTGCCAGTTTATAATTGTGACGATACTATTAATAATTCATTCTGATTAATAATAGCAGTAAACGTGGCTCAATGGCAGAGCTTCTGGATCTAGTTTAAAACTTCCCTGACTCCAATTCCAACGGTGACAAAAATCTAGTGCTGAGCCCAGTACGATTCCCCAATCCAGTTTTGGCAACCGCGGAATCTAAATGCTTAAACCTCAAAGAAGATAAACTGATGCCGCTGCAGTGGGTATGTAAGAACAAGGCTGACGACAGACAAGATGGTTGCAGTGTGTAAAATTATTCAGCTACATAATATATACAGCGACATTTTCGAACTAAAAGGTCCATACCAATACCCTTTGCCTTTGCGCCTAGTTCGCGGCCTTTCTCGTCTCTGTTTTCGCGAAGAAGTCCACTCGTAGAGGCCATTCCATACCATAACAGTTCCTTTTTTTACGGTGTGTATAATCGTGTGCTTATCTCTATCCTCATCGTACTTCTTTATTTCTTATTCTTTAAATTCTGAACATCCTACATCCTTTTGTGGTAAGTATTCGTTGTTCTGTTTTGTTCATCGCTCACTTTAGAACCATACTTTGTTAAGACTTCCGATTATAATTTTAAAAACAGTTTGTTTTGTATTCCTGTCGTCCGAGTCTTTCAGTAACTTCTAGATATTTGCACTTTGAACAGTTACGTACTATTTCTTGTTTAGCCTTCTTTATCTCGGCTATCTCCCCCGCCCATCAAAAAATTTATCTTATCGACGTAATTTCTTGTCCCCATGCAGAATATTCATCAACCAGTTGTCTTATCACGTATTCGGCATAATCAACATCATCATCCGCGAATAAAAGAATGTATAGATTGTGGTTTCCTACTGGAATGCCCATACCACTACAGTTCTGTGTCTACCTCTGCAACGTTTTAGCGTAGTACACGTTAAATGGTGTTGGAAACATGGCACATCTTTGATATAAAGCAAAAAAACAACTAAACTCTTGTGACAGGGTGTTGCCAATTTTTACTCTATTCTCGTTATTCTTATAGATTTGCTTCAGAAGACGCTGCACTGCCCTGTGGAGGTTGCTTTACGCTGGGTAATATCAAATGATACCTACACAGTATGGAGAATAATAACACCTACTTTTATTTGAGAACAAGAAAAAATCAACATAGGTATACGAACATACAAATATCTAGCAGTTTAGTACAGCTATTTATAGTATAGAGTCAGCAGATTTTACAAACACAAGTGAAAAGTGCTAAAACATGACTGAACTGCGTAAGCGAGTGCATGATCTGGAATCTGACCAAGTTCTTCAGTACAAAAAAACATTGCGCCAGATCGTATCCACGTTATATATCCCCTGTTTACGTAAGTAGAAGGGGTTTATGATTTCACGGCTGCCTAAAGGAATCCGAAGTATTCTTGAGGTACAATGCGCTATTCTCCTGCGTCTAAAAAACTAGAACCTCAATCTACGGTTTTTATTACGGACCAGGCAGTTGGATGGTGTCCTTTATATTTAGAATGGTTCGCCACGATCCTGCTTTGACGCCTCGGAATGCCCGCAGTCTTAGAGATGCTCCGTACTTTGAATAGCTTGAAACTTGCTTTAGGAAATAATTTGTGAACCCGTAATGTACAAACGTGGTACATAACTTAATTTATTGACGTTAGAAATTCTGATTTACATCGCGTCACGTTTTAAATCGAACATCCACTGATTTAGCTGGCACAGCTGCAACACTGAGCTTTTTGGTATCTTTGGCAAGGTGAATTATGTTTTCCGACAATTGAACGAAACATTGTCAATGCCAGATCTGTCTACTCTAAAGCCACTCTGCTCCTCATGTTTCGCTATTTCTGTCTTTTCTCTTGATTTGACAAGGCAACCATACAACTCTTATATGGCACGTTATGTCAAGTGAATTCCTCTATAATTATTACAATCAATTTGACTCCTTTTTTAGATATAGACGTTATATAAGCTGCTCTCCGTTATTTTGCCACCTCGCCTACATTTATTGAATGTTGTTTTAATTATTTCTAACAATACATTTGGGGCGTATTTGGCGAGTTCAACAGAACAGCCTCTAGGATCAAAATGTTGTCTATCCTTCATACCTTGCAGCTCTGTTTTAATTTCTTGTACTGTAATTTCTCGGTATTCGTTGACGTTGATGTTGCTATCGTCTTTTGATTAATGGCATTTTATGGTTTTTATTGGTCTTCAGCGTCTTTATCACTGTCCAAATTTCATTTGAACATGTATTTTTCATTAATCGTCCATTCTCTGCACATTTATTGTCCACCCGTAATACTTCTATTTGTACGTCTGTATTGCGTCCAGAATACTGCTTTCTGTCTGCGATCTTTCGTAGATAACTACTTTTTTTTCTTCAATTAACTATTGTTTGTATGTATTCCAACCAGATGCCCGTTTTTCTTTATTATCCAGTTGTGTTGCTTCACCCAGACTACCCAGAGTGTGTTTAGCTGCTTTAAATCTTTGTTGCTCTAAGTTGCTGTACATGATTTCCACACTATCATCTACTGGTTCCCCGTTTCCAATTTCAACATTGCTGTAGGTTATGGGATTGGTCATTTAGCAACTCTCAATTCTCACGAAAAGTGAGTACTTCTGCAGTGGAGTAGGAAAATGAGTTTTCGGAATTTGTTAGCACATTTCCGTTTTTTAGAAAATATGGCGAAATTGCCTAATAATTGATAACTCTACTGACGACTAAGAGAAACGTGTTATACAATTTTTGTGATTGAAATGTCATGTAATCTGTATTAAAATTGAAAAACTGAAACCAATCGAAAACTGTCAATACTAAATACCAGTCGCTAGTTTTGTCTGCAAAAATATATCTTGAAAATATTCTTGAAACTATAAAATTTAATGTTATCACTGATTTAAATATACACATGCCTTGTTTGCTAAATTACAATAAGACGGTAATAAAAGTCATTTTATTCTTACAACTTTAGGAATTCTGTAGGTCACAATTAAAATACAATCGAATTTGCAAATTACCAGAAATGTTTTCGTGCCAAGGACTACAGGAGCGGCGCTGACTTCAAACGCGGTAATTTGAGAAGTTTTAATGAAAATTTATTATATTTTTATGAAATTGTACAGTAAAGAGAATTTCCAGTTTTTCTTTGTGTTTGCAAGAAATAGTTCTCACGATATTTTATAATATCCGGAGTAGCCACAGAGGTGCAGTCAGATGAATTTCTAATTTTATTGTAAACATTTGTTGTCATGGAGATGCGTGTGGTAAAGTATTCTGGCAGTAGCTACAAATGTCTTATTTTAAAAAAGTTAGTAAGTAGTACGGCCAATTAGATCATTTATTTGCAAAGTTAAAAAGAGGAATTTAAGCTTGCTTACACCTTTTCTATTTTTACGTGCAAATAATATAAATTTGGTAGAATCATAATATTTGCTACTGTTTAGAAATCAAAACCTCGTAGTATTACAAAAACATCTTACTCTTATAATGACAAATTGAATTTGATATGGCACTTAAGTAAAACGAGTTTCGTAATACGCCATGCATGTCAAAGTAAAACAAATAGCCAAATGCATTTCCTTATCAACTACATTAAGCTATGCACTGATTTACCTTGCCCCCTTTAAAAACCTTACTTGCTAAAAAGACTTGAATTCATTATCCTCATTTAGTTCATTTAATCACTAACCGACACGACTTTGTTTCGTTTTAAGTAATAATAGAATGTCAATATATTTTTTGATATTCGACCTGCTGTACATTATTTTAGGCAATACGGACGGACTCATCATAATTTAATGCAGTGGCGGGTCACTATAAGGAGCCATGGCTCTACCTATCATAACAAACCACTCAGTCGAGCATTTTTTCAACATTCTTCTCATTTTAAAACTTAAACAAAGCACCAGTAATTTTTGTTTCATTAATATAATAATAAGTGTTGCTTGTTTCCACGGACCCGTTGGTTCCTCAGCTTTTCGATTGCAGCGGGTGCAGAGCGGCAAAAAGTAGGTTAAAAAATAAGGATATTTTAAGATTCAATGGGAGCCACCGGAGCAAAGGCTCAAGCCTCAAGCAGTCACAGTCTGACCTGACCTCTGCGATAACGTCCGCGTATCGGTTTTCTGATTACAGTTTTGGCATATACGCTCTCTTCGTCGAGTTCTGAAAAGAAATGCTGCTTCTCTCAGGGCATATGAAGAGATATTGCACGTTGAGATTTTTGCAAAATAAATTCTGTGTGATCTGTATTATTATATTCATAATTTACTGGTAAATTGTTGAACATCTTGAAATAATATTTATTATTAGCCTGTAAAGTTAGGTAAATTTTGCTTCACAGATGCAAATTTTTGCCAGTCCATATGCATAATATTTAAATCTCAGGATATCGGAATCTGTCTTTGTCTTTGTAGGGGTGGAAAATGTATTTTACGTTCGGTGGTTGGCTCTATCAGCAAAATTCTCCATGAGTTGTCACTGATTTATAGTGAAAAAGTTAACTTTATTAACAATTTCACGTTTGTTGCATGTCTTAAGTTCTTATTTACATATAGGGTCTACGTAAAAAAGTAAAACAGTGTTTGAGGTCTGTCTGTTGTGTATCAACTTTGATTGCAATTAACGTAATAGTTATTCAGTTATTTTTTTTAATTCACGAACTGCTACTGAATAACACAATATTTTCTATCTATTTGCACCTTGATCATTTAAATAGCCGCTTTGTAACATGTGAAATAAATATTAAATTGTGAAAAGATTTATAGAAACTTGATTAGGTGAATACAACTAAAGCAACACAAGCATTTATCTATCAACTTTGGTTTTCAATCTAGGAATGAGCCGAAAACTTGTGCCACAGTACATGCTAGGATGGGGAAATTGTCCAATATGCAGCCACATTGGCGTTCACGTTTTCCGCAGTTCCTTCAAACGATGTTAATTAGAAAATAACAGCGACACAGCCGTATTTGTAAGTACAGAATGACACACTAATTGAATGTGCTTTCGGACCGTAAATTCGGGCCGCAATTTGCGCGGCCGAAAAACGTGACGCAAAATTAATCAACTCAACTTGCACTAGTAAATAAAAACAAAATTGACAAGGAAATTTACATGGCCGGGAATTAATCCGAATTTAATACGGCGGGAAAATTCCAGCCGATTTGCTGCAGCGGTTTTCAGGCACCGCGGCGTGGTGTTTCGCCATACATCAAAATCAGCGCCGTGCGAAGGAGTAAGATGGCGGCGCTGGCGGCAATAATTTTCCGGGAAAGCTCTGCATAAAACGGTAACGACAGTCTGATGATGCACAGCCAAGTTGCACTGCATTGAGCGGTTTAATTAAGCATCAGCGACGAGAAAATTGCATTTTTATAGCGCGTTGTGGCGGCGTTTAGCGCCGCGACGCAGCCGTCGCCTGGCGGTCATATGGCGCGCTGCATCCCGCGACGCCGCTCTAAATTTAATAATAGTTGCATAAAACTACCTATCAACTGATACTTTGTAAGTATAATGGCTGTGTAGGTGCACATGAATACACGGATATGAAAATTCGAGCGGGAATTTACGAGGACGCTTATTCTGTTTTAGTGTGAAATTAAATTAGGTTTCTAAACCGCCCCGGTTAAAATCCTCTGCACAAAGGCGTTCGTGTGTTTCAGTTCGCCTCTAGTGGCTTGTGTGTATCTGCGGGCGATTAATTATTAATAGACGAGAGATACAAAAATTTGAAGAAATTTTGTTTCTATTAATTCTAATTGCCATTGGATGTAGCGTTTCCATTAGTTCATAGACGATAAATCGAACTGTTAAAAATTGTCACGCAAACTAAAACCTATGTATTGATAGTCGTTATGCCATTAACACTTTTTACACTGGTGCAAATAGAAAAATGTGTATGTCATACAAGCTGTATTGACCTCTTATAAAATTTTTTGGACTGGAACTCGTTTTTTTTGGACCGATTTAAGACACCGTAACAAGCTAAAAGGGGACTCGCTTGTGCAGGTGGGAGAGATAATTCTATATTTTTGTTCGCTCGCCAATCGTTAGGCTGTACAGAACAATCCGGGAAACTGTTGAGCGCCACCTGGTGATATCAAACGTGGAGATGCAGTGGAAAGCCTTTCAACAGGAAAGGATCTTCCCATGGCTTCGAGAAACATGGTTTGACTGGGCCAGAACCTATCTTAAGTCCTAAAAATACGTTATGTTTTTTCCTGAAAGAGCGCTGTCTGTCTCCAGCTTTACACACAGTAAATAACGGGATCAAGTTAGAAAAATCTCTGGAACAAGGTAGTGCGGATACACTTACTCTGGTTGGTAACGTCACGCTGGCCTACAAGACAAAGGAATTTAACTTTCCTGCGATGATGCAATCCACATCTTGCTACTATTCAATACTCTTTAACAACACTGCAGCCACGCGGGGTACCCATTTAATAACACAAGGCAAAACAAAGCTTGAACCATTCGCTGATAATGGTATTTATGTCATGCACAATTCAAACAAGGTCCATAAATTATAAAACTCAGCTGCGAACAGCAAAACAGCATTGTTCCGTCCAGTGGCCAGCCAGAAGTGGTAGTACCCAGCGGGCGGTGCCAGGTCGATGGGATATTGCCCAAGGGTCGATGCTATGGCGACAGGAAGCTGTACAGGCTGAAAAATCCAAAGGTGAAGTGTCCCACGCGATTATCTCAAAAGATGCGATACGTCAAAGACATTTCGAGAATGGCCCTCTAGTCCTTTTTTTTAATCCGACAATGTTGAAATCTTGAAATGGAAACGGGGCGCTCACGTTTGCTAATTGCAGCGCTTAGCCGCCGCATTGAAAACTTAAAAATTATGTATCACTGCAAGATCAGGAAGCCAGGAGCTTAGTAGGACGTAACCTAATGATTTTAGCTTGCAAAATGTAAAAAACGTGTGAGAGAAGGAGAAAACCCTTAAGAAAGGGGGATTTAAACATTGGTTAAGACTATAAAAATCAACTGAGTACCGTTTACAACCACAACGCCTGGTCAACCAGTATCCAAAAGCACAACAGAATCTTTACTCTTGTTTAAGGTGAACTTAGTATTTATTATCAAAAACCAAGAAGCGTGTAGCATATCTTAGATTAACGTGAACTGTGACATGATCCTATTTGAATGGTTTTTGTTGGCTAAACTGAAATTGCCTTTGGGTGTGTCACAGCAAAACTGGTAACACCTTTTTTTCTACACGTTCTCTGTCCATAGACAGATATAGGCCCCTTTCCCTAGTATGTATTACATTATTTTGCTATCTCTTGTCATCGTGTCCCTTTATTTCTGACGTTGTCGGCTCAGCTTGTCATCTGTCTTTATGGTCTCCAGTCCAACACTTTCGTGCTCCATTTCCTCTTCTTTCAAGCACATCTTGAATAGCATTTTAAATCATATTAACATATATCCTGCTTGTTTTAACGCTACTGTTGTAATTTCGTCACTCCCACTTCTTTTTTCATTTCCATCAGATCCTTGCTTATCTCATCTTCGTCACTATTGGATAGTTTTTCTAAGTCTCTCATTTACCAACTTCTTAATTTATTATTTTTTGTATTACTTTTGTGAATCTATAAATTTACATTTGTATCAAGAAGAATTTAAGTACTTACGCATACTTATGTTAAAAAATAATATAGTTAACACGCCTTAGGGGTTTTTGCTGGTATAGATCGCCAATCTAGAGTCGTTCGGCACTGAGTGAATGTAATGTGGCTAGCATTACGCTTCAGCTACTTCTTATTACTACAAATGGCGCACCCGTGTAGTCAATGTTGGAGGCTAAGTCCGAAAATGACACGTTGGTATGGCAGCCAGCGGTATTCGAACCTACTACCTTTGGTTTCAAAGCACAGTGCCTAGATCATTGAACTAACTAATGTGGTCGAAGATATCTCTATTAAAATTTGGTCATATACTAGCTACATATTCATATATGTAATTAAGATGTATGAATTTTAGGAATTACAAATTTTCATATGCAATTGCAGAATACTCTGTAACACCTGCCACAACTAACTTGCTTTATGATTTTTGCTAAGTTCAAAGGTAAATGTAATTAATCATTAATCGCCTTAAACTTAAATGTTTCCATATTATATAAAACTATCAACTTTTCAATTAAGCAATTCATCCGTTCTTATATAATACGTAAGATTTTAGTACTTGCCTATTTCTATAAAAATGTAAATAAATCACAGCAAATTCTAAATAAAACCGGTCGTAGTTTAGAGTCGTGTGGAACGCCAAATTAGCCAAGCCGATTTGTGTGCCTCATTCTGTGTAAGCCACCGTTTTGTAGTTCGAAATAGTTAGTGTTATGTGTCTATTATTTGCTCAGTTAAGAACTATATATACAAGAATAAGTACTTGGCACTGAAAAGCAATATCCGTTTCCATTAAGTGTAACTTTTACTGTTACTATGTATATAGCCCATAAAATGGCGGTTTTTCTCATTTCCACAATTGGTTGATGTAGACTCTGGTCTTGTAGCAAGAGAGCACTGCAATACAGACGTCAAACAATATGGCAAAAAAAGCAATTATATACAGCAGAACCAATTTATCGAAGCTGCAAGTTGAATTTAAGTTGAAATAATTAAAGGTCACATCTTCACAGCACGTCGACTCCGTCCAGTAAATTTAATGGAAGTTATTGCCACCATTAATTTGTTAAATCGATTTATTTTACGGTCTCCCACGGAACACCTCCTTTGATGCAACTGATAATTGGACCGCAAGTCTGCGATGCTTACGCCAAATGCTCAATGTGAGCGAACAAATGCGGATTTATGCAAATTGCCCCAGTAACTGGACGTTTCCTGCGTTTTCTGTAATTTTTGGGCCATTTGGTTCATGAGTGCGATTGTTGAGGGCCGAAATGTAACTATTAGAATCGAAGTGGCCCGAATTAGCGAGGTGCAAATGGAGGACTCGAGCGCATGTAACGAGGACGTCACACGCGGAAGTGGACAGCATTTTTGAAGCGCATTCGACTGTGGCGGAGCAATTTATTGTAATATGTGCTTTACGTAACATATTACCGTAATAAATTATTGTGATTACAGCTTAATTTAGTCGCGTGTCCTTGCTTACAGTGCTGCGGCTACAAAGGACGTATGCCATATAGTCTGCAATTAACTGTATTTTAAGAAACCATAGCCGTGAGAACAAGGCAGTCGTCGTTCATGTGAAGCCAAGATTAAGAGCTTATTAAGAGTAATTGACCAAACCTGTCCTCACTCAGCTCCATCGGATTCTTTTTATCAAGCACGCTTACTTTAAAATTACGGTTTTTTAATTCTTGTTAGCTTTAATGCGTATAAATGGATTTTAATTAATATGGCATTATTTATATGCGTGTGCTTGTTCCACTTCCCATCGTGATTCTGCGCGTTTCTCTTCAGACCTTTCTTCCTTCGATCTGGGTCAGAGGTGGTTAAACTTATTGCACTTACCTGATCTGCAATGGCTGATTAAAGTTTCATTTCGACCATTTTAAAATTAAGTTTTGTAGAGCCACTAATCCGTTATGTTTGGTTAGAAATGTTAACGAGGTTTTCCGACTTTGGATTTATCCTGTCAATTAAATGCTCGCAGTTCTTTCACATTTCGTATAAATAATCTAAAATAAAATCGCCTTTATGTTTTACTAGTTTATTCAGTATGGGTGTATCAGTCGATAGAATTTACTGTATTTGTTGTATTTGCTTGTATTTTCATCGGGGGTTCCGCAGGGGTCTAATATCAATTATCTACTGTTCTCGTAAGTTGTTGCCGTGCATAACAATGGCTGATTTATTTTTTTAAATTACTGTAATGTAATGGTTCCGTGCTTCACAACTTGAATAAGCAGTTTCATGTTTAAATGACTGATTAACGGAGCTAGTTTTGAGATTTTATAAACTACACTTATTTAGTACACTGGGCAAATGATTAATATGACAAGAGTACATCACCATAAATATTTTAGTTTAAGTCAATATGGCTTGCAAAATGTTATGTAACCTTAGGTGAAAGATATTTTGATAATAAACAACTGCAATATAAAGAATATTTATTTCAAATATTTATTAAGCATAGCATCTCATAAATAAAAATGGCGCCCAACGTGGGGCGGGTTTTATTTCTACAGTGCTGTGCTGTGAATTTATCCTGTCAACCAAAAGCTTGAAGTTCTTTGACATTTTGTCTAAATAAGTTATAGTAAAATTGCTTTTCTGTTTAAGTTCTAATTTATTCTGTATAGGTGTATCAGCAAATAGAATTTACTGTAATTCTTGTATTTGTTTGTATCATAATCGGGGATTCCGTAAGGAGCTAATATCAACTATCTACTGATTCTAGTTGTTTAGCTCACTTTATCCTTGTTTGGGACTATACAGATTATTCTTTATTTTCTTCGTTTGCATATGTATCAGAAGATTGGCGATGTGAAAACTATATATATAGTTGCTACTCTGCGTATAGTTTTATTAAATATTCCCTAAGAAGTGCTACAATCTGAAAACCTTGACTGTTGTCTGAGTTTGTTACATTAGATACAAGTTGCATTTGAGCATTTCAGCTCTTTATCTTTTTCTAGATTAGTACTTAACGATCTATTGAGATTTGTGTTCAGTATACGATTTATCGGGAGAGCTGTTTTAATTTTTGTCTCCAAAATATGACTCATCGGCATTTAATTCATATAGAGCTTCATCACCAGGATCATCAAGATTAGATGTCTCCTTGTTGTGACATAAGCGTATTGACATACCGTCACATGAGTTGTTTTAGTGGTCTAGTTCGAAAATGACTGAATCTCATAGTCTTTTGCAGCTTCCCTAGCTTGTTAGCATATCAACAGGTAAAAGTAGCTTTGGTTGTCCGTCTCGAGTTACTGATTCATTTCAGGATAAGGATCCCGCATGTGTGTCTGACATAGATTCTAATTGGTTAGAATATCAGCAAATAGTCTAGGCTTTAAATGTCAATTGCGAAAATCTGTTCTTTGCCCGTAAGTAACTCAAGTCATTATCAGGGGTGCTACAGGGATCTGTCTGTCTGTCATTAACACCTAGTAACACTTCCGTGTGATTGGTTTTGGTTGTGCATCTTCAATTCATTGATATAGATGTAGGTGTGTGATTGTTCGCATTGGTCTAAATTAAGAAGCATGACGGCGATGATCACCTGTCTGGTCTTTTTTTTTGGCTTGTAAGTCAAAAATTTTATCTTATTTAGTTCTACGCATTATATCTCTAACATTTTGACGTTTTAAAGGGTAAATATAAAGCGCATATGTGATAACATGAAATATAAAGTAGTGGTACAGATATTTTTTATAGAAAAGCGGTTTTATGCAACTTGGATTTAATTAATTTTTATTTGCTTGAGCAATTCCACATGACTCTTAAATTTTGTATCGTTTAGTTGATTTATTACTATTCTATTGATGTCTGTGTACGACGATAAGTCAGTTTTTAACATACATTTTATAAATCATAGCAATACATATTTTATTCTACCGATTTTATCGTCAAAAACCTTCGCGTTATCTAAAGCCTGCGTTTGATAGAGCTTCCTTTTATATGTATATTATAATGGTATATTGCTTACAGAAATTCTGGTTGCATAACTAACGACCGAACATGAAAGAAAGATTCAACTAGTCCCAGAATTTGTATTTTGTTTATCGCAACATTGACATTATTAAACATTGGTAATTATACAAAAAATGATTAGCAATAACTGTAATTTAATTAGCAGAGATTAGCATTTGAAGAGAGCAGTATCGGCAGGGTTGCGTTCAGATCATTATTCAATATTTGTGTTTGTTATAGCAGATGCATCTAATTTATGGTGACTTACAGATTAATTATTGCTACGTCAAGACAAGAATATGATTTTGCTTAACTACAGATGTATTTCCAGGTATTACAAAAGTTTATTGCAGCGTTTTAGTGTTAATTTCATTATGCCAGCAATCGTTAATGTAAGTGAAGGGTGAAAAGCGTTGTAAAAAAGACATAGCATGCAAAGAGCATGGAAAGACAAAATACCTTTTCTTTTTGAAAATTAATACAATTCAGAATATTTTTAATAAGCCCTGAGATCAGCACAATAATTCTTATTAAACAAACTATTAATTTGTGTTTAAATTACATTTATCATTACACAAAGTTGCAACTTTTTGTAATGATAACCCACTTGTATGTAATGATAAATAAATAAATGTCAGGATATCATACAAATTAATAGTTTTTTTAATGAGAATTATTGTTCTGATCTCAGGGCTTATTAAAATATTCTGAATTGTATTAATTTGCAAAAATAAATGGTATTTTGCCTTTTTTATATATTATTTATTGGCAACCAAATTTAAAATTAATGCTCCGGCTAGCATATGAACTCAAATCTCAGGGTTAGGTTGTAACATCCTTTCTACTTAAAAAGCTACCACATTCATGGTTCCTGGTCTGTGTCTTATTTTAAATTCGTATTGTTGTAAATACAACGCCCATTAAATTAAAATTACTACGCAATATATCTACAAACATTCATCTAGGGCGAGCAGAGACCAGAGCCGGATTAAGGATATGTGAGGCCCGGGGCTAAGTTTTTTTAGAGGCCCCATTCCCCTTTATGCAACGACTACAAAGGAATCTAAATGATTAGAAACCGCACTAGATTATAACCTTCGAATCTTTTCGAGGCCCCTGAAATTTGGTGGCCCCCTTAGCCCCCCCTCTCTCCCCTTAATCCGGCTCTGGCAGAGACTTACATATTTTTCATATTCGCCAATAATACGCATAATCAACTGATACAACTTGTTGCACATATCAATACTGATACTAGGAGTGTAGTAAGATCAATGAACTCATTCGCATAGGATATTAAAGTCTTCCGAAGTATAAGACAAGTCCATTCTCATTCAGCACTATCGTGGATCAAACCATAAAAGGGGTTAAAAACATGAATGGACATAGTATGCTATGCAGACGATGCGTTGACAACGAGGATAACCTCTAGAGACTGCTACTCAAATTCAACAGCATAGCTAAACAATATAAGAAGAAGGTCTCAGCAGAAAAAGCGTCTTACTACTAAGAACCAATAAGATATAAGTTAAAATTTAAAAAAATATATATACATCAGCTTTAGTTATCTGGGGATGTATGAATTAAGTGATTGTCGCAATCAGACTGTCTGGAAAAAAATGTATGTTGATAGTAAGATACAAATTTATAAAGTTCTGTACGCTTTCTGCTAACATACGGTACATAGGAGTGCTGAAACTAAAAAAACTAAACAAAAAATCAGAACGGTAGAAATGAAACGGCTGAGATCCATAGTACGAGTAATACTAAGAGATAGACAACCGTACAGCTTTATAAGAAACACCTGCAAACTCCAAGATTGTAGCCAAATAGTCCAGAAATAGAAAAAGAGAACTAAAATTAGTAAAAGCCTCCTAAGAGATGGGGGGAGACGCACACTTATCAGGAGAAATCCTACAATACGAGGAAGAAGAACGTACTTGTAGAATAAGTTCCTTTTTGATTGTGTTCCAATTATGTCCAGGTCCACATGGATCTGATATGGGCACTGTGTTATTTAGCCTAATGTTAATAGGCCATATAGGCTTAAAGTGATTCCGATCAGAAGTTACATATCGATGATTAATTATTAGTGTCACTAATTGTTATGGTACCTTGTCCAAATAATAATAATAATAATAATAATAATCGACTTTTATTTATCTCCAATGATCTTAATAAAAAAAGAAGTGAATTGTAAATATTCTCAACTGACTATCGAAACTGTTCGTAGACGGCTGTGGTCGGTGCAGATTTTACAATTTGTATATTAATTGAAGGTCTAATAGGTTGCTATAACATGTTAATAGTTGTTATTTTTGTTTAATTATAAATAACGTATTGAGAATATGTATATTCCCGGCCGTGTGCAGCAACATCGAAACTGAAATTTTGGCAAAGGCCAAAGGCGTATTACTCACTTGCAGCAAACGGAAAAACTTTAATAAGGAAGTGCGAGCTAATGACGGTTTCCTCTTTAATGGTTTATCAACCGGCCGCATTTACGGGAATTTTTTGTCATTCCCCATATCGCCTGGGGTTTCGGAGTTATCACTCGCGCGCCTCGTAAAAAGGTGCGGTTAACGCTATCTCTTCCGGGAACGTGCGACGATCCCGGCGGCCAGCCTTTGCATTTAGACGGCTCAAAGCAAAGACATCAAAATTAGTTACGACTACTGCTAAATCGATTAATCCAAGATAGTCCGCACGTATCGGTCCAGTAATCTACAATCGAAACCTATCCGGGCATTGTCTAGATCAACCGGACACGAGGCCAAGCAAATCCGCTTAGAAAACCAATTGCGAATTCGTCTCGCTGCTCTGCACGTCAACAAACGACGCCGGCGACGCCACAGACGCGCGAGACGGACGGAGATGGCCTCAACCGGCAAAAGCTATGTTTCTGCGCCCTGCTAAATTGTAATGGCAAAAGATTAGATGTGCGGTAAAATAGGTACTGCAAATTCCATATCGTTGAACAATGGCCGAAGCTGCAACGAGTTGATTTATTGGAGCGGATACAGTTTGCTTTATTTGTTTTTAGTTATTGGTTAAAACAGTAAATAATAATGCTGCCGTGTTTCAAACGTTCCGGAAAGCACTTTATACTGGGGATTTGTTCTCGATGTTTAAGGAACTCGGGCTATTTCAACTCCACATGTAATGATTGATCTTTTAATGGTTTAAAAGTAATACCATTTGATACGTTGTCTTATAGGTAAGCCAGTTATCTAGTGTTATTTTATCTAATGAAGTATGGAAAACATTCTCCAACAGCTTATAGAAATGTATATACAATGACCAACATACATTTGCACATCTTTTATTATCCATTTATCAGCAAATTGTATTATTTTATTCTACTGTAGAACTTGAGTTTCGCTCACCTAGCAACCAAAAAATTATGTTAATCCAAATTACTAATAAAAATCTTCATTTTTTGTGCCCAGCGTAGAAGCAGGAAAAATGTAATAATAGCAAATTAACTTTGAAGTATTTAATTTCCGTAATACACAGGATGCTAATAGTATATTACATATCGAGGTGGAAAGTGTTTCATTCCTGTCGAGAGATTAAGTAGTTAACCGAGACGCGTAGCGTCGAGGTGAACTTTATCTCGAGACAGGAATGAAACTTTTCACCGTGGTATGTATACTATTTTATTCGCAACCACTTTATTCTAAACAATAATTGGAAAAATTATTATATTATGATACGACAGGTTGTGACGCGCATGAATGGATCAACGAGATTCCCAGTGTCTACCTACCTACAACGGTCGGGAATGGATTCATTTCCAACCGGCAATCACTTTTCCGACCGGTTGGAAAGTTACAAGTTGGACATAGCTCATTTTCCAACTTTTTAAAAGTCAGTAATGATCTTATTACATATATGATTGCGAATAAAAGAATATAAAAACTAGTAAAAATTCTTTTTCCGAGTAAGTGACTTTAATTTCGTATTTGTCACCTCCTTTCAATTGTATACTTTCCTAAAGAACGTTTTTGTGTATTTAAAAAAAAGGGTCTATAGTTCCGATGAATTTTTCTACTAGAAAAGTATGATACTCTTCAAACGAAATGCGGAGAAGGGATACTAAGAATCATGATATTCACCTTTACGGTCTGTAGATACCATATTACATGAAAAAAAAATGTTCACACTATATATGACTTGACTCTCAAGATCAAACACAAAATAAGATAAATCGTTTCGACAGTGCGAACGTAGAGGAGTTACAGGAAAAAACTTACAGCAAGTTTACCCCATCTTTATAGTACACTGTGCCATGGATTGATGGCCTGAGGCAGTTTACAGGTAAGAGGTTTACGGGCAATCTTTTATAATGATTCCGAACTCTTTAGAGCCTCGTTATCCCGTGCCAAGTTCCGTTAGTCAATAAGGGCAGTTCTTAGGGATATTTTGTTTTATTACCAGATTCACTCCTAATATAAAATAAATGATACTTCCACCATTCACTTGTAAGGATTTTATTATGTGCGTTGTTGTTAGTTTAATTAGCATTTGAGTTGATATTATACTCGTATTGAATTCAATAATAAAAAGAAAAGGTTCAAATTTTAAAGCTTCAAAACAATATGTATTTATTTGGCGGTAAGGGAAAGACCATAGTAAATAGTAACAAGAACGAAACATTAGCAAATTTTCAGTACTTAGTGAACTTTTTTTAGATAAATGTGCCATCGTATAATATAAATGCACCTCGTATGGATACGACAGTATGACAAAATCAAACAAATACAGTAATAAGATATCTTTTTCGGATATTTTCCACTGTCTAGGGTGTGATTCCCACCCTAGACAGTGGAAAAAGTCCGAAAAACATATCATAATAGACCACTGCCAAAAAATGACATTCAGAGAACAAATACAGTAATATAAATACCGTAAAGAACGGATTGAAGCATAATACAAGAATAACACCTTACAGATACGGCAAATATATTCAATAGGTACGCAACTGCTCTTTATTAATAATAAAAGTGAAAGTACTTAAAAAATCAAGTATAAAGCCACGTCTACGATGCGTCACTTGCTGAACAACCTCGGAGCTATAAGAAATACACGCTCTGCAGTTGATAAGAGGCTCCACCAGCTTTACCCTTTGTGGCGGATATGCTGCGTCCAGAAGGATCGAAGTATATACCAAAACGGGAGCTCACAGCGTATACATAAAGCTACAAGGAAATCTACGATTTATAAACCAGAAGGCAAACGCTCAGGGAAACTTGAATCTAACAGTTATAAATCAGGCTGCAAGAACATTGCGCCTACATCTTT
>OW679199.1:102050449-102326420 GCA_940337035.1 Agriotes lineatus
ATGGTAAAAATACTGGTACTTTTGCGGTTGATCCTTCATTATAATTCAATTGTAACGGGCTCCAAGACGCCGCTTGGAATAAAAACCCCGCAGCTTCTCTCTTGGCCGTTTCCAACGTAGGAATCGTTACCAGCGACTCAAAAGTGAAATTCGACCTTCATAATACATAATTTCCAAATTGAGAACAGGGGCTTGGACCATCAGTCTTTGTATTAAAATGGTAATAACCGGACTGCGACTGGAAATTTACAAAATAATGAACACGTGTTAAAAGAGTCAAGTTCGTGTATGAATTAATCTTTATGAGGCCAAATTACGATTGGCAACAATAAAGTTGGCTGAAATGATCTTCTCCTACTTTCGTTAACTCCGGCCGGATACTGAAAAACTGACGATATTGAACTGTGAAGCGGAATTGCTGTTCTAAATTCTAAATTGCGCAGTATTATTGCGACGTTCTGCTTATGTCATTTAGCTAGTTGAAATCGTTTGAAGAAGATTTACGAAAGCTCTACTTCCACGCATCTCCATGAGAAAAAATATGATTCTCCATTTTATCAGTCATAATTTTTCATTGCATTATTTTTCAAGAAATACTCCCAGTTTAATGTCATAATAAATTTTAAAGCATATAACTTAAAAATCACTAAATAATCTTTACCTATTTTTTTAATGAATGAAGATAATGTATAATCATTGTTAATATATCGATCAAGAAGTAAACTATAATAAATGATACCAGTTGGTTCTGCAAAGAACAAAGAATCAGTAAACTTCGCCTAACACAGTTAAATGCAGAAAACCTGTCTTAAATACAAAAAATGATATATTTCATATTTACACCGATATGGAATTACTACAGAAATATCAATTATAAATCCATAATACTGGACAACCATAACAGTATTGAAAACGGTAAAGTGTAAATGGCTTATGGATAAACATTTAGTCAGGATATATTTATTTCCACAATTTGTAAATAGCTACGTTATATTTATTATGCTATCAACCATACCGCTCTTGGTGGATAATGAATTGGAAGATTATCAATCAGATGCACACATATTTCTCGCGTGATTGTCTAACCGCATCCAGTGAAGCAGAAATGATGGATCCATTTCAGTGGGGAATAGATGGAAAATGCAAATTACATAGTAGGTCTGGAAATTAATAAAATATAAGATCATTGATGATTATAGACCACATCCATCAAATACAGCTAGGAGGACAGAATGTATGCCTGAATATATAGAAGACATTTGATATAATTTTTGCCTTACAAACATACGTAATATCAGTATTGCAGTATGTTTTCTATTGAAGGCAATAGCTAAACATTGCGACAGCGTTCTTCGGTACTACATAAAACCCAAATAATACAAGTCGTATTTTAAAATTTCCACTATAGTGTTTCGGTGAATGTTTTGACTATACAAAATTAACAAAGGATGTAAACGTACCGTATAAATAAACAGGAAATGTGATCAAGCTATAATAGACAACGAGGTGTACAAGCAATACAAATAATATCAACAGGAACAATAAGTCTTTAATATCGAAAAGAAAAGAGGTTTAGTAACAACCAAAGAAGAGCTATTGACATTAGCGGAAAAATTCGTTAAAGAGTTGCTGCATACGAATTTTCACCCGAAATAATTGATCATTAGGCCTGGGAAAGCTTACAAATTAAAATTTAAGAAATTAGTAGGTTATTATACTTGTCAAATAATTGAGAATGTGAGCGCTGAAGGGGGTGGGTTAACATTAAAATTATTACAATCAAATCCGGGCATGACCAACTTGATTATCCAATAACTTACGAATCTAAATTGGAAGAAAGTGTAATCGCAACGTACATTGAAAGAAGATATTTCCCAATCACATTTACCAGAAGCAGGTGCTTTGATAAGCTATAACCGGTTATAGAACGGAAAAGACATAAATACGGCGCAATTAAAATGATATTTATTTCCAGTAAATGCAAACAAATAACATAAAAGGACAGTTCTTCTTACCGAAATAAATTATTTCATATATGTTATCTCAAAGCAAGGTACGTAAGCAATTTAGGCGAAACCAATACCAAACTCGCGACGTGTACACGAGGCGTTCACAGCATAACATATGTTATTTTTAATTTCAACTGTAAGGCACAAATAAACATACAGCACGTAAGAAATGCCCATATATTGCATTAATACATTAATAAATGGTGCATCAGGCATAAACAGGAATATTTCAATATCTTCAGTTCATAAACTTATTCACGCCGATGCATTTTGAATTGCGTAAAGTAGCTCATCTGTTGGATTCACTGTCGATCAAAGAAACTGATATGGTTTAAATCTCGCATAGGTGCTGAATTGGACGGCACCAACGCATGCAAATCGTACAAACCCACGAAAGCGAAATCAAATCAGGGCAATACTCGCAACCAAGTCCATAAATTCGAAAATCCAGATAAATAAGTCCATAAATACGAAAATACTGAAATGCAAAATCAATCTAAAAATACTAAAACATTAAAATCCAAAAAGCCCTGCAACAATAAGACAGCATTAGCCTACGGACGGGGAGTGCCTTTGTGGAAACTCACTTCAGTTGTAAAACGGCATAGTGCTCCAAACTCCAGAGTAGAATTGAATTAAAATGCGTAACAATAAATTAACAATATGTGCTGGCACAGCACGACTGACCGTAGAAAGAAGTTCCTATAAGTGGCGTCACTAGAACTCACGGCGCAATACGAGACATAGTGTATACAAAATTCAATAGAAAACGCCTGAAAAGCTAGGGCAATGCGAAAATTACCTTGCAAATAAATGCATACAAGTGAAACAAGAGGCACTGGCTATTACAATCTGCTGTAGGCTTCCAAACTTGATAAATAAACCAAAAAGTCACTAACGGCATTAACCTCTAAAACGTCAAAACACAGTTTATTTACAAACAGCTAATTATATACATTACGAGAGCTAAATAAACGAAATAACACTCTCAGATCACCCTAACTAAATTAGGAAACATCACACTGCTCGTGAAGGGAATATTGAGAGAATTCCAAACCCGACGCATACCTGTAACGAATCTCGACGTTAACCTGTGACAGATAGAACCAACCACCTATATCATTTTAAATTAACGTAGCAATGAAGTAGTTCTTCTGGAGAATTACAGGTGAGGTAAATCATTAGGGCTAACGTTAGTAAATAAAGCGAAATATGTCAAAATTAAAGTAACAAGAGTAACGAATCGTCGAGAAAAGTTGCGTCAGTAATAAATTTAAACGCTATGATTGCTGGAGGGTAAACACTAGTGACAACTATCACTATTTAGCATGTACCGACTAAATGTCATTTTATAGTTCTTTTCCGCAAACAATACGAGCACAGATTTAGAAAACGGCAGGCAATGCAAAGATTCAGTTTCAGACAAAAATACAATTCGAATGATCATTTTCAAGTGGTTAAAGTTTTTATAGAAAAATAATTTGAGTGCAGTAAGGTCTAGTCCTTGTTTTGCATGCAGCTTTTTATACCAGTAAGTTACCAAAATTATTTTCGCTAGTATTTCAATATGTTGCCAATCGTTTCCATGTGATATGGGAACAATGGAACGTGCTGTGCCTGACGTAAGCCTGGGGGATAATATTAAAAACTAAGAAATAGGAAAATTAAACCAACAGATAACATAACTGCAACCAGACTGGAAAACCTCGACAAGGTTAATTCAATAAAACAACAATAAATGGGTTCCGACTTGAAAGGAAGACGTGAAACAGGCCATCTTGAATTTCTTGCCTCTTATGCATATTTTCATACTTAAAAGCAAGAGTCAACTTGTATTTTTTATATCTATTTTCTAGTGTATTAGATTTAAACATTTTATCTTGTATACTCAAATGTACATGGAGTTCGATCCTGAGCTGTAAGAGTATTGTCAAATTGAATTTGCCTGCGCGAATCTAGAGCCTGTCCGCGGGAGGAGGGGAGTTTTAACTGAATATTATTTCACTAAGAAAAGTATTAGCGTGCCGTGCGTACGTGCCCATCTTCTGGTCCGAAGTGAATTTCGCCATACGAATGGCGAAGTAAATACAAGCGGCTTCAACAGCCTCGCAGTAAGTAATCTGTTGCATATCAGTTCTTGTGGGGTGCACAGTGTAGCGTTTGTTGGAGTAGAAACCTTCTTCAGCGTATATAAAAAAGATAAACGAAGTACTACACCCAAATTACTTTGTGACATCATACGTCATCCATTCACTTATTCGGTTGAGCACGCCATCCATGGCCAATATATATGCAAATAGGCGATTCACAGTCTTTGAAGTCTGCAGCTGCGTCTTGGAAATCATGTGAGTTAAGGAATGCGTGTATGTACGCCAATTGTGCAGGCTTCTTTCACGCGAATTTGAATAAGGTCGGACTTAAATAAAATCGGGTTCAGACGATTTTAATGTTGCGTTTTTTTAAGACATTTATTTTGATTTCGTTGTAAATACGCGATATATAGTGGCTTTTTATGTGCGTTGTTTATTTACATGCGAGTAGTCACAACTATCTCCCACGTATGTTATTTATTGTTTATTTAATTTTCTTTGTTTTTATATGTGTATTAAAATCAATAGATTGTGTGAATAAATTGACTCTTCTAGTACATTGCTTAAAGTAACTTTCAGCGTGAGAACACTATACAAGGAAAACTAACTTCCTCTTTTGATAAATATTGACACTTCATATCTAAGAACTGGAGTATCAAGGCAGTTTCATGTTCATTGAGTTAGCAGGGTAAATGAAAAGGGCAACTAATTATTCAAATATTAAGACGCCTTATTCATATTTAAAGTACCACTTGAGGGCCTAAACCTCATGCACTGTTAGACATAGCAAGAACAGAGAAAGAGAGTATTAGTGACGCACTAAAACAAGATTGTTACGTCTATCAGTGGATGATGATAACTACTTGATGATGATTAGGGCGCCATCATTATGTAGTTAAATAATTAAACGGATTGATATACTAAGAAATCGTAGATATTGCTACCGATTAAAACAAGTGAGCTTTCCTAAGATTCCATCTATGTTTACAACAATAATAAACTGTTCAGTAATTTAATTCTGATTTTAAGCAATCATTGACCTTATACAATGTGAAAGTTTAAATGAAAACTATGTTTAGTATTGTACCAAGAAAAATTTGCCGAATTGAAAGAGAGATCGGAATAAAAGAAGAAGATATGATAAATTGTGAAGAACTTTCTCTTGATCACCAAGATCATAACGGGAAAGACATGTGATAAAATTGAAATAGTTAAAGTAAAGGTGAGAATGAAACACCTCAGTGATCAAACTGACGAAAAAGTCACATGAAGAAGAAAAGGGAGCAAGAAAGTACTGCAAAGTTTCCGACGACAGAACTAAGTGTAGTTAGATACATAACGTCAGAAGACGGATATGTGCTTATGATGAAATTATAGAATGATGGAAATATCAATTGCAAGAACTCTTGAAAGAGAGAAGAAAATAAAATGGCAAATAGCGCCACTGAAAATATATAGTTTGGCGTGGAAACTAAAAAGGTTCCCGAAGAAGTGTAACAATAGTAGTGTGCATTTACAAATAAACTGAAAACAGTTTCTACTTTTTATTATCTTTACTTGACTACCCTACCAGTGATTTAGAGTCGGTTATAGTATTTCTCGCAATTTATCATTTACCTTCTCTTGTCTGTTCGGGTTGCTACTTTATTCTTCGAGATTAATTTATCATCGACTCGTAAAACTTAGTTAACCTTCCGAGTTAATTAACTATCATTCAACCATGCGTATCAGCCTGCCTTTAATATGCCGGCTTTCACCTTCGTAAAAATGAGAGTTGCATGCAATATAGAGTACATGTTTATGGAATCAATATTTTACCAAGGGCATTGCTTTCTTTAATACATTAGCGTGGATAGAGAAACGCCATCCATTAGGAAAGACTGCACCTATTTTATTAGAAATAGAAAAACGCTACCCTAATAAAGAAAAAATATCGTTTATTATTCTGTTGGATTTCTAAACCTAAAAGTTGAAGGCGTGACTGAACTTGAATATGGCATAAAATCATTCAACACTTTTCAGGTGCTGCAACTATATTCGTGGTGTTTGCACTATAGATACAAAGAAACCGCAAAGCTGAGAGAATATAACGATTAATGACAGTGAATGCGGATAAAATCCACCATTTACACCGACAGCACAGAGAAAGAGTGTAGGTTGTGCACCTTTGGCAGTACTTATAAACGCTGTAATACCTTAGGAGGGTATTGGTTTTGCTAAATTATATGGACGGATGGAGAGTAGAAAGACTGATGAGAGCGGTGCACTGTCATTACAATCTTCATCTAAATGTGAGCCCAAGGCGTCAGCTCTAGTCGGCAAGTTCTCAGAACAATCTGATTAAATTATGCAAAAGGAATTACAGATAATCGCCTCTTGCATTCGTAAAATCCGTGGTTGTTCGTTTTGCTCCATGGAAGTAAGAATGGCGGTAGATTGCTCGACTTGAGGTTTAAAATAATCGTTATTGAAACTATAATTTGTACTGATAAAGTAACTGCTCTCAAGCAACTTTGATATATAGAAGCTCAGATTTTTTTTAGTTTGTCCATTAAATTACAGTTTCAACTGATAGTTTTTTATTGAAATTAAAACACTGTAGTGTAATTTTAAAATAACTTCTAATTAGAGGAGGTAGTTTTTCTAAGTTTTTATTTTCCAAATTGCTCAAGTTTTACCCAATTCGTGTTTTCATTCAATTGCAAATATGAGGCTTGACGACTAAGGTCTTCTTGCTCAATCCTCTGATTCACATAGCTCTTCCAGTGTTTAGCAACCTCTGCAAACACGTCACAATTCTCCACATCCATTTTAAAACAAGGGAGAGGCCTGCTATTTTTAGAAACACACTACACAAAAGTACAAGTGCAATCTGTAACCCACACTTTGAATATTTTTACACCTGTACCGAAATGAATAGAGATGAAAGATGAATGTGCTGCCTTGGTTAGAAAATCCGAGCTTGATGACCTTCATTCGCTATGCTCCTTTTATTATCGTCACGTGCAATTGCAGGCAGGAGGAATTTTATATTTCGTGACCTACCCGATGGCTGTTTATGTAAATATAACATTATTGGAAAACAACAAATGCGTACCTGTGAAATGGGTGTAGCTCTGGTAGCTTGGCATGAATACTGGATCGTAAAAATAATTGCCGCCTTTAGATTTATAGATTCTGGCGAAGGTATCTAAGGTAATATAATTTAAATTCTGCTGATGTAATAGCTTTGAAGAAACTCCACGCATGGCTCGCATAATTTATTGATATCGTCATTTAGCATTCTTAACAAGGCAAAATATTGCTCAACTATATTAAACCTCTTTTAAAAAACCTCACCTTGCGAAACGTCTAAATGAAGCTTTTGTTGACATACTGACAATGGTTTTATCATCGTCTTCTTTTTCAACTTTTTGTTCTGTTATACTTATTACTATTTCGTTGTAGTTTTAGTTCTTCTATACTCATGTAATCATTGTGTAACTTCTGTGACAGTGCTGAAGAAACTATATACTGCTGACAGCATAGTTTGTTGATATCGTCAAGTAACATTCTTACCAAGACAAAATATTTCCCAACTCCACTAACTATTTTTGGAAATATTGCAAAATGCACAAATGGCTACTTTTTAACTTTCTTACTGACACGTCAGTACCTAGTAGAAATTCTATCTAGATTTTGGAAATGAAAGAAGTCCAGGCCGTACAATTATTGGTATATGATACAATATCAACAAGACGATAGCGAGGACTTAACAGGAAGACATTGTTCTTTTAATTTTATAGTTTTTAATTATATTTAGTATCTACTCTTTTGATTTACTTGTTGGATTCTTCTTCTTATTTAAATATTTAATCACGTTATGCCATGGCAACACTGATCTTAACAGTAAGAAATTGTTTATTTAAAAAATTTCATTTCATTGATATTTAATACCCTTGTCGCTTTACGTAGTTCCATTCGTCTTCTAAGCAACATATTTGCTCAAGTTATAATATTTACGCCAGTGAAGAAAGAACTGTGGATAGTGCTAACACAATGTATTTAAATCATCAGTGTATTCTTAACTTACAGATAAATCATTTCTCAACTACATTAAATGAGTCAATTTAACATTGAATAATTGCAACGGTTTCAAAATAAGATACTCCAAACGATTACCAATATGGTGACTTTACAGCACTCAAACGTATTACGCCAGCGGACCCAAGTGCTAGGTTTAATTAAAATTAGGATTTAAGTAGCGTATTGAATATACTAGGATCATATTTTTTCAACCTCCGATTCAGTAAAAATAAAAAGCAAAAATAAATATGAAACATTTATTGTATATAAAACATAGGTACATCTCCCAGATACATTTTTACATAATCCCCATTTCGAGGAAGGTATTTCTCATACCGTGGCACAGGTTTTTGTATGCCCTCCTCAAAGTAGGTTGCCTCCTGATCACTTAGCCAAATGTTCACGCTGGTTTTAGTTTCTTGAAATTTTCTGCAAAATTGGCGCCAACATGAACCGTACTCAACTGACGATGAATTTTGGCTGAATTTTGCCCGTATTTTGTCCATATTTTCAGCCAGACGAAAGCGATATACGGCGTACTGCGCCCGCCAAGTCTGAACTGCGCGCCGTAAGCATTAATTCTCTTTCTTCTGGCTGACGTCGCAATGCTGAAGGGCATAATGCAGTGTAAATTCATCGTCAGATGAGTATGGTTCATGAGAGACGGCTGTTTGCGAGAATGGTGCAGAAAGTTTAAAAAGAATAAAAATCAACGTGAACAGTTGGCTGAGTAACCAGGCGGCAACCTTCTTTGAGGACATACAAAAACTTGTGCCACGGTATGACAAGTGCCTTCATCGAAATGGCAATTATGTAGAAATGTAGCCGAGAGGCTTACCTATATTTTCTATACAATAAATGTTTTATATTCAGTTTTGTTTTTTATTTCTACCGAATCGGAGGCTGAAAAAAATAGCCCTCGTATATTCAGGCTAGACATTGCATTAATTATTATATTAGTTATAAGGCGAATCTCTACATGACAATAATGATATATTGCAATGATCTTACTGTGAATATATTAAAATTAGAATTTTGTTTGTTATGAAAATTACTTTCCCCATAAGCTTGCTCAAGTCATTACTCTATTAAATATCAAATTGATTGAACTTAAAATATTAATGACTATTCAATTCACCTGTACATCTGTCAAAAAGTGACCAATGAAAATCCAGAATTCTGACATTTCTTGATCAATCAAAAAAATATCAGTGGATATATCTTCCTAGAAGGTATTCAAGTGACTATTTTAAACAAATGTGATTTTTATTAGAAAAAGTCAATATTAGTGTTCTGTTACTATAGAAATTGCGTAGTTTGTTGCTAGATTTACTGAAAACTAATTTGAAAAAGTAGTTTGGTTCATTAAATAGTCCCTCAAATACCATTCTTAGTCAAAGTTAAGTAGACTATTTTTGCCGTAGTATCACTACTCATGTCCATTGCGCTTGGGATTAGGACTCGTGCTATCGCACTCTTCCTATTCGTACCAAAGCGCAATGGACATTCGTGATACCACCACAAAAATAGTCGACATAACTTTGACTACTCATGGTATTATAAGTGACTATTTACTTCTTCATCTTATTAAATTACCTGGGCCCTTTTGTTAAGTGTTTTTATATAGTAGCACAATAAATATATTTTTTATACATAAAACTCTTTTAATCAGTTTGGAACATGCATTTATAATTGTAATAGATTTGTCACAACTCTTCCGTCTAAACTAAGTACCGGGTATGCAATTTTTTTTAATTAATATAGTTTTGGAAAATAATTCAGCCAATAATATTTTTTATATCATATATTTTACGTTTCGTCAGCTTTAGCTGACTTCTTCAAAAATTACACATTAATATAATAGACTAAAAAGGAAAATGAATTATAGGTTAGATAACTTAAACAATGTATAATTATTCTTACCATATGTAAAGTTGACAGAAATTTTTAGACTTTAAGATGTAAAATGTTCAAGGTTAAAACTAGTTCTTACTATATAAGTTGAATATAATATTTAAAACGAATTTGTAAAGATAAAACGTTAGATGTCAAAATTTGAAATGTAAAACTTTCTTATTTTAAATGTATATCTTGATAAAAAAAATTTATTGTAAAGGATATCTTGATATTAATAGTAATTTAAATGATATATTTTTTTAAATTTCATTATAGAAGAATTTTTAGAGAAGATTATAGTAAATAGCATGAATAGTTTCTGTTTTGTAATTAATAGAATTTGTATTTTTTTTATTTCAATCATTTCATATATAAGGCGTTTCTGTAAAATATTTTCTTTTTGCAATATTTTAGGCGAGTCAAAATTAAAATTATGATAATTATCAACTGCATGATCAGAGAGAGCAGTATTTGGTTTATTTAAATTTAAAATTTTTGTTTTCATAGAATTCTTATGTTGAGTTATTCGTTTTTTAGATTTTGTTTTATTGGTCCTATATATTTAGCATTGCAATTATTACAATTAATTTGGTAAACAATATTTGATTCCAATCGATTTTTTTAATCTTTTAGATTGTTACAAAATTGATTCCATACTGTACTGTAATTTTTAAAATAAATATTTTAGTCTATTATATTAATGTGTAATATCTGAAGAGTCAGCTAACGTTGACGAAACGTAAAATATATTATATAAAAAATATTATTGGTTAAATTATTTTCCAAAACTAAGTTAACTATACGTGAAGGCAGCTGTTATAAACTAGTTTTTTTTAATATGAAATAAACGTTTGCGATTTACGTAACTATTTCAGGTAATTAATAATTAGGCATTACGTGGTTTAAATTATTTATTATAAATATTGTCTTTCGTAAGCATTTTTATTCGGTCCTCCATGCACAACATTGGTTTAACTTTTTTATGACGATCTCTACTATTTAAAAGTTGTCTGCTATAGCTAAGGGATAAACTTCTACAGGTTTACTGCAACTTTTTCCGTTACCTCCAGCATACTCAAGACTGCTGACACTCACACTAATAGGTACGTGCTAAATAATAACACATTATTTATTAAAATTCACTTGGATAGGCTTAAAGTGAATATTTCTTGTTGCTATCTAAATTTTGACATCTCTTTAATTAACTTGACATAATTAAAACTACTAAATTAACTTAATAAATATTAAAATATAAATTTTCTTCAGAAGTAAAATGTCAATTCCTATTCTCAGTCCAAAGTAAGTGTATCTATCGCTCCCAACTCTAAACGTAAAACCTCTTAACACAGTTTATAAATCTACACATTTCTGTTCACTTCTGCACATTAAGAGTCCGCATGCAGAGTTGCATCTTTTTCGTGTTCTTTCCTTGCATGTTATACGGCTGTATGTACATGTCTTTGCTGCTTCATTGAACTACCTACCACGTTAGGAGAATGAACAGAAAATAAAATGGCTTATCATTACGTTCTGAATTAAGATTCCTAGTATTAGCTTCATTTATTAAACTTAAACCAAATAATATCACGTTATAAAAAAATTTATTATTATTGAGCTAGTAAATTTCAATTACGTTGGCTGTCCCCTTCTTTTAATATAATTATTCAATTAATATTAGTTTCCGAAGCATAGAACCATCGTGTTATATATATAGTTATGTGTGTATATCTGTTTGTGTATGCATTTGTGTAACTGTGTCAATGAATAAAACGATTTACCTAATGTTCTTAAATGAACAGATTATAAATATTAGTAAAGATATAAAAAAAATTAAATGAACGTGACAAATAATAAAGATTTGTTTTAACACATTAGTGATATGTTAGTAATGCAGTTTGTATTATTTGCATTGAAATGGATACCGACATAGTCGTTGTTACTTAATCGATATTTAAAAAAGAATTTCCGATTTCAGGCACTGCCATTCTTAGTGGACCAATCCTATATTAACAGCATATATATAATACACATATATTGCTAGTAGGGCCTGGAAACGTCAGAAAACATTACGGCGCCGACATAGTCTCACTTAGAGTATAACGCGTCTCGTGCGCATGCGTGAGAATTCGAACTCCGCCTTTAAAAGCGAATTTTAAACTTGCCCACTTCCCCATTGGCCGGACGACGCCGCCGCGCTTGCACACAGCTCATCATTATACATTGAAGAGTTGGTTGTCTGTCTCACTTCCTTGGTCAGTTTCAGACTCATAGCCGCTAGCAATATAGTAAGTATTAGATATATGATTAACAGTGACAAATTTGACAATATAATAAAAATTCTAAATTTCATAACACAAGAAATAAATTATTGGAAATTTTTATTGCTTGTTTTACTTATAATATTTTTTGTTATTTATCATCTTTATCTGTTATCGTTGCTAACACAAGTTTTCTATTCTACTTCTTCATATTCATTTGTATTTTTTCTTGATATCATCAGCAGCAGCTGCGAGGATTAAACCGTTGTGGTCTGCTCCCGTCTCATATAAATTATTCACTTCAACGTTTCTTTTTCCGTCTTAATCTTCGCTTCCCTCTTGACATAATTCACTATATTACAAAGTGTTTAATATAGTATTATTGTAGACTGGTCAAATAAAAAAAAACAATTTCCAAATTCGGACCATGTCTTTGTTGATTGAAGTATCCAACACCCTCTTCTGTCTTGAACTTTGTTTTGATCACATTTTTTCTTCTATTAACTTCTAGCAGTTTCGTTTCCTTCTACGCATTTATTACTACCTTTTCTTGTTGGAATATTAATTTAACACCGTATATATTCTCATCACTTTCAAAAAGAAATTGCATATATTGATTACACCACCTATTTATATCATGCACCCTTCTCAATAAGGTAAAAAATGCACAAATAAATTGTATTAGAGTTAGTTCTTATAACCACATATACTTCTTATTAGTTGTTTTAAATGGTCCTTGTTTCGTTTTTTAATGCATTTAGACACAAAATTATAATGGCAGTGCAATAGTGAGAAAAATTAAACTTCGATATATGTATTCTTATTCTTTTTTTGACAAATTTCTTCTTCATCCATCCTCTGTGCAGATGAGGGGTGAACAAACTACAATATATAATGATAACCAAACATCTCTACACTGGTTTCTGTCTTCGGCTAATCTAGTAGTAATTTTTAAAAATGTGCCAGTTATAGTTTTAATTCAGTACACCAGCAGATTGGAGAGCTTCCTCCAGGTTGTTGACCTTTAATTTTACCTTGGTTAATTAGTCTTTCTAGTTTACTGGGGTTTTGTTGAAGGTACTATCTGTCCAAAAAAAGTAAGCGTCCGGCTGTATACCATCCTGGATAAATGATATTATACACTTCTAATTTTTTATTTCATCGAAACTATCTAGTAACTGAATCTTTAGTCTTTAATTTCTTGTTAAAGAACTTTTACTGACAAACTTTAAAAGTTCTGATGATTTCATTCCATTCTCAATAGCAGTAGTTTCTGCTGGGTAAAATTAATTCAGGCACTCAAACAAATCTCGATGGTCAACCAAGATACTAGTTCATTATCTGCTAACTCACAGTGATTACAACAAAACCACACAGACCGACTGCAACGCCCACTTCTTTGATATGCCTGAGCACATTCGCTCGCAGAAAAAGATCGGGCCTATAAAAGGATATGAACTTGGCCTCATCGTAGCTCTTCTATTGATACGAACCAATTTTCCTAACTTGCCTTGCCTTGAATGTCCATGCGATAAATAACGCCTGTCGGTAATAAGCACTTACGGCCTCTTCTCTGTTTATTAGCGCCATTCAAGAGCGACGAAGTCGTATAGCCGAAGAGTAAGCGACTACTAATTAACTTTCGTATTGCTCACTTCGCCCAGCGTTTAATTAATGCCGATTATAAGACTGGAATCTGAAAAAATGTTAAATGCTGTCTTGACGTTTTCGAGAGATTTAAAAGAGCGGACGTAGAGTTCAATTACTGTTGCAGTTACTTGCATAAGAGCGCAATGTAAATTTTATTTTATAACTTAAACTTAATATCTTCGCTAAGAAAATTTTTAATATGGCGATGCACATTGCCCAAACTTCTCCATATTAAAAAAAACTTGATATGTAGTTAAATATTTAATTAAAAGAGGAACATAAGCTTAATGTGTACCTATCTAAACCAAAAACTTTGCATTTTTATTCTACGACTTTACATCCAAGCCATTACACAACAAAGTAGATCACATTTTGACCTCATCGTAGCTGTAAAGCATCTTAGAGGAGTAGAAAGCAAATTGTTAAAAACTTCAAAACTAAAAACGAAATCAGTTGCAGAACGTACGCGGTTCAAAGTCAAACACAAACCACTTCTGTCATAGTTATCATAAACATCCATCAAGTTTGAAGTTTTACTATACAATCTGAATATGAGATACTACACAGTGATAAAGTGAAGGAATAGCATTCCAAATAAGGATGAAGCTCAGCGTGAATTCAATGGGTGCTGGCCCAGTTCTCAGGCCATTTTGTGGATATAATTTACAATTCAGCTTGCACTGTTAAATTATTAACAATGCGTTGCCACATTGCTTAATTAAATGCGAACTATTGTAACGTAACGAATTTCCCACTTCGGTAGATTCCGTACAACGTTGGAGAAACTTGTGAGGCTGAAATCTTGCATTACATTGTTGGTATGAACAAAACTGAACAAAGTAATTCTACAATATGGTAACGTAGCAACTGTCCATCAAAAAATGCAGCAGGAAATCTTCCATAACCCCAAACATGCAGCTCACTACCTGCTTCGTGTAATCGATAAGCTATTTACTTGCGTTTGAAGGTGCAAAGAACCTACCTTAGGTCTCTTCCAGGTGAACTGAAAGGGAGGCGTTTGGTGGTAGAACACCGAGGACTGGGTTGCGGGGAAATCGGGGTCCTCCCAAAGTTCTCCACGCTTCAAGCATGCCCGCCTGATGCGTTCGTAATCACTCATCCCCTAGAATCAAAAACCCAATTTGCATGACCTGATTATAACTAAAAAACTTACAAGTAATAAACATCTGCACACCAACTACTTTGACTTGCTTCTATTTTCTATACTTGCTCACACCCATCATTCCTCGTAGGTTAAAATATAATTAGACTGTTGAAAAATATTTTTTTTTTTTTCATTCATTCATCATCTATAGCTTCCTTTACCTTTCGGTGTCGAAAAGCGGAAATGCAAGGGAGCTAATCAGCCGCACGCGACTTCCATTACGCTCCTCCGCATCCAACACACACTCAAAAACTTAAACCTAACTTAACTAATGAGTTCAAATCCATTGTCGCTCCGGGAAAATTCTTGGCTACAGCCAGATTTGAACACATATCCATCTGGTTGCTAAACGGGCTCCCAAGCCTCTGAACCACCCCGGCAGCCAAATTCGAAAATCGATATATGCATATTCATTTTTAGATTTTGAATGTAAGCATGCATTGGTAGACAGGTAACATTAGTCATAAGTATACACAAGTACTATAATTCGGTAATATGAGTTTACTACTGTGTAAGGTCATTATGATGAGATCATCAACATTCTTTTTAAAATGTGAGTATATCAGAACTGCTTGGCATAATTGGAAATTCATTTCCACTTTCAGTGCATTAATTCTACAGCTTTTATACCAAAATACTGAGTATAGAAACTCAGAATTTCATCGTAAATAAGCCTCAAAATGCTGCAAAAAACCGAAAAGCCTCAGGAACAGTTGTTATCAGTGGTAAGTTATTAAAATATGCTGCGAAAGAAGTGCTTTAGAAACCTTTAAAATTAAAACCTAAAAAGATAAAACCAATATTTAAAAAAGGAAATTCCTGACAATCCGACAATACGAAACCTATGAAAGTATTAGCTGACAAAATACATACTAAAATGTTAGCTCACGGTTTACATACTATAGCTGATAGTATATTACCAGAAAAACAGACAGGGTTTAGAAAGGGCAGGTCCTGCACAGACAGTGATTTTATATACAGAGTCCGGAAACGAGACGGGGGTAGAAGATATTTCTAAAAATATGAATTACATAAAAATTGCTTATATAAAAGTTGTAGGTACAAGGATGGTACACATTACTAAAATATTTTTGATTATACACCGTGGCTCCAAAATGTGTAAATAATCAAACTTACTTTGCGGGGAACTTAAGCAGTCGCCGGCATTCTGAGCAGCAGGGTGCACGTCTGCGAGTGACTCGAAGTGAATTTTGTCTGCGGCAAGTTAAACGCAATCGGCTAAAGTCGCGTAGTAAATAAAGTTTACTGCATACGTGTTTGTGCGTAGCAAACCATGTTGGTACTTCAAGAAATTGCTATTTTAATCACGAACTGGGCAAATACGCAATTTGAGATACCACCAAAAGTTTTCGTGCCGTTCCATTTAAGGCCATGACATCGCCGACAGAAAATTTCACATAATGTGTCATTCAAGGGATGATGTAGGGCATCCAAATTCGCTGTCCAGCAGTTCCAAAGCCTCTAGCATAAGGTAACCCAATACAGGACATGTTTGCAGTTTGAGCGATAAGCGGTAGCTTTTGGCTATGTTGTACAGATGTTACGAGCGCGAATAAATTTGCTTCATAGACAGATAATACATATGTGAATTGCGAATTCGACTCTGAAATAAATTTACACTTCTGGACAAAACTTTTGATGCATGAAATCCAGACGGCGGATTTCGATGCAGTTTAACATTTCATTTGCATATTAAAGACAATTATTTTCGTATCTTTGTAATATTATTTAAATATAAATACAGTTATTTCGGTATTGTTTTCGTTGTAAATGCGGGTCGACGAACTAATGCGCGTTAATAATTCAATGATGGGTTAAGGAATGACCGCTAATTTTAGGGTTTACTCTTAATTTTCTTTATGGTTTTATATATGTCTTTAAAGGTTCAATATATCATTGTTTAGTTGTGTAAGCAAATTAGCTTTTCTCGTTCATATTGTTTAAAGTCGGTTTGACCCCGAGAATACAAGTGCATGCCAGCTTCCAGTTTTTGGCGCCTTTTTTATCTACGAGTTGCGACAAATTAAAATGTTCATGTGTACTGAGCCAGCTGGGTAAACAATAATGAAAATAATTTATAAAAATACTAAGGCGCACGAGACGTCTCATGTGAATTTAATGTCCCCACGAAGGGACCAACCAAACGACAAATTTCAATATGACCCAGAACAGTGAAGCCCATTTTTGAATGTAGTACTGCCAAGTGGTGATACTTGTGAAATAAGTTCTCAGACGTACGTCATTAGCAACCCAGCTTCGTCTTCCGTGCTCACCCTGGCTTTCTTCATGAAATTGGCTGTGTAGACAGTTGCCGAATTCTTTATCGCTTGATATCAACCGACCAGGTATAGAATTACTCTAAGATATGGAACTCATTGGTTGTTATTACCCCGGCCTTTAGCTGGGTCCGCTGATTTGTAATTTCATGTGCATTATCTGAATAGAGTCCTAGTTGACTTTCAGTTGTACAGCGCAGTGCAGTTTCGTGTATTTCACAGATAAATCATTCCAGCAATACGGATTAAGGTAGGTTCCAAGTCCGGAGCTGAACACAGCACCATATCCTCCTGTCACCTCAACAAAAAATTTCTTGAAGGCTTCCCCAGACTAGTGTAAACGACTCAGTATGCCTTATTAGTATTAACATCATCAGCCTCTACTTCTCTACCGAATTGACTTTTATACGTAAATACATACGTTTTCACAGTAAAACGCCTCCCATGTCCAACTGAAGCGAGCCAAGTGCATCTTTTAGTCTGTTACATGTCGTTAAACAGTTTTCAAGTGTAACATTAGAAAAATATTAAATTTATAGTATCTCTTGCAGGTTTTTATCTTTCGGGGAAAATACCTAGAAATATCACGCAAAAACATTTCTGGAACTCGACGTTCTGAAGTAAATTTACACTTCTGGACAAAACTGAAGGACCACCGATAAAATTCAAAATGATTGTATAAAAGGGTAGCCCATAATAAAATTAACAAATGTCCTCATCTTGTTTTGAAGCTACCAGTATTTCAATGCCGCATAGCAGCTATCTCGATCACACATTTGTTGATGCTCAATGCCGTTGCCACTTCTCTCTGAGAATATGCTTCGCGACGAAAAACAATTATTTTTGATACCTCCTCGGGGGTCAAATAATCGTCCAGACATATTTCGTAAAACTTTAAAGATTGACGATGATAGTTATATTCGTTTTCATGGAAAAACATCCACTGAGTTGAATTTTTTATGACATATTAACTAAATAACAAAAAAAAATTAAAAAAATAACATTTGCAAACTTTATTTTATTATGTTTTCGTAAAGTTATTTAAAGTTTCATTGGTGGTTCTTTAATTTTGTTCAGAAGGATATTTAGTTTTCTCATATGTCCGCAAAAATAAATTTTCAATTTAGCAAAATAAAAAACAGATCAAGTTTTTCTAGATATCATTTACATAGATTGTAACTATCCATTGATCATACACGTATAAGGCAGTTCTACTGATTCCGCAAATAATAATTTGGAGAAAAAAAATAACTGGCACAAATTTCACCCCCTTAACGTTGATATTTTTCTTGCAATATGTCGAATATGTCGCAGAGCGTAAATTGAAGGTGGGAGATTTCGGCCGCGTTGTTCCCTTTTTTGGAAATCAGGGTCTTTCTAATTTTTGCTTCAAAAACTGCTTGAGGCTTCATCTGCCTGAACCGCCGATCATAGCGCAACTTTGGTCCTGTCGTTGGTCCGTCGCAGCTGGCGAGTATTTCGAAATGCGATCGTTTCTTTTGCGAAGTAAAATAACCATTTTTCTCCTAATAACTTGTTTTACGCCTTCTTCGATCTCTTCCGCTTTCTTGGCGTTTCTGCTTTTCTTCCTGTTTAAGTCGTTTTCTGGATGATCCCCTTTACTAATCACCACATCCAGCAACCCCTTGGTTCTCCCCTACGCCTTGGTATTCGTCGTTCGAAATAGCTGCATGTGCCGGTGGAAACTCCAAACCTTGTACGATCCGAGATATGGCTTTTCATAATCTTGGCGGAGCAGGGATGTGTTTCACATAGCCCGGCCGGAAATTCCTAAACTCACCGACTTACGCCGCCGGTGAAAACTCCCCGGTATGGGTATTGAACATTTCTGTTTTGAGCTTATGTTCGAGATTGGGCGACAGTTCATTGGCGTTCAGTAGTTTACTTAAATAAAGCATTTTTTATAAATTCTTAAGAACATTGTGAAACCGAGGGTCAGTCATCTAGGATGGGCCACTGCTGCCTTAGGTGTTAACATGTCTTCAGCAGTTATTTTGTTGATACCGTCCATAATGTTTAGTATTGCTACATCAATGATATTACTTAGGACTACCGCTGAGTGATCTGTGCATGAACCCAGTAACAGCAAACTCATAAATAAATATTAGTTATTGTTAAGAATGAAGTAAGATGCTAGGAGTTAGTTAAGTTCGGATCATTAGATCAAAGAAATGGAAGTATAATAGAATATTAAACTAAATGTATGGAAACGTTTCAGGCTGTTTTTTCCTCTAATTTTTACTTCGCCGAACATTGCATGGCAATTTTGCCAGTCCTGGCAAAAGTAGCGATTTTAATACTTAATTTTGGAGTAAACGATCTTTAAAAACATAGAAACTAAAACAAACAATGCTAAAACTAAGAAAGGAGTGACAATTAACCAAGCGTCCAACGGGAATGCGTCGTCAATTAATTAAACCAAAACACTTCTGATTGTATTCGTAGTATTGGTTGGTATCATCATTCTTTGGCAGTGCTTTATTTAGTCGAAAAGTTATTTTAATCATATAAGGAGACAAAGTAGGCAAGAAGTGCACAGTAACGAGTTCCGTAGAGGCACAGGAGATATTACAGCTTAGAGGTTGGTTTTTCTTTAACCCAGCTCAACTATTTCTCCAGATATTCAGCAAACAAGCTAATCCCATTTTCCTAATCAATACTATGTTTAACGCACAAAACGTCAGAAACGCCCCCGTAGTGCGAATAAATCCAAAATAGCGTAATTAAATTTAGTTTGCTAACAGGCTATTGTTCGTCGTTTACTGTTAGTAACTACTTTATTGGTGCCGTGCGATTATCAATTGTAATAAAAATAACAGACAAGCTGCCGGATAACTTATAATTGCCCCTATTATTTGGCGATCATAGCGAAGGTCGACGTTAGAATTTGACCGATAAAATTATTCATTTTTATATTAAATTGTTGCGTTCGAGGCTTTATCGATAGCATTATTGGAAAACAAATCAATCTATAGCTTTGCTAAAGTGTTAATTGCAATTCTTCATTTAGTACCTCGAAGATTTTCACTCGTTCTGCACAGGATCAACCAGATCAGAGTTTTATTGACACAGACTATTCACGCACTTACGATTTTCTATAACTGCCATATAAATAGTTCTTCCTTCTGAACCCCATTTGCATATTCGGTCTTAGTGTACATTTTAATTCATTCCTCAAAGCGTCGCTTAGCTTAACTAAAGGGTACCGTATATTTGATCACCTGTAATTCTGGTATTGCGCCGATATTGTTAGTGTCACCCATATGATATGTCCTTTATAAACTACGGATGACACTAGAATGTTCTTGAGAATACAGAAATTATTGTTTATTTCAGCCTGCTTAGTCGTGTTTCGCACGCTACGCGTGGTTCTACGGGGTCGGATTCGGTAAGTTATTGAATCTGGCACCCTTATTGATTGACTCCTCATTTTTTGTACTAATTGGTGAATTAATTAGGTACCTTTCTCTGTTCACTACCCGTCACCAGCATTTGCTTCGAGCTAGTTGCTTGGAATAATAAGAGTTATGACGTTGCTTTTAGGCATTTTGGGTAATGTTACGTTTTACTTAAAATTGATATAACAAAATTAGCACCCTACGTGTACAGTTTGTAACACAATCAAAACCATTTTTACTTTAATGGAAAACGATAGCCGCCTAGCTGGATACGCGCCCAGTTTCGAAATCAAGTAGACATGTGTTCAAATCTGGCCGTTGCTAAGATTTTTATCAAAGCTACGGTGGGTTTGAACTCATTAATTAAGCTAGCTTTTAGTTAGAATAAGATTTGTTGAATGTGTTGTGTGTTGTGGATGCTCTGGAGGAGTACCGAAAGTATCCAAAAGTAAAATAGGCTCAAGATAATGAATGAATGAGTGAAAAGTAAGTATTAATACTAGATCAACTTCGTAATTAAATTCATGTAGTATGGAGACAAAGAGTTTTTAGTTGCCGAACATAGATTGTTGTAGCAGGTATACAACACCTTGCCACGTGTACCCAAAGCTTTAAAAACTATAGTTCCATTATTGTTGTTCAACGTCGTTTTTGTGGGTGTCTGAGTATACTATTTTATACTAGATTTCAAAGTAGTATGAATGAGATTCCATGTGCGTCAATAAAACCATGTAATGGGTCATACGTAATTATTTCAGAAATGTAAGAAGAATTCTTCGTGAGGGTAGTAACAAATATGGAAGTCGTCCTCACATCAGTTAGATATTTAACCGACAGAATACATATAAAATTGAATGATATATTTTCATGTATTACGCTTTTTTCACTTTAGCAAAATAGTAAAAATCCCCTACTAAAAATAATAATTAAATTGGTAAATGTAGCCTACATAACTTGTAATTTTAACATAATACCTTAGTATAATTTTATAGAAGCACTTTTTGTGAGCGGTTAAGCCTCTATGGCCTTCTTGAATTGTAACCGTGAGAAAACAATCAAATAGAAATTTGCAAAGATTTTACAGTTATTCTACGCTGTTACAAATATAACATTATTACATATAAGCTGAAAAAAATAAATTCAGAGTTATTTACTTCTGTATAAATATAATAAATTAGTTTACTGTAATACGGACATTTTAAGTAAAAAATACGCAGGAACAACGAGCTACAGATTTTTTTCTAATTTTATTCTTCCTCTTTAACCTTTTAGTCTCCCTTTAATTAAAATTTTAATTCAATTAAGCCTGTACACCTGGAGATAATGGGAAGTTTAATGCAACGAAGCTAAAGGTAATGAGGAAGCGTCACCACAGTTTGCCAGTTCATTACGATTCATCATTCGAAAGCTCTATGGGACATTAATTTCTTTTGTGTTTTAAATTAATATGACACTAAATAACAATCTCTGCTATAGAAAAGTTAATGAAATTTGTATTGTTTATATCTGTTGAACCTTCTCAGTGTACACGCCATTGTTGAATTAATAAGCGACCAACCTAATCTGCTGGAACGTTAACTTAACTCACTCAAGTGTACGAGTATAAACCAAATTCTATAAATTATTAGTGCGTTTCTCTATCGTGATAATTGATGTATGCGGCTTAAAAACGCCCATAATTAATGACATTAAATACGACCGCTTTCATGTAATGAAATTAACTCCCCTGTTCGAATAATTGAAAAAGTAATTAAAATTTCCGACGCACAATTTCCCACCCTTTGTTAACACGTACAATTTCATTATTGCAGTTTCACATGACTTTGTATAGGCATTGAATTTCTCCTGTTATACAAGGCATTTGTTACATTTTACATGCATTTTTGGGTCCTTCTTTGTAGTACCGCGAATTTACAACACCTGCAGCAACATCTTTAATAATAACAATAACATCATTGTCAGCTGGAAATTTGATTTCCTTGCTAGAGTATTGTGTCGCAACATTACTAAAATAGCCAAGATGGACCTCGGGGATAATTTGTAAAGAAATTACAGAAAAAATATTCAGAGAATGATAAACAATTCTGGATCGTCATTAAATAGCCAAAAAAATCAGTACACTCCTCTTCCTCGTATTCTTCCCTAGAAGATTATCTTCTGCCATTAATTGGGTATAATTTGACTTTGAAAAGGTATTTATACTCAAATTTCTTTATTAAATACTTTTTTTCTACTCATGACATTGAAATCAGCATTTTGACATTGATACCGGTGGTTGAAATCGCATTTCAACCACTAGAGATTGAAATGTTCCGACTACCGCGATTTAAAACTGTTTGACATGCAATTGTTGACAGGAGAAATGTCACTTTATGTTTAATTTTTTCCAAAGTGCATTAATTTGTTAAAATTCGTAGAAAAAATAGTATATGCAACTCGTGGCTGATAAAATTTCAACGTCTCGAGTTACTTTTTTCAACTCGCTTCCGCTCGTTGAAAAAAACCACTCTCACCGTTGAAATTTTATTTCAACCACTTGTCCCATAATATACTATTGTCCCTATTGACCACTTCAGATTTGAAGCAACATCATTATATTGACAATGCATTGCCGTAGTCCTTTAAGTTCCCGTGTATTAATGAGGTTTCTATAATAAGTACACACCTTATTTGCAAATTTTCATTTTTTTTCCTTGGATGTTTGGTTTTAAGTTACACAGGAACAGAACTGTGATTACTATTTTGTTGTATAACCTGTATAACCTTCAACAAATTTACTGCCATTTGACAGAACAGAATTTGTTGCCAGAAAGACTGCTTATTTTGATAGTACATGTAGAAAATAATTAAAATCTAAAGTTTGTACCTTCCATGTACTTAAATATGACAACTTTGCATTTGAAGGTGTTTTGCCATGTTTTATAACCTAAATGTATTTGGAAACTATAACCTCAAATGTAAACCTCATATAAACACAACTAAATTTGGAAAACTTTCATTGCCAGCGTTCATGCAAAAAAGATGTGAACCAAGTATAGACATTTATATAGTATACAAATTAAAATATGTTTGTGTTCTCTGAATGTAATTTTTTGGCAGTGGACTGTTATGATATGTTTTATCGGACTTTTTCCACTGTCTAGGGTGTATATCACACAACGTTTCGGGAGTTTTGATCTACTCCCGTCTTCAGTTGTACCTAGTTAGTCCTAAGAAGGACTGATATTGTACGTTTTTTTACCGCCCTGGTGGCCTAGTGGTAAGAGTGGCAGACTAGCAATCACAGCGATCAGCGGTCCCGCGTTCAAACCCCGAGGGAGGCAAGAGTTTACGTAGAAAAACGTACAATATCAGTCTTTCTCAGGACTAACCAGGAACACCTAAAGACGGGAGTAGATCAAAACTCCTGAAACGTCGTATGATATACACCCTAGACAGTGGAAAAATCCAATAAAACATATAATAATATAAATATCTTTAATTTCCAATTAAAGCATTTCATTATTATAAATAATATTTATAGCAATAGCAATCATAATGTTAATTAAAACAAAGAACAGAAACCACGTATGAATAAACCAAAAATATAAAATTACAAATATGAAAACAAGAAGCTAGAAAACAAAATGAACGTGAACATCAATACAGAAAGAGGCAGACTATTGCATTGACAAAGGGAAATAAGATGTATACTAAAAAATCAGTAAAAGTCTTTACCCAGAACTTCCCTCGTCGACATTGTGACAATAAATAATTCTAAAAATCAAATTAAGTTAGGAGTAAAGATATCTTCACGTTTTTAATAAATTAAATAATTTTTAAATAAAAAACGACGTTACCGGTGGTCGAATTCGAACGACGCGTGTGCAACCCCAACGTTTAGTGGGATATCGTAAGGGCGGGCAATTCCACCTGCACCACGGAGGACCGACCTCTCGTATTCCTGCGTCGCAGCTATATTTAGTAATGTGCTAATTTGTGCCTCGTTTTTCTTTATAAAAATATTATTCTGTATCTATTGGCTCCCATTTTTGTAAAAACCTGCACTATGTACAAATTATTACTTGTATCTATTACTAAGTTGAATGAAAAATAAACAAAATTTTTATTTTTTTAATGTGCTCACCTTGTACATATTTGTCTGAAAATTTTCCGGTTTCATTCCAGGTATATATACAATGTGTATGCAAAATATCGTCTTCCTTCGACAAATATTTTTGAGTTATACCACCAACAGGCAGACAGACAAACAGACAGACAGACGGAATTGAGAAAACCTGTTTCTCGTCATCTAGGGACCCTGAAACGTGAAGATATGGAGAAATCTCAGAAGGTGATTTTTTCGTGGTTACAATACTTCATTCGTCTTTCAGCCGAGGAAGTAAAAATGAAGCAATTGAACGAGTGTGGTCTAGAGCTAATAGCTTATTGTGCTCTTTCACTGGTCAATCAACAGTTGCACATTCTGCACTAATGGTCCACTAATTCAAGAGACATGCAAAAATTATATAAAAATAAACAGACATGTATATGCATGTCTAAGGTTTAAAAAGGTAACGAAACGATATATAAGACGTAATAAAATATATTCAAATTAACCCACGCTATAGGAAAGAAAGCAATTGGATGAAATGCATAAACAGGAATATCTGAAATTATTAACCATTGAAATAAAAAAAGAGATTCCAAAGGATAGTCAAGCATGATTGTGTATAATGAACTCCGAAAAAAGTGTTGCGTAGTGGGCTTGCTCCTTAATCGCTTAGAAAAAAAAGGAAAATGTCAACACTGCCTCGTAAGAAGCGCACACAGAATGAGTAAAAAGAAAATTAACATTGACTGTCGGTATATTGAAGTGTAAATTCTCAGAAACAACAGGCAGTCCTGGTGACATTTACACAGGGAAATCGGATGTAGCCGTTTTTCAAAAACTAAGCTAAAATAAAAATGGTGCGAATATTTAAGAAAATCTTTAGGCATAGACGCATGCATAAACACACATAGTATTAATATACACTCAAGGATAAAATCCTATAATTGATTGACAGCACCCTACTAGGAGGTATAAAGGTAAAATATATAATTACAAGAATGATAGAAGCATTGCCAGCATAAGTACTATGGACAGAGTATATACTCATAATAATAAGAGACGTGATCGGCAACGAATTAGAAAATAAGCAAACGGAAAACAATTGGCTTTAGAACTCGTAAATCAGTAATATACTCACAGGCCACTGGCAATTCAAAATAGAGTGCGACAAGATAGAGGACCTCACATAGAACTGAAACCTCTATATGAAAATAATACCAAAATAAGTAAGATAATTGGTGGAAAAATCTGATCAATAGAAGGCTAATACAGAGACATTCACTGTTGCCTTATCGTTTGTCGCCGACTCAATATATGTAAAATCGACTGAATTAAACTTTCCAAGGTGAATCAGTGATGTAAATGCATGAAGCTATGTGTTGAAGACATTGTGTGAAAATACAGGCCAAGTATCACTTATTAGTGATTTAATGTTTGGTGGCATTTGGTATCACTATAGAAGAAAGAAGTGCAAGCACTTGCAAATGGCATTCCATACAGATAAAAATCTATAGAGGGCTTTACTCAGAACTTCCCTCGCAAGTGGAAGTTTTGAAATTAACAATTTCGAAAGTATCAAAGAAAAAAAATAATACATTTTTAAAGGTGTTAACCCTACATATATTTGTCCGAAAGTAGGTATATTCGGATTCAAGCCAGGTATACATCTAATCTGCATGAAAAATATTGTCTTCCTCCAACAAATAGTTTTTGAGCTACACCGCCAACAGACAGGCTGGCGCACAGATAGACAAACATATTTTTCGTCATCTAGGGACCCTGAAAACGTGAAGATCTTAAGAAATTTCGGAAGGTAATTTTTCACGATTTTCCTTCGTCTTTCAGACGCGAAACAAATAAATAAACATGGAAAACAGAAGCTTACGTAAAAGTTGTTAAAAAGCAAGCTGGCAGAATGCGGAACAAAAAGATAAAGGCCAAGATAATAACTGAGGAGGGTGCCGAAACTAATATTAAAATGCTCTACGCGCGCTAATAGCATGGAAAGCACAAAATGGTCAAAGAAAATAATAAAATGAGTACCAACATGGCACGAAGGTGGAAGACCAAGCTGCAGCTGGAGAAAGACGATAACTACACGAAATTGAATGAAACAATCGTTTTTGAAAAAACAGGAGACGGAAAAGCAGCGACAACCGTAGAGAAATTTTGCATTAACTCGTTTTTAGACATATATACAGCGTGTCTTGCAGAGTATCAAACATAAAAAAACTATAAGAATATCAGCTCTCCTGTGTATGCATCGAGGTACGTGATTGGTCAGAAATGAAAACAATTTGAAATTGTTGTGTAAATGTTAATAAATTTGGCTATGTCTTATAGTTGGTGAGACAAACTGTATATAAAAATTAAAAAATTGACCAATAAGATACAAAAAAAATATATATTCGTACAATGTAACGCTCCGACCCTCACCTATGAAGCAAAAAGTAAGATAGCAGCTGCAAAGATGGGTAAACTAAATCTGAAACCTTTAATAGAAGAAAAAAAAGAGAACAAAACTATTTAATACTAACTTCTACTTCACATGGGCATTGAAAGTAAATGTTAGTAAACATTAGAATCTAGGAGTAGACAAATGTCAAGTAAATTGCAAAAGAAAAGGACAAAACTTGGCAAAAGATAGCGGATTAATTGATGATGAACAAATTTACAAATAGTACCAAATAATATTGACATTATGGCCTAGCTGTCTCATACCCTCTCGTACAAAAGTGAGACACCTATATAACTTACTTATTACGGGGTTTTCTGATTGCTTTTTACCATGTATCAATTGTATTTAACTGTTGGTTAGATGTAATTCCCATTTGTCAATGTTGACAAGAAGGAAGAGCATTTGATATGAAGTGAAACGCAACTAATACATGGTGAAAAGCAATCGGAAAACCCTGTATATAAATAAACAAACAAATATTTTGTTGTTTTCAATTTCCTGATTAACAGTAAAGAAATCTTATAGTACTTGGAGAACATTTTTATTGTTTGGCTACATAAAGCACCTAATCTGAAGTAAATAAAAATGAACAAAATTAGTAAATATGTAAGTAATAAATTACAATAAACAGTATAATTCGTTACTGTCCTGCAACTTTAATCGATTAAGACACTTCATAGGTGGTCAAGTCAATGTGAAATGTGTACTAACGGTACGGTTCTTTCTGTGCCACTCCAAGTAGAATAAGGTAGTTCGAGCAAAACGTTTTAATTCGAAAGATCTGCAATATCTTCTACATTTGGGAATATAAAATGTATCACTGATTCACTTTATAAACGCGTGCTGTACCTGCGCATCTGTTTGTCACCGTCAACAATCGGGCGCAGTTCGTTTGTCATCAGGCCTGACGTCACCGTATCCTTTATAATGCAAAATAATCAAGTACACCATGCAGCGGGATTTAGCCGAGCGCGTAAAGCGTCTTACTAGCGGATTCCGTCTGAGAGTACAGGTGTGAATCCCCCGGACAGCAATATATTTTTTGTTGTGAATTGATGTAATTCGCATTACTAAATATTTTCTCTTACTGTTTTAGTATTAGTAGAAACATTTTCCATCAATATATATTTTTTAGATATTACTCATAATTGACATTATAAAACAATTAACAATACTTATAGTAAAAATATTATTCAACATAATGTAAAGCCATTTATTTCAATTAAATAACACAATTTAGCAACTTGTTCTCTTTTAGTCCATACATGCTCATTAAGTTCCACAAAAGATTGGCAACAAGTTAACAAATTCGAAACTGTGTAAAATTAATTCCTACGTCGAAAGTTATGTAACGCCTATTAATTTGGCACCGGCTTCAAAGTTCCATGTCAATTTTCTCTTTGGTGGCATAAATATCGATTTAAATAACCGCAGACATATCGGAAAAACTTTACTTTAATTGAAACTAGTTTCGGTAGGTAAATTATGCTCACATTTCACATACACGTCAAATAACGACAATAGTCGTCAAAAATAACATATCAACGAGAGTAAATTGACAACATCATACTTACATTTCCAAGATAAACTGCACCTTTAAAACTACATTATATTTATACGCCTCCTGAAAGGGTGTGATACAGTGTATCAATCTAACACAATAATCGCGTGCGCATCCTGTCTTTTCCTCGGTCATCGTACTGTGGGTCAGCCAAGATTTGCATGGTCGATTCTTTCAAATAATTACTAATCTTATTGCTATAATGCACTGCTCGGTTGGCCAATTACTTAAAGTGCTAAACGCGTGGTCGTTATATATGAAACAATGTAGGACCGGGCTTAGGCACGTGTAGCTTGTACAACAACGGGCATAAAATAATGCAATATTTAATTTTAAACACGAAAAAGATTTGACTATAATATTAATATATGTCCTGCTTCATTACAGTGCTACACAAAACAAACGGCTACTAAAGCTTATTATCTTTAAATGTTACAAGATTAATTTCCATTGCAGATTGTACTAAATGGAACAGAATCATCTTCATGCTCAAACTCAGCCATTTTTCTTATCTGGGCACTTTTTGAACTATAAAGACGTGATGGAACAGGGAGAAATTGTCTGTTAATTGTTAGTAACAGGCCATGTATATCGACAAAAATCAAAACACTTGTATCAATTGACAGTTTCCAGTTGCAACTTTGTGAGGTTAGGTTAAAGCCTACAGAGAAACACTTTTAATTTTTATAAGTTGTTTGTTGCCCAATAGACATTAAGAAAGTGTCGAAGAGCGCGTTTCACATGTCCAAAGTCATCAAAATTTAATATCAGTTTTTGGCAACCATAGACTTCCTTGGATCTATAATTAGGACCCCGAGACTAAAAAACAATCAGGTGTGTGGCTTTTTGAAAATGATATTGGAATAAACGATATTCGCGGTGAAAGTGCAAACAAAAAATTAGTGCTGCTCTAATGTTTTGAAAATTGTGTAGTGATCGCCGAATATCTGGTTTTGCGTGGTATTTTATTACACCACGATAATGCAACTCCGCATACGATAGCAAAATGTTAACATTTCTTACAAAAACCTGGCGTCTAGCTGGTTGCTCACCATCCATACAGTACAGATCTTGCCCCCAGCGATTTCGTTTTGTTTCCGAAGATTAAAAAGGTATGTGTGCTAAGAGATTTCCTGGCGCAATTGCGGCGGTTGCTAAATTTCAACTGTTATTTGACGACCTACCAAAAACGGAGTTTTTTTACTGTTTTAAGAAGTGGTTTCAAAGAATGAACAAATGGGTTATGAATAAGGAGAAACAGTCGTATTTTAAAAATCAATAAAGTTATTTTCTTTTAAGTCCCTATTTTTTAGAACTAATAATTACGAGATTAGCTCTAGTAGTTTCTTATTGCATAGTTCATTTATGATGTAATTATGTGTAGCTCTGGATTTAAAAATACTATTAGTGAGATAGTAGTAAAAATTTTAAAATTTGAAACTCGTTAATTCTGTCCGCAATCGGTCTTCTCGTCATCCTGTCCTTCATAATATAGCGATAAGCATATGTGTTAGCTATATTTTGTTCTCTTTTAAAATTAATGTAATTCACGTTATTAAGTGTTTCGTTTCAGAGTTATTATATTTTTACCTAGTTCATACTGAATTATGAAGCTATTGGATCTAGCAAAAGTTGTTTCTTAATTAACGACATTACAAGCATCTAATTTAAAAACATCTTTTGTTCTATTGCATTAAAAAATGATCAATTTCGGCCGAAAACAATCACTTTTTTATACTAGTAACTTTTACTTTTCAGCAGTAATAGCCATAGCAATAAACACTAACAACCATTTCCATATGATCATGACCTCCTCGACTTTTCCCGACTTCCTCGATTAAATTATCGTTTTATAATTACAAAAAATGCTTCCAGAGCAGTAGAATAAAAAATCATATATGTAACTCGCATGAAAGCGAACCTTTAGACTCGTCTTATTTATGTGCCTCGCTCGCTGCGCTCGCCTGGCCATAAACTGCGGCTCGTCCAAAAAAGTCCTTAATTTCGTACTTGTAACATAAATAGCTATTAATTAGCATAAGGCCCCCTATGTGGCGAGCTCAAAAGTTAGTATAAAATATTTATAAGAATAATTATATTTATAAATACAACTGCTCATACGAGTTCGCCTTCATAAGACATACTTTGTTATTTATGTCTGCCGAGGAATAGTATTTTACATTTATACCTTCATATGAAGCAAATGCCTTTCGATTGATACTATTGATCTTTTTTGCGTTAAATTCAATATGATTCGATATGAAATTCGGTTTGGCTATCCTTCAATCCATAAATATATAAAATAATTGGCGTTCCTTCCTCAGGGCAGCAATTAAAAAAACTTATTTTTAAGCCAATATTTCGGAAAGCTTTATTCCTTTCTCAAGGCACACTACAATAAAGTTTAAAGTTGCAGACAATTTTTAAAGTATAACATATGCTTACTTACAAAAGCGATGTTAGTTCCTCATAAATGGCAACAAAGGGTAAAACAAGGCATATCTGGACGTACATCAAGTTAATGGTTAAAACAATGGAATAATTAGTCTAATTATATCACAGTTTTTTTATTCATAAAATACAAACAGATTAAAATATTTAAAATTCCATGTATAATGACTAAAAACATATCACTCCTTGTATTTTCAGCTTTGGGATTATAACTCATATTCATTAAAAATTATTAATAATAAACGTAGTACTTATTATATTACCCATGAACATCTTCGACTACTCTAAGCTAGTCTAATAATTAAATAAATAAACAACAACGAAATCTAATTTAAAAATTAAATCGTTGCATGGTAGTTTATTTTACAACTATCATATTAATTATTGATAGCAATATAAAACAATTAGTTAACCAATTTAAATCAGTATTCAATAAACAACAATAATAACTGTAATTAGTCTTAAGAGAGTCTTTATATCTCCTTCTCTGTTATATCAAACAATAGAAAATATTTAAAATTCCCAGTAACACTGTTTTAATATACAGGGAATCCCAAATCCCCGTTTTGGATGTTTAAACAAATAATTTAATAATATTGCTGTTAGATCGCGAACAGTTTTCAAAAGATCGCTAAGTTTGCACGCGAAGTGACATGCGAAATTTCTTATTGTTGTTTTGAACCATGTGATTCTTCTAATGCAACATTTTGGATTTACAATATTAAGAAAATGTAAAATTGGGTAAGTAGACATTTAACATATTAAATAATCATGAAAATTAACATTTATTATATACGAAATTGTAAACTAATCGTTTAAAAATATAGAAGAAACATGTATTACGAAAGACAAAATGGCCAATCTAAACAAAAGCTGCAGTAGATGCAAGGTTGATGGCTTTATGACAGTGCGTTTTATGGGATCAAATCATGCTCATCCGCTAAAGCATAAATAACTATCTAAGTCACTGATGTGATAAATTACACTGCAAATAAAAACAAAAGAAAACTTCCACAAACTTGAATGACAATTAACGGACCGTTTTCATTTCCTACATTGCAAGAATATTTCAACCCTTTCTCATGAGAATGTCATACATTTTCAAAAAATTTAAATTAGTTATAAAGCACCAGATTTTGCCAAGCAAAAATGTACGTTTACGAAAGTTCCACGAAACGGAAGAATGACTAGGAATTTAAGCGTCACTAATGTCTCAAGAGTTTTTACTTGTTTCTGAAATTAAAATCGCAAGTAAACCTTGAAAGTAAACATTATCTGTCATGGATTAATTAAGCATGACGTTTTTTAGTTTATGTAAGTAGAACTGCTAGTAGCCATTCGGTCTTTCTTCTTTAAGCATCTACTTTCGGGCCCTTTCCTAGGTTCCCCTCGGCATCACCCATTTAAGACACATTCTGCAGTCTGTCTGTGTCTATTGGTTATTTGGATCAATACGATTGAAACAGTAAAGCGAAACGCTTAGTAAGGCGACTTACATTAATTCGCAAAGAAAAATATTGCAGTCAGTAAGACTCGAACATACGCTTCTAGAGGGTGTCTGATTTCTAGTCAGGCATCTCAACCGACCAGAAACGCTACGTCACGCAGTCTTATCATTGTATTATAAGCGGAAAGAACGATATAAGAAACTAAACCCTATCGGTACAGAGCGACCCGGTCTAGAATAATTTTAAATTATTCTCGTATATTTAGTATAATTAAAACACCCGATTTTTTTTTGGCAAAAATGTTTCGAGGGCAAGAAACTAACTAAAAATCAAGAAATCTCTAAATAGTTAGACATAGCCAATTATTTATACTTTACAGCAACCGCCAATAAATACATAAAAATAAAAATAAATAGCTTCCACTTTTAAAATCGTTGATCACACTTAACGGCCAACAAGCTAATTGACGACCCGGAAACTTGTTTATTAATTTTACTACGTAGCCAAGAATTCGAGCTCGTTACCTAAGTACAAACTTACATAAAAGTGGCACTGTTAATAGTCCGTGAAGAACTCGTACGTTACTTTTACATCACCGTCTGCTTAATGATCCTTCCGTTAATTGCTTGACAAGAGCAGATCGTTTAAGCCCACGGTAGAAAAGCGCTGTGAAAGCAACTCCTGTTGTTTTAAGTGGAATTTCAACCTGCGGTAGCATCGTCTTGTGGAAGACATTCTAAATTACATATTTGACTGAGCATTAAATCAAATTCCTAGTGATGAAAGTGCAGATGTAAGAGCGAGGAAGGAAAAAGTGACGAGCGTTTGTTTCTTGTGAAAAGGTGTTAAGTAAGTCGAAAATCTCAGCTGTGCAAACCGAATTAACCAGCTTTAAATTAAATATCCGGGAGAAATAAATAGTAAATATTTTATTTGCTTTAAATCGACTATCAATCACATCGTAAAATTAAGTATTCTTATGGCCGTATCAAAATACAAAAAATATGATAATGAAATGAGAATCCATAACGTAGATTAGATTCCTGGGATTGGTTAGCTTTAAATACTTAACCAGAAAGTTATGTAAAGGGTGTCCAAAACTCTGTATGTAAGCAACCATTTGAGTTGACACACATGATCTAGCACTATCCTATTGAAACTATAGATATAGATAATTCAGGGACCAAGCTAATTGATTAAAGGTTTAAATTATCTCAGCACAGAGTTGTTCCTCGATGCTTACCACATCTCCGTATTCAGTTTAAAAACACGTCACCCTCCTCGCAAGCTCGATCACGTAGCAGGTACAAATATCTTGACGTTGCATTACATCAATCTGTAAATTAAAAAAAAACTCTGCAGTCGGTGGGATTCGAACTCGTGGTCCCAGGCAGACTCCGATTACTAGCCAGACGCGTTAACCTCGGTCACGCAAACGAACATATTATATTCGCTTACGACTGCGTTATAAAGAACGCCGTGGCGGCAGGACCGATGTAGAGTGTTCATCCTCTATCTGTGGGGTCCAAAATATGCCCAAGCATAAACATTTAAGCTATGTGCAGAACATTAGTGTTATTAAACTAATAGTTCTTGAGTTAAAGCGACAATAGTAAATGTTTGACAAATGCCAAATCAAACAATAACTTTCACGGACTAAAATGGTTCCTGTCGAAAAATTGGACAGTTTTCTGGTGCCTATCATTATTTACCTTGCTTATTTATTTTATCATCCAACAAAACACGCGACTTATCACTTATGATTAAATTGTTGTAACTCCAAGGGTCTTCTCTTCAGTTCTAGTAAGTGTGCTTCCAAACGGAGGCTGTATTTTTTTTAATGATTCTCTACCACAATATTTTCGCATTCATCTGCGAATAATTTGACGACTGGATGCTAAATATCGATTAAACTATGTACAAAACTACCTCTAACTGTACAATTTGCCTATATTTTACAAGAATTTCTACAATGTTTATTTTGACAGCATTGTGTGCAGTCGACTTTCTACTATGACTATGATAAATATATTATTCATGGCTATTTGCCTTTCGATATCAAAGAGGACTCTTAAGTCCTTCAAAATAAATATTTATTTATTGCCGAAACACAAAGTAGTTATTAAGAAATAAATGTTCCATCTACTACATTGCTATAAATTTAAAATAAAGTGGTCTCATACGGTATCAGCTGTATTCAGGTTATTGAAACAACCGATATTACGTTTATTCGCATTCGGGTCTACATAAAAATCAAATTGCGTTTAATGAATTTATTTACACTAACTTTTGCCACAAACTAAGTAGTTAAATACTTAGAGAAGAAATCAGTGAACTTAACAAATTAATTACATGCGCTGAATTGTTATGTTCAATTGCATTACAACGACCTTCTTTATGCAACTGTTTAGAGTCCATAAAGTGGCCATTTATTGTACTAGTACAAAAATGATAAAGTAAGTTGGATTCAATTGTCACTGTCAAGTAAATGTTAGATTAAATGTACACATAACATACCACATTTGAATAAATTTGAACATTAATAAGAAAGTGTTTATAAACGAAAAGGCAGCGATTGATTATTATGGCAATTAATATTTATAACACATTTTTTGTTGTCGTACATATTCATCATGCAAAATCTGTCAATATCCATCAAGGCACTTTCAAAAATCGGTCACAGAATAGACGTGAAATTTATGAACTCTCTTTTTTTTTATTTTGGCGGTCGAACTATAACTTTGTATGCAACTCATAGCTAATATGACATTATTGATTCATCCAATAAAATGCTACATTATGTACCCACTTGTTATATAAATAGCTTATTTGCGTATATATATATATATATATATATATATTTGTAGTCTAATTTCCGTAGGTATGCAGGTAGGTAGTTGCTTCTGAGTACAGAATGTAACTTTATATCTTCTGCGTGACCTGAAGTCAACGAATCTCAGTTTCTTTGGAATGCATTATATAGAGGTAGAAATATTTTTTTAAAGTTTGATTAAGACTAACGACTTCCAGAAAACTGTTTATTGCCGATTAGTGAATAAGGATGTACTGTCGAACTTCAGTTTCGCTCACCTAGCAACCGTAAAATTACGTTAATTCTATCCTGCGTTTTTTATAAAACTCATTTAGGGTATGCCTTGGATAGAAATCACTTTTAATTAAACTCTACTCAAACTAACTTGAGTGTGTTTTAAAATAACTCACTTTGAGCCAAACTTAAGTTTGTCTTAATTTGAGTAGAGTTGAATTAAAGGTGATATATTCATTTCTATCCAAGGCCTACCATAACTGGGTTTTTTGCAAACGCACAATATAATTAGTGCTAAAAATCTCATTTTTGTATACAACGTTATATAACACAGGTGCCTTCAGAAAATGTTAATAACAAACGATTTGAACCTCAACGTCAATTCAAAACAATTATAATTTGTAGTTGAAAATTATAGCAAATATTTAGAAATTAAAAACATCAAACATACAAAATTTTAAAAAATAAGGGTCCCTTATCCTTGAACTTTGTTCATATTTTCGAACCTCCCCCGTACACCAAAAAAAGTATTTACATTTTGGCAAATGCATTTTTGGCTTCAGAAGATGCAGGGACTTTTATGAAGAAATTTTTTTTCTAATAAATAAATAATAAAATAATGTCCTATATGTGTCTATAGTTCGGCCTGTCACAATATAATAAACGTTCCATCAACTACATTTCTGGATACTTAGCATTCAACGTACACATTTTGATAGGATGAAGGTGAGAACTTTAAGCAAAGATCAGTTTTGATCAGAATGATAACAACACTTAAAATAGTTGCCAAGAGAATATATCACAAATTGACAATTATCGGGCCCTTGGCATAAATTAAAAAAGCATAATTGTTTGAACACAAACTGCAAGTATCCATGTCCACATTTATAGGATATATTTTGCCGAAAAGAATAATATAGAGTTAAGTACGCGCCGTTGTATAATTTAAATAAGGTGGTGTTGCAATATTGATTATTTAATAAATGGAGTTAAAATTTCTTGTTAATGTACCATTTCATTTCGAGTCATATAGAGCAACATACATAGCAACGCATTTTACTCTAATTAAAAAGTCCAACTATCCGTACAAATTAAAAAAAAGTCAGTAATAAAAAAATAACCTGATTATGTAAGTACAATTTAACAAAGTAAATACCTATAGTACAAACAATACTTATTAATCGAGCCATTTAAACGCAACTAACCAAATGGAAACTCTAGTTAACTGGAAAGTTTTGAATAGACAAATACATTTTTAATTTTTCATTTGCCACTGTTTATTTCTCCACAAACCATTTAACAAGAACAAATGTCGACAATTCAAGAACTTGATTAATTTAATCACCAGCTGACTTATTACAACCAAAAATAGATTTATTTAATTACACCCATATTAGCCAACTAACACCAGCCCATAAGGAAATCGCTGTGCCGAAGGTCTTCTGGTTTGCAAACAGATGAAATATTAAGATGTTTCGCTAATCTATTTCGATATGACCAACAATATGGGCCGAGGATAATTTAATTGGCTTTAGTAATTTTCCATTTTGCGCCTGTTTAATTCCGTTATTATCATTATTTTTGCAGTCGACCGCTCCGGATGCTTTAATTGCCGTTATTTATTTTCTTGAAATAGCTAAAATTAGCACTTTCGTTTCTAAATGCAACAAGAATAATAAATCCTGTGGAAAGCAACTTTCATTTTCAAACTAAAAACCACATTTTTGTTTTCTCGTCCAATTTATTCGTAGCCACACGTTAGCAATTAAAAGCGAAATACTTAACATGCATAATTTATTAACACGCTGCTCGAAGCGGGTTAGCAAAGGCACATTTCTTAAAAATCGTAGCAGTAAAACTCCTTTCATTCAATACTGACCTTTAGGAACAACTTTGTATTTTTCTAAACGTTATAAACTAATGTAGTATTAGAAATATAAATCATCGCGTTAGTAGAAAGCAAATGAATTTAATTAATTACGTGATTACTCAAATTAAAGATAAATGTTGGACATCTTCATTCTTCTTAAAAATTGATTATGAAAGTTTGGAAATGTTTAAAACTACTTGTGATGTTCGACATGTCACTCAGATTTATTATACTGGATCTTACATATCTTCCCTGTGTATTTTTTAATGTGTTCCTATTCAAATGAAGGTCTGAGTTTTAAAAATGTGTAATCTAAAAGAGTGCTTTAATCATAAAATATAACCGGTTACAACGTGCTCATTAAGTCTGCACTGTAAAAACCTAAATATGTATACTTAAATATAAGCAAGTTAATTGCTGTAGTATAACAGTATAAATGTTATATATATGAAGTTGTAAGTGAGTTATGCTAGTTATGCCCTTGGCAATGATGTAAATGGAAAAAATACTGTTATTTTCTCAAAATAAATTCCAATAATATATAGATAGATATAATACGATTTTATTAAAAGTATTGCAACGACAACTGCGTGAAAAATTTTAACAGATTGTAGGTAGCAGTTACTTATGACTAAACTTAAAAGAATATTGTACGTACGTACAAACAAAAATTGTTGACATCAAGTCATGTACATGAGTTATGAGTAAAGCTGATATTATATGCAAATGCATATTTTGTATAACTGATATGCCGGCGAAACTTTTTGCATATGTATACTAATTATGTGAAACCAAATCGTTTAAGCCAAGTTTCATTTTGCATATTTTGCATATTTATACGATTTTGAGCATACTTTCTGGATTTTTGCATATTTGGTTATATTTAGCAATAATTTGTAATGTATGAACTTTTTGAGATGTTTTTGTAAAATTTACTAGTTCATTAAATTATTAATAAATTTTTTATGTGCAACTGAGATATATACTTTTACTCCTGCAGCTGGAATGCAGTGCGCATATCGAAATAAGTAGAGGAGAGGGGAAGTCTCTGTTAAAATTTTTTACTATATAAACACAGACTGCCAGCAACCCCACTTTTCCTGTAGAAACAATGTATAAGGAATCAACCAACATAGAATCCATTTCACGAGTGTTGGGTGAATAATAGTCTGGCGGCGTTAGGGGAAATCTCATTTTTATGTTGCTTACAACGTAAAGTTGGCGTTGGTAGTCCATGTTTATATAGTCAAACGTTAAAATGAATGGCGTTTTTGAATATAAATTAGAAAAATAAATATTCTTATACAAAATAATTATAATGTTTACATTATTTAGAAAACCACTAGTTATTTTAAAAAAATTGAGCATATTATGTGCATATATTATAACTTTGGGTGCATATACTCAACAAAATGTATGCATATATATGCGGATATTTTCGTACATTTGAGTGCATATAATTATCAGCTTTAGTTATGAGGGCACAGAGAGCAGTCAGAACAAGCTTTTGATAGAGTTACATATTTAATCTATTTTAGCTTCCACGATAAGATAGCGTAAATAAGTTCATTATAGTTAATTTGATTTTTACGCTGACCCAAAAGTGAATAAACGTAACAATATCATACATTTTAGAAACTGTGTTGGAATCTTTTAGCATGACTGTTTATTATCGTTCATACATATTTGTTCAAATTAGTTTCCCTATTCGTACTTATTAAACCGTATAAGCAACACAATTTTTTAGATAGTGATTTTACGTAAATTACAGATTGAATAATTTATTAACTTTAGTTGTTCCAAATATTCCAACTTTACAACGTTCTGCTTGCATATAGCACTCTGGCCAGTCGAAGTTCTATAGTTTGGCTCCTCTCCCACCTTCTATTGTATAATGTTATTAACAATCAATAAAGCTGTATAAAATTACATAAGTGCTATTCAAAACTGTTAAAAGAATAAAATATATAATGAAAGTATATAGCCTACATAACATATCATGAGAAGTAATATATATCCATATATAGAAACCTATGTTTTGCCTGTGTCTCTGCGTCCATGCATCTCTGTGCGAGTCAAGCTTTCATCTGCACTGATCGAGCACAGTTTGTCCACGATCAGATGTATCGTCACCACGTCTTTTATAAGGTAGCTATAAGCAACTACAATAGATGCGCGGTCTTGAGCGAGTGATTAAAGCCAAAGTTAAAGAGTCTCACTAGCAATCGGATTCCGCCTAGAAGCGCGAATTTGAATTACACTGTCCGCATTGCTTTTTTTATTTGCAAATTGATGTAATTTGCATTACTAAATGTTTTTACTGTTTCAGTATTATTAGCAACGTTAAGATATTTTTACCTATTTTGTACATAATTTGAAATATTCTTGAGCTTTCTTTATTAAAGACATTAAAACATTTCCTTTCTTTTGGTTTGCAGTTTCGTTTGTTGGCTGAGGTTCAATGGGTTATACTGCTTAAATATATTGCTGTTATTTCAAATATGACTTAGATTTCTTTCTATCACACCCAGGTACATGACAATTAAAGAAATAATAAAGTAGTGCTTTTTACGAAGGTATATAACTTTATTGTATTTAGTAATGAAAAATTGATTGGATTGCATCTTCATTAATCAGACCTTCATTTATTATTCATCGTTTTTCTTTTATGTACAGCGCCAAGTGTTCCTCTTTTCAAACATCAACTGTAGTCAGCCGTCATGTTGGCATTTTGTTTTCCCCTAATTAATACCTTTGCTCCATTTTGCCAACCCCCTCGTATATTTGCCAATTGCATAAATAGAAAATTTTAAATATTTGAAAAGGCTTCTTGAGACCAATCGCTTTAGAAAAACTGTCTGAAATTATCTTCAAATAAAAGTTACTATATTTTATGAATCATGGAAACATTTAATATAAGAAACTAAGCAAATTTTTGTATATAGAGAGCCCATTATATCAATACCCCTTTCTGAAGGCTTGCAAACAGGCAACCATCTTAGAGTCCAGAGGCAACTTAGATCGAAATCAGTTTTTTCTATAAAAAAGGATCACTTCCTAAAAGAAAACTGTGGATTGTAAAACTTAAAGGGAAGGATAAAATAGGCACTCTGTAGAAACCCGTGTTGTGACTGCATATCTGCGTCTGTCACCTTTTCATCATCAACGATCTGTCCTGTCGCTACCGTATTGTTTGTAATGCAAAGATAAGCAAGTGTGTCAGACAACGGAATTTAAACTAGCGCGTAAAGCATCTAGCTAGTAATTAATTGCTAAAGGCTGCACATCTCCTCAACTTTATTTTAACTAGAAAGGGTACATAGAACCCCAACGCTTGGGTTAAATCGGATTAGTGACCTAATATAAATGGGCGAATGACAATGTATTCGTAAAGCTAGTTATGTATGTTGTGAGGTAGCTAAACGATTAAAGAACAAACAAAGAAGTCGCCGCTGCAATTATAAAAAAAGATTAAAACGGAAGTGGTGTTATACTTTATAATTTCTTTATTGAAGGAAATAGTTTTAAATCACATTAGAACAATTTTTCACTTTTACATAAGGACATGAACCGATACAATATTTTAAATATCATATTAGTAATATTGTTGTGCAATAATAATAATAACGTCCTTAATAATAACCACTTTATTTGGATACCCAAAAAGGACAAAGTTCTGAATGGTTCTTCAAGGCCAAGGCAAACTTCCTGTTGTACCACATAACATGAATTCTACATAAATAATAAAAATCAACTGCAGTCACATTCAGGTTTAACATTTAAATATATCTATAATAGGTAAACATGTTTAAAAAAGAATACATTATATGTTTTAAACCGGATATAATATAATCTGCTTATTTCTAAAAATAACTCAATATTATATTAGCAAAAGCTTTCAAAAACACGTTTTATGAAGTGGTTGTGTTGTGAAATCTATATCTATGATCAAATACTATCAGCCTTAATTGAGTCGATCAACAAATCAAGATTTTTTGACAAATTCTGAAATAAGCAAACGCGAGTTATGAATGTTAATAGAAATATCTCTCAATTTAGGTTTACCATAAATTATTGTAGCAGACTTTTTTGAATTGACTGACTAGCCATGTTCTTCATAATATTTTATAAGTTTTTGGATGTCTTTATCGTTAACTGTTGCAACACCCGAGGAATTGAAAATAAACAAAAGCTGTGTACCATCCGCATAAAGATGATATTAGCAATTTGCTAAACTGATTTTCAAATTAAATGTAAATAAAATGTATAGTAATGGTCACAGAATAGATCCTTGCGGCACGACTGACGCAATAGGTAAAGGCTACGATGTATGTTCTTTTAGTATAACAGTATAAGTACGATTGGTTAAATATTCAATAATTCGTTCATTAAAAATCATACGTTTCTGTATAGCCAATAGTACTTTATGACATATTATATCAAACGTCCTGGATAAATTAATCATAGTAGAAAGATACAATTCGTTGTCATCCACAGTCTTCATTATTATATCAATAATATTGAGAAGTGCTGTTATGCAGCTATGATTTGGTCTGAAGCCTGAATCTATCAAACACATGTCACCTTAATCATTTTTTCATAGCTGTGCAAATAATTGCATGAATTTTCTGTATAGATAATGCAATTGTGTAATAAAAACTAAAATTTTTAATATGTTAGATGCAACTTTACAGAAATAAGTTCCATTTAATGCACCGGATATGAGAGAATGTCTCGGGGGCTATTAAAACGGGCTGATTCTAATAACATAAAAAGGAAAATTTAAGTGAGTCATAAAGGATGTTAATCTGAGGAAAACCGGGGGGAAGCCAACCGTAACCGACGATTTCTAACTGTATCGCCTATAGGTGACTACAGAAAATTTCTTCACGTAATTGCATCTGTTTTGCAGCGTTATAAATGTCTTAAACTGGATTCAGCCCGATATACGAGCACTTGATACCATAAAGAAGAGCCAGCGTCTGATCTGCAGAGGCTTATAATAACACAACCGGTTAGTTCTCTAATAAATATTTCTCTTAAGCGCGACCATAGAAATTGCACGGCAGAGAAGGACGCTCGCCATACAAATATAGCAGAGTTCAGTGATTTCGAAAAACAATATCTCTGAAGAGGGCTACTTCTCTTATCTATTGATATATGAACAATGATTAATTTGTTAATCAGATCTGGATCACCTTATTTAGTAACCAAGTTGGCGCGCATCCGGCTTGAAGGACCATAATTGCCAAACAAATTCTAGCAGTTAATTGTCCTAGCGTTATAAATACCAATAACGTCTTCTTAAAGATACTGTTGCTCGATGGCTGATAAAACATCGTCGAAAAAGCAATCATGCAAGAAAACTACTTTGCATAAGGAAGCTGATCGGCGACTTTTTTATCAAATGAAACTAACGTTAGTAAATAATTTTAAATGTAAAACAGAACCGACCTGAAGGGGATTACATTGAGCAAGTCCAGGAATTTATTATGAATACTAGACAAGCCCACTTTTACAGCTAATAACTGATGTTATGATCAAAATTACTTAGCTCATCGTACTTAGACAGGATATAGCTTTCGGTTAATTGACTTTCTTTGTAAGTGCTAGTCAACATTTCATGGCTGGCAGGAGAGGTAGGTAACTGAATATTAGTTGAAGGTTGGTTGGACTTTTAAACACAGCAACGTACGGTATCAATAAATGCCCATTTGATACAGTTTCACTTAAATTAAGTGTCTTCTACTGTTTCAACAAGGTAACGAAGATTACTTTGGCCCATACCATACGTCTACACTTCAGCAGACAGACAGGAGCAAAGTCTTAATTTTAGAGTTCCAGAAATCCTGCAAAACCAGATTGTCCAAAGTGCAGTGCACTTTAACATTTTACGTTTGCAGCCCGGGTCCCAGCAAGTTTCGATTTTGTTCCCCGAAACAAGCTAACGCCCACGGCGTTGCAGTGACAGTTCGCGAAAGTTATTTTAAGAAGGTGGTGCTAAATTACGATAAGCGACTACGATAAAGGTCATTTCGATGATGTTGATGGCATTGATATTTCAGCCGTTAATGTTATTCAATTCCAAAACCAGAAAAATTCTTTCGTCTCATTAAAATGCACGTTCACGCAACTGCAAGGTGGACACGGCAATTTTTTAACAGTTCGGTTCTTCTCTACGTCGGCTGTTATTAACGAGGCCCGTAAAATCGGGATCAAGCTACACTTTCTCCCGAGCGAATTTTGTTTTTTACAATTTTATTGGAAACGTTCCTCAGAGAAACAAGTTAATTTCCCTTTAAGGATCTTCATTTTTACATTACAACATAAATGGTTGCAATTATATAATGTTGCAGGATTTCTAAAATGATATATAAGAATGAGGATGTGACTCCGTGATATAGTTTATTGCATGAAACACCACGAAAGAATCCTCGTTTCTTGCCCCCGATCGTGTTTATACTTACTTTTGTCCTACTGTGGAAGTGGTGGATTTAAGGTCCTGTACCACATGTTCAGCCCTTGTTCATTCTTCTGATTGCGCCAACGGAGCCGTTGTGTCTTCGACGATAGGTTGTAGGTAATCGACCGTCTGGCAGGATGACAATCTCTGCAGCGCATTTTAGACGTCCCTGCGGTGTTAGGGCGCGTTAATTTCTTGTTGGTTGCGGAGGTTGCTAATCACACGCGACTCTCTTCAAATTGCGTGCACAGAGCTTGTCAATCTCTCACGCCCCTTACCGATTTTCAAGCGAACCTCGTGCTGGCATATGACGTTTAGCAAATCCGGAAAGTTTTCCTCCAAAATTTGTGCGCTGCATCATTCACCCTTTTTCGTGGGGGTTATTTAGTGCCGTAGTGCACGCTGTGTGTGTTTGCTACAGTGATAAACTGATAATAGCCCTAAATTCTAGTGGTGATTATCTGCATAGTTAGTTTTTCTAAAAAAATACATAGATTTTTCAATTGGTGTGAACTATTAGTAATAAGTTATCCGCCAGCCATACTAACTAGAACATAGGCTACGTTCTTTTTATTTCTCTAAACCATATTTCCAAGGCCATTGAAACATCAAAAATAATCAGAGGAACGTATTTCAATGTGCTTTGTTAAATTTAGGGCTTCCATCCCTTGTTTTACTCCGTTTTCCAAGTTATACGTGGTCTGCCCCTTTTCGCATAACTGTTTAGCTACCTTCCTTTGGACATTCTTTTCATGTCTGTAGCAAACCTATTGCTTTTGTTCATTAGTATGGCCCAGTTTTTCTATTATGTACTTGTGTTATGGATATTGCGATATAGATGAACCCTTACAAAACACCAAGGAACATAGTTATTTCAAACATCCTTGTTTTGGTTGGCAAGGTATAAGGTACACCTTCTGGTTCTTATCCATTACCAGATTTTGAAAATATCATGACTGTTTTGGTTTTGTTAACGGCTGCCCTAAAAGGTTCCGTTGTTGTATTGGCGTATCATTGTCTTCCGTTTTTTAACCATGATATAAGTCGTCTTTCTGAACCACTTTTTTTGTAATATCAGTTGTAAAATTTCATATCTTTCTGGATTTCTCATTAAATGGCATAGATATTCTAATTTCAGATTTTTTGCACTTGTGATTACTTCCATTTCTTTCTTCATATGTAGTTTTCAGAATTTTCTTGTTGTTGATGTGATCAACTCATGAAATTCTGAATTGCCATATGTCTACATCTCGAGTGCTTCCAGTCGTTCAGTTGTTGTTTCTGAGTGGTTTTATTTTCGTATTCAGTGCAATACTATTCTAAGGAACATGAAGTCAAAAAATTCTGGGTGTTCATCTACAAAGACTTTAACTTGAATATTGACACTGCTTGAGTATTTTATTGTGAAAAAATCACTGCAAAAGATTGATATTACTTCTCATATTCCTGATAAAATAAGTTTTGCCGAACTATTCCTGTTCCCCTAAAGCTTTGGAGTTCAATCTCTGTGACCCAACCGCCCAGAGTACAGTAGCATATTCGGCGGACGTATCTGGTGTGTTCACCCTGAAGCCGAGGGAGGTCGAACCAAGCTTTTTTTCCGCAATAGTCCTATCCAAGTCGAGCCTCTCGTTTGCCGGGAACCACACCTGCATCATATTCTGCAGTCGCCCGGAAGATACTTCTTCGCCAGGTTTTTCGCCTCCGCAACAGTCCTGTCCAGCTCAAATCTCTTGTTCGCCCGGCACTACGCATCTGTAGCGCCCTCGACAGTCCAACCTACTTGTTGGACACCAGCTTGCAGCCCCGTCCAAATTGAACCTTTCAACGCCCGGCATTACGCATCCTCCAGGAGGTCTAACCGTTGTTCATTCCCGCTATCGTCACGTTCAGTGCGAAGCAGCCCCTCTTTTTTTTATCTTTATAGTCCCCGCACCTTGATTGAGCGCATTTTCAAGCCCGTGCCAACGCCGAGCCCAAAATAACCACTCCACGGGAAAACAGAAAGAACCAGAACCACCGCCAGCGCGTAATTCCGCCCCTAATGATTTAGTTTGTAATTTGTGTACATTTATATATTGATATGAATGCACATAAAACATCGCCGCCCCGGTGTTCTGATTAACACGTCAATCGCAAGAAGAGAAGACGAGCTGAGAAATCTATATTGTGTTAACTATACTGCAATAAAATAATCATGGAATATGTCTAAGAACTTTTAATAAAATATAACGTCGCGTCGTCAACGTATGACTATATGATACTGCAGTTATAACAGCAATACGCACAGTTACACCTACATGTATGCTTCTCTTATCAACTTTTCGATAGATTGTTTTCGAATTTGTCATTTCAGTAAGACTATGTATTCTATGTAACGATATTTCTATTATTTTCTGTATTAGCTGTAGTTATTAATTAATATTAACAACTACAGGGGATACATTTTTTGGCTTACTTAACTAATATAGCGTTCAAAACATAATTTTAATCAAACATATAAAAATGGGTATAAATATTTATTCTTAAGCATGGACCTAAAATTGTATTTTTTAATTTTCAGCTAATATTGTACAATTTATAATGTTAAGGATATAGTTGAATAAGTTTCTGTTGCTTTAAAAGTGTTTTAATCCAAATGCATGGCTTACAACAATTTTTCTAATTTATGCTTAGTGATTGAAAATAGTTAATTATACAATTTGTCTCCATTAGCTTTATAAATTAAATTTATAGCTTGCAACAGTTGGAAACGAGTTACAACGAAAGTTTCTTCTTCACATCTGAAGTATAAAAATGTCGCTTGGGGCTACATCGGACAATATAGGAAATGAACGTTTTCAACATGACAAATTTATTAAGCACGTTACTGTATAAAATAGTGCTACATAAATGTACTTTATGAAAGTTGGAAGTATAGAAAGTTTCGCCAACAGATGCTCTTGACTTCGGAAGTGGCCAACCTATGTAATTATCAATTTTTCATTACGACACAGTGAGAGTTTTTGAGAAAACTAAGAGTAAATAGCAAATATTGAAATATAACTGGCATGCTTGTAAGATGTTTTTTCTAACATTTAACTAATCTGTGCATGGTTTGGTTCTAATGTCATTCGAAATCTATATCAACAAAAACCACATGATTTGGGACTAGATTTAGTAAATATGAAGTAATTTCGCAATAATTTAGGTGCAATTAATTAAACCTAAATGTAAATATAACGTTGCAAAAGGTTAATTAACAGAGAAACCTTCAATAAGAACTACTTCGTTTCCAATAAATGAATAATTAGTTATTTGATATTGTAGATTCTTGTTAATGGTCTTGAAGTTGACGTTTTAAAATCACATTGCCAATTTAGGGTCATTGAATAAAACGAAGAATTAATTCAAATTTAGAATGTAGAAAAATAATGGTTTATATTGAATAGGTCCAGTTAAACTTATGTGACAATTTAAATATTGTACTGTTCATATACAATATGTTACGCCCAAACACCAAAAACACTCAGCGAGGGAAAAACAACCACTACGCGTTGTGGACGACGCTAAACGACCACTTACCGAAATAGATAAATTTTTGCTTTGTGGTAGTTTTTATTGACCACGACGCGTTGTGCGCGATGGCAAAACGATCACGAAGCGTTGTGGATGATTTAGAACGCTGACAAACCCATGCTACCTTTGGTAATTAGCGGGACTGGTAGCACTAACTTCAAATTGTGTTATATTATTTCTATTTGAACTTATTTATTTATTAAATAGTAATAACTGACAGAAAAATTATAATACAAGTAAGAGGAAGGATGTGCCATTGTAGATATTATTGTGTAGTCCAAAATGACGCTGTGCAATTTAAAATGCCATAACCGCAATATTTAAAAGAGCAAATGATTCCTAGTATTTTTTGCTACATGCAAAGGCGGTTTGGTTAACTTTTAGTTTCTTATTTCTATCAGTTATTATTATTTAATAAATAAATAATAAATTCAGATATAAGTATTCAAGCAACAAAAGTTGTAATTGTCCATTTGTGAGCGTTCTAAATCGTCCAGAAGGTGTCGTGTACGTTATCTCATTACGTCATTACAAACAACGCATCGTGGTCAATAAGAACGACCACAGCGGAAAATAATCTGGTTCTGTGTTTGGCCATTTAACACTTAGTGGCTGTTGTCGGAGTTTTCAAGTTAAGGAAGAAATGAGCTGGAAAGATCCCATCATGTCCTAGATAGTCCTGTAAATCTGAATCGTGTATATCACCCGATATATTCTTCAAATTTCCACATCTATCTAGGTGTTTGATATTGATATTCAAGTTCTTACGTGGCAATATTCACACACCCGACATACAGTAGTCTCAAACATGCAATTTTGCATTTACAGTTCGTGACTCCTTTTCTGGGAGTGCTGAAAGTCAATAATATAAATTCTATGGATGGAAGAATGTGAGCGGATGGCCCAGCGAGCAAATGCTCGCCCCTCAGGCAGCCGGCCCGGGTTCGATTCCCGGCGACTGTAGAAGAAGTTTAAAAATCGTACACTTTCCGGCTACCACGCTAACACCTGTGGAAGTCGTCAACCCCAACAATGGAGCTCTTTCTCCATTTCGACGGGGAACGTTAGCCACCTACCCGGCTTACAAACAAAGAGGGTTCATATAACCACAATTGCGTGGAACTAACATAAGAGGAGGAAGAAGAAAGAATGACAAAAATGTAGAGAGACATTTTTTGATTAGATGCACATATTCTTCATCAATGGATGTTGAAAATGGTGTCGATTTTTTTGAACTGCAGACATGTAATTATGATAAGCATCCCTTAACATTGTTTAAGTGGTAATTATTATTTTTGCTAATAAGCAATTACGCGCTGTTGTGAGTTTATGTATACATTTAAAAGCTTACCTAAGGCATCAAATAAACATTAACAGATTTTTACAGGCAATATAAAAATTATACTGAATGTCAGGTGGGGACAACAGCCAATTAAATATTTTTGTAAGAAAGGCGTATCTGGGTGCATTTACATTAAAATTAAAATCGCTAGCTTTTGAGCCCACCACATACATCCGCTTAGTGAAATTAAAATAATTACTGTATTTTCTAAATGAATTGTAAATAAAAAAGTTACAGAAGAAAGAAAATGTTTAACGTCTTTAATAAAGAAATTCCAATTGTGTACAAAATAAATAAAAATTTCTTAACGTTGCTAATAATACTGAAACACTAAAAGGAAACGCTAAGTAATGCGAATTACATCGATTTGTAAAGAAAAGAGAATAATGCACTCGGTGGGATTCGAACCCGCGGAAAAACCAACGTTAATGCAGCGTTGTAATTATGCATATTTCATGGGATACTGATTCAAGAAAAGATCACATTGACAATTAATTATTATCTATTATAAAACCGCGCAGTGACTAATATGATTCGATGACATGAAAAGGACGTATTTACAAGATATAAAAATTAGTTTTTCCTTTTTTGTTCGCGATTATACTTGTTTATGGCTGTATTCTAAATCAAGCGGTGACGACATGGCCGATCATGCACGAACTGCGCCCGATCGATGTCGATGAAGACGTGACTCACGCAGAAACGTACAAACGCAGGCACAACATGCGTTTATATATACAGGGTGATTTTTTAATATTGCAAAAAAATTAAAGACAGATTCTTTGATTAATAATAAACAAAAAATGTCCTATAAACTTGTGTCCGGAAACGTTTCGTTACCGAGATATAGAGCGTTAATTTTTTCATTAATTTACTTTTGATAATTATTAATATTTCAAATTTAATTGATAATTGGCAGATTGAATGCTAGTAATATGAACTGTTTTTTAAGTCATTACATTTCGCTTATTTAATCCAGGGGCGTGTCTGAGTGGGTGCATTTTATTTAATATTAATAAGAAAAAATAGTCCGCTATTTGTATTTCGATAGAGGAGTAAAAAATACAACCTCACTACGATTTAGAGATAATAGAGTAGATTATGCAATGAGGAAGAGAAATGAGTTATTTTGCTATGTTTCTGACTCGAGGGCGAGCCCTCGAGTCAGAAATTGCACATTGCATACTACTACTATTTTATCTCTAAATCGTAGTGAGGTATTTTTTACTCCTCTATCGAAATACAAATATCGGACTATTTTTTCTTATTAATATTAAATAAAATGCACCCACCCAGACACGCACTGGATTAAATAAGCGAAATGTAATCACATAAAAAACAGCCCATATTACTAGCATTCAACCTGCCAATTATCAATTAAATTTGAAATATTAATAATTATAAAAAGTAAATTAATGAAAAAATTAACGCCCTGTATCTCGGTAACGAAACGTTTCCGGACACAAGTTTATAGGACATTTTTTGTTTATTTTTAACCAAAGAATCTGTCTTTAAATTTTTTTGCAATATTAAAGAATCACCCTGTATAGGGATTAGAAACAACCAACTAAATTTCAAAAATTGATTGTATCAATATGTATTTCAGCAGTAACATGGTAACATTCTTTAATATCAAGTTGTGAAGAAACTGTACATCTAGTGCAAACATTTCTAAGAAACTTTCAACATTTTTACAGTGCTTTTATCTCTACAATTTATGCTAATGACTTCCCTAACACGCTGTTGATATGGGTTATAGTGTAAAGCCAAATTGGAATATCAGTGTATTTTCAAAATGTACCAGTATATACACATATATTACGTATATAAATAAATTATATATGTATGCTCTATTATTATTGTTTGTCATTATATCTTTGTATAGATTGTTTAAGTAAAACACATAAAGGTTGGTTATGTTATCGATAATAGTATGCATGTTTTAGAATTTATTTTCTGTCATCACTCTGTCACTGTTACGACATTATATTACTAATTATTACATTACATTATAAAGCACGTATACGTTACATTATTAACCATGGCTAATTTGTATGTATTTTATTATGATAGTTTATATCTCAATTACGAGATCATTTATTCACCATATAATTTTCAATGTCTTGTTATAGTGTATTGCAACTTTAATTTTTATTATTTTTTATTACTTATTTGATTTGAGGGCCGTGAAGGGATGAGCCTCTGGTTCTGGGCCAAAAAATCTGGGTTAAAGCCCCAGTAACTCCAACGGCCATAGAAATTATGTGTCGACTTCACTGCGATTCCCCAATTTGGCGTTGACAACCGAGGGGTCTTAATACCTAAAAACCTCTTCACGGAGGAGAGGTCAATGCGTCTGTCATATTTTAATGCCATTCTAACAAATTATTTTACAAATGTTATCTAACGTTATTTTGTCTAAATTATAATTATAATACCATTATAAGATATATGTCTATTATAATATAATTAAGAAATCAATTGTATACATAATCTATTATTAAATATCAGCAAGTATACAAACATTCTGTGGTACAGTGATATTTTAATTATGTTAAACCGAGTACTTTTTCATTTTCATCATTATATTATCCAATATGATAACAACAATGCTAATTTCAATAACTATAATAACCATATGTACCCTATACGTATATATGAAACATGTTTCAAAAGTAAAAGCTGGCGGATCGTTAAAATACTAATTTGAGCAAGAAAAATACACACGTGTTTTATTTTTTTTTCACCATTACTATTTTGTTCCAAATATTTTTTCTAACGAAACCTGTAGACCAATTTTCTGAAATTTCATCGTTTGCTCGGTAAAAGCACTGATCGTAAGCTAATATGAAGATTGTCCATATCGAAGTTGGTCTTTTGAGTCCATCCTTTATCATACACATTTGTGCTGCCTTCCTTAAACTTGCAACAGCATTGGATCATCCTTTCTTTACTTGGTACTGTGGGTTCATCAATTACTCACAACTAACAGATAATTTCGCAGTACTACAGATTGATCGAAAACTTTCAACGTCTAGAGTGCTGTCGAATTATTGTTTTCAAAAAAAATTGTTGGCAGTCGTGGTAGTAAAAGTCACATTGGAATTTTATATCTGTCAGTTTAAGGTTATGTCAGGATTGCCATTTCAACAAATACAAACATTCTTGTTGAATACATAAAAATGTTAGTAACAAAAACAACTACAGCTATTCAAAATGATTTGCTACATTTTCCATACACAGCACCACCTAGTGCTCAGCATTAAACATCCTGTAAAAGTTAAGTTTATCTGTCAAACTTGTATAGGTTATATTATTAAGTAGCTTTACTCATCACTGCCAACATAAATTTAATTTAAAATAAATTCAGAGCCCTCTAGACGTTGAAAGTTTTCGATCATACTATTTGCATAATAAAATCGAACCACCGATCAAATTTCATAACTGCGGGATTGTTTATTTTGGATGTCATGAAAAACGCTATTATGGAAAAGAGAAAACAAACTAGCGAGAAAATCAATTACTTAAAGCTAATGGGTGCATGATCCAACTCATTATTAGCAATCGTCCTTAATTCTGTAAATGACTTTACACGGAACTTTCTTCGCAAATGCGGTCCGCAGTGATCGCTGCACATTTCTGTCCCTTTTACAATGTTCGCGCTGTATCTGGTGGGTTTCAAATATACCTATTTTCGCCAAGGGCAAAAACTTGAGGTATGTGCAAGATATTACATTTATATAACTAATAGTTCTTTTCAATTTAATTTTTTTTAATATGCCTACTAAATGTATATTCGGTTTTGAGCCAGGTAGACATCTCATCCGTATGCAAAAAATCGTCTTCCTCCAACAAATAGTTTTTGAGCTATACCGCCAACAAACAGGCAGAAAGAGAGGGACGAACAGACAGGCAGACAGACAACCAGGCAGACAGACAGCCAGCCAGACAGACAAACAGACCGATAGACAGACAAACAGGCAGACAATTGAGAAAACATGTTTTTGGTTATCTAGGGACCCTGAAACGTAAAGATCTGAAGACATCTCGAAAGGTGATTTTTCACGACTACAATACTTCTTTCGTCTTTTAGAGGAGGGAAGTAATATTCACATTAAGCTAAAAATATACAATAAAGAGGACACTTGAAATAATATACATCTAAAGCAATATGTGAAAATGGCATTTAAATATTATTCTAAAAACCAATACACCAAATAAACATTTCTAAATTGATATAAAGATATATAATGAAATATGAAAAGATCTTCCAAGCTCGGATATTGGTTTCATCTCACGCTCTCCGGCCACAATACAAATAACTTTGATGGTCGTGACCCTTGCAAAAGGGCATTCTTCCCCTAAAATTAAATGGATTAAGATAACCACCTACACACGCCGCGGTGCAAGAGGGCTCATAGAACTACACATTATATAGTTGGTAACAGGCATTATACGTATTGCGAAAATCCTAGACATACCGTAAAAAACCACTCACTCCCTACAATTTTTGCATTACGCGTCAGTATTTCAAATAAATTATACACAGACATCGTGGTAATTTGTATTACTATGTAAATTTATGTGTTCCATTCCATTAAAAAATCAAAGCTCGGACAATATCGTTAAGATTTAATGTATTCTTCAGCTTGATTCAAGCAATGCGGAATTACTTATTTTAAAATATGGGCATAATTCCGTTGAAGATATATATCCAGCTGTAATTCAAAGCAGTGGCTTGGTGCAAGATCTAGCGAATATAAGAAAAAAACTGTATGTTAACACCATGGTAATTTACTAATAACAGTACTTCACATGCAACCAAAGGGTGTAATGAAGAGACCCTCGAGGGTTAATTAGCAAGTATACTGTAGCACGAGCCACCTATTGTCCAATTAGTCGTGGAACTGAGTAATTAGTTTTTATATGGAGCATCGTGCACGTCCTTGGCGTTGATGCCGCGAACACACGATTGGAGGCCTGGGGTCATTGAAATAATCCAACATAAACATGCGATCTGCCGGCCCGCTACTCTTTCGGGCGATTTAACAGGATATCGGTGTGTGCTCTGAATTACATATGTATCATATCAGCCGATGGCCCCAAAACTGCACTGGTATTTAATGCTGTTACTCCGAGACGAGTTTCGGTATTTCGCGGAGCAACCTTCCAGACCAGTTATTTGTGCCCGTTCCGATATAAAAAAAAGAATGGTAAACAACCTTGGCGCTTTTGGAACTGCAGCGATGACTTTTTCCGCTTTTTGGAAAGATCAGTTCCTACTAACGAAACGGATGAAAACATTCAAAGCTTCAGGATTATGATGGTGCTTAACTAATTTGGAAAACAAGAACCCGATGCAGTTCTGTTTTTGTAAGTTGGATTCGTACCGAAAACTGCGCATAAATCACAAAATCTTGCAAAACTCGCGCATCTGTTACTCAAAAATTTGTAATTGGTAGCGCGTAATCGTATTACCCGGAAATTTCAACGCTCGATAAGCGCACAAACCCGCCAGTCGCTAATTTACTTCCACTTATGTAAAGAGCTTATATAAAAATATATAAATTCCATAACAACTTAAGTTATTCTATCATAGCTGAGGAGAAAGGTTGTGCTATACAAGCAGAGTTTGAAATTACGTAAATTCCGCCAATAAAAAATTGTGTAAAAAGTTACCTTATTGTAAACAACGCAATTTCCCTTTATTACAGTTCGTTACTACTTAAGTAACATTTCTCCAAAAGCAAAGTCCTTTAGCACAAAACTGCACAAAAACTTGACACTTCAGTCAAACACATTTTTATTGAGCTACTGAGTCCTTGATATTGGGTAGCAAAAATTAAAGTCCCCTTAATGGAACATCCTGTATTAACCGAATTATGTTGAAATCGAGCGACATACGATGATTACACGTGTACTGTTCACAGAAGTAGAAAGCGTGTTGAAGTCGCGCCAGTTCTTCGGCAACTGTTGAGCGAACGGCAAACTACTTTGAAACTAAGTGTTGACCCCGTTCGTCGTTGCCTCGAGCGCTTTGAATGTGATAGGAAAATTGTTTATCCTACTTAAATAATTTCGTTTTATAATTCTTTGGTTTCCTGTATTTGCGCTTTTAATAAAAGCAGGGACGCTACTGCAGTAGTTAGTCTATTTGCCCATGTTTTTTTTTAATTTTAATTCAACACTGTTTTGAACAAGAGACGTAGGTTATGTCATCATGTATACTGTACAGATTGTATGATATCGTTAAAAAGTTAAACAATTTGTTAAATGGGAAGTTTTACAGGAAGCGCGCAACTTACAGTACACGTAACTTAAGTTGCCTATACATCAGGCTAACATTTTTTTACGTAATACACAGTCAACGAAATACTGCACCTTCAAAATCAACTACAACCTCCAAACTATTAAAACAAGTAATAAGAAACTTGAAGACATTCAGGATGGGTGGAACTGTATATCAAAAGCTCTGTTATTTACTGAAATCACTAAAATGTGACAAGCAAAGGTGGAGGAGGTAGGAGATACTGTGGTTGTTTTTGTTAAAATGTGCCGTTTTTTTGTAAAAGTCAGAGAAATCAAACCAGGTGCTGCCAATTTTTTTGAGATTAATTAAGAGAAACAAAATTTTTACGAAACAAGTGAATCAAAGGAACTGTTGGAAATGACCACCCTCTGACATGATGCACGCCTCAACTCTTCGTCTCATTGAATAACGTACACGCTCAAAAACACCTGGTATAATAAACAAAACAGAAATTGGCAGTACCTGGTTTAATTTCTTTAATTTTATAAGAAACAGTGCTTTTTTACAAAACACCACTAAGCATTTTTTGTAGAGTTTTAATTAAGGAATTCAAAAACCTTATCAAAATTGAAAAAAACCAATGGCGTCCACATAGCGTCTTCTTTTTCTTATTCAATCGTGCAAAGGGGACCCACAAGCACGGTGAATTGCAAGATGGTTTACCGACTCAACATTGTTCTTGGCGCTACCATATTTGTAATTAATATTACAAAACATTTTTAAAAATTTTAAAAATATTATTTTTTGCTCAAATTCAACACCCTGTATTTCGAAAACGAAGATCTTGCGGATTCATGTTGATCGTGACTTTTTGTCTTAGATTAAGCCAAGGAACATGCCAGTCAATTTCCTACATGTACTTAGGAAACACCCTGTATATCTCTATAACGAATTACTACGGCTAGCGGCATATTTGCCGATCATAATTGATTTAGCTATGGAAATAAGTTCGCCACGTTTGATTGGTTAGTAGCATTAGCGGTAATTTTAATAAAATATAAATTTGGTACCTATAGCAAAATCGCGTGGAAAAAAGGTTTTAGAAAAACATTGTATTATGACTTTTTTTAAATAAATACCTTATTAATTTATGTATTCACATTCAGTAAATATAAAAACACAAAGTGGCTTTGATTTCCAAAATTCCATGAATGTACTTCCAACATTCACCTTTCTCTAAGAGTGTACTTTAAAAAATTACTAAAACAAATAGGTTAAGGGCAAGTGAGTGGCCAGGGTTTCAGTTAGAGGGGGGGGGGCATAAATTTAATTACCCAATTAACTACTATTATTCTTATAGTTTTTGTAATTTTTTATAAATTATAAGTTGAAACATCATCAGTTTCCGAAAATCTGCTGCAGATCGTAGCTTATTTTTTTTTTAATGTTGTAGAATGTGAATTGCAATTATGATTATAAATCAACTGCCTTTTGCTCTTTATAAATGTCCCTCCCTGGCTACACCCATGGTTAAGGGTGTAACCACAGATTAAAAACCTAACGGACTCAAACCGACAGTCTCTGTTTAGCAGGTGTCTAAAAATCAGCGCGTAGCACCAGCGAGTAGATTTGTGTTTCTATGCATTGGTTTTAACGCAATTGAGCGTTGTGTGCAGTCATATGTATTTTTCAATATCCCACTTAATCTACTCTCTTTCAATATGGCCGCCATAGCTGAAATCGCTACTCGAACATCAAAGACGCCGCCGCGAGTGTCGCTCTGAGTCGGTTAGGTGTTTATTCTGTGGTGTGACATTAACTTACCATCTGTCATAAATGTTATAATTAACTACTGTTAAGGATATTATACTCTGTATACTGTATTCTCTGTTGGATACTATTGACCTAGAGTTTATTAATGTGGTATTTTATTGCATGTTTTAAAAGTTTAGGCGAGCGTATTTTAATCAAAAACCGAAATATCCACATGACAACAGATTTTTTAAGCAGAAATATTAAGAAAGGGCTTGAAAAATGAAACAGTTTTTAAGAGAAACAATCAGAAAAGATTTAAAAAAAACTAAAAATCCATATAAAAAGTGCTTTTAAAGCAAAATATATAATAACAGATTTAAAAAATAAAAGATTCACATGAAAAAAGATCTTTCCAATCAGAAAACAAAAAAAATGTAGAACTAAGTTTTCATGTGAAAAGGAGTTTTTTTAACCAGAACATATAAGGAGAGGCACAAAAAACCAAAGATTTATATTAAAAAAGAGTTTCTTAGCAGAAACCATACGAGAAGATTTAAAAAACAAAAGATCCACATAAAAAAAGATCTTTTAAAGCAAAAAGTGTAAAACAAGATTTTAAAAACCAAAGATTCATATGAAAACAGAACTTTAAAAAAACTTTAAAAATGAATGTCCATTCAAGGGTAATATAGGAAGACCCAGAGACGTATATATTATAGTATATCTGCGGCCGGGATACGAAGTCTCATATAAGTAAGTTGAGCGAAGCTAAATAGAGAAGAATTCTTAATATAAACCAAACACTTTTATTTATTATTAATTCAATAACCTGCTAACAATAAAATATCAAGTACACTATTGAAAGTAATATTTATTACTTTTCCACAACCAAAATTTGCTTTTCCACAACCAAAATTTGCTTTTCCTGATTTTCTTATCGCAGATTATTTATAGTATCCTCCTTATACATAATGTTGCAAAAAAGGGCGAATTAACTCCATGTTACGTTATTAAGAGGCATTTTCTGAGATGGATCAGAGATGGAATAATGGAAAAGCGTAACCACACGGTTTACTATAGCTGCGACTCTAGACAACACTTTCTTGACACTGGGTTTATAGTCAACAGAAGAATAAAGAACCATGTAACGGACTTCGAAGCTATAAATAGTGAGAATATGCCGAATTCGTATTAAAGGAAAACAATTTAGCTACAATAGAATTAACGTACATGCCCCTACTGAAGATAAAGATGATGATGAAAAGGAGGAATTCTATGAGATACTTGAGGCAGTTTATAATAGATGTCCCAAACATGACACCAAGATAATAGTCAAGAGCCCATGTACAGACCTACTATAGGGAAATACAGTCCGCATGTAGAAACAAATGATAATGGTATGAGATTAATAAACCTCGCCACTTGTTAAGTCATTTTGCTGTTGTAGATGTTTAATTGCATTTCACGCCTTTAGGGCAACTTGTTGCTATGTTAAAACCATTTTCAATCTTTGCGCACAAGTACAATCTCATCTTCCGCACATTTGATTCAGGTCATTTTGGTATTTTAAGTAGCCACCTAGGCTTTAGGGCAGCGTGCCCGTATGCTAAACCCTTTTAGTTACTTATTTGGCTCCATCGCCTAATTCCAGAATCATGATTTTGCACATATTTGGCCCCAAGCCGCAGTATTTCTCGTCGGTTGGAGCGCCCCTCTGATGGCGCTTTGGCAGCCGAGCGCTATCGCTCGCAAGAATTCCGAATCTTCTAGAAAACACGCCGTTGCGGCGTGCTACCATTGTCGCCGGCATTAATTTGTTTCATTTTATCGCCTCGCGATTGGCTGCCGAGGTATAGTCACGTGGGAACGCGACCGATGTGACCTGTGGCAGCGCTTCCCTCTGGGCAGTTGATCGCAGCCCGTTGCAGAGAGCGTTCGTGTGGTGGTTGTGTGGGAGTTCCGATTTGTTTTCGGCGTAGCGTGGGTGCTTCTTGAGCCCAGTTCCTGCTCCCGTAAGTAAGGGATCGTGCCCCTTCATCTCGACCTTCGAGGATCTGTCCGCAGAACGAAAGTGGCCCATTTTTCGTCGTCCAGTTGTACGCGTCCTGACGCGTCTCACGTCGCCATTATGGCGGATGTCCACTCATCCCTATAGCCGTCGAACATCGAATGTACCTGCCACCTAAGACTGCAGCCTGTCGCAACTCAACTGTACCAGGCTCCCCAACCGCCTACATATTAAGGTATGTGTCTTTGAACTGATTACCGCTGTGAACGCGAGTGTACCTGTCCCGCGGAGAGCATTAAGCCCCGCGTACGAGCTGTATTGGGACGCCGCGAGCGAGCCCGTCACATCTCTTGTGCCTACAGGCAATGTCGTCATATTTGTACATTCATTCCAAATTACAGACTGTCTATGTTACAAGTGCTACTTTGTTCATTACTGTTCAACATCTGTCGCTAGGTTTAGAGCACGCGCCAGCTGGTGTTTTCTAGATATAATCTATTTATAGATATAGGGCGACGCACTCCGCTGCCCCATTGTAACCCGTGAGTCAATACATGATTTGTTAGTTAAGGGAACTATTGTTTTGTTTCGACTTGTGCATGTTCTGTTTCAGATAAGCGCCCCCTTCAGTGTACTGATTATTGTGCGACGGGACGAGGGAGCTTTGAGCGTACAGGTGGGTGAGACAGCTGCGTAGTCGCGGTCGGATTGGCACCTAATTACAATCCTTGCATAAGGCAATCTCGAATTGTTATTTGACCTTGCAACTCTTGAGTAATCCTATCGTCGGAGTATTTTGCGTGCTTCGCTCCCGTCTAACCGTCCAGGCCCGGTTAGTCGGGTTAAGACAGGCTTGGTGGCGCCCTCATAATTTTGACATACCCTATATATATATATGACGCAACACGCTTGCCCAGAACGTATCGTGTGACTCACGCCCGACTCCCTGAGCGTTCCAGCCGTGGCCTTTAGCCTATTTTTAGCCGATCTCAGGGCAAGTGTGCCAGTTTTTCAGGACTGATTCCGTGGTGCGATGCTCACCTTGGGTGGGTGTCGTAAAGTTCTTTTAATACCGTAACACACTTCGCTCAACATGATTATAGCAACTACATATTTTCCACATAAAGTAATACATCAGGTCACATGGAAATCACCAGATGGTAAGACTTTCAACGCCATTGATCATCTGGTCATAGATGGGGTGCAAACATTGATTCCGATCATTACATGCTAGCCATCAAAATGAGAGAAAGAATATCTAATTTGAAGAAAGAAAAGAGAGTAAGACTTACAAAATACTACAGAGAAGCGTTAAAAGAGGAAGAAGTAGTTACCAGATACAAGCATATACTAAACCAAGGATTACAAGAGATAGAGAAAATAAATGATATAAATGAAAAATGGCAGCAATGTAAAGACATCATAAGGCAAACGGCACAAGTTCCGGGAATGGAACCACAAGTTAAGTGAAATCATTGGTTTGATGAAGAATGCAAGAAAGTGACACACGAAAAGAATGAAGCATATAAGAAAATGCAGCAAAAACATCGTACCAGAAAATCCGAAGAAGAATATCAAGAAAAAGAAGGGAAGAGAAACGAGTCCACAGAGCCCAGAAAAAAGCATACTATAACGAACCGCTAGGAGGTATAGAACTACTTAACAGTAGAAACGAAAGCCGCAAGTTTTACCAATATTTGAATCGAACAAAAAAAAGAATTCAAGCCAAGAATATCTATGTGTAGAGACGCAGGTGGAAATATAATTGCCGAAAGACAGAGCGTTTTGAGTAGATGGGTAGAACATTTTAACGAGTTATTAAACCCTCAGATAGACGAGAACGCAGTACATGAAGATGCTACACCTCCGGGCCAAAATGAAGTACAGTTAGATATAGGAAACGACGAAGACAGCCAAATATCAACCTTAGAAGAAGTTACAGCTGCAATCAACAAGCAAAAAAACAATAAGGCACCAGGTACCGATAACATACCATCAGAGTTGTTGAAAAAAGGGGGTAAGGATCTGGAAAAACGAATCCACGAATTAATTGTACATATTTGGAATGAAATGGCTCTTCCAGAAGAATGGAATAGGGGAATCATATGCCCCCTACATAAAAAAGGAGATCAACTACTCTGCGCAAATTATAGAGGAGTAGCTCTACTCAACCTAGCATACAATATCTTTGCTAACCTTTTGTACGAAAGATTACGACCGTACGCAGAAAGAATAATAGGCAATTATCAGCGTGGTTTTAGAGCAGGAAAATCGACGATAGATACAATATCAACATGAAACAATAAAGAAGCCGACCTGCGATTGACTAATTAAAATAATTGATGGTAGTAAAAAAATCGCAGATCAACCCCCCTACCGTTTATACACCACGGCAGCTCTAAAAAAACTCTTTACTCACCGCAATGGCCCTAACTAACTCAATTATCGGCGGCCTTAGATCGTAGGTTCAAATCATCAGCTATGTGCCCTGGAATGTCTTCAAAAAAGGAAAAGGAAATGGGCGCCAGAAATCAAAAGATTTCCAATAATAAGAAAAATAAACTACAAGTGACTAGCGTTTAATTAATAATCAATAATAGAAAAGTCTTGAAATGTCAGTAGTAAATTATCAGAATAATTAAAATGCAAATAATATTATAACCAAATTATGTACGTGAACTGAAGGTTGCGACACGCATAATATTAAAAAACCCTTTCGGGTTATTTTAATATCTTTAAATTCAAATTATTTATTGAATATGCATACCTCAATCATTTAATAATACCTTCTGTTTAGGCTATTGAAATAAAAAAGCGTGACTGTACGTTTTACAGAGGGTCGAAATACACATCAAAATAGCAACTTTAAATACAGCATAATTAAATATAAGTATAAAAATTTAAATGTAAAACAAGAGCATGTATGAAATTAAACGTTGCATGTAAATAATGGCAAAATATATGAATTTAAATTCCAAATCATTACGTGTTTAAAATGTTTAAATGTAAAAACCAGGTATTCAAGATAAGTTGATAAATAATTCCGGAATAGCACTAACTAACCTCGAAACATAAGCTGGGCGTAAACGGCAACAACCCTTGTTGAAATCGCCATGGATGCGCCGAAAATTGCTTCGAAGCATCTCCAAAAGGCGGCAAATACGCCTTACCCAGCGGGTGTCGAAAGTGCGATAAAGTTAGCGACTTGGCCTCCGAGATAAACTCGTGGTTGAAACTGATAATTAAGAGCTAAGAAAAATATAATTACTATGGAGATAATAAGACAGAAAAGCGCAATCGTACCTGATCATAATCAGCCCTTAGAAACACACTGCTCATTGAAATTGGTTGAGCGCACGTAATTTGACATTAAAATCAAACCTCAGCCGCGCCGGTATCGGCGGGCTCAAGCGAAGACAGCAAGTGCCAGATACGAAAATTTCGAGCCCACAGGAAGACTCGGACTCTGATAAGAGATAGCGGAGGTCGAGAGGGCATCGTGCAAACGAAAAGAACTTGATACAGTCACAAAATGCGCTGCTTCGGAAAATTTACGAATTCGAAATGTAAAGGATTTATAATTCAACTAAAAATATACAGGTTAAGCCTGAAATAATTGGATACTGGCGAAACAATTAAGCGGAGCCAAAAAATTGTTTCAAACACTCAGACAACTGCTAGAAAAAACATACGAGTACAACATAGAGACACACCATATATTTGTTGACTTTCGAAATGCCTATGATAGTATACAAAGGAAACAGCTGTATGCGGCAACGAGGGAATTTAAAATACCAGAACGGCTAGTAAGACTAATAGAAGTAACACTGGGAAGGGTGGAATATCAAGTAAGAATTCAAGGAGAGCTATCAGACGCCTTTAGTGCACAGAGAGGACTTCGCCAAGGTGAAGCTTTATCTTGTCTCCTTTTCAACTTGGCCTTGGAAAAGGTAATAAGAGACTCTGGGATCAATACAACAGGAACAATATACATAAAATCAATACAACTTTTAGCATACGCCGATGATCTTGACATCATAGGAAGGTCCTTGTTAGCGGCTAAAGAGGCATTCGTTGCATTAGAAAAAGCTGCAGAAAAAATGGGTCTACAAGTGAATGAAACAAAGACAAAGTACATGTGTATAAATCGAGAAGGATGCCGACCACGAATAAGACAGAACTTAACAATAGACACATACAACATCGAATCAGTACAAGAATTCACATATCTGGGAACCTTAATAAATAAGGGAAACAACGTGGAAAGCGAAATCCGTAGAAGAGTAATACTCGGTAATAGAAGCTATTATGGGCTCCAGAAAAGCATGAACTCTCACAATATATCAGGCACAACGAAGGTTAAGATATATAAAACACTTATAAGCTTAATAGCTTAATTACAAATAAATAAAACTGCATTGTTTCTATGAATATAATACTTAATTGAAGTAACTTCCTTGCAACTGATTAAAGGCACTGTTGTCAAATGCATTTTTGATCATTTCTACAAATATTTTTAATTTTTAATTTTAGAAGTTCTTGAGTTTCTTTTAGTTACTTGAAAAATGATTTAAAAGTATTATATTCGTATAACCTTTAAGTGTGTAATGTTTTCCATCATAATACTGAATATTAAAGTAATTAAGAATCAAACAACCATATTTTCAAAAAATATAACAAAGAATTTTTTATTACTTTATATCTTCATCAAGTTTACTTTAATAACGTAACATTGGGTTAAATCCATCATTTTTCCAACACACTACATATAAACGCCTGTTAAGCATGGCCGGGTGCCTGCCTGCCTGCGTCTGTAACAATGTCATCGCCAGTGAACGGGTGCAGTTTGTCTGCCATCAGTTCTGTTGTCACCGTGTCATTTATAATGCAACGATAAGCAAGTACGGCAAGCAGTTTAATTTAGCCGAGCAATCGGATTCCGCCTGGAAGCACATGTTCGAATCCCACCGACTGCGATTATATTTTTTTCGTTGCAAATTAACGTAATTCGTATTTTGTGTGTTTCCTCTTGCTGTTTAAGTATTGCAATAAACATTAAGATATTTTTACTTAGTTTGTACATAATTTTCAACGATATTCAACCATTATTCTACCTAGCAAAAGTTGTTTTTTTTTTGCGATGCGCTTTCTTTACTAAAGACGTTAAAAACGTTTTCTTCTGTAACTTTTACAATTCAGCCTAAAAATGCAAAAATTATGTTAACTAAATAAGGCCATCCATGTGGTAGGCTTAAAAGCTACTTTATATCTATGCCAAGGTCGTTTTCCCTACCTAGTATAGCTAGATTTTATAGCCCTTTTTGTGTCATACTTGATCTTAAATAATTTTTTATAATTTTTAACTTGGAAAATGATCTTTGACCCTCAGCAACAGTGACAGGTAATGTAAATTAACGCTGTGTTTTGGTGCACTCCAAAGTGCACGCGATTTTTACTATTAGGAGCACCCCAAACGGGAAAGATCTAGAATCGGACCACAAATTACTGACGAAATGATATAAGAAAATAGTTTAGAGCCATAGAAGCACTGTAGGGAAAAATTGCAAACGTGAATTCGCCCTGCCGGCATTGGAGCATTACGAATCAGCTTAATCCCTTCGAGCTTGTTAGGTTAGTTGGAGTCGTTGTTATTGTTGTAATACACTACACCGGCAATAGATTAAAACAAAATATTTGTTGACGTCAAATCAATGACGATCTCGGTTTGGAGTGCACTCAATACTAAAAATTGCTTGAGTGCTTTTAGACATAGCGTTAAATAGATGCGTAAAACAATCGATAAGTGTGGGAATATGCTTATTAAGTTATTTTTAAACAAATATTTCAAAACATCAACTAAAAATGGGGTAGAATTTAAAGAGGTCGATAAAATCTCTATTATAATTAACTGCATTTATGTCCGAATGATCTACATATTTGTTTGCTCACTAGCAGCAACGATTTTAAAGAGTTTATTTTTGCAACTGGTATATAACAATCACATAGAAATAATTATTATAGGTTTTTTACCATAACTACTAATCTAAAGCCATGTTTTTAATTTCTAAATTTTATTAATAGTGTATCAAATGTGATGTGAGTGTCAAAAAAACCGGAAAGATTGACAATGATTTAGGAGAAATATTGGATAAAACGTTGTATTGCACTCGTGTGGAATCCATACATATTATCAACTCAAGAAAATTAACCACACTTTTTCTTCCATGAAAATGCTACATTCAACATTTCTATAATAAATATATATTACTAGTTTACCATCGGCTAAAAAAAATTAATTATAATGTTTAAATTTCTGGAAAATGTGCACTCCTTGATAAATGAACTCCTTTCACACGTCTATCTGTTAAGTACACGCAACATAAGTTGATCCTGTAGAGTGTAGATGTAAATGTTTAACACAGTTTGAATATGTTGCAGATTTTCTTCAAGTTGTTTTTGTACATTCATTATAATTTTTAACCTAAGGATGCACGATTCTTAGAATATACAATTTTACATGACGCGGGTGAAAAACGCCACATTTAAATTTCGCACATTTTTGATGAGCGGATGGCCCTGCGAAAAAATGCTCTCCTCTCAGGCGGACGGCCCGGGTTCGAGTCTCGGCGACTCTAGAGTTTAAAAATCGTACGCTCCCCGCCTACCACGCTAACACCTGTGGTGTTACCCCCAACAACGGAACTCTTCCTCACGTTCGACGGGCAAGGCTAGCCACCTACCCGGCCTAAGGGCAAAGAAAGCTCATAGAACTACTTTGTGGTTAATAATTGTGATAAACTACTAGACCTACTAAAATAAAGAGGTTTACATTATTTGATCGTCGAACAGAGCTGGGCAGTAATTAATTACTTTGTAATTAAATTACTAATTAAATTCCTTCTTGTTGATTTGACTTGCAATTAAATTACTTTTGAAAATCCAGTAATTGAAATTGGTAATTGTCATGTTTGTTGTCAAGTATTTGACAATTACTCTTTGAAAGTAATTAATTACTACATTTAGTTACTCAATTACTTTTGAGTAATTAAAGTACTCTCGAGTATTTAAATTACTGTCCAAGTATTTGAATTACTTGTAGTAATTTAAATTACGCGATAATTATATTACTTTTTGTTGATACAATTACTAAATTACTGGCCGATTAGATATTACGTAATTCACCAGAGCGTAAATTATGAGATAAGGCCTTATTAAGTTACACGTTAAGCAAATTTCAATAGGGTTTCCTGGAACAATATAAGTATAATTTATGATTTTCTATGACTAGTCGGATAGCAGCTAATTTTGTGGGATATTTGCAGTTCCAACGACGTGCACAAGCAAATGGAAAAATATTTGGTGCAGGCGCGTATGTCTGTAGATGGGATGTGCATGTGTTTTGCCTTACATAGTGTAGGTTGCGCATGGTGCAGCAGGTAGCTTTCCAATAATTATTATTGTGTAAGAAGTGAAAAATATGTCTGCAATTACGTACAGAGTACAGTACGGTAAAAATATAATTTTTTTTCCATAAAATTGAGAACTAGACTAGACGATATTGGTTCGTAATAATTATTTATTTATGTTAATTTGCTTGTTTTAAACTATGTACTAGCACTCTTCCTCCTCTGTCCATCATCCTTCGTAAGGACGTGGTGGCATCATGATGTTTGGGCTATCTTTTCGGACCATGTTGTTCTGTCTTGCGCTTGGTGTGTTGCTTCTTCGATTGTGTATCCCGTGGCTCATTTAATCTGGTCCGTCCATCTCGTGGAAGACTGTCCTCGCGCTCGTTTGCCTTCGACATTGCCTACCACAATTAGTCGTTCCATGGTGTCTCTACCCCTTACCACGTGGCCGAAGTATCAAAGTATGTTTCTGCGTATTGTTGTTATTGTTGTACTAGCACAAGGCTATCTAAATATGTTTTATTCAGTCATTATCTTCAGCCTATTACACCTTTCAGTGTCGAAGACTATTGATACCCCGCGGAAAGTAAAACGAAGATACTACTAAATACAAATATGTGACAACATTTTCTATTGAAAGTAATTCAAAAAGTAATTTCTGCTGTCCAATTACAACTATCAAGTAATTGGTTATTGAATTACTATTACACTTGAGTAATTGAAATATCTGGTAATTCAATTACTTCATTGGACGGTAATTGGTAATTAATTACTTTTCCAAAGTAATTTGCCCAGATTTATCGTCGAATCATATATGGTAAAATTATTTATTGTTTGCTAAATCTTGTAGAAAATCGTACTTTTTGTGTGTTTTCCCCACCTCGTACGATGAATGTCCTTCCATGGTTAGAATAAATAAATTTAGTGCAGCAATATCAATTATATAATACCAAACAACCATTGGCCATCTGTATGTTTGCTTTTTGCATGTGTAATTTAGAACTTTTTGGTCCATTAAATCCAGCCCACCTTTTATTATTTGTAAAAGATGATAATTTCGGGTTTCTGTTTGTTATGGTCAACTACAGCGTTATCATTATGGAGTATACTGAGCAAAATAACGGATTTTTTAACATAACTCACCATTGTTATGTCTTCTTTATGCCCAGTTATTGAATAATGTACCTGCATATCTTTGTTGGGTTGTATTTCTTTTGGGATGCCCCTTTTATTCTTTCCAAGTGTATCTACCCTAGTAAATGACACGAGTAATAAATGTTCAAATAGATGTACGCTACTGGAAAAATGGTTAACTGCTACATTTCTAATATCTGACGAATGTTCTTGCTCAAGTTTCAAGTTTTAAACAGTATAAAAATCTAAATTTCTTTGAACTTTAGCACCGAGTTGTTCGTCAACATAAAGAGAACCATCTATGGAGTAACCTATTTCAGACTGACACATCCAACAAAACTTCAAGCCATATTTAGCGTGCTTACTGGGCATGTACTGGATAAATGTACATCTACCACGAAACCCAACTAGTTCTTCGTCTATAGTGACATTTACTTTTGGAATCATAACGGTACTACATCTTTCCAAGTACAATGCCAATATACACAGAATGAACTGCATGCACTTATATACACTGTAATGGTATGGGTAAAAAATTACCACCTTATCTAAACTTAGGCTATTTGTGCATATTATGGAATATTTAGTAAACAAATACAAAACCTTTTATTTTTAGGTGTACAATAAAATATCTATAAACAAGGCATGGGGGTCTCCTGAAGGTCATATGGTACATTTTTGCTGATAGGAGTAAACATGGCGGCGATGGCGGCATTTTCTCGGATCAAAGAATGGCGGTACTCTCCTATACATATATACTGAATGCGTTAGGTGTTTATTCTGTACCATTACGATAGGCAAAAATGCCGGCTGGCGTCGCTTTTTGCACCTTAGTCGCCATTGTTTTCGATCTAACCAGCTATTTTCCAGGTGATCCCTTATTTTCGTTGCCTCGTCCACCTTTTCTTTCATCTGGTACGTGGATATCCCCTTTTTCTTCTAGTATGTTTTTGCATGTAAATGTTTTGTACGTGTTTTTATTGTTCTCGAACTAGCTAAAGCTTAAGTATACTTAAGTATTAATAGTTCTGACTAGTTAATTATAAGTAATAACAGCACATAAAAATGAACATGCAAAAAACAATCAATGACAACTAGTAAATGTAGTTCCTTTTTAATTAATCTATATATATAGTTTTAAAAACGAACAAATGGCAACTACAGCTGAGTAAAAGAGATGCTAACACTATTACAAGAAACAAAATGTTAGTTTTTATTGATTTGCTGTATCCCTCCAGCATGAAAAAACTCATACTAATCTTCTTCAACGTTTAAGCGACGATCGTAAAAAAGGTATTGTAATCGCCGAAAAAATTACTTTCCGAAATTTCTTCAGATCTTCACGTTTCAGGGTCCCTAAATAACGAAAAACAGGTTTTCTCAATTCCGTCTGTCTGTCTGCCTGTTGGACGTATAACTCAAAAACTATTTGTTGGAGGAAGACGATATTTTGCATGCAGATTATATGCCTACATGGCATGAAACCGAGAAAATTTCGGAGAAATATATACAAGGTGAGCACCTTAAAAATACAACTTTGTTTATTTTTGCTTTAACTGGGAAATAGATAAAAGTAATCATTTGCACATAGCTCAGGCTTTATCATTGGCGAAAATGAAACCTAGCAGATACAGAGTAAACACCACAAGTGGGACAGAATAGTATGGTGTCTTTATAGCGCAGCAGAAACTCGTACAATTCGAGCCGGTCGTGGCTCAGTTATTCAATCGGCTGCAAGGGGTGAAATATTCTAAGGGAGAGCGGAGCGATGGAAATTCCGTGTAAACCGCTTTACAGATTTTAAAATAAATTCTTTATTTAATCTTAAATTGATCATTTTCAACGATATTCATACTTTTAAAGGAGGGTACACAAAAGGGGGCGCTCATTGAAAGTGAAGAGACATCATTTCAAGGCTGCTGCTTAGACGGGATGTTATTTGCTCTTATCCGTTCAAGAAAATACAACAATAATATATTACTATAATTTCTTACAAGATACACCACTAATTATTCGTCGAACTGGAAATATGGTATAGACATTGTAATTACAACTGAAAAAGTTGACATTCAAATCTGACGTGTTCAGGGTAGGCAAATTTCGATGTGTTCATAGGGCATCTTCATAACTATAGGAGATGCGCAAAAATAGACTGCCCATTGTCCATCTCTTTTTCGAGAAAATCTTAATGGTTTATACCAAAAATTGGCTATTGTCTTTTGTTTTCGAGTTATAAACAAAAGTTCGATTTGTCGACCTTTCGTTATATGGATAATGGATATATATCGCTTATTTATGAAAATAGAGAAAGGTGATTTTTACGTCCTTCAAGCACTTTTTTGATAAGAATTCAGTGGCGTACTCAATTTTCAAAAACATCTTAATTCGAGTTATACCATAAAATTGTATTTTTTTTACATGGAACTCATAGTTGGCTGTGGCATCATGAGAAAGAATATGTCTTTCCCATTCCAGTAATCTTAATATAAAATACATACAATATTAAAAAAATCTGTTTCTCATGATATCACTGCCAACTATAAGATACTATAAGAAATACAACTTTGTGGTTTAACATGAATGTGGCTATAATAATAATTATTGAAAATCGAAAAATATATTCTAATTGTAAAGTAGTTTACACCTTACCTTACACCTTACGGCAGAAAGGCTCAGGATTATGTATGTTATGCATGTAAAGAAGTTAAATATATGTTTTTAATGTCTGAAAAGAAGAAATCTACAAATTATTTTGAAAAGGCGACTACTTTGGGTTGTTAAAGTCTGACTTTTAGTGTGCTCCTTGCGAATAATGACAATAAGCAATTTTGTTTATGTTTGGTTTGATTCGTAACAGCCACTCCTATATAGTTCTAATTATTTCTTCTAGGAATCGAGATCTTCTTTTAGGACAAAATGTGTTCAAGGTCCTATATGATGAATCTATTCTCGGAGTAGTGTTGCTACACAACATTTTTTTTCATTCACATAAGACGTCACGTGCTCCATACATTTGTATAAATTAGTTGCCCTGTTGTTCACCTAGCTAGCTCAGTACACGTGAACCTTTCCATTTGTCTCAACTAGTAGATATGAAAGGTCAATTTGCCACAAACAGGAAGCTGGCCTGCACTTGTAGCATTCTTGGGCCGAAACTCATTTCAAACACGATGCAGAAGGAAAATCAATTTGTTTGCACAAATAAACATAGATATATTGACCTTTAAACGCACACATTAAACATTAAAGAAAACAGGATTAAACCCTAAAATAAATAGCCATTCTTTAACACAACAGTGTTTTAACTAAAAATATATATGAAATAAACTGCTCAGGTACAGGTCTAAAGAGTAGCTTCAGCGCTGCGAAAACAGGTTGACCTTTCGCCAAAACCAAATAGCGCATGAATGTGCTCGGGACCTTAGCAACAACTTTGCTCCCTTTCAAAATTTCGATATCTGTAGCCGTTCGAAAGTTACAGGCGATCCAGACAGACACACGGACACACAGACGGACGGACAAAACGTTCGCATAAGTACGCTGAAGCTACTAATAAGTACTTTAGCTGGTTTCTACTCGTATGAAGAAGTCAAATAATAATAGAATTTTACATTCAAACAACGTCAAAAAGACACCCAAATAAGTGTTCATAATACGGAAACATTAAATTGCATGCAAGTCCGGTTTCTCGATTTGACGCATAAAAACCTTGCTTCGCGATTTGAAGTGTTTATTTGTCTACTAAACGTATTCTTTTACATTCGTGTAAACTTCACAACACAGCGAACGCTTATCTTCCAAACTCCACATGCCCTGTATCGGGTTATCTTATGCTCGAGGCATGGGAACTGTAACGTAGCCCTCGGAATGGTTAAATCCTCACCTTGAATGGTGTGATGCGTGTACATTTCCCACGAATGCAGCGAGGAAACGTACCTGCCTACTAGCTGTCGGAACGCCTCGAAGGCCTCTTTGGGAGTGTAGCAATGGCGTATATGATTATTTTGCACTTACATGAGGTGTAAGCATTGCCTTGCTGTACAAAAATGCTTTAGGCGGGAAATTTTATTTGCGGTTTTCAAGCGGTGTGGCGATTTGATACTGTGAGTCCTGGAGACGTGTGCCTTCCACGATTGCTTAAGTTTTTGCGAACCCCGTTGAAGTTGCCGTTATTACTGTACATACGAAATAGAATGTTTAACAACCTAAACAGGACCGTACTCGCGCAATTTTTAATGTATTAGTTACAACGATTAAATTATGGTTGTTAATATGTTTAACTCTATCAAAAGCTTTATTATAATCCTTAAAACATAGGTACACATCTCTGTTTACATCAAAACATCTCTGCTCCAGCGAGTTAACTGAGAAGGGTGTTCTCTGGTTTCCGATCCACTCCTATAGCCAATGTGATTATTAGATACGTCCATAAGTATCATATTTTGAATAAATTCGAACATGTATAATTGTCAGTAACATTTTTAGTACCTGGCTCATTAGACCTACGCTGCGGTATTTATTATATTTAGTGTCTTCGTATATATTGGACAGTAGAACAAAAGTAGACTCAATTCATTGCTCAAATATGGTTCCTGACCTGTCCCTATGCTGCATAAATAGATCAGTTATAAAACATTTGTTGTCATCTACATAATTTTACGTGTATATTGTGACCAACTGATTTTTCGCTATGTATTAGTTGTGTTGATCGAACTGCCTCACTAGTGTTATATGAGGACCGTCATCTACATCTTGTTCATAGCTAAACTGCGCATTTTACTCCTAGTCGCAAAACATTCTTCCATCTCTTTAGCTTATCGTCGGTGTTTATAATAATCGAGCACTTCTTTGTTTTTTTATGTACCTACTTTTTATATTACGTAATAAACGACTTCCGGGATTGGACCGTGTCATTATTGAGGTCGAAGAATTCAGCGTTTCGCCCAATTTCGTAAGGGACTTCATCAGGAGAAAACACAAAAGAGCACGGTAACTCAAAGTGTAAACCACGCAAGAGGCAAAACTGGGGTAGTTTGTTGAGTTACCGTGCTTATTTGCTTTACCTCTTGATGATGCGCTTTATGAAAGTGGGCGTAACGTTGAGTTCTTCGATAATGACACGGTCCAATCCAGGAAGTTGTTTATTACATAATGACAATGACCGAGAACGGTACGCGACATTTGGGCGCCGCCGTTTGGCCGCCGCCGTTTGGCCGCCGCCGTTTGGACGCCGCCGTTTGGGCGCCATACTTTTGACCGCCGGACGTTTGGGCGCCAGTAGTATACATTTTTAAATAGTTTGAAACTTCGAATAATGGTGCTTAATTATTTTTAATAATTCCACATAATGTCTTCTTGTAATTGGCATTAATATAAACAATTTTACCACTTGAACTTAATAGATAAAAATTATGAGAATATTATGCAGTAAATTGAAGTCATTAAGCAGGTAAACTAAATTCTTCTCATTTCCATAATCTTAAATACCCTTAAGTCTTTCTGATGTATCTCTATTAGTACCTACAGGTGATTAGTTCTGTGTCTCTGGATCTATTTAAACGCACCCCCGAACAATATTTCTTCAGTTGTTATTTGCGAATAGTTATTTTAGTTGTTCGTTAGCGTTGTCAAAAGTTATGGAAGTTACAAAAACCAACCGCAACCAAAAGAAGCTCTGCTCTAACGGTTACCTGTACGTTTACGACTGTATTTCAGTTAGGTAATGAAGCCATTACACCACTCAGTTAGGTAATGAAGCCATTATATGACTGAGTGGTGTAATGAGCTTCATTACCTAACGGAAATAGTGTCAAATGAGTGACGTAATGAGTTACCTATCCCACTGGAGTAGATAGACTTAATTACGTTATTAATAATTTCGCGTTCTTGAGTTTTAATCGTCTTTCCCTTAACACCAATTTTTTGTCGACATCTTTAATAACATGAAACACAAATGAGAACATTTTTTTTTTTTTTCATTTTAATCTTACATTTCTTAATAGCCTGATTTCTTGTAAAATCTAACTCAGGCCGTAATTTGCTTCTATTGACATTTTTTTCAAAATTGTTCTATTATTTTTACTTATACCTAACATGCTACATGCTAAGATCCTAAAAACCTAACATGTATGAAACATAAAAAACATTACATGACATCACACAAAAAATTCCTACACCAAAAACAGATCATGCTAAAAATAATAAATTTTTTTGTTCGACTTACATTTGGGTTTCCTGATTATGTTGTTTTCTTAATCTGCTAATTGCAGTTGTTTGTTATCCCCTTCTTAAGCCTAGTCTAATTTTCTTTTATTACACAATGTTGTTTTTTAATTTTTTTTTGTAGTCAGCTGCTTGCAGGTCCGGTAATCCATGACCTTGCACAACAGCTTCATTTTATTCTATATTTTCTTCCCTATCCTTAAGTCTAGTCTTATTTCCTATTTTTATTATTATTAAAAAATTGTCTTTTAAGTGTCTCTTTCACTTTCACTGTTTCACTGTTACTTGGTCCGGTAATTCCTGGACCATGTTAGACAGTTTAGTCATATCCTTTGTCGTTGAGTGTTACCTCGTGGATTCGTGGAAATAGTTGTTGTATCTGTGGTATCCTGCTCATTTCATGGGTAGCAGATTTCAGTAGCCCCTTCATCCCTTGACTCGGAGAACTTAGTGTCAAGAGACTCCGGAGCTTCCTTCCTCTGCAGCCCCATTCCATACCTTTTTGTTGTCGTTAGATGTTGTTGTTTATCATCATCTGTGGGCAAGTTGTTGATTATCGCTTTAGTGTTTGAGAAAATTGTTGCTCATTTCTTGGGAAGCAGATCTCAGCAGCCCCTTCCTTTCCTGACTCAGAGAACTTAGTGTCAAGAAACTCAGGAAAACTACCTCCTTCTGCAGCCCCTTTCCATGATTGTTCTTACATCTGATGGTTATTTCCATTGAGTCTTTGCTCATTGTATTTTCGTTGGCACTCTTTTGATATTTTGTCAGCAAGCTTGTTTAGATGTGGCAAGAGTCTTTCGTCTTCCAAGATCTCCCGCGTGTTGTGTCCTCTTAACTCTTCTCTTTCTCTATATGCAATGGCATGCATAAGCTGGCATTGAAACACCACGTGCTCAGGAGTGCCTACCTCACCACATTCGCATTCGTTGTTCTCTTTTAGATTGAATCTATAAAGATATTCCGGATACGGACCATGTCCCGTGAGGAAATGTATAAGCCCTTGCGTTGGGTTTATCTCCGCTGCTCTTCTGACGTCAGGTAGGAAGTCATACATTCTTCTTCCCTTATCGCAGTTCTGCCATGACGTTTGCCATTCTGCTTCTATAGCTTCTTTAATCTGACGCTTTGTTGTTGTTTCTGCCTGCATTATTTCTTGCACTTTTCCTAGTTCTGCTTTCCTCATCCAGTACATGGCCGCTCTCTTTTTGATTTCCAGGTGGAGTGGCAGTACTTCCGTTACCGTGGTCAAGGCTTCCGTCGGGGTTGTGCTGAAGGCCCCTGTCATCCTTAGTAGCACTTTTCTCTGGGCTCCATTCACCTTTTGTTTTTGCTTGATGGTTTTTAGCCTGTGCGCCCATATGCTGGCTCCATATCCCACAATTGAAGAAAGTATCGTGTTCATGTATACCCTTACACACGAAAGTGGTATTTTGTATTCTCTTTGCGCCAATCCAGATATTTTATACATCACCTTGGTCGCCTTGTTGCACACTTCTTCAATGTGTTCATGATAATTTCTTTTTTCATCCATCTTGATTCCTAGATATCTCGTGGATCCAGACCTTCTGATGTTTTGTCCTCCTATCTTTATGATTGGATCCCTTTGCAGTTCCCCTTTCATTAAGGAGTAGGTGGTCTTTTCTTTTGATAATGTCAGCTTTGTTTCTTTACACCATTGGTTTATATATTGCATAAGGTTATTGCACTTCTCCTGAATGTGAGCCCTTGAGTCAGCCTCCACCAAGAGTAAGAGGTCATCCGCATACGCTACTGTTTCTGCTGCTTCTTGGTTGTCTTCCAGTTTTTCCAGTAGCTCTTCCAACAGCACATCCCAGAAAACTGGTCCACACACTGACCCCTGAGGACATCCTTTTGTAAGGTGTTTTGTTACCTTCTCATCTGGACATTGTATTGTTACATACCTGTCCTGGCAGTAACTTCTAAAGCTCTTATATAATTCTCTTGGACAGTTTAGGTCTTTTAATCTTCTAAACAGGGCCGGCCACCATAAGTTATCGAAAGCGCCCGTAAAGTCTATAAAAATTGCTACTACATATTTGCAGTTGCTTTCCTGCACCGATCTTATCGCCCTGTTTATTGCATCCTCCGTCGTTCTTCCCGCCCTGTATCCGTACTGGTTCCCGTGCATTCCTCGCCTCAGTGTGAGTCGATGCTGTAATAGCCTCCCACACAGAAGCTTCTCCTGCACCTTTCCCAGTAACACAAATGAGAACAACTATCAACAACTAAACCCCTTGGTAACAGGACGCCTATGAAAGAACGTGCCGTTGCTAAGTAACTATGGCCCATCGGGGTAATCGCCAAACCACTGCGCACCCTGGCAATGATGACGTGCCTGTCTCTATCCTACGTTGGGCGGACTCTACCAGTACCTCAAAAGTAGCCATCTTGAATTTTGGCTCGGCACCAATTTTAAATTGATCTCATCGAAAACAGTGACTTTCATACGAAACTTTTTTTCGTATTTCTTATACTTACGAAGATATTTGACATACAAGAAAATGGCAGTTTTTAGTTTTTTTTTAATAACTTCTGATTGGTTCAACATTTTGAACTTTTTCAAACGGATTTTAAATAAGCATATAAAACTGCAAAACATTGCCCATTTAACCAAATCTCCATCTTCAATGACATGAAAGTACCCATGCAATCCCACTCGATCTGGGACACACTGTATATCAAATATATTACACTGTGAACAATGTCATTTGAAATTTCTTGCAAAAAATCGTATTTAGAATAAATAACAGAAAAATCGTCGACTATTTTTAATATTTCAAAATTTCGGCGCCCAAATGTCCAGCGCCCAATCGGCGGGACCCAAAAGTCCCGGCGCCCAAACGGCCGGCGCCCAAACGGCGGCGCCCAGACGGCGGCGCCCAAATGTCCTGCTTCGGACCGAGAAAGCCTCCGAAATCAGCTACTTGTTATATTTTCACGTTGTGTGTGTAACAATTGTTTTATTTTGTTGTGCATTTTAAATTTATATATTTTTTGCAAATGTTCAATTTCTTCACATGTTTGTATCATCCAGTCCTTCTCTGCTTCACAAATATTCTTTCTACTTGATTTGTTTGTGTCTCTTTGTCTCTGTTCGTAGCTGCTCTTCCTTTTTATATCAGTTTTAATATTTCTTCAATTATCTATTGTTTTTCTTTAGAAATTTATTAGGACCTATCACTTTATTGTGTTACCTATGATGGCTTCTTTCACCTTTTTCTACTCTATGTTAGCGGTTTCATCTTGGTTTGGGCTGTATTGTATGATATTAAATTGTTATTGTAATTGCCAGGTTATTACTTCTCTACCAGCTTTATCTTTAAATGTTTGCTCCTTTTTATTTTACACATTCTCTTAATTTATGTCGTTAACTTCATTTCTATTTTCTTCTTTTTTTAAAACATAATCTGCTATAGATTTTTCATTTTTATCAGATGTTTTTCTAGTTATTTTATAGATAAGTAGTAAGTACTTAGCTATTGGGAACTGTTACAAAAAGCTGATGATGGTACACAATCTCTACACTTAAAAATTTTGAACTTGTTGCATAATGTAAGTGTTTTCCAAATTTAACCTTCCATTGTGTAATAGTCCCATAAAACGTACTTTATAAAATTATATCAATTTTAATTGCTGCTCAAAAACGTCTAATCAAGTGCTACCAAAGCAGGTAACTATAGGCCTAAACTGAGAACAGCAGCAGTGTATAACGGGTTGCTCACTACTTATGGTAAATGCCTATACGGCAGAAGATCCATTGGATTCAACTCGAAAAGTTCTTGAAAAGCGTCTCGTATAATACTTTCAGCACCCTGTGCGACGCAATTACTTATGTTCGAAGTGCAAAAGTCGTCTCGTTTAAGAAGTCACTTATTTATGTTTACATGACACTGTTTATAAGGTAAGCTTCAAGTCAATAAACTTTAGAAACGGCCTAAAAATAACGGTTCACACGCAGAATTTCGTATCCAAATCCGGTCCAAATCTTGTATGGACGCAGGCGGCCATATGCACAGTGGCGTGCTGTATAATTACGTAGTAGGGTCAACAGAATTTTATTCATTGCATTCTTGTTGTTATTAGTATTCTTAATCTGGTATCAATACTAAATTGGTGTTAAGGTACTATTTTTAATTTGTGGAAACTTGTTTAACCAGAATGAAACGTAAATAGAATAATGTTGATAAAATAAATTTAGAAAAAAACTTAAAACTATACTAAATTTCAAATAAGCATGTAATACAATGGCAGACAATAAATTTAGGCCGGCCTGCCATTCGCTTGGCACTGTTTATGTTGGTGGCACTGTAAGTCTACGTCAAATTCGAGGTCAGCAGGTTATTTTTCGCGTCAGTTTGTGTCAAAACTGACGCAAAACCTAACCTGCTAACCCCGAATTTGACATAAACAGTGCCAAGCGAATGACAGGCCGGCCTAAATTTTATTGTTTGCTATTGTACTTAGAACTTAGTAGTAATCATAACTATGGCCGTGATTGATAGAAACAAAGTCATCACTACAACCATCTGAAAATCAAATATTTTTTCAAAATTATCAATTTGACATTATGTTTGAATCCTAAAAATATAAAAGGAAAATCAATAAATAGTGGACAAAAAAGCTGGCCTACAATGTTTATTTGAATGATATTGAACAAAATAATTATAAAACATGAGCGGTCAAACAAATTTTCATTTCCCTAGTATTAATAGTAAAACTGAGTTTTAAGGTTACTAAATCATAAAGGTATCGCCAACTGTGCAAACTTATATCTTTTGTTTCTTTTAATTTGGGTTTCCTGTCATTAGTGTCTCCTCTCACTCTCACTTTCTTACAATGTTCTGTCCTTTTTAATTTGGGGGAACAAAATCTTGGAATGGAATGACGGTACCGTTATGTTATTTAGTGACCTTACTGAGTTTGAGTTTAGAGCGCCACCTACTGCATTCTTATTTGAAATTTAGTACAGTTATGTTTTAATTTAAACTGTTCACATGTATTATACTCTATTCACTATCGTCCCGGATTGTCAAAAATGACGTTTTATGGTAGCACTGTTGAATTTCTTTTGCTTTTTTGGTTACTACTAGGTTGGACAACACAAAAGCGTGATTTTTAAAATTTGCATTTTTGTTACCTGGCAACTATTATTTATTTTTCCTTAAGTCAGTTCGAAATAAAAAATATTTTGATTTAACCATAACCTATAATTTATAGTTTTGACATTAGTAACTTAATTAATTGTTTCTAGTCACCCATAACTTGAATTAAAAGTAATAACCATGATATAAAGGATTGTTTTTAATTGGATTTTGACATTGACAATCCAGGACTATAGTGAATGGAGTATATATCATCTTTGTTCCGTTAATACTGACAACAAGAAGAAAAACAATATTTTACCAATATTAAAAATGAAGTTCAGGGTGCTACTAATATACTCCAATAAAGAGTAGTTAATCAATAGTAGCACAGCTATAAAAAAATACTGTCTCTCAAAATACATGTCTAATATACAAATTCTGCAAAAAATAGCATGTGAGCAAACGAAAATGAAATCAAGCTTGGCTTTGAAAATTGAAACATGTTGATTATTAATTCATGAAATACACATACATAACCTAAACCATTGGATAACTATCAACGACTGTCATGTCAAAATTTTATTTGAAAATTGACATAGGAACCAACACTTAAACAATATTACAACTGCTACATCAATAATTATTACCGATGTATTAAGTTATAAGAACTGCATGTGCAATTTAAAATTTGCTAATTTAAACAACTTACAACTTGACACTTCCACTATTATAATAACTGTCATATTTAAATTAAAAACTTCAGAAGTAATAGAGCACATGACTTAGTTTTTTTCAACGCCAAACTTGATGTCGTTTTCATTTGCTCACATGTTAATTACTCCTCCTCGTTAAGTACTCATTGTAGTTATTTAACCGAATAGAAGAACTTTTTTAATCTGTATAGATGTTATCAGAAATGCAAAAGAAATGAAAATACAATATTAAAAAGGAAAATACGGAAAAAGTAAGTTTAAATATTTTGAGAGAAGAAAGTTGCTAATATGATGAGCTAATTTCCAATAAGCAGGTAGCCCTTAAGTGCACTCACACACTGCTTTTCGGTTGCTTGTTCAGGCCTAAAGCATTTGTTGTAGAGGTTAATTCCTATCTCCAGATATTTTGTTGTTCTTGATTTTGTAGTTGGAGGTCTTATACATCAACGTTCCCAAGTATTGTAGTCATATATATCGCCAATACTTTGCACAATCCTTCTTGCATTGATTTTTTTTTACATAGGTATTATAAAAAAATAGTAAACTAAAAGTCTCATATCGAAATTTTATCTTTGCATAGTTTTCAAAGGTAAATGTAACACATTTCAAAATGTTAAGACACCAAATTTCTTTGTGGATCCAAGGGCTTGCTTCAAAAACAATTTGATCTATAATAATAGTAGAAATTTCGATTTTTTTTCATAGATTTCATATTGTATTTATTATTAAATGCAAAAAACGTAACAATATTAACATTGGTAACAGCAATAACAGTGTATAAATATATTAGAGAAAACAGAAAATCTTTTGAATGCAGGCTTTCACTGCCGTTGTCCGTAATGGTAGGTTCTTCCGGATTATGCTGTGGTCATCGATTTAAACTTAGTTAAAATTGACGACCACAGCATGACCCGGAAGAATTTACCAAAATATCTTTTACTAGACACGTACAAATAAATATACAGGGCGTTGATAATAAGTCGTTACAGCCGAAAATGGCAGTTAGAACTCATTAAAACAAACAACTTTTCTTCAGTTCGTAGTTATTGGAGTTCTTTTGTTTTTGGAAAAATAATCATAACTCCCTTATTTTAAAGACTTGAAAAAAAATTCAAAATTAGCTTTCGGCTCTCTAAAACATTTACATTTACAATTATTTTTTAGTTTTTCATATAACAAAATGACGATCAATCAAAAACTTCAAGATTTTTTGATAACTACTCCATCGATTGTTGAAAGTAAAAAATCCTTAAACTGTCTACTACATCATTTGTCCTAAACATTTTTTTTTCAATCTATCCAAAAAAAGTATTCATTTACTTGAATTACAGATAAATATTAACAAACTCTTTGTTCGTTTTTCTTATGATCGGTTGGTTAGTATTTTTGTCGCTTTTTAATGTTCTTCGTTATTCCATTTTTATTTTTGTTTCTGTATTAAATTATTGTACTTTTATACATATTGGGTGGAATCTTTCTTGTGCTTCCGTTATTGTATCTACTATTATGTCGTTCAACCTGTCTATGTTGCTTGTTGTTGGTTTCTCCTGTAGGGCTGTGCTGATATAATCTTCAAACTCTTCTTCATTTGCTGAGTGTATTCATGCTTTAGCTCTTTCATGCATTATCATTTAGTGCCATTCGTTTCTAGCCCGTATTTCAATAGTTGCTTGTTGTTGCGAATTTATTTAGTCCTGTGACGTCTTTGAATATGTGTCTCCTGTCTGTTATGAAATAATTTATTTCATTTCGTGTTTTCCCACATGGACTTTTCAGGTCCACCTTCTGTGGAGTTTCTTGTAGAAGAGGCTGTTCATTTTAAATACTTTTCTAGTAAAGTGTTACCTCGTTTCTGCCTGTAAAATTCTACATGACAATTTCGAGTGAATCAGATTTTAGTCTTAGTTTGGCACTCCTGCATATTCAGAGTATGGCGTACACTATGACATTCACAAAGAGCAACTGAAGCAAATATACTGTACCTATACTGTAAACAAAACATGTGGAGACTTCCCTCTGCTGCTTGGAGCTGAAGCAAATAAACAAAACACATAGGAACTCAGTTCCGCTTCTTGGAACGGCCGATTAAAGCTAAGGCTGATTGAGCAGTCTACTGTATTAGTACAATTGGAATAAACTATGCCGTCACATAATTTCTGTTATTTATTTCTCTCAACTGGAGAAAATAAAAAATGTTGCTGTTCTTCAGGCTTCAGCTGTACTTGATAAAAAGAACTGGTAGAGCTAAAATACAAATGCAGCTAAATAGATTGTCTGTTGATTTATTTTCTCGAATTTTATAAATTACCCATCACTTGCTCTGCCTCTTTGCAAAACAATATGGAAATATACTAACCACAGCTTAAGACGCACTGAATTATTTAAAAACTGATTTGATACCACTTACACTTTTAAATTTATTCCATTCCGTGGCTCGCATAATATGGGTACTTTTCAAATTCACAGTTCAAGATGAGACCTGCCAAAGGAATAATGAAAAAAATTGTTTGCAAGTTTTCACAATTAACTGCAGTCTCGAAACAAGTTAATTCACTGAATGAACTTCCAACTCTGCCAAGTGCTCCACTTATTGGCCACTCCTACTTATTTTTTCCTGGAGGTATGAGCTAACCGTAATTATACAAAGTTGAATGTAATAATTTGTTTATATCAAACGTGTTGCAGGAAAATACAGGTCGGAGCGTTTAACCGAAGCTATTTCCGATTTGAGTGAATCCCTAGGCCCAATTTTTAAATTAAAATTAGGAAGTATTGATATGGTAATAACTACAAATGCAGATCACACAGAAGCAATGTTTCGGAATGAAGGAAAATTCCCAATACGACCACCATTCCCAGCTTTAGTTCATTATCGTCAAAAAAACTTCAAAAGCATAGGAATAGTCCCAGGGAATGGAAAAGAATGGCACAAGTTTAGAAGTGGCATACTGCCATTATTGAAGCCCAATATCGTTAGTGGATATTTAGGGTTACATGAAGCTATAAGCAATGAATTTGTAGAATATATCAGAAGAAATATTAATGCTGACCTAATTTTAACTGATCTCTTTAATCATTTGCTAAAGTTTACAATTGAGGGTAACAATATTTGATATTTAAAAAGACATTTACCAAAATGGGGGCATTTTAGCTATTTCTGTGGTAAGCCCAGGATATCGCTTTAACTGCTTGAGCGGAGAGCACGAAGAAATCAACCGTATTTCTAAGGCAAGTACCGACTTCATGGATGGATTATATTCAACTTTAATTGGTCCACCAATATGGAAAATATACAAAAATTCAGGATATCGAAAACTAGAATCGGCTCATAATGTAATTCATGAGTAAGTACTATCAGCATTTACACATTAAATACATTATACAAGGTGAATATTCCAAAACCGAACATAGGCAATTAACATGGGAAAAAGGTTCTTCGCAGATTGCTGCTCCCCATTTTAACTTAGAGGGTTTATAAGCACACCAATCGAAAGAAGTTTTTTTTTCTCATCTAATGATATGCGAATTAGTTAATTTTCAGTTGTATTTCTTTATTACTTTATCGAAAAAACGGGGCTGCGCGCGCTATTGCGCGGTCTATCCTAATCAATTTACCACCATTTTTAGGCCTATTACGTTGGGCCATTTCGTTCTGTTACACACTCCGCCCCTGCCTCCCTCTGCCGTCCACCTGACGAAAGAAGGGGGCCCTCGGGGCTCCGCCCCTCTCCAAGGAAGCACTGGGGGCTCCGCCCCTCTTCAAGGGAGCTCTCGGCGCTCCACCTCTTTCCAAGAGGCCCTCGGGGCTGAGCCCCTCTCCAAGGGGCCTCGGGGCTCCGCTCCTCTCCAAGGGGACCACCGGGGCTTCGCCTTTCTCCAGGAGGGCCCTCGGGGATCCGCCCCTCTCCAGCGGCATAATGAATCTGTCACTTAAATGACGTTTGAATCTGTTCATTGTCTTGCGAGTCATGGCTCAACATGATTTTCCGAATTGAATTTATTGCAAATTTTTGATAAAATAATGAGAAATACAACTGAAAATTAACTAATGCAGCTGCTGCAATTCTTTCCTTCTTTAATCCCTCCAAACAGTCTTCTGCAAACGTATCTTTCTTAAATTAGCTTGAACATGTACAATGTGCATAGAACTGATTCACTGTGTATATATATTGAATACAACTATACAAGTCTTCTAGACCCATGGCTTCAAATCTTTCTACCGTATTCCTTATTTTGTTCTGTTCCTGGCTTTCTCTTACCTCCTTTTCGTTTTTCCCTCCTTTGCCTGCTGTTAACACCTTCTTAGCCAGTTTATTATCAGGCATTCTTGCAACGTGCCCTAGCCATCTTAATCTCTGCTTTTGCAATTTATAAGATATTTGATTTCTTGTATAATATCTTAATCTCTCGATTTGTCCTTCTCCATCGCTGGTCTTCTGTTTGCACACCTTCAAATATTTTCCTTTCGCATTTATCTCTTCCTGACAGTTACACATTAATATCACTTCTATATATATACAGGGTGTTTCAGAATAACTGTTCCTAATTCTCAGAATTGAGAGAGGGCATGTTATTCAACACTTTTTAATAATAGACTAGTGTTCGGAAATACTTCCGTTTCGAGATAATACGACATTAACGAATTGAGTACTTGAAATAATCTCAATGTGGAAAGACGATTTTATTGATTTCCAGCGGTTGCAATTTTTATTAATATTTAAAAAATGGTATTACACAAAAATTATAAGAATTGTTCAAAATTATGGCCGCCATTGTCGACACACAAGGTATAACGATGTGTGATTGACCGAGGAATTCTTCGAAATATCTGCAGACGATCATGAATGTCATCAAAAGCAAGAATAATTCGAGCCACTAACTCCTCTGCTGTGTCCACAGGTCTCGCATAGACGAGTGATTTAATATGACCCCAAATACAAAAATCAATTGGAGTCATATCTGCCGAACGTGCAGGCCAAAGAATAGGACCTTGTCTCCCAATCCATCGGTTTCGAAATTGTGCATTTAAATAATCTCGAACATTTAACCCGAAATGCGCTGGTGCACCATCATGTTGAAAGACTCAATTCGTTAATGTCGTATTATCTCGAAACGGAAGTATTTCCGAACACTAGTTTATTATCAAAAAGTGTTGAATAACATGCCCTCTCTCAATTCTGAGAATTAGGAACAGTTATTCTGAAACACCCTGTATATATATATATATAATCCCATGTTTTCTTGGGCCTACCTCTACTTTTCTTCCCTTGTGTCTTCGCTTTCCATATGCGTCTCACTTGCCTTTCTTCGCTTAGCCTTATTAGATGGCCAAACCACCCTAGCTGTTTCTGTTCGATTTTTGTTGCTATAGGCTCTATCTTCAAATCTTCCCTTATTTTATCATTCTGTATTCTATCTCTTTGTGTTACTCCTTTGACCCGTCGCAGATATTTCATTTCCATTGCCTGAATGTTACTACTCATACTCTTGCTTAACACCCAGCTTTCGCTTTCATATGTAATTATCGGTCTGTATGTTGTCTTGAATATTGTCATCTTTGTTTTCTTACTTATTTCTTTGTTATTTAAAAATGATTTGTTGTAGCATGATATTTTTTACCAGCACTGTTGATTCTTTCCTCTATTTCTTGTTCCATCCTCCCATTTCCTTGTATTGTAACCCCCAAGTATTTAAAACTATTGACCTGTTCTAGTTTATTACCATTTATTCTTATGTCTACCTTTTTGTTCTCGTTTCCTATCACCATTACCTTTGTTTTCTGAGGATTGACTTTCATGTTTCTTTTGCTTAATTCCTGCACCCACATTGTTAGAGTTTCTTTTAGATGTTCCTCTCCTTCTGCGCATATCATTAAGTAATCCGCAAATGCGCATCCTGCTAGTGTTACTGGTTGTAGCTTTCTATAGCCCATGTTTACTTGATGCACTTTGTCTTTATATATATATAAACAGCTCTAAAGGCCAATTTGGCCTATGGCTTGAATCTTTTTCCTCCACGTCTTTCTGTCTTTGCACTCCATTTTGAAATTTTTGATGTCGGTTCCTTGCAGATCTTCTTCTATCTGTTGCCACCATGTTTTCTTTGGTCGTCCTTTTTTTCTTCTTCCTTCTGGTTCCTGATGTAGGGTTTTTTGTATTGGGTAATTTTCTTCTTTTCTCATTATGTGGCCTAACCACCTCAACCTGCTTTGTTTTATTCTTACACTGATGTTCACGTCCTGGTATAACTCCTCTAATTCCTTATTCGTTCTTCTACGCCACCTCTGTTCTTCTTTCACCCCTCCGAAAATTCGTCTTAACATTTTCCTTTCCCATATAATTAGTTTATTTTCTGTTTGTTTAGTTGTCACCCAGGTTTCACACGCGTATGTAAGGACCGGCCTGATAATTGTTTTGTACAAATTTATTTTTATTGCTCTTGAGACACTTTTGTTAGTTAATAGATGGTTTAGTGAGCCCGCACTTTTTGAAGCACTTAATATTCTATTATTTATTTCTTCTTCCTGATTTCCTTCGCAGTTCATCTCCACTCCTAGATATGTCACCTTATTTGTTATGTTGAACGCTAATTCTTCTTTTGTTGATTTTGTTTTTATTTTCAGGCTTTGGCTCTCCTCCTGTTTCCTGTTCCCCATAATCATATACTGTAACTTTTTGGTGTTAATCTTTAATCCTACTTTATGCGCCTCATCCTCAAAGTCTTTTACCATATTCCTTAGCTGTTCCTTTGTTCTGCACATCAATACCAGATCATCCGCATATGCTAGTATTTGATAGGGGCTATTTAATATGCTTTTGTTTGTTTCGATTTTTGCCTTTATCATCGTGTATTCTAGGATAATGTTGAACAAATATGGCGATAGGGGGTCCCCTTGTTTTAGACCCATATTGCTCTCGAAGTTTGTAGACATGTGACCTTTGAATCTTACCTTATTCAATGTTCTGCCGAGTGTCATCGCAACTAGTTCTGTAGTTTCTTTCTTGTAATGTAGTTCTTTCATTATTTGTATTATTTTTGTTCTTTGTACTCTGTCGAAAGCCTGCTGAAAGTCAATGAACAGCGCGTGTATTCTTATATTTTTTTCTCTACATTTTTCTTGTGTTTGTCTAATTATAAATATTTGGTCCACTGTTGATTTTCCTTGTCTGAAACCAGCTTGATACTGTCCTATCTTCTCCCTTGATTCTTTCTTGATCCTTTCCGTTATTAAGGATGCTAGGATTTTATAAGTTGTATTCAGCAAGGAGATTGGTCTATAATTTTCTACCTGTTGTTTATTTCCTTTTTTAAATATTGGACAGATCACGGCCATTTCCCATTCTTTAGGCATTTCCTTTGCTGCCCATATCTGTTTTATTAGTTCGAAAATTCTTCCTAATTCCTCATTGCCATATTTTATTAGTTCCATAGTTATATTATCCGTTCCAGGGCTTTTATTGTTCTTCCCCTGTTTTATAATTTTTTCGAAAGCCTCCCATGTCGGTAATTCGTCAGATTCTGTTTTCTGTTCCTTTACAATTCTCCTTACTTCATCATTCCAAAAAGTTTTTTCATAATATTGTTTCATTATCTCCGTTACCTGCTTTTCGACCATACACAGCTCTGCTTCTTTGTCTTTAAGTTCTTTAATGATATAATCCATGATGATTATGAACAATGTAGGGCTTAGGATTCCTCCTTGTTTTAGGCCTTTTTCTACTGGGAACTCTTCTGACTAAGTTATTCGTCCTTACGTAGTTTTTGTTATTTCTGTAGAGACTTTCAATTCCTCATATCAATTTCTTCCCCACACCTCTCCTCTTTAAAGTATCCCACACTAGTTTTCTGGGTATTCTATCGAACGCCTTTTCCATATCTAAAAATGCCATATGCACTTCTCTATTTTTGTTGGCTTTTTTAATATGTGATTCTGAGTGCTTCTTCCTTTCCTGAAACCACTTTGTATTTCATCTAAATTTGGTTCAATTTTTAGTCTCAGTTTCTCATCTAGTACTCTCTCATACAGTTACACATACATACACTTAATAGCGTTATACCCCTATAGTTCTGACAGTCCCTTGGGTCACCTTTCTTGAAGAGTGGCACTATTATGCCGATTTTCCAATCTTTGGGTACTTCTCCCTTATCCCATGCTAGGTTAAATATTCTTGTCAGAGCCCCTATGCTTTTGTCTCCAAGATTATGTAACATACTCGGTGTGATTTAGTCATGCCCTGCTGATTTTCCTTTTTTCATTTTCTTTATTAGCCTGATGTCTTCTTCTTTTATTGCTTGCGTTTGCTCTTCAGTGTTTTCTGGGTAAAATTCTTGTACTCTCTCTATTCCTTGATAATTAACTTCTGGGTTTAACAAGTCTTGGAAATACTTTCGCCACCTGTTCATTATGTCATCTCCTTCAGTCAGTATTTTGTTATCGCTATCTTTTATTTGTTTAAATGTACATTTTTGTTCTTTCCTTAAATTTTTGATGACTTTATAAAATAACTTCTGATTTGACCTGCTGTCTTCCTCCATTTTTTTACCAAACTCCTCCCAAGATGCTTCCTTCGCCTGTCTGATCATTCCTTTAACTTTAGTTCTCTGTTCTTTATATCTTGCATAGTTATCATTTGTTCTATTTGCCAGCTATATCACTCCTAAATTCTCAAATTATGTCACTTTCTTAAAGTCACATTCCTTGTTGTTTACCATCTTCAGCCTAATTTGGTTTATCTCTTGGGCGTTACTTTAATTTCCACATATTTTGACTTACCTTCGTTCATCAATAGGTCATACTCTCTTATTTTCTCTCTAATTTCTTAAACATTCTTTCCAGCTCGCTCTTTCTTCTTTTTATTAACATATGATTGGCATAGGCTGTTGTTGGTAATTCGCCCATTTCTTTGTTAGTCGCTTTCCTTGATTATTACTTTTACGGTCAAGGTAAACCGGGTTGTCGACAAGGGATCCCCCTACCTTAATTCTCCCCTCACCTCAAAATCCCTAGATAAGCTCCATTTTATAGTCGCTTTGTTAGTTGTTTTCCACAGTGTAATTTTGATTAGATTGATTAACTTCTCTGCACTTTTATCTTCTTCAGGGCTTTGTACAGTTTACTTCTTATTATCGAGTCGTATGCCTTTTGAAAATCAATAAATAATAGGTGAAGTCCTGGGTTCTGCTGTATTATGTAGGATTTGCTTCAATTTCTTCCATGGATAGTTCATCGACTGTTTTCTGTAGTTGGAATTGTTCCTCTGCGTCTTTCTCTTCATCTTACATGTATTGTTTCATCTGTTTTGTGGTTTTCCCCATTCCGTAGCTCCTCATAGTACTGTACCCGCTTATTTAGTTTCTCTTCTGTCTCCTACCAGTAGGCCCTCTTTTATCATACGATATTGTGTTGTATTAGTGTTTGATTGTCAACTTTTCCTTGCTTCTTGGAAAAAGTTCCTGACTTTGTTGATGTAATGCTCATCCGTTTTTTTCTTTTTCTAGCATACTTGTTTTGCTGCTTTTTGCATCTTGTCAAAACTACTCCTGTTTTCCAAAGTGTTCTATATTCTTGCTTCATTCCTTGTTTTAATATTTTTCTGCAATCCTCGTCAAAACACTCGGTGTCCTTTTTTTTTTAGTTTCCCAAACATTTTCCCGTTACTTCTCTTAAAATGCCGTCACATTTTTTCCATTCTTCTTGAATGCTTTGTAGTTGCGGGTTTGCTTACAATTGTCTTGTTAGTTCATCTTTAAAGGTTGTCTTACCTCTTCCCTTTCTTTGGGAATTTGTTGTTTTACTTTTGCCTTACTAACGTATTGTCTCAATTTGTGTCTGCCCCTTTGAAACTTCTGACATCTTTTACCGCTTTTGCTTGTTTATTTTCTATGATCATGTGGTCTATTTGATTCCTTGTCCTTTCATTATGTGTTATCCATCTTCCTATTATCATTACTATCTAGGTGTTTACGTCTTTTACCGGTGGTCTTTATATATATTTGCTCTTTTACTATTTGTGCATTTAGATTTCCTATCAGTATTTTGATCTTGTATATTGGTATATTTTTCATTATGTGCCCTATATCTTTATCTTTTCTCTCAAAGTCTCGTATCTCCCCATTCTTTTTATCATGCATATCCTATCAGTAATTCCTTGAAAATTTCTCTCTTAGTTTTATCGCCTGAATCGCCAATAGTTATTAAGTTTTTTATTGCTCTTGTTTCATATATACCCCTGAATTCCATGTGCCTAATCTGATTAAATTCATGTCTTTTTTCATTGCCTGGTCATTGCTCCTATTCCGACTGCCTTTATCCTTTTTTAGTTTGTTGCTTTTCTTTCTAGTCTTTCTTCTGCTACATTCCATCTCCATTCTACTTCGTCTATCGTTAATTTTACCATTGCTTCTTTCCTTTTTCACTCTATTTCTAATTTATTTCTGCATCTCCTTTTCCTTTTTAGATAGGTTGTTACCAATGTACACCTGTCCTACTTGAAATGTTTTAATTTTGTTGTGTTCACCATGATGCTCTCCTATCTTTGCTACCCTCCAAACGGATTAACGGAATTTTACCTCCCAATTTATGTGCTGCTCTGATTGTTGTTAGTATTTCCAACTTTTCTTTAATGAAATTTTCCACCTGTTCCTTGACTGAATTTTTCTCTTTCTCTAATCTTTCCACTCTGCTTCTTATCTTCCCTAATTCTTTTTTATTTCATTTCTCTCGTGTTTCACATCCTGCCATTCTTTCTTTAGGATAATATTCCGATTTGTTTCATTTCCTTTGTTAATTCTTGCATATATTCCACTTGTAGCTTCAATATTCCTAGCATTTTTTCCTGTTTATCCTCATAGCCTGCCTTCTCTCGTAGTTTGGTTTTAGTGATCTGGGATCCTTCTGGTTCTATTCTGTGCCATCATTCTGATTTCCTGCCACATCTCCCCTTACAATTCTATCTCTTTCATTATAGTTCTCCTCTAGGTAATTTTGGGTCTTCCTCTGGCCTGGCCTCTGAGGTATTGCAACTTGTACTATCCCCTTTTTTGATAGTTTTATTATAATGCTCTCCTTCCATTCTTCTGGCACTATTTCTGTGTAGTTTGTAATTTTACAATTTCTCTCGCAGTGTTATTACAATTAATATTAAGTTAAATATACCCTTCATTATTAACAAGAAGCAGTATCAGGTATCGCTCCTTAAGTACTTACCTTACTTCTTAATGAAATAAATCGGAATTGACGTATCTCATAACTCAATTTGACACTTTGAATTATGTCATGTGATTCTAGTTTTTTAATAACGCGGCTAGTCAGTTTAATAAGCAAAAGGAATCCTTGCTCCCAGCTGGATGAGTAAATGTTCAACTAACTACTTTTAATTGTAGTTGAAGACTTAATTACTTTAAAATATAATAATAAACTATTAGACTTCATTAATCAAATACACTCTTTAGGTACTACACAAAATTGAACTTATACTTCAGTTCTTTAGTATCGCTTCAAAGTTTGGTCTGACATTACAAAAATTACATAAATATTGTCAAAATATTTTAATCAAATGTTTAAAAATCCAAACTTGATTTAAATTATGCTTCTAAAATATCCTAATCCAAAAATATAAATTTCAAATTATAATGACCGAAATACGTCGAGTACTCGAATCACTATTAAAATTTAGAAAATTAATTACTTGAAATTAATTTCTAAATATATAATTACAATTATTTAAATGATTTGCCGCACCAAACTTGCTATATACTTCTTAAAGTTACTGAAGAAATGGACACTAACCTTCTGATAGTATCTCCTGTACCTGAGTGTTATCCCAGCTCCTAACTGGATGCTAGTCAGCAAACACCTCTTTGGTTGTTCACGACCAAATAAAAACTCGTTGCAGCTCTTTGACCCCCTTATTATGTGGATAGACAGTTCAAAAGCATACCACAAACACTCACTTGCATTTTTTTACTGGTTTTGTAGTAAAATACTACTTTAAATGGCTTCAAACAATCTTGAATTCTATTTTGAATAATACTTGTGACCCACAGTCAAATTTAATCGTAAAGTATACTATATTGCTATTACGTATCAAATATTCAATTATTATTCTTCACAATTAATGGGAATTTAACCCTTAACGTGATTATTTATTGCCGATTATAAATTCAAAAAATTTTTTCTACTTCATATGTAAACAACCACTCTGGTTACCTATTACAACTCCACCAGTTAAAACATACACATGATACCCATTGGATATCTGGATATTATTATTAAATTAAATTCATCATTCATACGGTATGATGCATTACAAGTTGAGCCGATAAAGTCTGTGAGTCACTTTTTAGCAATTCTGCGCATATACTATTGTGATCTGCTGCCTTTCCAACCTTCACTTGGGCTATGACTTTTCTAATTTCCTTGGTTGAAGGTGTACTTATGCATATTTGCGGTCCCTCTTCTCTCTTTCCTTTTGTGTGATATACTTGTATTGGTTCACTTATAAACGAGTTTGGCAAAATGTTGTTTCCATTTTTCTAATTGCTTTCACCTTCATCTCTTATTGATGTATTATTGTTATATGCTTTGTATGCCAATTTTCTTCTAATTCTGTACATTTTTCTCAAGTTTTTATTCTTCTCTGCTTGTTCAGCTTGTTGGGTAACGTCATCAATCCAATATTGTTTGTCCCTTCATGCTGATCATTTTATTCTTATGTTTATGGTTTGTGTTTTGCCAATCAGCGTTTTTTTTTTTCAATGATATTCCCTTGGTTTAACATTTGCTTCAATCTTTCGTTGTTCTATTAGCTTCCAAGATCATTTGATAGCCGTTTCTTCTGCCTTTTCTTCACCTCAAAGATTTACTTTCCCACTTCAATAATGTTATTTTTGAAGTCTTCCCAACTAGTTTCTTGTTGTTCTCTTTGTTCACTACTGCTTCTCCGTATTTTTTAAAATGAATGCATTTCTTAAGTTTCCTTGATCTTCAAATTTTTGTTCTTGCTGCTGCTTTTTTATTTTTTAAAATTTTTCTGTGTCTTCTGTGGAGTCTTCTTTGCTATCCATTTCTCACTTTGTCTCTTTTTTCCCTTTATTTATTTATTCAGTAGAGTAATCATTGCTATTCATTTTCCTTGTGTGGTTTGCTGCTATTTATAGTTCGTAATTACGTCTTAACCCTTTAACGCCGGCAATATATATTTTTTCTGATTACGTTCACATTTCAGTAATTTTTTGTACTTTAGTCTATTAGTGGATCTGTGCAGTATTAGTATTGTACTGTGTCTATATTTTTTTTATATAGGATCTGCCATATATGCATTTTCTGAGATTATTCAGGTGCATTGGTGTAGAGATAAATATTTTAGAACATAATGATTATTTATCGAACAAAAGCAGTAATGGTAAACGTTTCTGTAATGTAAAAGACCAAGTAAAAACAGCATAAAAGGAAGGGAAAGTAACAAATTTTATCTACGACCACCACTAAAAGTAAGTCTTTTAGCGATAGCTTGTTTCACTAAAAGTGACGTTTTATAATTTACCGTGGTTAAAAAAATCAGCTGTTTACTTTTAGCCCATGTGCTAAAAGTGAAGTGGGGTTATAAAACTACAATTTCGAACTGGAAGTGAAGTTGTAAAGTTATTCTAGTTGCTGCTTGCGTTACAGGTAAAGTGTTTTTGAAATAATTAAAGCGTTATGTAATAAATACATTTCGTAACTGGCCTTGACTACTGTCATTCGCAAACATTCGCCCGCGCGGCAAGGTCTACTGTTTATTATGACATAAATTAGGAGTGTCGTAGATGCAAACTTTGTTAAATCGATATTTATGGATTAATAACAGTAAAATTAAGGTCGTAGATAAAATATTGTATGCAACTCGTGCTGAAAGTCGTTTATGCACGAGACATGTTATGAAACTCAGCCTTCGGCTTCGTTTCATAATTTTCATGTTTCGTGCATAAACGTCAACTTTTAGCACTTGTTGCATATATAGCTATTTCAGTATTAAGACGCAATTCGGTTATTTTATAGGACTGTATGGTAACTCACAAAGCATGTAACACACAGACCAATACGTTCTTGCTTGTGCCACAAGAGGAACATCTACGTCATTTCCTCCATCACTGGTGGCGACAAAATGATTGGAGCTATCTTTCGCACTTCATCGCAAACCCAGGTTTGTAAGAAGGTGGAGACTGAGGACTTTCCAAGGACAAGTGGAGGATTTTTATACCATCACCATTTCATACTTCTCACTCCAATCCGATAGTAAGAAACATTTTCGTCCATTCGGTCAGTTCCGCCCAAGTAAATGCCATAGGCCTGGTTACATTTACATGTTTTTTTCTCTTCACGAGAGTACCTTCTGACTGAATTAACTGGTTCCACCCCATAAGTATCTATCCAACGAACCACAGCAATATTATCAGTAGTGCTGACATTTGTAAATGATCCTTGTGGTTTTCTTTTCATTAATTTTGACGGGGCATCTTCACGGAAGCCTATTTTCGCACGATGTACCAGTTTCACCATATCCACGTTCTTTCAGGGGTGTGCGTAGTGGTAAGCTAGTAAAAAGGTTGTTCAAATAGAGTTGAAATGGCAAGGTCTTCATTTTATCAGGAATATTATCCAACATTTCTAGCAATGACGCAACTGCTTTTCCACGCCTTGACTGATATTCAAAGTTCGCAGAAGTTCGTACGCCCTGATAAACTTCAAACGATATCAAATAGCCACTGGGGGTATTCAATGACCAAATCTTGTTGCTGCTTGTTTACAACCATTGCGACCATAACAGGCCACCATGGATTCATCGAAATTCATATCTGTTCAGATCTGTACTCATCCAGCAATCTTTTCTGTAAAAGATTCGTCAAGGGATGTAACTTCCATATCTTATCATTGGTGTCCATTTTTGTGTTACCTGCACAATGAATGAAGCAGCAAATCTGCAGAAATCTGTCCCTTCTCATTGCATTCACAACTAATACATTTTGGACATCTTTAAGGTTCTCCCAATAACTCATTTTAATAGGAACAGTATTATAGCCTGACAGCAGCGATAATCCTATAAACACTCTCATCTCACTAGAATTTACTTTCGTATCAGGACAATTTTTGAATAGAGCATAGTTTGTTGTCTTAACACAAAGGAACTCGACAACCTTCTGTACCTATCGAAAAACCGCTCAAATAACTCGGTAGGTGACAAATCATGACCGAAAATATAATTAGGTTTCGGAAAGCATGCAATTTGGACTTTTATATTGATTGCTGTCATGCCAGGTGACTTATTTATGTTGCAGGAATTTTCTTTTGTTTTTTATCAGATGTTGAGGGAACTAGAAAATTCTTACTAGGTTCGTCAGGTGAAGCAGCATCTTGAAACGAAGCTAACTTTGCTTCCCTACTTGCTCGTTCACCTTGGAGAACAACTTCAGCTTTACTGCGAAGCTGACGACCAGTAATGCTGTCTATGTGACCACCAGTGTCTTTGTCAGCTGAGTCTTTGTCAGAATTTACATTTACACATGGTGTTCCAATATAAATTTCATCCACATCATCGTCGTATATCATATAAAGCACTTCTTGCAGTTACCTATGTTTCTGTTGAAAACACACAGGATTAGTAAATATCAATCAATGCTAATCATCTTTTAGTTCAATATACCATTACCACAACATACCATTTTCTTCATTTGTATCGTTATGAAAAGTCAAACATGCAAAAACTTATTGCGAATGTTTGACAACGCTTGCACCTAGCGTGCCATAAATGGCACGCTGGACGAAAGTAACTTCTAGTAAAACACCTATTACAACTTGTAATATGCTTAAAAGCATGCTATAAGCTTTAAACTCAATTGATTTACCAGTTTATGAAATTGCAAATATGAATTATCAAAACAAATGATACTTACGTCAATTATATATCCATCATTGCGAACACCAAATGATAATAATATCTAATACTTACTATATTGCTAGCGGCTATGAGTGGGAAACTCACCGATGAAGTGAGACACACAACCAACTCCTTCATGTATACGGTAAGCTGTGCGCAAGCGCGGCGGCGTCGTCCGCCCAATGGGGAAGTGGTCAAGTTTAGAATTCGCTTCTAAAGGCGGAGTTCGAATTCTCACGCATGCGCACGAGACGCGTTATACTCGAAGTGAGACTATGTCGGCGCAGTAATGTTTTCTGAAGTTTCCAGGCCCTATCAGCAATATATGTGTATTATATATATGTTGGTACCTTGTTTAAATTCTGTTTTGGAACTTCTGCTTACTGATTTTGGCAGCACTGAAATGTTTGAAATTAAAAAACTTGACTTATGTCACACTTTCTTGTAAAAAAAATAATCTCCAAAATTCTTTAATTTTTGTGCATACACTTCAATTGCAATGGAACAGAAACGAAAGAGGGTTTTATTACTGAAAAGGGTAAAAAAGGCTATAGTTAATTATTACAAGGAAAAAACTTTTGACACACTAACATAACCTAACTTTAAATATTACTAGAAATCACTAGGTCCGAAGTACATTCCCAAAAAAGCTGTAATTTTCTGGTACACCCAGCAAATATTTGAAAAAGTTGACATTGACAGTTCACGAGTTTTGTGAATGGATAATATATGGCAAGCTAGGTTTTAAAGGGTTAATGTCACTTTTTCGGTTTCATTTCATTTACTTTATTTATTCCACCTGTTTGCATGTGCTATGTTTTAAGTCCGTTGTTATCGCCATTCAATAAGAGTTTGGCCCGGATCGACACCTCAATGTCGCTCTCTTCTCACAGCTGCTTCACCTAAATTTCTTAATTTGGTAAATCCAACTTTTAAAACTATGCGAGGGTGTGTTGACCACTGTCTAATTCACCTACTGTTATTCACTTTTATTACTACTAATGCTCAAAATCGCCCAGTAATGGGATTGTACTGCGGAGCTACACTTCACACATCTTACGTTCTCAATGCAAGGACCGGTTACCCGCAAGGGACCTTATTGCTTTTTAAGGTTGCAAAATTATTTATTCTTTTTTTCTATCTTAATAATATCTTTCAGTTCGGCTGCTCCTTCGAATAACACAGTATGTGATAATGAGTAAAATTGTGGGAAACAAGGAAACACTTTAGATCGATGGCCCCACACTCTGCATGCATTCCCAAAGTTAAATCCCGTATATTTGCAGTCTGTATTAAGGTATAATTTTTACTGTCTGACCAAAAATCTTGCAACCCTAAAGTTTCATGGTAAAATGTAGGTACTGTGTTTTGAAATCCAATGGGTGGGCGGAAGTGAGGATTAAATTAATTTTCTACACAGTATCTACAAGAACAGTTTTATCATTTTTTTTACGATAGCTACACGATTTTTTTTATCAAAAAGATATGCTGGACAACTTAAACAAATACAAAAACAATAAAAATAACCAAAATTTATGAATTACCGCCCTGCACACCAATAACAAACACTCAGAAATTAAGGTTATGTAGGTACGTTGAGTGAGCATGTCTGCAACAAAACACAGTATCTTGTAGATCTTGTAGATACTGTGTTATACACAGAATTTTGACAAAAAAGTTTGCTCTAAGTGTTTTTTCTAAAACACAGTAACTACCAGATACTGTGTTTTCTTTGGTTCTTTTCAACATTATAATGACTTGCTGTGTTTTGGATTGGAGAACAGAAGAAATTCATGTAGATACTGTGTTTATGGGTAGCTGTAAATAGGTAACCAGTATAGATAGCTCAAATCTGATTAGCTAGAAAGATGCGGGACAACACAGTATCTACATATGAACATTCAGCTCAATTTCACAAAAAATGTTGGATACTGTGTTTTTCGATGGAGCAGCCGAGTTGTTCTTGTGTTCAGAACAAAATTGTAAGATCTTTGCATAGGCTTAAAACTATTTTGAAATTTTATAAATAGATCTTTTAAGCCTTTTTGGAGGGAACTGTTTCATATGTAGCTTAATGAATTTTCACTTAACTCCATACCACTTCAACCAGGGCAATATATCTTAGGAATTTTCGATCCATCGTTGTATTAATTTCAACGAGGGCAGACTGTCCCTTAAAACATTTGATATTTAATATTTTTAATTTTTACAGTGTCAAAATACCCATAAAAAGAACATAAATTAAACTCCGTTCACGTTGTTTTGGCATAATATGAAGCCATGGAAATTTGGCATTTAAGTTGGCAGTAAAACTGTCTGTTTAATTAGGTTATGTTTGAGGTTATACATAGCGTCAATAGCTAGTGCAGTGTTGCCAACCCTACGGATTTATCCGTAGATCTACGGATTTTAATTTCAAAATACGAATCTCCGATTTCGGTAATAAATCTACGGATTTTTAATGTTTGAGTTTGTTTAACTGAATTAATTTTAACAGAAGCAATCCTGAACTTCATACCTAAAAATAAAATATAGTGTGAGGAATAGGCACTTGTAGTGATTATAAAATTATTAAGGTGGTGGTTAGTGGTGTGGTGACACCAGCTGACCAGCAGTGTCGCGTCGTCAAATATCAAACTTCACGGCGGAATGCGTGCGGCTGTGGAGTTTTCTGGTTTGTGTAGGCTTAGATAACCTGGAACAGTGGTTCTCAACTTTTTTGTGGTGGCGGTATACTTTTGGTAGCAACAGGAAATAAGCGGAACACCATCTCTATAAATATGTTGATATTAACGTAATCCCTTTTTTCACTATCTAAAAATCCAAGGCAGGTTTCTTTTAAAGAAATTAAACAAACTACTAAAGGAACAATACAAAAAATATATTTTTGTCCAACAAATAAGCTCATATTCGAGATTAAAATAAACAAAAAAATATTACACGCAAATTAACGTTTACATGACACACCGGATATTCCTCTTGTACAAAAATCCAAAATCTTTCGAGACCTACCTCTTCAAACTTTATTTTTAATGTGCGATCAGATGACAACGAAATGTAATCTTCTTCTCTTTTTTGTCATCCGTCATATTCACTGGATGCCTATATGCAGCGTACATATATCAAACAAGTAGAGACACTCACTGTCGGTTCCTTTGATGTCAAAATACCGATTTGGATGACCTTGAACGGCTTCTGGGGGGGGGGGGGGGGGGGGGTACTTTCCGATAGTAGTAACAGATGGAGCCACTACTTTATCACATATAATTGGTAGCAGAGCCAGTAACTGGCTCTGATTGGTAGTAGTGTATAGTATTCCAACCAAAAATTGGAAAGTTATTTAAAATCCAGTACACCATGAAAAGTGTAAGTCATGTCTAAGTTGGTTTCATACAATCAGTAAATAATATTCTAATGTCAATCAGCTTTCAAGTAATGACAGTTCATCTACAAATGGTACATGTAACTGTTTTGTTAAGGCACTGTAACATTGTGCATGATTTAAGTAGGTACTAGTTGAGTTTTTAAAACCGTATAGTAGCATAGAAAATTTTGAAAAACGTATATATCTTCCAAACTTCCCAATGCATCTGTCAAATTTGAAGGTTATTATCGAAGTGTCACTGAATGACAATCAAACAGTAATTTTATGAATTAAATTACGAAGTGACTTACTGTTTTCAATGCTGGCCTGATTTTAAATAGCTTTCCAATTTGTGGTTGGAATACTATACCTGTATACAAGAACACTATACTAAGGACACGCAACTCCCGTTTCGAAGCGGACCGCTAAAAGCTGACAAGTAAGGCGGCCGTGGTGTACACTTATTCATTCACAAAACTCGTGAACTGTCAATGTCAAACATTTGCTGAGTGTAACTGGAAATTCGGACCATGTTTTAACAATTAATAACACACTTGAAATACACTTCATTGGATTAACAACCGTAAACTGACTTTTAACCGCGATTACAGGTTAATTTAGCTCGCTTCCAACTCTCGAACGGCAGTACACGCTGTCGACAGCGCCGCGACGGCTATCCCCGACATAAGGACCGCTTTTATATACAGCCGTCATAGGAAGTTGCATCTCCTTAGTATAGTCTTCTTGCCTGTATAATACTTTTGTAAGAGTAGAGCCAACAGCGAAAAATTTTGGATAATTTTTTCATGGCTACCAAGATTTAATGATATACTGAAAAACAAAGTTGGTAAAACTGAGACACGAGTTGTCAGTTTCATCAAATTCTAGGTTAGCAGGTTATGTTTTGCGTCAGTTTTGACACAAACTGACACAAAACCTAACCTGCTAACCTTGAATTTGATGAAACTGACAACTCGTGTGTCAGTTTTACCAACCTTGTTTTTCAATATATCAGTAAATCTTGGTAGCCATGAAAAAATTATCCAAAATTTTTCGCTGTTTGCTCTACTCTTACTAAAGTATTATACAGGTACACTAATTGGTAGAACTTTGTCCTGCAATCTGGTAGTCAAGCTTAGAAATACCCCCCGAGTTACTGTCCCAGGCACTCTAGACAGGTTTCAACATTTGGCATGAGTGTCTCTACTTGTTTGATGTATGTACGCTGCTATGTGTGTAACATAGATTTAGTTATTTTTTGTTATTTTGTTACTTTTATCATGGCTAACTAAAATTTATATAGCAAAGCTATCACGGCTATTCCATAAGTGTCACTTTCATTGTTGTAAAATGTTCTTATGACAATTGCCAACGCGTACGGTTTTTGCGCCATCAGGTGGTGAAATACAGCACCTAAATCTGGTTCTGGTTGTTGTCTTTACTAAAGATATTTTTTAGGTTATAAACGGTTTTAAAATAAATGTTTGTAAAACCTACAAAAATGGAATTTGGATAATTTAAGTCTGCACGATCTTGAATTTTAACTGTTAAATGTGCAGGTAATTCGACATCTTCGTTTTCAGTTATGCTTGATGTAGTTGGAAATGCTGCAGAACTAGTGAAGTTACTATAATGTGCAATTTTTGAGGATGGCAGTCTTCATAATACCACAGCGTAATAGCAGACGAAGAGCATCATTGCCTCCACTGCATCCGAACTAAATGAACCTGTTAATACATAGTAAAAACCAGCTTCTTGAAGTAAAAATGTGATGTATAATGATGTACTTTTAGTAGTCAATTTCAAGACGTGAGTCTTTCATTGGATAAACCTCGCAAACCAACAGATGCAGAAGAATTTTGCATAGGATCGATATAGTTCTGAAGTATTACGTCCAATCAATAGTCTTTCGTCAGAAACATGAACCAACGGTGCAGTGCTGCTATCTAATTTTTGCAGAAATTGTTCTATTACACACATTATGAATCTGGAAAAAGTCGTATATGCTTTCTAAACATTTCACAGTAGATGCTGTTGACATTTTGAAATTCAATTTGTCCTGCTTTTAAAAACTGTAAAGAGGCAGTGGCGGTGGGTGAAAAAATCTGAACAGCATGTAAAATATAAATTTTTTCAAAATCTGATGAGTACAAATTCTTTTTCGTTAAGTACCGTACAAGCTTACTTAAAAGGTAGTCCATTTTGCAGATCATGTACTGGTTTTAGGAAAGGATGTTCGATGTAGTTTTTTAGAATTCCACCACAAAAAATCTAAATCTAAAAATTATTTGCAACAATTCTTAGAACAACGAAACCACAGTCAGAAGACTTAAGTGCTCTCATTGTTAACGAGTAAAAGTAATTAATTCTCAAAGAAGAATGAAAAAAATATCGTGCTGGAATGATGTATCTTACTTACATATAACATAACACATTTTGTTTGCTATTTGAGGTTTATTGCAAACGGTTGTATATTGAGTATTATCTACACCATAGATGTGATCTTCAGATCTGCTATACTGCACTTTCTCCTTAATTGACATATTGTCAATAATTAAGAAGCAAATTCTTTCTGCTGGAACTGTTAATTAGGCGACTTTAGCCATTAAACGTTGCTTAATTAATTCATCTGAACAATTACAGTCACCAAGATACCATAACAATGTTTTTGATGGTAAACTCGCTAAATAGTTTCTGCAGTGCTGATATCCTTTAGGAGAGCGAAATCTCCATACTGTACACATATGAATCGAAACTGCTGACTAACGAGGAGCTTTTTTTATCATAATTAAGAACAATTTTTGCACGAAATTCTGCTTTTTTGTCTCCATCGTCAGCATCTTGGAATATTTTATGGAAAACATTTAATTTGCCCCAATTTTTCTGTATATCATTCTAAGTGGTTTTATTTTTAATAAACTTTGAATAATTAACACTAATCCGCTTTAGCTTTAAAGTCAACATTTTAATAGTAGGTACATATACTGAAGATCTGCAATTTGGGCTGGAGATATAAGTTCAGCTTGGGTTTCTTTTGAATGGTTTTTGTAAATGTTCTTGTTCTTATTTAATTTCAAAATTAGGTCAAATTTGCTAAAAAATGTACATAATGGTACTTCTAATTAATGTGATAAAAAATATGTATTATCTACAGTTCCAGTTGGTGTAGCGTTTTTAATCAAACAAGTATTTTTGTCAAGTACTTTTAGAGAATTCTCATCGAAATGGTTAATACACAAAGTAGAGTATTCAATAAGTTTAGAAATATATGTAATACATGAATAATAAATATTATAAATAAAGGTAATTTAATTAGTTTTATTATTAATTAACACGTTGAAGGACAGTTGCCGACTTCATATAGGGTTGTGTTGTGATACACTGCGATGCTTATCAGCGTTCTGCACAAGTAGGAGCAAAGAGGTAGATAACTGTAAGAGAGCTGTTTGGGGCAAATAACTCGTGTTTGTGTGACACTGATATGACTGTGTACGTACCAGTGGTGACAGTAACAACTGGATTATGTACTATTATTTTATATGGAAAATTAGATGCAGTGCAGCGTTCAGTTATACTGGTAGATACAATTAAGGACGCTGCTCAGCGTTAGTGTCCTTCAACGTGTCAACAATATCACTCCTGAATTAGCTTTGAGCCATTTGGTACGAATCTGCATATCGCTTGGAAATTCAAAAAGTGGTTTGTTTGGATTTCCACAGGTAAACCACTTTCTAACCATTTTAAATAGCTTTGAAAGAACCTGTTTATATAAAAATTACTGACTCAAACTACGGCAATATGAATTTGAGGATATAGTTGATTGAAATATGACAAGTTTTCAAATCTACCTATTCAGCAGTATTTGTTTTTAATTTGAATATCGCGGTAGGCCCTGATTGAAAGTTCAGAATAACACTAAGAGGTGGCGCCAAATGACATTTTGTCATGGCATGCTTTACAGAATCATGTTTTTATGGTGATTGTAATGGCTGTATTAGCGTAAGCTAACCTAAATATTAGTTGGCTATGCTTTTATAATACATATTCTACTTATTTGTATTTTATTTTCTAAATAAAAGCATTATTGGTACTGTAGAAATTTTATAACCAACAATTTAAACTGCTGTATTTTATAGTCAATATTTAAGGATTTTTCTAAAGATTTGAAATTGGTACCTACGGATTTTTTTAGTGACATCTACAGAATATTGAGTTCATACGGTTGGCAACACTGGTCTAGTGCATTGTTATCAGTTTTACTAGTTTGCAATAGAAAAATCCTCACACATTTTTAATCTAATTTAACACAAGCCTTGCCGAAAGCAGGAATAACCCGATGAATCACCCAATTTTAATAATTTTTAGAAGACTTGATCAAACAATACCATCTCGTTTTAAAGTCGTGTATGGTTGGGAGAAATTAAGCAACATTCAGCAGAAGAGTGTGTTCAACTATAAAAAAATAAATCATGGCCTCGTATTATGCTAAAACAACATGAACGGTTTATACATCTTTATTTTTTTGTTTTTCCAATCACCTATTTGATATTTTTGAAAATCCTTTACTATAAGGAATGAAATGAAAAGGAAAGCAGTAACTAGAGAAAAACAATTTGTAATATCCAAATATTGCAGTGTTAAATATTATAAATTTTTTTAAATTTCCTTTTTGCTCAAACAAATCGATTTTCTTCAAAGCTTTCAAAACAATAATATTAGCATTAGGTCTCCGAGTCTAGTGTCTTACATTTTTAATTCCAACCATATTTTTTGTATGTCCATAAGTTCGTTATTTGGAATGTTCTTATGTAAAAACTATTATGCTTTTTTTTTCTTTAATAGAATAATCAAAGACCATTTACTGGATGCCAAAAAACTATACACTAAAAACCCCAATTTATTACAACAAACAAACCCTTTTTTGTATCTGATGTTCGACAACAAAAATTTGCAATGGGAAGATATAGTTATGCTAGCAATGGAAATATTTCTGGGCGGCATCGATGCAACAGCAACCACAGTAGCACTCACTCTGCACTACTTGTCCCATAACTCCGCTATTCAGGACATTGCAAGGGCAGAATCTTTAAGCAGCGACACTAATTACCCATTTCTACGCTCGTGCATTAAAGAGACTTTAAGATTATCACCCACGGCAGGCGCTAACAGTCGATTTATGGTGCACGATGCTGATATTGGAGGTTACATTGTTCCTGAAGGTGTATGTAATTTTAAAATAAATAAATAAACTAAATGTTTAATAATACCAATTCTAGGCTCTGGTAGTTGGATTTAGTTCAGTAACATCTCGGCTTAAAGAATATTTTGTTGAACCACATGCGTATCGGCCACAGAGATGGTTGAGAAGTTCAAAGGAAATCATGCATCCATTTGCGTCGTTACCCTTTGGCTATGGAGCACGTATGTGTCCTGGTAGACGGCTAGCAGAGCAAGAGATGGTTATTCTGTTAAAAAAGGTAACTTCTAATATATCTTTTTCCTTTTACAGAGAACCACCTAACACTTATTGCGATCTAATTTCTACAGGAAACTGAGAAGTAATTTTTGTTTATAACAAAGATAACCTAAAGAAAATTCGAAGAACCCCTGGCATATGATTTCAGTGTTTACGAACACAGTAAATAATCGAATAAATGTTGACGATGTCATGGTATTGTGTGATTGCTGATATAAGATCAGTGTTGTGTGTGCTAGTACGTTCGTACTAGATCTAGTACTTTTCTATGAGTTCTCGTACGCTAGTACACCACTAGAGAATTTAGCACATTTTTGGATTTTCATATCCAAAATTTAATGATAAAGCATTATTTTTGTGTTTAACCGTTCTGATGTATTTTTTAAATTTCAAAATTCTCGGTAGAAGTATGAAAATTTTAATTTTTTTTATCCCTGTAACACCTCAAATATTTGGTAAAGGTTATAGCTAAAAATTAGCAATCCGCAGCACTTGGTTGGTCCATTGCTCTCCAAAATGCTCAGATTTTGCAGTGTTCGGCCTACAACAATCAAACAATATTAAATTACTGATTTTGTTTTTAATTTGGTTTACATTAAATTCAGCTCAAGTCTAAACATATGTAAATGTTTGCATTGTATTTTAAGCAAGCTCCACATCTTTCAATTAGTATTAAAAGTGTTCAGAATTTCAGATTTATCTTTGCACTTTTGTGGAAGCGGCAGTAAAGCAGTTCGTTTTTATTTAGACTGTTCATCTCCTCGTAATGAAATATGGACAGGTAAATACAAGCTTTAAATTAATTGCCTTATACAGTATGAAGTATGGAATAGTTAATTAATATATATTGCAGTAGCTTAATGTCCGCAACAATTCTGTTGTCTAACTTCACACGATAATGAAAGAATAATTCAAAATGAGCATAGAATTAATATTTTGTTTATTTTAAGTTAAGTCAGTATTTTACACTAATAAATGCATGATATGATTAGCAGTAACTATAATTTGATTGAGAAAGGTTAGCATTAGATATGGCAGAATCAAAAGGGTTACGCTTAACGTTTTATTCATAATTGATGTTCGGAATGGCAGGTGCATCTTAATTTATGTAGCTGACACATTTGGTTTTGGTAACGTCAATACAATAATGTGAATTTAATATGATACACAGATGATTTGTGGAGTTACAAAAATTATATGAGCGTTATGAGTAAAAGTTTATGAAGCCAGCTGATTGGTAAAGAAACTATGCAAAGCAAAACAAAGATTGCAAAGAGGCAACCTATTATAGGACATAGACAATTGTGCAGTGCTAATTATAAACTTGTGAAACAGTGCATTTAAAAAACTAAAGTGATTAAAAGCAGAGTAAAGTTTAAAGTGACGATTTCCAGGAAAAAGACAGTTTAATTCCTAAGAAAAAACATTATATCAAAACTTATTTCATAAAACAATTGTAAAACTTAGTTGCTAGGAAACGAGATATTCAATTGTTATTATTGACTAAACAAGCCTTGTAAAAGTGTGCTGTGTGTAAGAGGTGCTCACAGTTTTATGTAAATTTTCATATTAAAAATATTTCTGTTGAAATTGAAAAGTGGTTTTTAATATTCACCAATCTGCAGAGTAGTTGTGTAAAGTTTTATCGAATTATAACACCCCAGTGAAGATGGAGAAGCTCTGCAAGAATTGATCAGGTGCGTTCTACAGCGAGGCCAGTTTTTTGGGCAAGTTTTCGAACAGTTGGAAGCACCGGCCAGCAAGAATTGTGTGTGCTGCGTATTGGGGAATCCTTTATCGAGCCCTATATCCAGAGATTTGGAGCAGGAAGCCGTCACCGGGTTTATAATTGCCGTGGCGTCGTTTGATTTTGTGACACAGCAATGAAGCTCACATTTCGAAGTAAATTTGACAGAAACGGGAGCTCGAGTGGCCTTGAAACTTGTGCTGCACCTGGAGGAGATATTGGACGAGGTACTGAACGTGGTTCCAGCTGCATAGATTTATCCAGATTCGGGCCATAGCCGTGGCGTCCCCGGGAAATGTAGAATTTGGAGAAGATTTGCAAGAAGTTAAACAATTGCTAAGTCGGCGTTCCTACGTCACTGAAATAAAACCAGATTAGCCGGATATTACGTCATATTACTTGCATTGTATTTACCTGATGTGAATTTTGCCATTTTTTGGTGTTTTGCCTTCAAATTACGCTATTTTTGAGAAGCACTCCATATCTGTTTTGATGTCACCTTGAAGGTTAAACTGTTATGTCAGATATGGATTCGAGCAATTTCCATACGAGTTAATCTGTCCTGCTCAAAAGTAATTGTAATACAAGTGTTAAGACCTAACCCTTTGAAAAAGATTTTCTCTCGTGCTATACCGGAGCTTTATTTTATTTGATTGCAAATATTAATTATAAGATCATTTTAATAAGCCTTGAGATTGACACATTATTGAATTCTTTTACTAAAACTATTATTTTTATTTGTGTAATACGTCCCACCATTTATTTATTTTATTATTACATATTTGGGGGCAATCAAATTTTAATGGCAACAGAAAACATCCCTGCACAAGAGCATAATTATTTTCGCTTACAAACACTTGATTTTTGCCATTGATCTTTCTCAACAAATTAGGGACAGGTTTTCGTTAATGACCCAGTTTTAAAATCATTGCAAATTTTAGTCCCGAAATAGCTTTATCTGGCAAAATTGGTAGTATTGCTAACGACACCAACAAATACTTTAATACTCTTGTAGATGACATCGAAGAATTAAACAGTGAATGAAGATTGCATTTTAAAATTTAAAGAATTTTGGGTTAAAGTTATAAATATGAAAAATACTCTGGATGAACCCATGCTGCCACATCTTTCGACACTTTTTAAAGGTATTCTCTGCCTGCCACATTCCTCTGCGGCAGCGTATAAGACTAATTACAATTAAAGATGAAAGGTGTCAATAGAAAATAGTGATCATCGTTCACTATGAACCATGATATTGTGCGTGAAATCTAATATGGTAAAAAGCAGAGTGATATTTGTCAAGTTGGCAATCTCAGCAAATCAACTATTGCAAAAATAAAGCCAAAATTATTGGTTTCTTAGCACTAAAATACAAATCCAAATAAATTAGCAAATTCATTCGTGTTGATAAAGTTCTGTTGAAATGCTTTATTTAACAACTGTATAATGCTATGATTACCAGTAAAGTGCCATAAGCTCATGTTATTACAATGCGTAGCATGTAAATGATCTCTTCTTACGGTTGAGACACCGTAATCTCGACAAAACTAATAGAGGTTTGACTATCTGACTAAAGTACCTAGTAGGTATCTACTCTGCATGCCTACACTTGATCTAAAAACAAATAATCACAACTATCAAGTGAAGTGGTCACAAAATGCTTACCAAAAAATTTATTTGTTTCATGATTAATTTCTCAACAAGCCACTTTACAGAACTATTTAAACAAATTTATCAATTTTGAACCTTCTTAACTTACTTAATCCTATGCCTTTTTACTGTTATGTGTAAAGTGGGTGAAGTTTAGTCCTCTGTTTTTGCATTTTTTCTCCTTTTGTTCCTGTCCTTGAAATGTGGCTTTGTTTCTTAGCCCTATACTCTAGTGTAGTGTATTATTAATTTATATTGCCCTGGGTTCGCTAGCTTAATCAGTCGGGGAGGTATAACCCTCTATTAACATCGTCAGTGCGGCTAAGAGAAAGCTAATATTGTTGTTCGTTATCACCTGGAATGCTGAAATGATGCATGCAAACATTGCCAGCAATAAAAACAACAGTTTACATAAAAAGATATATAATCTGTAAGAAAAACACATACAAGAGAATACATGTATATAAAACAACAAGAATGAACGACGTCCCTAACATACAGTGCAGCTGCATGCTTTAATTATCTACTTTCGAATTCGAAATTATTGGGTTTTAAGGTCATATTAACTAAACATCAGCGATGATAAAAAAGGTTTATTTGTTTAACCAGTTTAAATTACGATGCCTACGACGTTTCGACAAGATTAAATGTTATTATCAAGTAATGGGATCTACAAGTAATTATACACATAAGTTTTTTATAAAAAAAGGAATATAAATGGTTACTTACAGTTGAGTTGTAAACGAAATTTGAAAACTAATCCATCATCAAAAAAATTTGAAATTAAACTAGAAACTAGGAAATCTACAATGAAAATACAAAAACTGAGGTTAGGTTATTTTTCACTCAATTATCAAAATACCTTAAATCTTAACTAAAACCATTGAGAACAAGCCTCGTATTAGCATCCTTTGAATCTTACGTTTGCTTTCATCCTACAACTGCAGATGAAAGCAGGAAAACCGGAGTAAAATTTAATTCACAAACGTCACATAAACATGACTTGGAAATAATATTTAGTGAAAACTAAAAATACCTAAAAGGTAACTTAATTATCTACGTGCGGTAGCTGTTTCTACTCGCATTATTGCATAAAAATACACAATAAAAAGCATGTATGCTACATGCACAAAAACACCTGAAATAGTGCGCTAATGTTCAACTGTATACGCAAAGTCAACCTCCGACAGCACGAAATGTGTGTGAATTCCGCTCATAATTAAACTGGACGAAGTTGTCTATTCTTGAAATGCGCTTGCGGCTATTCTGGAATTTAGGTGACGCATACGTTGCACGCGGGCGAAGAATGTATGCCTCATGGAGGCGCCAAACTGCGCGTTCAATGCAAGCAAACGTGCTGACTCAGCGGATGACAAAATAACTTCATACTGGCTTGCAGGTAAACCCCCGTTACCTTCGATATGCAATTATTCATTGAAGCAATCGCTTCTTATTTCATATCACGATTTCAAATCGGAACTAACCTTGCATTCGGTTGCTGCCAAGGACGACGCTTCTGCGCCGTTGACACAACGGTTTCCTTCTGGCAGTGGCAGCAGCGTTTGACAATGCGGCCCAAGTGGTGTAATGCCTTCGTAGTCTGTGTTCCCACTCAGGAACCTTCTTGTGTCGGCAGTGATTACTGCAGGCCAACACTTTACAATTCGGGCACTTGATAATGCACTTTTAATTCAGGTCACGTGTCCCTGGATTTTTAGCTGGTCTCGTTGCTACTAAACCCCTGCGCTCAATTGCCCACGCTGGCATCTTTGAATCATGCTGTTGTTGCACATTCCTCCGCACTCCGCCAAACTCGCGTACTGGCACTTATACTGCGTGACCCGCTAACTACTAAACATACGGTTAAGCTTTATTGCTAACAGAATGGCAGATGGGCCGAATGGGTCCGTTACATCCTGCATCATTTGCTTAATTCCTTTCCATACTATGACTCTTTTCTGCCTCCTCTTTGATCCGTGCATTCCATGTTTTTCCCTGTCTTTCCTTTTTATTTTTTCCTTGTGCTTTTTGTGGCTCTTTCTTACGACAGACTTGTCCAAACCATCTTTACCTTCCCTCTACCAATTTGTCATATATGGATTTAATCTTGAGTTATCTATGTGTCTCATTCCTTATTTTCTCTCTTCTTGTTTTATTCTCTATCCTTATATCCACACTATTTATTCTTGATTTGTGTTTTTTTGTTACCATCCATGATTCACTTCTGCCTAGTATTATCGGTGTAACTACTTCTGTTTTTTATGTGTTTTGATATTTCTTTTTTCCCTAGGAATGCTGATTTCATTGAATTATCTATTCTTCTTGTTTTTCCCATTCTTTGTTATTTCTTTATCTATCTTTCCATTTCTTCTCAATTAGTGATCCCAAATACTTGTAACTATTCACTTGTTCAACTTTTTGTTAGTTTAGTTGTATAATATGTATTTTATTTCCATTTAATATTATTAATTCTTTTATCTATATTAATTTCCATGAGCATAACTTGGGACATAACTTTGGGGGGGGGGGGGGGGGGGGGGTTGAATCAAGACTTCACAACATTTTTAAACCTAAATTGCAAAAAAAATGCTGCACTTGCACTTTAGAATCAAAATTGTGGGGGGGCAATTGCCCCCCCTTGCCCCTTCCAAGTTACACCTATGTTAATTTCCATATTGATCTTCTGAACTTCTTAGATCTGCTTCTGATTCTTCAACACGGCCATATTATCTGCAAACGTTTATTCCATGGGGTGGGTTTCCTCCATCCCTTGCTTCATCTATCATTATTTTAAATAGCAGTAGGCTGAGCCTGCAATTTTTTTTTTACTCCAATTCTTTCAATTCTTATTTATTGATCTTATCACCTCTATTCTTTTGTTTCCTACTCCTTATTTTTCATACATCTTCCCTTTGTATTTTGTCAAATTTGTTTACTAAATCAATATAACAGACATGTTTTTATTTGTTTTTATTTATTAGTTTCTCATTGCCTTATCGTATCACAAACATTAAACCCTGTGTGCTTCTTCTATCTCTAAAACCACATTGAGTGCCTCTATTGTATTTTCAACTTTGTCTCCTATTATTTTCTCTATTATTCTTACCAGTATCTTTCCGTTTATCTCCGTTTTATAGAATTGTAATATTATTCCTGTGTAGCAATCCTTTGGTTTCTTTTATACTTTTAATTAGCTCATTTAATATTTCCATTAATTTCTATTATTCCCTCTTCTAAGTATTTAATCATTTCTGGCATAATATTATTATCTATTCCTGAGGCTTTACCTATTTTGAGCTTTCTTATTGCTTCTAATACTTCTTGTTTGTCTTCCATCTCTTGAGTATTGCTTGTAACCCCTGTCGCTTCTGGTTTTCTTGTATTATCCTATATTAATTCTTTAAAATGTTGTAACGTCCCGCCTTTAGTTAGAAATATTTTAAGTGGCCTTATTGCCTCAGTATGCTCTAAGCGGAGAATGCGTTCAAATTGCTCTGATATAGTGTAGATCAATAAATAACACAAGATAAATAATAGAAATAAAATATACTGTTTTTAACTATTTACATTAAACTCAAACTTAAAAGGACACATTGTATATTACGGACAGGGGGTGGTTGCGTCAACAAGGGGTTGCTCAGGTTCGATAGCGGCGGAGCGATCCAAATTATCCGGGAGAAGGCCGAGCGCTTCGAATACGCCTTCGCAGCGCGCGTCGATGTCCTTACAGGTATCGTGGGGCCGGCTGTCCGCGCAGGGGCTTGTATCAGTCCGAAGAGGTCGTTGGTCGAATGCTCCAGCTGTGATACGCGATTGTTTGTTTACAACAAACGCTGCGAACATTCGGACTATTAGTGGTACTTTACAGAGATACCTGCCGGCAAAAGAAGCTGTTCGGGCTCGCGTTTGGTGTGCCGAACTACACCGGGGCAGCGGAGCGATTTGGCGGCTTTCGCAGCTCGAAATTGTGCCGCGGTCGGACTCCTATGAATTTCGGCGTTCGGCAAAATACGCTTCTCCGCCCGGATCGCCGCACGGCCGCGCGAGAGTTGTTTCGAAGAGCCTTGGGGATGGCACCGGGGTGTTAGCGGCGATGTCTGCAGGTATGTCTTTTATCGCTTGATCTTCAATTGGTGGTGATGGGATGTTGACGGCTTCTTTAGTGCTTTAAAATTCAGGAAAATTAATACGTTTAGAACATGGGCCTTCGAGGGCACAAATGATATGCGCGCCTCTATCTTCGGACGGCGGACGGGTTAGATAAGGATCTCTAGGTCATCGGAGCGTTCTTGCAGGAAGACAGTGACCATACCTAACCTGCAAGAACTTTTATTTAGGCGATTTCTCCCTTGCTAAGACAGTGACCATACCAAAGCAAACGAGTGATCGCTCCGGGTGGATTAGGAGAGATTTCGGAGAGGGATTCGGGATTGAATCTGTCTAGGAGCTGTCGGGCGTTCCTTTTTATACGTTTCAGCAGCTCCTGGTCGGTGCTCGCGCTCCCCACTTAGATAGCGGGGGAAACACTCCCGCGCGCAAACGTGGCTTCTCGCGCATCAGCTACGGTCCGCGCTATCGCTCCTTCGCGCGGTCTTGAGATGTAAACGTTTGATAAGGCGGTGAATTAAATTCCAATACTTTTAAAGTATCTTCGGAAATTAGATTCGCAAGCGAAACGTTACACATGACCCATCCTTCGGAAGGACTCGCTTCCCGGCGGACCTCTTCTCCGACGGATCTGGTTAGACTTAGACTCCTTCCTGGCGTGCCTGTGCGGTAGACATTGGAAGCCGCGGTTTCAACCTCCCAGGACAGCAGGTGTCGAGTCGGTTTTGGAAATCAGGGACATGATAAATACTGATCGAACTTTTACTTGCGATTTTTACGGGCGGTCTATCAGTTTCATCTCCAGGGCCGCTTCCCTCTGGATTCGGATAACTTTCCAGCGGGCAATTTTATCCGGATGCTGCGGCGTTTATCCTTCCGTTTCGTGTTGTGTATCGGCGGCTTGGGTTCCGATTTCTCAGGGCGACGGGGCGACGGGTGTAGCGACTCCACGGGCGTGAGCTTGGGTTCGGCAGCTTTCGGGCGCCGGAATAACAGGTGTGGCAGCTCTGCGGGCGTCAGCTCGGGCTCGGGGAGTTCGAGCTGCTGGAGCTCGCTCAAAATTTCGGCGAGCGCATCCCCTTCGGAGAGGGGCGTTAGGGCTTCCTCCACTGGCACTTGGGGATGAGTGGCGGGTGCCAGCTCAGACGGGATTCCATGTAATTCCCACCATGGGCCGCACTCTGCCAAAAGCGCTCTCATCGAGGGCGATGGCGTCTCCGGCGTCGCCGGAAGTCCTGGGGGAGTATACGGCCACAGAGGTTCGACGTCGAGTTCCGTCGGCGGGGTTAGCCATGGGGGCGCTGTCCGCGTTGTCGGCGGGGATTTGCCAAACAATCGCTCGAATCTTCGGGTCAGGTCTAACGGGGATGTCTGAAGACCTGACTCAGGGTTGATGCTCACCTCGGATTTTTCAGGAGACCTAGTGGAGTCTACTTGCGGGTTGCTTTTCCTCTCCGGCGTTGCTGGTAAAGGAGATAGCATTGCAGGCACGGGGCTCCACCGGGGCAAAGGTGACCATTGTGTATTCCTCGGGGATGTTGGGCGGATGTATGCTTGGGGATTCCACGGGTGTATCCTCGGCTGGCCCTTACGCCGCTTCCTTATTTGGAAGGGCCACGGTCGCACATCGTTTCTAGCTCTAATGGGCGGCATCTTTCACTTCAACAAATGTAACTCGGGAAATGGTAAGGGAGTTGAAGATAAGCCCTTATATAGGTACCACCCTGTTATCACCCCTTCTATAGGATCGCAGGAAGATAAAGCCTTGTTGTTCGGACCTTTTCGCATCTGGACCCAGCGAACTTCTAGCAAAATTTTGTAACAGGTATGGGCGAGGATTGTTTACAGAATACGTTCTAACATCTGGGCTGGAAACTTCTAGAAGGCTTTCTTGATATCTTTGACATGGGCACGTCCGACTTCCCTGCCGGTCTGGGGGTCGCTCAACTCGACGACTACGGGGGAGATAATCTTCTTAATCACATACGGTCCAGCGTATTTGGCGGTCAGCTTCGCCGAGATGCCTTGGGCGGCATCGGAAAGGATTCGGTCCCTCTTGTATACCTGGTGCCCCACCTGGGGGCGGTATTCGCGCCTTCGTAGGTTGTAATGATGACTCTGATTTGCGAACGCTCTGGCAAGGTTGTGACGTACCACTTCCATGATATCGCTTAATTTTCGGAGTTGCTCCCGGTATACTTCTGGGGACGGAGCTTCCTCGTCAGGGTCGAACTCGGGGTCGGTCGCTCCTCGTAAAGACCGCGGCGGCAGAATTTCGCGTCCAAGGTTTAACAAGGCCGGCGTAAATCCCGTGGATTCGTGTTTTGAGGTGTTCAACGCGAACATTACTTCCGGTAGCCAGGCGTCCCATTGGTTCTGTCGTCCTTTCGCTAATTGTGCGATCACGGTGCCGACGACTTTGTTTGCTCTTTCTACGGGGTTGGCTTGGGGCGTGTACGGCGGAGTCAGCCTGTGTGAGATGCCGTACTCGGCGGTCAAAGCTTTGAAGAGCTTGCTTATATATTGAGGCCCATTGTCCGAGACTATCATTTTTGGAGTTCCAAACTTGTAGATTATCTTGTCCTTCAGGGCTTGAGTCACGGCTTTAGCGGAGGCAGATCTTAACGGATGCAGCTCTATCCATTTCGTAAACCGGTCTTGGAAGACGAGTAGCCATGCGTTGCCCTTGGCGGATCTGGTGAGGGGGCCGATCAGGTCCGTACTGATAACCTCCCATGGACCCTTCACCCTTGACCAGAACATTTTTCCGGCGGTTTGTTGCTGCCGAGGCTTATACTGCTGGCACGTGGGGCACGAGCGCACGTATTTATTGATATCCTTTTGCATCCGGGGCCAGTAATATAACCTTTGCGTTCTAGCCGTCGTCTTTGTGATCCCCAGGTGTCCGGCGGTGGGTTCGTCGTGGCATTCTTCGAGTACTCGATGACGCTGCGGCTTGGGCACGCACAGCTTCCATTTCGGCTGGAAGCCTTCGGCCAGGTCATCACTAACATTTGGAAGGCTTCGGTAAAGGTTCCCATTCTCCGTCTTCCACGAATCGAAGGCGTTAGGATCGTTTCTTATCCGGCGCTTCATCTTACGAATCCATGGGCAGGGGGCTACTGGTTCTGGCTCGGCTATGGGATAGAGGCCGCTAATGCGTTGTCCTGGAGTCCTTGATAACGCGTCGGCCACGTGATTGAGAGCTCCCTTTCGGTACTCGACTTCGAAGTCGTATTGCTGGAGCTCTAATGCCCATCGGGCAAGGCGGGCTGAGGGGTTTTGCAGGTTTTGCAGCCACTTCAGGCTTCGGTGATCGGTTATCACCCGGAATCGGTACCCCTCTAGATAGCCTTTGTATTTTTTAATGGCAAAAAGTACCGCCAGGCATTCTAACTCGGTGGCCGAATATCTGGTTTCGGCATCTGTGAGTGAGCGACTGGCGTATGCGATCACTCGTTCTTGACCTTCTAACACCTGGGTGAGAACGGCCCCCAAACCGGTGGTACTTGCATCCGTCTGGAGGACGAACGGGACGGAGAAGTCGGGGCAAGCGAGGATCGGGGCCGATGTCAGTGTCTTCTTTAGTCCGTCTAGAGCCTCTTGCTGCGCCGTCGTCCATTGGAATTTAACACCCTTCTGAAGGAGTTTGTTAAGGGGAGCGGCTATTCGGGAGAAATTCGGGATAAATTTCCTATACCAGGAGGCCATGCCGAGGAATCGTCGGACCGCTTTTGGAGTTCGGGGAACTTCCATTGCCAAGATAGCCTCCACTTTTTCGGGGTCGGTTTGGATGCCTTCTTTGTTCACCATGTGGCCCAGATACTTCAACTCGGACTGGCAGAAGTTGCACTTACTGGGCTGCAACTGGAGGCCGGCGCAGCGCAACCTTCGGAAAACCTCTTGGAGATGTCTCAGGTGGTCCGGGAACGATTTGCTGACGACGATGATGTCGTCCAGGTAGCAGAAGGCATGGGGTTCGAGTTCGGGTCCTATGATCGTGTCCAGGAATCTCTGGAACGTGGCTCCGGACGAATGAAGGCCGAAGGGAAGGACCTTGAATTGAAACAACCCTCGGCCGGGGACTGTGAACGCCGATATGGGGCGGCTTTCTGTCGCTAGTGGGATCTGCCAATATCCGTGTTTCAAATCTAGCGTGCTGATGTATTGGGCTCCCCGGAGTTTATTAAGAATCCCGTCAATGAAAGGGATGGGATACGCGTCGGAGCGGGTCACTTCGTTGACCTTCCGGAAGTCGATACAAAATCGGTATTGCCCCGACGGTTTCTTCACTAGTACCACTGGAGAACTGAACGAGCTGGAGGACGGCTCAATTATTCCATCCGCTAGCATCTTGTCCACCTCGGCGTTTATGACGGCTTGCATGGCCGGGTTCCGAGGGTAGTACCTCTGTTTAATAGGCCTCGTTCCCTCCTTCAGGACAATGTGATGTTCCACCAGCGTAGTCGGTTTACTAGTGCTCGGAAATTTTTCTAGCTCTTCCTTCAGGAATTCGTCGAGTCGGTTGGATTGTGCAGCGGTGAGTGGCACGATACCTGCCAGGGTTTCGGGTTCGCGGCTCGTCTTCAGGGGTATTTCCATTTGGCCAATTGTTACAGCCTGGGAGGCGGGGCGTATAACAACTTGGTATTTGGCTAGGAAATCCAGCCCTAGAATGACGTCGCTGGACAGAGTGTCCACCACACGGGCTTCCAGCTGGTACGGGGTGTCATTGATGAACACGGTGAGGTTGTACCGTCCTTGAGTGGGGATGATTTGGCCGTCAGCCAACTGCACTCGGGTCGGGCTATGTTGTTTCTTAACTACGCCTTGCCGTCCAAGGAACCGCTGGAGGTTCCTCCCCATATACGACTTGGCGGCACCGGTGTCGATGAGGGCGTTGAATCTTCTTCCCTTGACCACTATTGGCATATACAACCTGGCGTCCAAGGTGGCCGCGCGGGACGTAGGGGATGCCTTCCGTTTACAGAAGCGCTTTACGTGCCTTAGCCACCTGGACCACTCGGGGGATTGGTTCGGACGTGTGGAGGACCTGGCCTTCGGGTGTCGAGAACGCCTCACAACTCTCGACGGCCGGGAGCGTTTCCCGCCTTCTCGCATGGGCAGTCTCTTGTCAGCGTTCCGGTTTTGCCGCACCAAGAGCAGAAGAGCTTCGGCTGTCTTTGGCATCGCGCTTTCCAATGCCCTCTTTGACCGCACCTCCAACAATTCTCCGAGCGCTTATAGGTGGGGTCGGTTGCCGCCTTCTTGGTTTCGGACTTCGTTGGCTCCTGCGGGCTGTCCTCGGAGGCTTGTAATGACGACACGATGGGCGTCTTAAACCCTGGAGCGAAAGAGACTCTGGATCTGGTCGGCTGATACGCGGTTTCCACCATATACGCTTGGTTGACGGTCGGAGGGGGTTGAAAAGACGTTTGTTCCATTTGGAGTGCCTCGTACTCCTCGGCCATCTGCACAAGCTCGTCTAGCCGGCGGAAATCTTTCCTGCGTACGTACAACTTGTACTCCGGACGAAGGTTCTCGTAAATTCTTTCCAGTTGTTCCTGTTCACGGGTGACTCCGGCTCTTCGCAATAGCGTCTGTAGGGCGGTGGTGAAATCGGCCACAGATTCTTTCTGGCCTTGAGTTCGATTGCGGATCTCTTCGGCCATGCGGAATTGAAAACGTGGTGGCAGGTACTGATTCTGGAAGGCCACTACAAAATCTGCCCAGTTTTTCCATTTTTGTTTGTTGTTTCGGATCCACAACAGCGCTTTCCCTTTGAAAAGCTCGGGTAGGGCGGTTAGAACCTCTTGATCACGGAACTGATAGCATGCCGACAGTTCCTCGATTCTTTCCAGGAAGGAAATGGGGTCAGATGTGCCATCAAATTTCAGGCCCCACTTGCGGATGCTATTGCATATTTGAGCAATGTTGAGTCTCGGTGGGTCCTCGGATCGTTCTTCTTGCTGGTCTTCATCGTCGTCCTCGGTTCGCCGGTCTCCCTGCGCTTCGTCGGGCGCCTCTCCGTCGTCTGGGTCTGCGCTCCCGGTTCCTTTCAGGTGCTGTGACAACCTTTGTCTCAGCTGTTGTACATTGCCGCTAGTATCAAGTCCCGCTCCAGCTACGACTTCTCGGAGGACGTCCGCTTTGAGGTTGTAGATCCAGCTGACTTTCGTTCTCGGAGGGGCTACCACGGCACCGTCTCCATTCGGGTTCGGGTCCTGATCTACCATTGTAAATCTGGGAACAGAGTTTGTATAGCGAGTCGGTTACAACCTTAATATCACTCGGAATTAATTTCCAGGATGCCTCGGGCGCCAATCTCTAGTAAATCGGGTCGGCGGGCGAGTGTTTTTATTGATCTACTTATATTCGGGCTGTCCCTGCTTTTCGGGTGCCATGTAACGTCCCGCCTTTAGTTAGAAATATTTTAAGTGGCCTTATTGCCTCAGGTATGCTCTAAGCCGGAGAATGCGTTCAAATTGCTCTGATATAGTGTAGATCAATAAATAACACAAGATAAATAATAGAAATAAAATATACTGTTTTTAACTATTTACATTAAACTCAAACTTAAAAGGACACATTGTATATTACGGACAGGGGGTGGTTGCGTCAACAGAGGGTTGCTCAGGTTCGATAGCGGCGGAGCGATCCAAATTATCCGGGAGAAGGCCGAGCGCTTCGAATACGCCTTCGCAGCGCGCGTCGATGTCCTTACAGGTATCGTGGGGCCGGCTGTCCGCGCAGGGGCTTGTTATCAGTCCGAAGAGGTCGTTGGTCGAATGCTCCAGCTGTGATACGCGATTGTTTGTTTACAACAAACGCTGCGAACATTCGGACTATTAGTGGTACTTTACAGAGATACCTGCCGGCAAAAGAAGCTGTTCGGGCTCGCGTTTGGTGTGCCGAACTACACCGGGGCAGCGGAGCGATTTGGCGGCTTTCGCAGCTCGAAATTGTGCCGCGGTCGGACTCCTATGAATTTCGGCGTTCGGCTAAATACGCTTCTCCGCCCGGATCGCCGCAGCGCGGAGAGTTGTTTCGAAGAGCCTTGGGGATGGCACCGGGGTGTTAGCGGCGATGTCTGCAGGTATGTCTTTTATCGCTTGATCTTCAATTGGTGGTGATGGGATGTTGACGGCTTCTTTAGTGCTTTAAAATTCAGGAAAATTAATACGTTTAGAACATGGCCTTCGAGGGCACAAATGATATGCGCGCTCTATCTTCGGACGGCGGACGGGTTAGATAAGGATCTCTAGGTCATCGGAGCGTTCTTGCAGGAAGACAGTGACCATACCTAACCTGCAAGAACTTTTATTTAGGCGATTTCTCCCTTGCTAAGACAGTGACCATACCAAAGCAAACGAGTGATCGCTCCGGGTGGATTAGGAGAGATTTCGGAGAGGATTCGGGATTGAATCTGTCTAGGAGCTGTCGGGCGTTCCTTTTTATACGTTTCAGCAGCTCCTGGTCGGTGCTCGCGCTCCCCACTTAGATAGCGGGGGAAACACTCCCGCGCGCAAACGTGGCTTCTCGCGCATCGGCTACCGGTCCGCGCTATCGCTCCTTCGCGCGGTCTTGAGATGTAAACGTTTGATAAGGCGGTGAATTAAATTCCCAATACTTTTAAAGTATCTTCGGAAATTAGATTCGCAAGCGAAACGTTACAATGTTACCTCCATCTCTTCATTATTTTGTCATCTGTGATTATTTTTTCTGTGGTTTATATTTACCATAACATTATATTCTCTCTTTTTTAGTTGTTTTAATGTTCCATAAAATAGTTTTTGATTTTCTTTATAAATCTTCCATTCTCTATCCAAATTTCACCCATGATTCTTTTGTAGCTTCCGTAACTATTTTACCCCCTTCCTCTTTTCCTTATATTTTTCGTAGTCTTCAGGCCGTTTTGCGTTCAGATATTTTTTCCATGCTTTAGTCCACCACTTTGTTCTTTTTATATTTGTATTGGTTTATTTTATCTGTCTCACAGCAGCAGTCTCTAATATGGTTTCTTTAAATTTCTTCAATTTCTCTCTTATTCCTATTTCTCCATTTTGATCTTTGAATTTTCTCCCTATTATTTCTTTGTACTTCTTCCTACACTCCTGTTCTTAAAGTTAATAGTTTAGTTTTCTTCTACTTTCTTCTTTTGTCTATTTTTTAAATTTATTGGGGCAACTTTCCTATAGATATTTCACAATACACAGTTATCATAAGGAGCTTTACAAGAACTATTTAAACTAATTTATCCATCTCGAACGTTCTTACATATTAAAAGCCAAAAAAGAGGAACAATGAAGATATTGCAGGGTGCTAATGGTAGTGGGTACATTCTGTGAGAAGGAATCTGAAGTTATCGTTGAGAATGTGAGTAAAAGTTGGGCTAAGATCAATCTTATTGAGAAAAAGAAATCAACACTACAGAACAGTTTTTGTTTGGTGTGCCATTTGCATGATAGAATTATTGACTCCTACTTTCTGAACAAATATTTAAACCAATATTTGTATGTGTAAGAGCTGGAAATCTGTGTATTACCACAGTGGCAAACGATTGATCCTGGTAAGAATAAACATATACTGATAGAAAGAGAGTGATTAAATCACAATTTTCATGAACAGTGAATTTGAAACTTCGGTCCAGTTGAATGGCCTGCTAGGTTACCTGATCTTATATCAATGTATTACTTCCTGTGGTGAAATTTAAAAGAAAATGTATGCTAATGATTTGCTACACAATTTTCGATTAAAACTAAAAATAGAGAATTCAACATACTTACCTGCTGCAGCACTACATAACTTCCACAGTGAATTTATTTGTGCCCACTGTGTATTACAAAATGCAGTTTTGGGAGTTTTACAGCGACCAAAATCTTTTATAAGCAATAACAATTTCATCAGTAATAATGTATTATGGGCAAATGATTTTTCCGGTAGAAATGTTTTACGAGAGTTTTTTTGTTTTGGAAATGTCAAAGTTAGTTTTTCGAGGGACATTGCCAAAAAACAAAAAACTTTGAATAAAATATTTTCTGAGCAAAATCATGACCCCGAAATACATTTTGTGGTCTATTTCCCAAGTATCAGTATCGGCAAGCAATGACGATTTAAATGACGTTTTTGAAAAACCACCTTGATTAAAACAGCATATTTGGTGGTTGCCATGGATACAAGTGGTAAAAACTGATTTAATCGCAAGAGAAAATTTTAATTTTTTACCACTACAAAAACGTGATTGGTTGAATTTTGAAATATCATGGCATTTGATTGGATAATATGAGATGCACGAAAGTCTAAAAAATATTTCCTTTTCACAACCCCATACATATACATACACATTGTATCTGCAATATAGAAAAAAGCCAGTAGTAAATTTGACTAAGGATTAATGTCGCCTATGCTATGCAGAATGTAGGTACTTGTTTGCTCTATTTTTCAATGCTTTTGGGCACACTGTAGCCTGTACTGGCTAGTTTAATTTAATTTAGATGATTGCTACAAATTGCCAGACTGATACTGGCTCCAGGCAGCTCAGATTGCCAAAGGTAGGTATCTTTCTTACACTCAAGTTTTGTAACACAGTAATGCACTCAGAATAACTTTATAAGCGTGAATTAATTTTTAATTAACCAAAATCGCATTCACGCTGGGCGAAACGTTACAACACTATATCGTCATTGATTGAAATACTAATACCTCGTAAGCCCAAAATCCAAATTGTGCAGGTGAGACAAATAACGTTTTTAAACAAGATCTGTCTACCAAAGCTCATTTTTTCACAAATGGTATCACAAAACAAATAATACACAAAAATAAACTATTTTGTGATTGATATTTTTTAAAACTTGACTTTTTTGTGTGGGTTACGTAGATTAGAATACATATGTTGTCATTGTAATGGGATACGAGGTATTGTCTAGTTCAAAATCAATTAATTTCAGTATACAAAACAAGCCTATTTTATTTATTAGATAAGGATTTTGATATAATTTCTGTATTTTAATAATGTAAATTTTACTCATTTTCGTTATATTCTAAATTATCATAGGAGCTGTGGCAGTCGACAGGAATAACAGATTTCAGCAACTGAAGGTGTTGCCACTTCTGTTTCTTAATCTTCATCTTCTCGCTGTACATAGCAGGCCATATTTTTTGCTCGCTGAGGAATCTCCATTCAGTCATCATCAAAATTTATTTTATAATAAATTTTTTCATTCGCCAAATACCTAGATCTGTCACCAAGGGATCCTTCACAACCTTAAAAGAAAAGAGATTATTATTTTTCCATATTGGTTACGGCACTAAAAAAAACTTACTTTTCTTGGTTCTATGGAATTTGTTCTGGGTGTAATCTTTGAAATCTGTGTACTGCATGTATCTTACGTCACAAGGGGTAGGCTTAGATCTTGCTTATTTTGTAACTCGTATAAAATCGCTAGGCAAGTGTATGTCTTATGCCTTTTAGTTTCCGTTCTATGCAGCTGTGTACGGAATCGCACAACATCCAAGTGTGCCCAACATTATTCTGGACAGCATAATTGCGTAACGAATTTGACAGTATGTTGTTTCTGTTCTGATACGTCCATCAGTCACTATAAATAATAATAGGCTCAGATTCTTTCTGATATTTTGTTTCCAAGTTCTCTAACCAACAAGAAGGAAACGTGGATGCAGTCATGTCTGCCTCAGTTTCAGTAAACCAAAAGCATGTATCCTGACGAGAGACTGTGTCATAGACAATGAAATTGTGACAACTGAGTTTGAGTTTGAAGAATATCGCACTGGCCTGCACAGATGGACAAACTTTAACAGTCTGTAGATCAACTGTTAAAATACGACCTTTAGTCTCAGTTTTTGCTATTTCCATATCACTGTTCTTTTCATCACGAGCTATTTGCTTCTTTTGTTTGTGAATATTTCATTTTTCGCCGGATAACTGTCCAAATTCATGTTTTGTGCATAAATCACAGTTATTTTTCTTTATTGGATACAACGATAAATTGTTAGAACAAAAAACATTACTAAGACTTGTTCTGGATAATGGGAATTTGCTTTCTTCATTTCACTTTTTCTCACATGATTTATAACAAAAATCTTTCGCTTATCCCAATTCATTGTATCCCAAAAAACACTAACAGCCGTATTCATAGTCGTTCGCCAGCGGCTCGCCGGCGAGTCGCCGGAGTTTCGTTATGAATAGTATGTTGGCGGAACTGTACGTCTATGTCAAATTCGAGGTTATCAGGTTAGGTTTTCCGTCAGTTTTGACAGAAATTGACACAAAATCTAACCTGCTAACCTCGAATTTGACATAGACGTACAGTGCCGCCAACATACTATTCATAACGAAACTCCGGCGACTCGCCGGCGAGCCGCTGGCAAACGATTATGAATACGGCTGTAAAAATGTTCAGACGTTATTGTTCAGTTATTTTCGAGCAGTTTTGGTGATTATTTTCCGTTCAAAATGGTTCACTTCACCAATATTGAAATTAAAGTTTAACCCCCTGTATCTTGAAAATGGAGCCGTTGCAGACCCATGTTTATATAAACTTGTTGTCTTAGAATTAATCAAGAAATCACCCCTTCAAGTTTGTCTATGTCCTTAATTAACACCCTATATATCAGCAGCATCTACTAGCTTTTGTATATCGCCATCTTCCAAAATATCACTATGGCTGTCCGATTCACTCTCACTTCCAGGTATGTAATCTTCATCTGTATCTATGTTTGAAGCGTCATTATTATTATCTATATGTTTAACATACCTAGTGAGATGATTTTTCTATCACAAGGTTGCTGCTTTCTAAGTTAGGCTGCTTATCAGGAGTATGAGTGTTTGGAAACTCGTTTATTTGAAAATTTTCATCATGTTTTATAACAAACACATTTTCTAATGGATTATGAACATTAGTTGTATAAGAACTGCCTTCGAACGTGAAAGAGTGATAATCAATATTAATGGGCTGAAGATCTTCTATTATTATCTCGGAATCGTTGACTGACTCACTCATACATCTGCTATAAATGAAGATAACATTTAAGCATACTCAACATTTGATTCTTAACACGTTGACGGACACAACTGCCATAGCAGTAAATTTCAATTGATCTACTGGGGCACTACTGCCGTAGCAGTAGTTATGGTTCATCCTCAAATGGACACATCTGTTATAGCAGTAGGGTTTTACATTACATGCTAGTTTACACTGTACGGCCCCACGGCATATAGGCCACATTTGGGGCACTGTTCCATTAAGTCAAAAAGGCGGTGCTATAATCACATGTTGTGATTTGAGAGGGAGGACCAGCCTGCGTCACTACTGCTAAAGCAGTAATGTGTGCATTTAAGTTGCACGTGTTGGTTGTTTTGTGTCCCCCGGAAGGGAAACAGATTAGAATTCTCTAAAATATTTGCTATGCGGAACTTTACACAAATTACCCCTTTTTAGTTAGTTTATAGTTACCCAAACATCATTTAGATGCAAAGGATGTTCAGGAACCATACCGCTGTGCACCGCTTGTTTTGAATCATATCACAAAAATAATGCTGATTTGTATAGTTATTTTCGAGCTACATGTTTTTTGTGTAGTTGTAATGTTTGTTTTATAACTTGCAAATAAAAAACGTTTCAGTTTTATTTTGTATTTTTACTGCTATAGCAGCACTGCTCTAGCAGTACACTGTCCCATCACGTTAAAAAAATCTATGCGGGGGGGACAGTACTTCTATAGCAGTAGTGCTTTTTTTACACAAATCACGTTAAAATAACGAACAAATACTCGTGTTCAAAAGCCGTTTAGAAGTTACATTTGTGTTTTTAAGGTTACCTACAAATTTTCCGCTGTCCGTCAACGTGTTAATGGTAGTGGTAGCAGTAGTATTTGTGGGGAGACTCATGTCTAACAAGTAGGCCTTCATAGGCCCTTTTTGCCAACCCCATGAACAAGGTTTAGGCATGCAGAGTACCAGGTACAGTCACAGAATCAAAACTGTTTACACCTTAGTTTTTCAGGGTAAATTCATAAAAAAATCAGTAGAATTTGCAATAAATTTAGTTTGATACGTTAACAGCCAGTCGTATAAAGGCCACTAATCTGATGTTAACTTTAATTCACTGTTAAAATAAACAGAAGCGCATCAAATTTTGTTTACTAATGAATAAAATATCATAAGCACTATCGTTTTGATGCGCTTTTGTTTATTTTAACAGCGAATTAAAGTTAACATCAGATTAGTGGCCTTTATAAGTGTAAAAAATTTAAAAAGTACTTAAGTTCATTTTAAAGTACCTCGAAATTATTTAAAGGATTTGCAGAAAAGAAGAATGATTGCAGGATGTAAACTATATTGATTCCCCAACTGTATCTTAGTCCTACTTAGAATTTTGCCGAGACTAAGGAATTCCAACCCTAGCAAAGGATCTTTTACATGCTTCACATCGTATTAACATGGGACTCACGGCTTTACATCATTCAGAATGATGGCATTCTGTAGAGGTTTTCATCTGCATTTTTTTATTTTTAAAAACCTCACCTGGTTCGAACTCTCGACCCTTAGATCAGTAGCCAGAATGGTTAACCACTGAGCTGTGTAACCAAGCCTTCTTAATGGTAACTTACCTGTTCACATTGTTACTTCCTTTTACGATAAAGGAAGTATTGGATTCACCCCAAAAATTTGAAATTGAGTTTTCATCAGATCTTCACGTTTTAGAGTCCCCTAACGTCAAAAAAAATTTTTTTTTCATTGGTCTGTCTGTGTGTGTGTTTGTCTGTGAACAGAATATCTCATAAACGAAAAGAGGTATGGCCTTGAACTTCATATATAAGTTTTGTGTACTATGTAGATGAGACAGCAAGCCTTTGAAGAAAATCGCATAACCGGAAGTAGGTGTTTACTCTTGTGATTTTTTAGTTTTATTTAGATTTTTTCAAAAAGGCTAACGATTTTTTTTCAAACATTACATTTTTAATGTGTATCGATGTGAGATAGGCGATTTTCCAGTTGAATACTTCTAAAATGGGTTTCTTTGTTTTTTTAAATTTTTTTTATTAACTCCTATTTTAAATAGAACACCCAGTATATTATTACATTTTTTAATTCTGCTTAAAATTTTAGAGAAAATTTGTATCTTGAACTAACGCTCTATTTTCTACCGATTTGTAAAATTTCTAATATTTGAAAATTTTTGACAAATGCTTAATCCGGGAGTGGTCGTGCTACGGTCGATTCAACCGCACATTTTAAAAAATTGCTGTAGCTTTGTAAAGCAGCTACTTTGCGACTTGTGCTTTTAAAAATACACCTAAAATTCATTTTTGCTGTTTTTAGTAATATTTCAGCACATTAAAAAAAAAATCGGTTGATTCGACCGGGCGCGACTTCTAACGTAACTCAATTATTTTTTCATTTATCTGGTATTATAAATTAATGCAACTTTGTAAAATCATTGATTATGCTTTCCTAATCAAGTGCAAGAGAAATGCTATAGTTATTACCGACATAAGGCTGTTAGTAAGCATCTAACAAACGAGGATAAACTTGTGGCTGAAGCTAATGAATTTATCCGAGCCATGGCCATGGCTGTTATGGGGAACTTTTTAGTCAGGTTGACAGTTCTGTTATTGACAAATAACAAGTGGGTGTTATGAAAACGGTTTCTATTAATTTACAAACATTCTGTTAAAAAAAACTAACTGCAGTTGACCGGGGCACGATCACTAACGGAAGTTTAGAATGCGTGGCTACATATCAAATTTTTGGCTAATTATAAGATCACTGTAAAAGGAAGTTGTGTGAGTGTATCACACCAGATTTTTTATTTTCTAATAAATATTATCAACTAATTGATAATGTACGTATATTGGAATCATCAATGTTTGGAAAATCCTGAATTTCTTGGTTAATCACCGCAGTACTCTCTAAAGCAGTGGTCGCCAACCTCTTCAATGTGTTGAGCTACTTGTTAATTTTGGAATAAACAGCGAGCTACCCACACGGAAGCCACGTAACGCAACGTAAATGAAATAATCCACAGTCCGCAGGCCAAGCTCCTTCATAGGGTGTTAGTGCCTCACCATTATTATTATGTATTTATTTTACTATTTATTTAACTGGTAATACATAATACATAGGTACTAATAATAACTACATTCCTACCTACCAAACGAAGTTGTTTGAAAAATAAACACAAACTTTTATCCAGCCACAACGGCATGTCACGTAAGATTTAAAAATAGTTAATAATAACAACAAAAAAGTAACGCACTATCATGAACATAAACATTGAAAAATAAAAAAGCACGTTCAATGAGAAGGCTGACACTCAGACTCATCGATAATTTTTTTAATGTTTGCAGTATAATTTGATACAGCCATTCGAATACAATTATCCAAATGTTCATCTGTAAGTCGATTGCGATATTTGTTCTTAATAAACTTCATATTGGAAAAAGAAGATTCACACAAATAGGTTGAACTGAATAATGCTTTCACTTTCAAGGCAACACGGCATAGAACTGAATATTTGTCTTTACTTACAATAGGCCAGATACATTTGGTACTTGAGACTAACGATTTTAAGGCTAAATCATTTTGAAAATCAATTACTTCCATTTCTGTTGCAGCGATGTCTTCGCCAAAGTTCTGCATAACCAAAGAATATAGATAGAGGAAGAAGGACAACCTTATGGGCTATAAAGTATATGCTGTGATTTGGGTTGCATAACTATTTACTTGGTTAAATATATCATTTTTTGTTCGAAAATGCCGCTGGAAGCTCCTAGCGTCAAAGTGATTACCTTATCAGTGACATTCAGCAGGTAAATGCGTCATTAGCATTCTTGAGCTATAACAGTGTTGCAAGAACTTTCTCTCTAAAATTCCAATAGTTTTACAATGGTTGTACCTACCCGAAATAAACTTGTATTCTGCCAAAGAATATTTAAGTAGTTTGATTCTGCTTACATGTAAGTTAAGTTTGTTACAAAGAATATTAAATATAGGTGTATATTCTTTGGTTTGTTTTGTTATTATTTAAAACATTTGTTGTCAATCGGATGAACTCGTACCAAGTAAAATAAAAGTTTTATAAGTTTCACATGCAACACTTTTAAACATTTAATAGGTAGCTAGGTACCTATAAAAATTATATGAGAGGTTTCTAATATAATTTCAACAAAAAGTTCACCGATGAGCAGAAGATTATACGGAATACGGATTGTCCCCACTTTATTCTCACAAAATTCTATAATGAATATAGAATTAGCTATGTACAAATAATGAAAAAAAAAACATTAATAAACAATATACGGATTTTATTTAAAAATTTTAATACGAGTGGAAATTATTGTTCAAGTAATGTTGACGATTAATATAGTTTACAGTGATCGATTTTAAAAAGCAAATAAAAACAAAAATAATATTGTATCTTGTGAAGTTGATACGTATAGAGTACGGCTACTAAAACAGTACGCCTTGAATATCTCATTTACTTGATGCATTAAAAAATGTCTATTTAGGCACATTTAAGTTGGCGATCTCTCTATGTATAGTCTCAGCAAAGAATAAGACAATATTATTCGAACATTTATTATCGACATTAAATTATCTTTCAGAAATGTATGCAAAAATTTAATTTGGTGATTAGGGATCTGACCCAAGTTGTGTACAATCTGTTATTAAAAAAAAATGAATCGGGGCGGTTTTCACAGAAAACTCACAATTATTTAATAATTTATACTCTAGTTTAAATTACTGCACTTTAAACGTAAATTAGAGTAGAAACCAAAAAGAACTTATGTGGTTAAGGAGCTGCAAACTAATCGAGGGTTGGGGTTCAATACCCAACAATATACCTTTTTTTAACAAATTATCTGTTTTCTTTATTTACCTTGGGGTTAAGTGGTAGAACAGTATGCTAATTCGATTAGCACGCCTGAACTTCGCCCCTTTGAGCAACTTATGTATTCATAATTCAAGTATATTGTAAAATAACAATTTTATTTATTTTTGCTCAATAAACGACATTTATTATTATTATTATTATACTTAAGTCGCTCAAAAATTATGCCAAATAGCTATTTTTAAATAAATTATTATTACTTGCATTTGACATAATTTTTGGGCGATATAAATAATAATTTGTTAATAAAGAGTTAGGTACCTATTGTTACGGATTGAACCCCCATTTGCCCCAACCTTTTACGGGTTTAATTACTTTTTTTAAAGGCAGTCGGATCCATTAACGCCAGTTTAAATTAAAATATTTTGAAATAAAGATGTTATACATTTCTTACTCTCACCAATTTCAATGATCTATTAAATAAATGAGATTTTCAAGGTGTAAATATTACATACAATAAAACAATATAATATACAAAGTTACAAAGAATAGGAAGTACACAAATATATCTGTAAGCATATAAACGTACATTTTTTAAGCTTTAAACATTACTTAAATGTTGTATTTTTTTGTTGCGTGTACCAGACTGGTTTGTAGTCCTTAAATCTTGCGATAGCCATTTCAACGTTTTATGGAGTTTGCACTTAATTAAATGATTAATTAAAAATAGTTTATGAGAGTAACATGTGTCTTGCTCGTTAAGCCACCCTGGTACTAAAATTTTCACTTTATTTACACTATATGCTAATAATGTTTTCTTAAAACTTACACACGACTTACTATTTTTGAAATATTATTCAAAATGTTCAAGTAACATTGTAACTATTTTTATTAAAATACTTGAAGGTTTTTTTAGGTAAATAACACAGTCGCCCGCACCATAGTCTTTTTGCTGTAAAAACAGTTCATTATGATGCACTACAGAGTCATGGCTGCACATATTTTGACACTGATCACAATTAAAACGTAATAGTAATTTACGTTATAAGTCCGGTAAACGCAAGTTTACAGTAGCGAGTCCAAACGTTTTGGGACGAGGCGACGTAGGAGCCGAGTCTGGAATGTTGAGACGAGCTACTGTAAAAGTTTACCGGACGTATGTCGTAATGCGTTTTATTTCATACTGCAATTATTAGATTTTTACTTAAAACTACAAAAAAAAATTTTTTCAATTGAAAATAATAAATAGTTTGATTATTGATTTATTTCATTTGAGTCCGGTAAAATGTTTTACCGGACCTGTTTATTTCATTTGAGTCCGGTAATAGTATTTAACATTACAAGCCAGGTAAAACAGTTTTTACTGGCGATAGGATTGGGATGACTGGCGAGCCGTTAGGCGAGCCTGTCATATCCTTGAGCCAGTAAAAATGGTTACCTGGTGTGTTTTGTTGAATATTTTATTTGTTTCTCACTTTTAAATAACTAGAAATTTACCATTTATTCAAAATGTCAAACTGACAAGCAACTAAATTCATCAATATGACACATACTAAGGAAGACAACTCTGGCTTTGCACGTTATCATTTATCTATGAGCACGCTTGTAAAATATAACTGGCTAGCCAGTAAATTTTTTACTGGCTAGCCAGTTAAGAAACATTTTCAAGGTGAATACAGTGACTTGATAAATTGATGTTTACAACTGAGGAACAAATAAAATGTTTTACCGGACCGGTTTATTTCATTTGAGTCCGGTAAAATGTTTTACCGGACCTGATACCGTAAAGCCTCATTTTCAGGACTAAAATCATTAACTTAAACATGGGTTTTACGATGCAGTATGAAATAAAAGCGTTTTATGAATGACATAACCAGCTACATATACCGTCGCACAAGATTCTAATGTGGCTTCTTGATTTGGTTGTGTTGAAACTTCTATTACCTAACTGAGTAAACTGAGGTCACCATCTTCTGCTAATTCAGTTTGTTCAGCAACTGTATATGGTATGTCCTCAACATATCCCATGACGTCTTTTTCTGGCACTTCAACATTCGCCATGTTGACAACAGCACTGCAAATACTCTTTCAAATTATTTTCAGTATGCGGTACGTTGACGGATAGAGTACATGCATATGGGTTACGGTCTTTCAGCATTCGACTGTTTAAGCAATCAAATAAATAGTTAATTTTCTGTACGAATTCTGCAGTATCCAGAGCGCTGGTGCTTTTTAACTCGCCCGTTCCAACAGCAGTTCTTATCGTAGCACTCATGATGTTGGAAAACACTTGCGTTGCAAATTTCACCCTCATTCGCTGGAAAGTATTGGGGTAGATGTGGGCATCCGTGTTTTTACAGCTGCTCGAACAGTACAAGAAGATTTATCTATTTTGTATGCCTCTTCGATATCTTTCCAAGAAACTTTCTTGCCCTCCACGTAAAAATCCTTTGATAGGAAATTATTCCGTACGCTTTTTATCAAGTGCGGTACGTCATATATTGCAAAAATTTTTGCGTCGCAGACAAAAAAAACGGCTGCTCTGCAGTAACTCCTAGATTTAAAAATGCAGCTCTATTTGTAGCAGCTTGGTCACTAGTAACAGCACGCACTTTAAGTCCTATTCTTTGTAACTCTTCGATGTTTTTAATAATGAGGGAAGATAGCTCTCCATGTTTAATGGTACCTGAAGAAACATAAAAGCTGACAGGAATCTTCCATTTGTGAATAAGTCCTCTTGCCATAAACACTAGTGCATGACTAGCGATTTTGCTTTTCCGTCCAAGATGTCCTAAATCTTCGAAACCTTCAATCATATCTTGGCGTGGATTATATTCTAGACCTTTCTTTAAAAGCATTTCGTCAAGTAATACGACACACTGTTTTTCATCATCGGTCATGCTGTTAACTTTAACAGCCAGTTTTTTCATTAGTTCCGTACTGGTGCCAGTGTTAAGTTGGTTTAACCTTAACCATGAAACTATTGTAGATTTGGAGGGCATAGTAAATTTTAATTTTTCTCTCATAAAAAAGGAGAGGGCTGGAGATTTGTGGTATATATTTAAGGTCAATTCTTTTTCAGCTTCTGTCCAAGGTTGTTTAGATTTGTGAGAAAGTTGCATATTTACAAAGACGCGAACGGTTTTTGGTTTCAAGCCCAATGTATCTAAATTAGCCCCCTTTCGTGCACATTGCTTCTTCATACGGTAAATTTGTGAATTTTTTGCCGCCACTTGTCTTCGCAGTTTTGCAATTTTTTGATGTAGCACAGCAGAACTACGGCGCTTTCTTGTTTTGGTAGGTGTTGGCATTTCTAACATGGCCTGTTGAAATATGGTTTTTAAAATAAAACATACTAATAACAGAAAAGATTTTCATGCTGTAGCCTCCATTAAGCTCATTGTTTTGCCTACATATTTCTACACAATTTATCAGAGAATTCAAAACGTCAATAATTTTTCTGTATTTTATGAAACTGCCAACTTTTGTTCATTTTGTGTTATTGAATAAAAACCCCTAAAGAAGTGAAAATTGATCACCCTGTATACTTACTGCTTGGGATTTAGTTTTGATTTAATTAATAAAACTTTAAAAGAAATTTTAACTAATTATACCTTATTTAATTAGTACCTACACAAAGATCGAGCAACAAATTTGGGGAAACTATAAGATTTAAGCCCCTATAATCGGACATCGTGTTAACCTACTATCGATGGAAAATTTAAAAATGTTATTATACAGTGTGGTGATAAAGTTCCACACAAAATTAATAATTTTGTTATTTAATGTTTTTTGGGAAAACCCTGACACGTCAATTTTATTCTTTAAAAAGTGGACATGGCACCGTCCCTAGACTTTCCCATACTGGAAATTGTTCATATTTTCTTTTGCATTTAACAGTATAGTTATTTTCCTCAAAACGGCTGCTTGAGCGCTATCGTAAAACCCCGCCTCCTAACATGGTTAGGTGAAATTTTCGAAGTCCCTGAAAATCATATTTTGTATGGCATAAAAATTCGATCTTTTTATTTTCTGATTCTTTGAAGCAAAATAGTAACGACAATTAGAATAAACAATTAATTTTTCAAAAATAGAAGGGGGAGGGAGGCTTTTGTTTCTGCGCTATGACGTCATTATTAATTTTTTCAAATGGAAATCCCATTTTCCCCCCTTATGTTGATAGATCTCGCCAGTTAAATGGTGATATAAAAAATTAGTACCCCACATAACAATTTTTTGAGAAAAATACACATAAAGTTAAAAAAAATCAGAATTTTTTTAAATTAAAATAACGCACCACATCTGTTTCCTTAGAAACGTTAAATTGTTGACTTTGACACATTTGTGAAACAGTGGTAAATGTTTTAAAATCAAAATTAGGTAGTTTTTGTCATAGCTCTTATTTTCATTAAAAATAAATTCTGAATTGTTTGAACTTCATGTGTATTTTTCTCAAAACAATTGTTACCTACGAGGGGCACTAATTTTTTTACATCATCATTTAACTGGTGAGGAGATCTATCAAAATAAGGGGGAAAATTGAGTCTTTTAAAAAATAAAATGACGTGTTTCGGGGTTTTCCCAAAAAACATTAAATAAGAAAATAATGAATTTTGTGCGGACGTTATCACCACACTGTATACAGAACGGACATTTTTAAAGGAACTAACCTGTATCATAGACGAATCCGGTATGGTATCTGCATCTAATGCCAAACTTTAATATTTGTGGAAAAAGTATCAAATAAAAGTCACTAATAATAACTATAATTTTGAGCATATGATTAAACTTTGAATAGTTAGTAGCTTATTATTTCTTATTGCAGTATGTTTAGAAAGTTGTCACTGCAAATTGTCTTTTGTTTTGTTACATAGAAACCAGAGCACACTATTCATTTGTTTTTACAACTAACACAGTCAAGGCACACTAGATTAAAAAGTGTTTTATGAAATATTGTAAAAGTTTGTGAAATAAGTACCTATGTGAAACCATACATGAATGAAAAGGGAAAAAACAAGCTTTCCAATGATGCACAATTTTGATATCCATTCCATTAAAAAAATGTAAGTTTGGGCTGTACCTCAAAAATTACGAATCAGAAAAATATTAAAGTAGGCCTATTATGTAGAGCCTACAATTCCTACAAGCTCTTTTTTGAAATTGAAATTATATGAAATAATAAAAAGTTATGCATGGTTGAAAAAATCGACCAGTTTCAGTTTTCGATTATAACAAGTAGGCTATGCGTTTTTTTCGGAAAAACAGAAGCTCAATATATTGGCCTCATAAATGTGCACCTTTTTCCCCATTTGACCGAAGTTGTATCTCTTACCGTTTCCGAGATGCCAATGGTGGCACCTCGAAGATGACCCCACTCTGTATAAAATCTTGTGTATATTTTGAGCGCAAAAATCAAAATTGCCAATTTCGCTCTTATACAAATAGCTGTTAAAATCATAACTCTGTAACTTCCTTGCAATCTGGCAACGCTGAGACGCGTTCTTGGGAAAAATGCGACAGGAATCTGTAAATGCGTTTCCGACCGTAGCCCTGAACAAGTTCATTAGTACTGGCGGCGGCTGCTTGAGGCCAGGCAAGAACTGAGGAGCTTTTAAATAATACGCTAATAACCCATAGGCTGTCCTTCTTCCCCTATCTATATTCTTTGGCATAACACAAGTTGCAAACTGTTGGATATCAATTTCCATAAAGGGTGAAACAACAAACTGCGCTACTAAAGCCATTTCGTTGAAATCCTTAAAACGATTTTTGAAGTTATTCTTCAGGGTAGAAACTATTTCTACATGATATTTGCTGTCATAGGGTTCTAATGGATTTTGAGATATTTTTTCTGAAAGAATAGGAAATGCTTGGCATCGCTGTTAATTAGGTTTTGTTCCCAAAACTCCAGCTTTTGATAAATGCTTTTATATCAGAAATCATTTCTGCTAGTTCTTTGTCTCTCCCCTGAAGCTGCAAATTAAGTTCGTTTAATTTCTCGGTAATGTCCACGAGAAACCAAAATCTCTAAGCCAGATTGAATTTTCTAGTTCCGGAGTCGGTTCATCGCGTTTTTGAAAATTGAACTATGCCAGATAGGACATCATTAAAACGTTTCAGCACCCGTCCTCTACTTAACCATCGGACTTCAGAGTGAAGGAGTAGGTCCCCGTATTGACAGTCAACTTCATCGGCCAAGGTTTTGAATAATCTTCTTTGTAACGCTTGAGCTCTAATCTTGTTCACAATTTTTACCACCAGTTTCATAACGTTGTTTAGTTTCAGGAAATTTCCACATAATGCTTCCTGATGGGTAATGCAGTGGTAAGAGAGAAATTGCGGAAAAGTTTCATTTTTACGACATAACGCCACCAGACCCTTATCAAAACCCACCATAGCTGGAGCGCCATCGGTTGTCAAGCCTACCATTTTCGATATTGGAATTTTCTCGGAAGAAATAATATTTTTTAAATGAGAAAACAACTCCTGTCCAGTAGTGTGTCCTTTCAGTGGAATAAACTTCAAAAGATCTTCTTTAATCGTAAAATCACTAAAAACCATCCTGACGAACACGGCCATCTGGACAGTGTCAACGACATCTGTTGATTCATCCAGTTGAAGTGAAAAATAAACACAGTTATCTAAGTCAGTTCTTAACTGTAAAAAAATATCATTGCTCATTACTTCTACACGTCTCATCACTGTATTAGCAGAAAGTTGCATAGATTTTATAGCTGAAACTATCTCGTCTTTGTTTCTAAAGTTGGCAAATAACGAGTCAGCAGCTTCTAAAAACGCCTGTTTTATCATTTCCCCGTCTTCATAAGGTTTCTTTTTTTGTGCAATTATCTGGGACACACGGTACGATGCTTCAGTTGCAGCCTTATTTTTGTCGATTGTTCTTAAAATATTGATTGTTGTCCAATTAACTGCTTTTTTAACTGTTTCAGTTTCTCCTTTCTGGCGGCAGAATGTAGTGGGAATGATTTTTCAAAATTAGAATGTACAGTTTTATGATGTCTCTCAATATTTCCTTTTTTAGCAACGGAGACCGAAGTATTACATAACAAACACACATTTTTATCTTTAACTTCTGTAAAAAAGTATTGTTCTTCCCATTCCGAATGAAAGTGGTATGTCTTTACCTTCTTACAACTGCTTGCCATAATATTATTTTTTGTTGTTCACTACTAACCCAACCGCTGGACGTTGGTTACGCGTTCAGTTTTAAACTAAGCGCAATGTCGCCGCGCCGTGCGTATTTATCCCGTTCAAAGCAATCCAGATCGTTCTCGAACACTAACGCACTGGTCCGGCTGGTCGGTTCTAGCCGATTCTAGCCGATTCTAGCTTGATGGCGTCAGCGGCAGATCGCTCGCCGCAACGTTGCCGCTGTTTATGTTTAATATTATGACAATTAGATTTTTTTGTGGAATTTTAGGAAGCTTCTCTGATTTTGTATTTTCGTTGTGAGAGCTACCAGAATTGCCCCCGCGAGCTACCGGTAGCTCGCGATCGACAGGTTGGCGACCACTGCTCTAAAGGAAATAAGCAAATTCGTGAAAAACGTACCACTATACTAACTTCTAAAATAAAAAGCTAATAATATGTTACATCTAGTGATGTTTTTAATTATGCATTTATCACAGTTTTTATGTTTATTTATATCATCTAAAAAAATGTTTTTGACACTAGCAGACTAAATGAAATCTAACCTACATTTTTTCTTTCAAACTTGCCGATTGAAATCATTGTTGACTTTCCTTGGAATATTAGTTTCCCTTGAAATCCAAAAGACGTTTTGGTCTTTGTTTTTCTTCACTAATTGAAGCAGGCACGCAACAATAGTAGCACAAAACAGCATTTCACGGTATAAACGAGATGAAACTCTAAACAATTCCTTCTTGCATCTTGTCTCAACGTGTCATAAGTAGTGTAAACATTATGAGGACTAGTACTGGGATATGATGTCTTGCTTTCACAATTGTTGACGTTTGAAATACGATGAATTAGAAGTCATGAAAATCAAGCTCATATATTTTTTTGTGGCTTACACAGTATTAGAATTACGATAGATTGTGGCTTATACTATCCAGTAACATGAAAATCGCAATTTTGATTTTTTGTGGGATACGAGTTGTTACTACTTCAATGACGGTTTAGTTTTCTTATCAGAATCAAATTCCACATTATTTAAAAAATACATATTATATTCTAGACATAATGCAATATGCATGTGAGCCGACATCTGTTCATTAATAATCAAACCGTTTTGAACATTTTATTAAATGAAATCGTTAATATGATTAAGAAATAAATCAGAAGTATATCTCACAATAAAACCCTAATTTCCATATGAAGCTTCTTGGAAACTGAGTTAAAATATGTTCTTCTGACTTTTTACCACAATAAATATCAGCTACTACTTACTTAATTTTCCTTTTGTATTCCAGATCCTGGCTTCATTCAAGTTGATGCCGTTGGGTAAACCTGAACTGGGGATGGTGTACCGCATGAACCGCATACCAGACCGTCCAATAAATATAAAGTTTGTTAATACAAATTGCTAAATATTTATTTTCATTGTACAACAATACATATGTCTTCAAAATTACACTGTTATTCGAGATATTTTATATTTACAATTACTTATTTTGATATTGTTTTTTTGTTTCATGATTTTGTACAATAAAATCTGATTAAAGCTTAAAGTGACGTTGATTTTAATTAGTTAATACATACTATAGCATACATACATACGTGAAATATGTGTGGTTTAATTTATATTGTCGATGTTCACTATACATAGAGTTAGAATAGGGTGATAGCCAAATATAATCCCATTTAATAAACATTCGCAACGGTGCTGACTTAGTACACATACAAGAATTTGCTAAAACCGAACTGCTCGTGATTAAAGCGGAAGCGACGAAACCACTAATTTGACGTTAATTACTAAATATTAAAATTTGCACTATTCCGGTCAGATCGCTTCTGCATTAAACAATAAAAAATAACAGAAACCAGGTTCTACTACAATCCTGCCGTATATATCCAAAGGAATGTGAGATTCAAGTATACAACAGATAGTCAACTTAATTAACAATTTAAATTCTGCTCCCAGCTTTTAGCTTTAAATCAAACGTGTATGTAATAAACTTTGAAATTTTACAGTTTTAAAATATTTATGCATGAATAAGCAACTACAGTTTACTAACATTATTACGTCCGTGGTCAATATTGAAATTTTGCTTCTAAGTGCACATAGTTTAAAATTATCGAAACCTCTACACTGAAATAAACTTCTGACTATAATAAATATAATAAAGTACATTAACAAGGCAGCTAAATAAAGTACAATTTTTTTATAATTGTATATTTTACGTATTTATCACATAATCATAATTTGTAGAAAAGTGATACTTAGAAACTTAAATTTATAAGTAGTTTTGCTATCGTTTTCATTATATTACCTAATAATCTATTTCTATTTCGTTATGGCATCTGGAACTATTATAGATATGATTGGCATTTCACCAGACGTGTTTTTTTGGCAATAGGGAGCTGTTATTTTATTAATTTTCACAAAACGTTTAAAAATAAAGTTTTGTACTTACAATTACCGAGATACGTAACTATTATGTTTGCTGCTAATTTGATGCTTGTTATAAAAATTTTCAAAGACGTTCCTTATATGGACCAACAGTTTTTAATTGGACAATCTCAAATAACTATTGATATTTAATTTTTTAGATAGAATTAGCACCAAAGTTGGTTTCATGAAGCACTAGAGGTGTTTTGAATGTGACTGGAGCAAAGTATGTCAATCTAATAACTTAATGTAAAAAATGCATTATTTAATGATTTGATTTTGTTAGGTTTTTAGTTAGAAAAATACCTTCAGATTGCTATAAAAAAGCAGTCGGAAGCAATAGAACATTTTTAAATATTTTATCACAATCTGCAATTTATTAAAAATGATACATAATTTTACTCTCTTAATTAATATTTCTGGGAGTTTTCATAAACATTTACAATAAATAAAACTTTTCCTAATATGTAATATACTTTTGCTCATTTTGTACATTTCATTACATGGCTTGGTTCCAAACCCGGCGTTCTTAAAAATAAAATTTGATTCATATTAGCTACGAAGTCTGCTTAAACAACCGTTTTTGTAAATGAAGCGTCAAAGAGTGAATGAAATTACGATTTTAACAATGTACAATACTTATGCCTTAGTCGCTACAAACTGAAAAAACAGTCACTGTTGCATTACCGATCTAAATACACACTTATTGTTATAAGCCCCTTAGAAATAAACAACACTAACAAATCCGTTTATATGCCGTTCTACATGGGTGTTTAACTTTGGAAAAAATTGTTTAAAAAATATGAAATTAGTAATGGGTTCGTTAAGTAGTTATTGCCTCAGATATTAGACTTACGTTCATGCTCCATAGCAAAGATAAATAAACAGTAATAAAAACTAAACAAATCAACTCTTCTCGGAAAAAAAAGGGTGAAAAAAGCAAGTCTGGGGAAGCATGACGATAAAATTTGCTGAACGGCTTCAATTTGCTCCTACTAGAAAAACCTCGACGATCATAATGAAAAATTTTTTTTTTGTCAGCATATGACGATTGTGTGTGTACACGAGGCATAACTATCTGGTTATACAGGGTAAATACCCTGTATAAAAACCTAAACATGTATCGTATAAAGCAGTTATCCCTTATTGGGATGGAAAAACTTCAAGTACATGAGATACAGGGGGTAGCCGGTTTATACAGTAAGTATTAATGGCCACAGGAATGCCAGCTAGAGGTCAACCTTGACTTGTAGATATAAAAGGCCCGTCCTCATTTAATAACATGTTATACCGGGTGATTATAAATGCTTTTCCATCAAGTTTCCTTTGAAATATTTGTTGTATGAGTAATATGTTGGTGGCACTGTAACAGCCAGTCTTATAAACCACTAATTTGAGGTTAACTTGAATTCATTGCTAAAATAAACAAAAACGTATCAATAGTATATTACGCATACGTATATTACAATGTAAAATATTAAATTTTTACATAAAAGTGACATTAGATGTCAAAACATAACCAAGTTTAGCAGAACTAATTTTTATGTACCAAAGCACAATAAGCAGCTCCAGTTGATGAATTTGGCAGTCCTGAAGTGTATTGTTGGTAATAGTGTAAGTCTATGTCAAATTCCAGGTTAGGTTTTGCGTCAGTCTGTGTCAAAACTGACGCAAAACCTAACCTACTAACGACGAATTTGACATAGACCTACAGTGTCACCAACAATAAACTTCAGTACTGCCAAACATAAAACAAATTGCTGTTGTTATGCAGAAACGTACCACATTTCTCAATGATTTTGAATGTAGAAATGTAGAACATTACCAAATAAAATGCGATAAAATTTGTTTACTAATGAATAAAATGTCATAAGCACTAACGTTTTGATGTGGTTTTGTTTATTTTAACAACGAATTCGAGTTAACCTCAGATTAGTGGTCTTTATAAAACCGGCTGTAAGTCTATTATCCATTTATTGACATCCGCACTGTCAAATTGATAGTATGTTGGCACCACTACTATTTTTTTACATTTTAACCATTAATTTAATGTACAGTTAATAAAAACCAAATTATTTTGGAAGTATAGTCGACATTTTTTTAAAATTTGGCACTGACAGTGCTGATGTCAAGTAAATGGATAATAAGTCAAATTCGAGGTTAACATGTTAGGTTTTGCTTCAGTTTGTGTCAAAACTAACCTGCTAACTTCGAATTTGACATAAGACTTACAGTGCCACCAACATATTATTCATACAACAAATATTTCAAAGGGAACTTAATGGAGAAGCATTTATAATCACCCGGTACAAAACCTAATTTGTTCTCCAAAACAATAAAAAACGTTTGATTCATCACTTTTTGAGCCATCCTGTATATCCAAAAATATTTTAGTAATGTGCACCATGTTCGTGCCTACAACTTTTATACCAGGTGTCCACTTTCAAATTGGAACATAGGGATTTAACATTGTTTTTAACAGTTTCATGGATTCCTGCTCTCCTATTCAACCTACAGAAAATGTTTTGGTATTAATGGAAAGAGAAAATTATTACTGATCTATTGATATCACAAATTAAATTATTATTGTCCATTTTCATTGAAAAATATTAATCAAAAGTTTTCATATTTTTTAAATATGAGTTGCCTTGACTTGAAAAAAGTTGACAGCTATACTGAAATTAATTTGTTATTTGATGACATTCACAGTTAGTTCAGTAGTTTTTACTTTGTAAAATGAAGGATTACTCGAACAAAGAGAGAGTTTGTATCATTCACACATATTAGAGTGGGGTTAGTTTGCGTACAGTGAGAGATTTGTTTTCCGTAAGTTAAATAATAAATTAATTTGAGTATAGCTGTCAACTTTTTTCAAGTCAAGGCAACTGATATTTTAAAAACTTAAAAGCTTTTGATTAATATTTTTTAATGAAAATTGACACAAATAATTTAATTTTTGATACCATTAGATGCGCAATAATTTTCTCTTTCTATTGATACTACAACATTTTCTGTAGGTTGAATTGGCGAACAGGAATCCATGAAACTGTTAAAAACAATGTTATATCCCTATGTTCTAGTTTGAAAGTGGATACCCGGTATAAGCGATTTTTATAGGACTCCCATAGTTTCTTTTTTAAAGAGATGTTCCACCCCGCATCATTACTGGACCCTGTATATCACTCATGCAGACAGATTATTTCTTTCTTTAAATTTAGTTTATTAAAAATTTCTGTGTGAATATGTATTAATAATTACAGTATTTCGTTTTGAAAAAATGGTACTGGAGGAGAGAAGTCGCCATCAAACTCATTGGTATATTCAAAGAAAATTGTGTTTTTGTGCAAAACGACACTCGCTGAGTTTTGAATTTAAATATTGAAAAAGACGCTACTGAAAAAATGAAGTTCTTCGTTGGACGCTAAAAACTTAAGTGTTTTAATAACATGTTACTAAATGAGAACGGGTGGGCCTTAACGTTTTGTGAGATGAAAAACAGGTTTTACTAACCCACATAAACACAGCGTGTGGAGCAACGCGCTTAGCATGTGACTTCACGTGCCACGAGTACGGTCCGCCGTGACGAACTTAAAGCGGCGTGCTAGTTCCCGTCGATTGGCGATAAATTTCGCACACTCCAAAGAAAACAGGGAGTGGAGTGACTCGGGTACGCAATCACAAGACGCGTGATCTTCAGCTGTTAAATTTTGAAATTCAGCATGCATTTACATGTTAATGTGGGTGGCAACATGTCGTGGTGAAACGGTGTACTTTTAAGTGCGTAATTGTGAAACTTACTTGGGCCTACTTTTGTTGTGCGACCCCATGCAAAACATTTTTTTCTCTTTTGTTACAAATCATCACCGTTTAACGAAATGTAATAAACTGCTGCGCAACCGAGCATTCCTTCTTGATGCCTGGATATTTTGAAATGCGGGCTGTGTGATCGCAATCGTTCCAGACACGCATCGGCGCGTCACTTTGCAGACCACACGCCAGGCGCGTCGCTCCACATGACGTGTAATGCCGTCTTTATAAGTATGTAATTTCAGTGTTGATGCAGATGCTAAAGCTGAAAATCATTTGTGCCACCACTAATTCATGTTATATAAACAGGGTACCCCCTAAGCTCCTCCTCGAGACTTATACCTAATAACCGACTGCCAGTGGAATCTCATACTGATACAGTTACGATTCCACTTAATATATCAAAAGCGAATCAAAATTAAAATCACTAAAAATGATGTTTTCGCATGTTCTAATTCATAATTTTGATAAATTACAATTTATATTACGTGTTTCTAATAGTAAATAAGTATGAACATCTTGTGTGACATAGTCATATAAATTTGTCAATTTTCAACAACGACGCAAAGATGAAATTTGTCACCTTTGCTAAAACGTCTCCTCAAAATATCAGTGCATAAATATTTCATTACTGATAATAAGCTAAAACACAACAAGCAACATACACTTTAAAATGTGGTCTACAAAACTCAATATAAAATCACAAACTATGAAACAATACGTAAAATAATTAACATAAACTAAAACTTCTAAAACTTACCAACTACTTACATTCAAAAAATTTTAATTAAAATATGTAGTATAAAATGCCTATGTACAATACAATATACATATAATATAAAAACTAAAATATATACAACGTAAAATAAACTGTCTTTGGCAAACACACTATCCCTATAAATAAAAAGATTTTATCCTACTAAAACTTCCAGCTAAAAATGTATAAGTTAAAGCCACGACGGTCGTGTCATGGAGTCGAACGGTTGCCTCATGCTCAAGGCCGGATGGTACCCAGGCGGATAAGCGCCCGGGGGCCCCAACAAGCCCTGATGTAGCACTCCAGCCTGAAGGTACTGCTGGTACAAAGGCGAGCTGGCGTCCATCAGCGGGGCAGCCTGGTGTGGCGGCATGAAAGGGTAACTGGGTGGTCTGGCCTGAGGGGCACCGATGAAGGGATACCCGGCAGCGGTGGTCGCAGAGGGCTGGTGGGGCGTTCTGGCCTGCTTGTCGCCAGCTTCCGGCGTGGACCTGTGGTGAGCAGCCGCGGCTGCGGCAGCCATATAGTAGTTGGGCGCGGCACGGTAGTCGTCCAAGAAGTTGGGATATGTATCTTTGTCGCCGTACAATCCTGAACTTAGACCGAGCCCGGTGGGGGCAGGCCCGAAATTAAATGCACTGCCAGGCACTACGCTCGCCGTTTTCAGGGATATTGCACTGGGTTCCGTGTTCTTCAGGCCTGTGTACGATTGGAAGCCCTGATTTGAGGCACTACTGACTGCCGGTTCACCCGAGCTGGCAGGAGCTGCAGGTGTCTTGCTGCTCTTGCGTCGTTTCGACGACTTCTTCTCTTGCTGTTGTGGGAAGGCAGTGGTTTTTGGCAGCTCGGTCATCTGCCGGTTGTACATAGACGACTGAGTTGCTTGCATCTCGTGGCTGTACGGCATCGCAATGCTGGATTGGCTGAACATCGGTAAACTCGCCGTGCTGGTCACCATGGGTTTACTGTAAATATGTGGAGCTGCAAGACCCTTCTCGGCGTAGTACATATTTTCCGTCGAGAATCGATCGATTAAATTTGTCAAATTTCCGCGTAATCCTAAAGACTGGTCCATATTAAGCGTGGAGGGGGTGGTGTAGCCCGGTCTGGGTATTGACATTTCCGGCTTGTAACCGCTGGGAACATCCAGGCTGGGATTTAACCTGCTTTCTGTGCTCTGTGGCATGTTTAAATTAGGCTTTTGGGTGGCTGTTGTCATGTCTGTATTCCTATAGCCCGTGGCGTCACCGTACCGCATCATCATTTCACTACTTTGCACGTTTTGCCCACTTGTGGGCGCAGTGGTTGGCATGTCGCCCGGTTTACTAACCAAAGGTCGCCCGTAATTTAAGTTATATTGAGAAGCGTTCCTCGCAAAACCAATATCCGCACCACCAGTATAACCCATATTTGTATACTTAGTCATATCCACTTTCTTTTCAGCATCAGGCCTTGCGTTTAGATCCAACGGTCGTTCCGCAGCTGCCGCATTCACGGGATATTCAGTCTCGTTGCTGTAATTGTACACATTCGCCGCTGGCGTGAAGCTGTTAGCCTGAATGGTGCCTACAGACTCTGCACGGCTAGCCTGGATAGCTGCCGGTACTGCATTAGGGTTCGAGTTCGACGACCTTGGATTAGGAATATTCTGATGCACATACTGCTGCGGAGTGCCTCTACTGCTTGGACGCACTTCCTGAGCCTGAGCAGTATTGCTGCCTGTTCCTATATTCAGCTGCCGGCCAGACATGAGACTCATCTCGTAATTCCTATCGTACAGCTGTTCCTGTTGGTTGCTATTTGGAAGCTGCGGAGCATCCGATTCGTTATAAGCCCGCTTCTTAACAGGAAACATTGTTGTCTGCTGCTTCTCAGGAAGCCTGGTCGCCTGTTGTTGTCGGAACGAATCGTATCCGCCCGTTTGCTGAGCAGCAGGGGAAGGCAACTGGACATTTGGCGCCGGAGAATGATAACCAGGAGAATTTGCTGTTGTCGGATGATACCCAGGCGAGTTCGCAGAATAATTAGGCGAATTGACGTTTGGAAAATTAGGCGAGTGGTAACTGGGAACGGCCTTAGCTTGATACTGATCCGTTAGTGGCTTGTTGGTGTCGTAATACGAAGCCGGACTGGTTTGTTGTTCTGCCGGATTATAAGAAGGCGTTGTTGGATTGGAATAGTTAGAAATCTGTTGTGAATAATACGCTGGGTTGTTATACGAATATGTTGCGTTCTCCGTCGTGGACGGAGTGTAAACATGCTCGGAATACTGCGGGTAGGGGGATTGGGGATTATCCCTCGGGCTGCAAGATTTATCAGGACTGCTTTTTGTGGAGACGGTATCTTGGTAAAAACCAACTCGTATCTGTCCGTTGACCGTTGGATATGCAGATTTAGGAGATACATCAGGCCTGGGGGAGGCCATCACTGGGGATGCCCCAGAAGGAGATCGGTGTAGGGGAGATGGATAGGGTGCAGGATAGGCGCCTAGCCGCTCATCAATGCCAACTTGCGGCGAGTCCATATCTTGGCTAAACGAAGATCTTTCCGATACAGTGCTGCCTGTGCTCATTTTGCGTTGTCTTGGCGCAGGCTGCCCTTGAGGGGTGGCCGGGCTGTCTGGATTGGGCGAGATGTCCGGTGGGGTGATCTTTCGAGATTCTTCCTTTGGTTTCTGTTCTTGAGATGTTGGTTTTGATGAAGATTCATCTGCTTTTTCCGTTTCCTTTGTTTCTGCTTTTGATTCGGACTTCTTTGGATTTGGAAGCACTTTGGGGGCGCCAAAGGCTTTAAACCAAGCACTCAAATTAGGCGTTGCTTTCCCAGAACCCATTTCAGCAGTGACAGAAGCTTTAGATTCTACCTTTTCTTTTTTATCTCCCGCATGCGCAGCTTTTGTCGTTTCACTCTTCACTTCAGGAGTTCCAAATTTAGTAACAAAAGAATCACAGGTAGTACTTTCCTTCTTTACTGCGCTTTTATCAGATTCTTCCTCTTTTTTAACGTCGTCAACAAATTTATGCTTTCCGAAACTGTCTAAAACCGAACCCAAACTTAATTTCGGCGTACTTTCATCCGTTTTTACAATTAGCGAATTTTTGGTATCTTTTATTTTCGACAACGGCCCTAATGGAAATATATCGTCCGCCTTGTTAGTATTTTGTATATTCGACAGGAGGTTTCCTTTGCTTTTCCCCGGTTGCAGTCGATCTATTGTTCTTTGTACTTCGCGCTTTTTTAGAAATTTAGTTGGATCCCTGTGGAAAGTTCTCCGTTTGATATCCTTTCCCAAGGCATCCTTTTTAGGCAGTGGTTTTTCTAATCTTTTGCGGTAGTCGTGTTCTATTTTACTTCCAATACTGTCAAACTCCTCAGCGCCAATATAATGCGAAGGAGAGTTGCTTGCGGAACTAAATTCGGACAATCGAGGAGTGTCATCTAACCATTTATTTATATCCTTTAACGTTTGTTCAGTAGCCAATGTTAAAGCTTCAATAGCGGCATTTTTAGTACCGGAATTTTTTGTACTATCCTTTTTCAGATGTTTTTTGTTTTCCGACTGAACGCTATCGGCGGTGCTATTTTCATCTTCAACTTCCAAAGTTCGTTTCTCGTTTTTAATTGCTTTTGCTTTGTGCTTGAATTTATTTTTGTTTAAGTCCTGTTTTTTACTTTTCTTGTCCTGGAGATCTTGCGACGCATCGTGATTTTCCTTCGCTTTGTCATTGTCGGAATCATTGTGATCTTTCTCTTTTAATTTGTTGGAAATTTCGCTCTTAGCTTTAAGTTTTTCTATAGTTTCTCGAAGTTTATTGTGTTTATCTTTCTGTTTCGGAGGGCTGGGAGATCTATCTCTAGTTTTCGAATGTTTTTTGTCTACGTGATCGTCTTTTACTACGTCCTTCCATTTGTCTTTTTGTTTTCCTCGTCCTATAAATAAATTATACCACATTATAATAGCTACCTACTAGAATGTATTGAAAACCATGTACATACATATATATTTTATGGAAAAACATGCACCCTTGATATTTAATCTACAAAACCTATACTAAGTTCAACGAACAGATTTAATAGAAGGCCTTCTGATACTGCTGGCTGTACACAGCTCAATTTTATTTGAAATTTGAATGTTTGAGCAAAGAGTATGGTATGTATAGTCGGTCTGATTTTTACATGATTCAGAGCAGGCCGTGAGAATGCTTTTTTAACAGTGTAAAAATTTAGTTACAAACCAAACTTGAAATTTGAACTTTGAAGGCATCGATAAATTGCTTGTCTCGTTTCCTTCAATACTTTTTTTGGTATTTTGTATTCAACAGTGTGAAACGGGTCAATTCGTGCCACCTGTATTTATTCAATTTATATGCTTTTATTACATGTTAATCAGCAATGAACCCTAACAGTAAGTGCTCTTGTATTTATGCACGTAGTTTAGTACTATAGAGTGATATTTAATGTATGCGCAGTCAATGACTATAAGTGCGGTGTGCTACAAGTGCGTGAAACAATGCGCCAACAATGCAGTTTTAGCGCGAGAATAACCGATAAGTAAATCAACGCTGGACGCCTGCAAGAGGATTCATTCACACCCAAGTGGTTGAATAGCGCCGATCAAGAGATTCGCACCCAGATTGTTAACAAGTGCGGGTTGTCGCGAGTTCGATCAGCAACACGAAGCGGGCTAATAACAGCCTTAAACAGCGCATCATATATTGTGTGGTAGCCGGCATTATTCGCCGTCGGCTCATCGTGCCTCTGAAAGAGACGCCAGCACCCAAAAGCAGCCAAATCCTGCCGCAGTTGTAGCCTTGTCAGAAGACAGCTGCCTTAGTATACAGCTATAACACCTGGGAGCCCTCAAAAGCCAGGTTAGTTAATAGCCATAATTACCGTGCAAGTGAAATATTATTGCACCAGCTGGAGCCATTACTCGTGTGGTTGAAGCGCGGGGAATCACCTGCTGATCGAGCGTCGCAGTTATGTCATCACACCGTTCTCGCACTATTCTCAAAAACCGGTATCCGATTACGAGACTGTTCAAGAAGGGACAGAGTCGCAATAAGTTGACTAGTGCACGCTATTTAACTTTGCGCAGATTAATGAACTCTTACGTATCTGTTTTAACCATTTACATATATGTAGCGTGTTAGCGCTGTATTTTGCATGTATTTAAATGTATTTTCTTGTGTGTGTATTGGTTTGCAGATTATATGTCTTCATTGTAAACTGTTTAGTTTCTTATGGTCATTCATATTTGCATTGGTGAGTATAACATTTCAGGTGTCCACGAGCTGGCCTTAAACAATATTTGTTGGTCTCAAATAACATTACCTTTCCTTTAGCCACTCTGCGAATATAAAAAAGAGTCTCATAAGCATAAGTACCGACTGAATCAGCTAGCAAACCCAGGGTAAAGTAAAGTAATAATTCAGTAAGTGTAGGTAGGTAAACGACGCCGCGCTTCAAGTGTCAGTTAACTAAATTTGTTTACTGTTTAAAAAAGGCATTCTCACAGCCTGCTCTGATTCATGTAAAAATTAGACCGACTATAGTTTAGAAGAGACTTAGCGCTAGACAGTATTAGCATGTAGCCTAAAAACTCCCATCTGGTAGGCTCCCAGGTCTTAGCCATCTGGTGGTATGGATCCCAGTTACGTGTAGCTCAGAGAATTGGACAATCTTCTCAGAGCATAACCATTATTCTAGAATCCGTTCCTTCAGATTGACTTGCGATGTTGCCAAAGTTAACACAACCTTCGAAAAACTATCAGATAGACAAAATTTACCATTGTACTGAAAATAATTAACAACGTAATGCTATAGAATAAACACTTAACAAACTCAGAAGTGACACTCGCGGCGGTGCCGAGTAGCCGCGAGTGTCGCTTCTGAGTCCGTTAGATATGTATTCTGTGTTATTACCTTTGTCAACCTAAGTTCATGGTCTTTTCTAATTAATTCTGTGATTTTATCTGTTCCATTACGCAGGTTTTTTAAAATTTTAATTTTGCAAGCTCTTCTAATGAATTCTTTAGACTTCATCTAAGTGGCAATTGATTGGGTTTCGGGTAAATTGCATGTGAAGGCCAAATGCAATTTATACATCTCTCTCACTCAAGTCTGCTTCTTTCACTTTTGGTTTAGCAAATTTAATGGTGTTAAAATTTGAAAAAACACCATGGATTTTAGTCTTTTAGAAATTTAATATCTGCTTGCAAACTCTTAACTTTAGAACTTCACTTATGATACCTGTTCATCTCCTGTAAACATCTTGAATAATCAAGATAATAAACTTTTGAACAAAGATGGAGGACCCTCTGATCTTTACACTCGATAAAAGTTGACAACCGATTGGTCACTTAGAGCACGCCCTCCGAGTCAGACAGTATAAGTATAGACAGATCAATAAAAAAACCAATTAGGGCAGGCTGTGATATGTGTTACACGTTTGGCAGTACTGAAGTGTATTGTCAGCCTATGTCAAATTCGATATTTGCAGGTTAAGTTTTACGTCAGTCTGTGTCAAACAACAAACAAAACCTAACCTACTAATCTCGAATTTGACATAGACTGACAATACACTTCAGTACTGCCAAACGTATAACACATATCACACCCTGCCCTAATTGGTTTTTTTATTAATCTGTCTGTAGCTTTAGAATGCGCGGGAGTGCTAACTTTAACTGGTGATTTGGTAAGAAGCGTATCTTCGGCCAATTTTGTCATGTTAGTTTCTCTCCAACGTTATTGAAAATGACAGCTTAGCTGTCAAAATACATATTTAACAGTTGTTAAATACAGGGTCCGACAATGAAGCAGGGGTGAAAGATATTTCTGAAACTATGAGAATTACATGAATATTGTGTACATAAAAGTTGTAGGTACGAAGGTGGTGCATATCAGTAAAATATTTTTGATTAAACAGGGTGGCTCAAAAAAGTGTGGCGAATTAAATTTACTTTTTTTTTAATGGAATATCTTATATTTGAGTGGCTTAAAAGTTTTACATTGAAATGCTCATTATGTCATCATTTTTATATTAAGTTGTATGGGTCTAACCTCAACTGTTTTCGAGATATTAACGATTTTATGCAAAAAAATGCTGAACTTCCGGCGGCTGCTGAAAGCAACAGAAAACAATTGAATGAAGGAAAACGTTACCCAAAAATTATGATTTTTGTGAACTACTTTTCAAGTGTAAAATGATGGATCTGAGTATTAATGATATACAGGGTGTTCAACATTTGCAAATTTAATAATTTCGTTTTTTTTTCAAACGGAACGCCCTGTAAATTTTTGTGTTTTTGAAAAGCCCTTTTAATGAGCTTTCTTTTGATATGTTACTTCATACCTCATACAACTGTTTTTGACATATGCTTGTTTGAACATTAAAAACAATTTAAGCACCTTAAGATGCTTTATTTCAAGGGATAACAAACAAACGCCGTTAAAATTTAAACACTTGAGTTCTCCAAACAAAAGATACAACCAAGTTTAGAAAACAAAAATCTAGCCACTACTCAAAACTAGAAATACAAATATGGAAAAACGAAAAAAAGCAGATGAAATTTTAATCTGAAACGCGATTGAATTTAGAAATAGGAACTGAAATGTCAGAAGAAATCTCATTAAAAGTACTTTTTAAAAACACCGAGATGTACAGGGTATTCCATTTAAATAAATCAAAATATTTATATTTACTGATTATGAGTTCTCTGTAGAGCTTTAATACTCAGAGCAGGAAAGGAGAACTATTTGAACATTTATTGTTTTTTTTAATTTGATTTAATTTGATCTTGGAATTAATTTATTCCTGCATTTATCGTTTTTGCGTGTTTATTCTTCTTTGTATTAACACGGACTGAACTTATATTTTCTAAACCTGGTTGTTTTTATTTTTGGACAGCTCAAGCGTTTAAATCATTATTTTAATGGCGTTTGTTTTTTATCCTTTTAAATAAAGCATCTTAAGGGGCTTAAATTGTTTTTTATGTTCAAACACGCATATCTGAAAAACAGTTGAACTTAGAGGTATGAAGTAACATATCAAAAGAAAGCTCATTAAAGGGCTTTTCAAAACTACAAAAATATACCGGTCGTTCTATTTGAAAAAAAATCTATATCATTAAATTTGCAAATGTTGAGCACTTGAAAGGTACCTCACGAAAATCATAATGTTTTGGTAACGTTATCCTTCATTCAATTGTTTTTGGTTGCTTACAACAGCCCCCTGAAGTTAGGCATTGTTTTGCATAAAATCGTTAATATCTCCAAACAGTTGACGTTAGACCCATACAATTTTATATAAAAATTATGGGTATTTTAATGTAAAACTTATAAGCTACCCAAATATAAGGTATTCCATTTAAAAAAAAAGTAGGTTTGATTTGCCTATTTTTTGGAGCCACCCTGTATAATCTAAACTATTTTAGTAATGTGCACCACCTTCGTACCTATGACTTTTGTATACACAATATTCATGTAACTCTCATAGTTTTAGAAATATCTTCCACCCCCACTTCGTTGCCAGATCCTTTGTGTAGTTAGGGATTTTCATCGAATTTTGTCAGATTCAAACCACAGGTTACAGTAGTGTTATTAAAGAACTAAGGTTAGTTAAATAAAAGAAATATATTACATAGAGCTTAGGTGTTTACCCTTGACAAAAATAGTGATCTTTAGTACCCCACATATACTGGGTGAACATCCTGTTCGGGCCTCTTTACACCACGTCCTTTATATGCCAGTTGTAAGCGAATATAATACGTGGGTTTTGGTAGTCCAGATGTTAAAGCGTATGGCTATCAATCGGTTCCGCCTGGAGTTTTTATCTTACCGCCTCCTGAGTTTTTTCTATTCGTAAATTGGTGTAATGCGCATTACTAAGCGTTTCCTTCTACTGTATCAGTATTATTAGCAATGTTGTATCTGTTTCCATGTAAACTCCTTCACAGAGTTTTTAAAATATACTGAAATGTTTCCTACGTCACTCTCATGTATTCAAATAATATTTTTTCGTCTTGCTGCAGTTCAATGAATAACTTTCCTACTACAATTTATTGGACGAATTCTTTTCAATATTGAATCGACACTATCAAGAAGAACTAATTCTTTATCAGATGGCGAACTAAACATGTTCATTGTTAAACTTATCCACACATAATAACTAGCAGGTTTTTCTGTTTTCGCCATCATTCTTTATGTAAAGTACGTTTTTTTTCTATAATACCTGTCAACGTGTTACAATGTTGGTAGACATGTGATTAAAACGCTAGGAAATTTTTATACCTCGTATTGGTAGGACTTTTTCAAAATTATGGTTATGTGTCAATTTTGAATGTCAAAGTTTCTTAATTTGAACTCTTGACAAATTTCTTTTTTTAACATGGAATCATCATCATCATCAATAAAATCGGATAAAAAAAGAAAACCAAGAAATATTTTAAATGCAAAAATGAAGCAAGCGATATTAAATTATGACATATTTGTCAAAATGACAATCATTTTTTTAGTGGAAGAACAGAACTAAAAATTGATGTACCAACATTATTAAAACTAGGGACCCTGCAGGAATGCAACTTATCTCCTAGAGAGTTGACCTTGAAAATTATTATAGAAAAAAAATGTACTTTATATTGTTACTAAACACAAACTAGGACAAGTTCTAAATCTAGAAGCCATGAATTTTTATTATTTTAGTTGATGAAATGACTAACTGTCATGTGACCTGTCATAATTTTAATATCAAAATCTACAATAAACTACAATTTCAATCTACAAGGGCATTCTTTTATGTTATCTATACCTAGCTATGAAAACGAGTTCGAAAACAAACAAAATTTTATTTTTTAACACTAACACACTTATTCGAATGTTTTTCTAATAACGCTATGCCATCGAAAAAAAATTCTTTCGGTAATTTTGCAAAATACGACTCCACAGCGTTTTCCAAGTCGTTATTGGATTCAAAACGTCACCCTCTCAACTGTTTTTTGAGTTTTGGAAAGAAATAATAGTTGAGGTCGGGGCTATAAGGTGGATGTTGTAATTTCTCAAAGCCGCATTCATTAACTACTGCTTGAACAATTTGTGCTTCTGAGCATGATTTTTTCGCGTATAGCCGCTTTCAAGTTCTTAATTGTGTCTTTGTAGACATTCCCCGTTATTGTAGTCCCCTTTGGCATATACTCAATTATGAGAATCCTCTCCACCTCCCAGAAAACTGTGGCCATCATCTTTCTCACAGAAAATTGCGTCTTTACCTTCTTGGGTGGAGAAGAGTCCTTATGAATCCATAGTATAGACTTTTGTTTCGTGGGAGGGTGCCAGTGGTGTACCCAGGTCTCATCCCAGTTACAATTCTATAGAAATTTGTCATCTGCAAAGTTTTTGTTCAGGGCCGAGCATCTTGGGAATCCATCGTGCCGATACTTGGCTCATTCCCAAATCTTTGTGTTGAATTTTAAAAACACTCGTTTCGGATATTCCTATTTCTCTAGCAATAACTGAAACTTTTACTCAGCGGTCGGTCAACACAAAATCTTCCAATTTCATTGATGATTTCTTCAGTTCGTGCTTCCAAAGGTCTTCCACACTTTGGGTCTTCGTGAATGGATTCCTTGTCCCATTCGAACTGCTTGCACTAATATTTGACGGGTTATTTTCTCCATATACTGCCACCATTCTCTCATGAATATTCTTCAGTCCACTGCCTTCTTTCAATAGAAATTTTATGGCGCTTCTGTGTCCAAGTATCAAATCACTCGTGTTCACTTCTTTAAATTGACATAAAAATGGCAAATAGTAAGCGATTGGAACCAAACTTCAAGATGACACTATAAAATGTCACAGAAACTTGACATAAGAAAGATGTGCCGATAGCATATTGTTTTCATAGCTAGGCAGATAACATAAAAAACTCCGATCGTAGATACATGTGCAATTTTCCTAATAGTTATACCGTTGTCTAAGCAAGAAATAATCCAAGCTTTTGAAATTCTAGGCATTATTGACAGTGACGTTTTGAAATAGTTTAAAATTTATTCACATCTCAGTTGACGGTTAAAATGTCAGATTCACATACCTAAAACAACATTGACCTAATTTTTTCTGGTAACAATAGTAAAATGCGTTCAAATAAAAATGTTATCGAGTGGCCTTGTGTCAAACTAATTTTGTCATATTGTAACTTATTTTATGGATTGTGTATGCACACACTTTGACAATTGACAACTCAAGTGACCGAGCGCGTTGAATTAAGTATTTCCAAGTGACGTCACAAGCTCCGCCCTAACAGCTGATCGTGGACAAGCAACTTTAACTTTCTTATGGAAGCTTTCCATAAATTCTAATTTTATACGTTTTGTGTCCATTGTATTGAGTTTATTTAATAGAGCAGTGTAGTTTACGTGTTGTTTATTAATAGTGTAAACAGATGAAGGCAGCACACGATTTTTATTGTGGTTACCAATGAGCACCGACAAATAATTAAAATGTTCGTATTCCGGGTTAAAATACTCTTTTCAGTTGAAAATTGAAGGAAGGGTCTCTAGTTTAATCCAAAAGTTGGTTAAATTAACATTTTTGACAGTAAGGAAAGAACATAACCTCAAAACCGACAAAAAAAATGCAAAGATTTTGTGCTGTGTTTGTATGTTCAAATAGGAGTAACCGAGAGATGGAAAAGAAATATTTTGGATTTCCTGATGTGCCAGATAGAAGAGGTCGAGAGATTACTGATGACGTAAGTTTGTTCGGATCACTTTTTAACAGAGGTAATCCATTTCTATTATCAAAACATCTCTATTGATTAAATGGAATCAATTTGAAATTTCCAGAAAGATCAGCGGCCTGGTGATTTAATTAATCTAGACTACGTTTTTATTTACATTTACTTAAAAATTCAATCAAAAATACTTCTACTTTCCAGACAGTTCACTCACAGAAGGTAGTTAGTTACTGCTCACACACGAATCACGATAGTCGTAAATAACATAACAAATTCATAAAATCACCAACTTAACTACTCATAAGCTAAACTACACTTAATAACGTCTAAAAAATCAAAAAATCACCACAAGCCTCCTACAAACCATACAAAGATTATCCTCGATCAGCTGTTGCTGGGCAGAGCTATGACGTCACTGTGACATACTTGGAAAAGGCTAATTCTGGGTAGGGCAATGTAATAATTTGCATATACATAACCTCACTTAGACAACTGACAACTCAAGTGACTCAACGCGCTGAATTCTGGGTAGAACGATGCAATAATCACCGACATGATTTTATAAGACAAAATCTAGTTCAAAGCCCTCTTGATAACTTTTTTTAACGCACGTTACATGTTCATTAAAAAAGTCCGTAATGGACGGCTGTGGAAATTAAAACATATGAATAATATGTTGGTGGCACTGTAAGTCTATGTCAAATTCGAGGTTAGCAGGTTAGGTTTTGCGTCAGTCTGTGTCAAAACTGACGCAAAACCTAACCTGCTAACCTTGAATTTGACACAGACTTACAGTGCCACAAACATATTCCTACATTTGAATGTCCACAGCCGTTTTAATGAACATGTGGTATATCCCAAGTGCCGACTTTAAGCATCTATCAGCACTGGAAACCGGAAAGAGGGAACTCGGTTTCTTTCTGAACGTATCCTATTATGAAAAATTACAGTATCGCATTAGAACTGACACGTCCAGTAGGTTCACATTCTGTTGTTTTATTTATTATCATAATATCATTCGTAATTTGTCATTTTGACTTCAGTTACTAATTGTGACATTACGAGTCTTACGTGGAATTAATTTTGTTAAAAAGAGCACATTAAAATTTGTTTACTTTAAAGCATTATTTGATTAGATGCTATAAACTGAGAGAACCCCAGAAAAGAGAGAGATATCAAAAAATACTACAGAGGGATTACCCTGTTAAGTACAGGAGGTAAAATACGCCCCATAACACTGGAAAAGAAACTAAGAGAAAGGTTAGAAGAAACAATCGAAGATTCACAGCAAGGCTTTAGACCAAACCGAGGCACAACAGATGCAAATTTTGTAATCCGACGACAAACAGCAGAAAAAGCAATTAAGGAAGATGGAGAGATCCACATATGTTTTGTTGATTTAGAGAAAGCGTTCGACAGGGTGGACAGAGACGACATATGGAGTATTTTAGAGAAACGAATAGAGAAAAAATTAATACAAGGAGTAAAAGCTTTGTACGAAGGAACCAAGAACTGTGTAAGAGTGAGACAGGAGACATCAGAGATGTTTGAAACAACAAAGGGAGTACGACAGGGGTGCATATTAAGCCTCTTACTATTTTCGGTACGGCTAGACGAAGGAATAAAAAAAGCAAAAACGAAAGTGAAACAGTACAAAACAGGACATTGGAAAATGAAAGGTGTGAAAATATCTGAAATGCTGTACTCGGATGACACGATGATAATTGCCAAAGACGAAAAAACACTGAACGAGAATCTAAAAATATACAACTAGTCCAGTCACTATGTCATTTTTGCTTGAAAGTGAAGGGAAATTTGAAATTTCTTTTTTGGGGTATTGGTGAGGTCCATCAAAGCTTAACTTCAAGTTGTCGACCAAAATTTCCTATGTGCTATTTCCGCTATCTTGATAAATGAGTGCGTTTGATTTTTTTGTGATAAATCGGTTCCCGTTAACACTATATAAAAATAATTTAGACATCTTTGTAAGAATTTTGAATGTTCTACATTTTATGTTCTATTACTTTTTCGCGTAGGAGCGATATTTGTCGAGATATCGAACGCGAAAGGAGAGCGTGAAAGGGTCGAAATTTATTTTCGATCTTCTGGGCTTGTATCGCATTTCTCTTTCTATTTAGCGAAAAAGTAGCCATTATCAAACTTGTAGAGGTTGAAAATAGCTTCAATTTGACCTATTATAAATTGATATGCGACTAAAATTACGACTTGTAGAGCGGGCCAAAGTTGTCAAGTTGGCGCTTAATTTTTATTTCATGTATCGTACTATTACGTAGATGACATAACAAACTTCATTGCATTATTGGAATCATTATATTTTATCAAGTAGATAGTATACAGCAGTATATGATTGTATATTAATAATAATAATAATAATAATAATGAAGGTCTTTACTAAATTATTACAAAATTATACAGAAAAAATTTTGACTAAAACGTAATATTGGCTTGGGCGAACTTCAACTTGATAGAAAAACAGATCTATCCACTGTTCTTTCACTTATCCCGGTGAAAAACAGAAAGAAAAGAAAACAAAAAAATCCAACGATCTATGCTTTGGCGCCAGGCGAAATATTACGCACAAAACAGCTATGGCGGTGTTTAGTGATATAGCAATTTACTAAGTGTTTTATTTTGACCCTAATAATTAATTCATTGATGTTTATCCATAAAATTTTGAAAAATAGCTTTTTTAAATGTTGACGTACAATAGCCTTTTGCTACATTTGGTAACGAATTATAGCATTTAGTTATTCTGTAAGAAAACGATCGCTTGTAAAATTTTGACTGTACGTCGGTTCTAAACTTTATTTTGTTGTATAAGTAACTCGGTGATTTACTCAAAATGATCTTGTGGAAAAGACATTCAGAATGAAAGAAGTGCCTTTCTTTCATATTAAGCCAGTTTGAATCTTTCAGCTTATAAGGAATTCTTTCATATATTCGTATTCCAAATATGAGGCGTAAACATAATTTCTGAATTTTCTGAATTCTAGCAATATTAAAGCTACTTAAATGTGAATCAAATAATCAAAACAGGACAAGATTAATGCATTACACAAAACGGTTTTCACATTTACACTTAAAAATTGTCGATTTTGATAAATAAGTTTCAAGGAACTATATGATTTTTGCAGACATTTTGAAATATGTTTAGTAAATTTAAAATTATTATCATTATTTTTAAAATCAAATAAAGGTTCACACTTCGGTTGTTTTTCGGGTTCTTCTGTTGCAGATTGACTTCGTCGAGAAGCGATCGAGGCTAGTCTTTCATTGCAATAGTTCTTGTAGCATGCTCTATGCCCACTTACATTATCCACTCTTTCCAACATAGACCGATGTTCATGGTGTCCCCTCTTCACGCTCGCCGCTAAAAGAGTTTTCACAGCTTTCACTTTGGCCACGTAAACGTCTCTGATCAAATGTGTTTTACATATGAAACAATCACCCATTGTAATCTCAAGAAATAACACGTTTACAAAATATTTATTTCTAAACCGATGTTCTATAGCAGAAACGTCAAAAATAACAATTTACGTACTGGCTACTTGAAATTTAACGATTCTCATAATGCAATGAAGTTTATTATGCCATTTATGTAGTAGTACGATACATGAAATAAAAATTAAGCGCCGACTTGACAACTTTGGCCAGCCCTACAAGTCGTAATTTTAGTCTCATATCAATTTAAAATAGGTGAAATTGAAGCTATTTGCAACCTCTACAAGTTTGATAATGGCTACTTTTTCGCTAAATAGAAAGAGAAATGCGACACAAGCCCAGAAGCTCGAAAAAAAATCTCGACCCTTTCACGCTCTCCTTTCGCGTTCGATATCTCGACAAATATTTCTCGTACGCGAAAAAGTAATAGAACATAAATTGTAGAGCATTTAAAATTCTAAAAAAGATGTCTACAGTATTTTTACGTAGTGTTAACGGGAACCTATTTATCGCAAAAACATCAAACGCACCCATTTATTAAGATAGCGGAAATAGCACATAGGAAATCTTGGTCGACAACTTGAAGTTAAGCTTTGCTAGACCCCCCAAACATCCCAAAAAAGGAATTTCAAATTTCCCTTCACTTTCCAGCAAAGGCCTTATTTTTGGACATAGTGACTGGACTAAACGGTAGCTTAGAAGAAAGGAACATGAAAATCGATAAGCAGAAGACGAAAACAATGATAATAAGTAGAAACGAGAAAACACATGAGATAAAAATAGAAGATACAAAGCTAGAACAAGTTAAGAAGTTTAAATATCTAGGCTCGGTAATATTACAGGATGGAAGACTTGATGATGAAATAGAAGAAAGGACAGGAGCAGTTGGGAGACTTTTCAATGCCATAAAAAACAATTTTTGACAAAAAGAGAAATCCCAAAAAAAATAACCGAAATAGTCAAGAAAGTGGCTACCCCAATCCTGATATACCGTTCAGAAACATGGACACTAACACAAAAACAAAAAAGTAGAATACAAAGCACAGTAATGAGGTTCCTTAGATAAATAGAAGGTAAAACCAGGCAAGACAGAATAAAGAACACCACATTTAGAGAAAACCAATCCTGCAAGCAGTAGAAGAAAGACAGATGAGAGATGGTTCGGACACATAAACAGGATGGGAGATGAGAAAATAGTAAGGCGGATATTTGAGGCAAAAACTTTTAAGAGACGAAAGAAGAAACGGCCCAGAAGAACTTGGACCGAAGAAATTAACGGCAGTGAAAAAACACGGTGTTACCTGGGAAGTGGGGAAACAAATAACTAAAAACAGAAAAAAATGGAAAGAGGTGTGGAGGAAAAAACCGACGCACTAGCTCAACTCCCACTTGCCTTACACCTGAAAAGGTAGGAAGGCATCAGGATTAAGTAAGTACTTTAAAGCAAAGAATGAAGTTAATTTCAAATTAATGGTCTTTATATACTGAAATCGTTTCAAACCAGTCTACTCTGCTTCTATAATAAAAAAAATCAGACTATACGTATATGAACGCTCGCACTGTGTTTCTAACAAATTTAGCATCTGTTGGCATTGCCGTAATTGGTAACCACGACGATTTTTCAAGTCTTCAACGGCTTTTTCAGCTTAATGTAATTACTGTTAAGCAATGATTTAGTATTGCATAAATAGCTAGTCCTGAGCAACCTCCATTTGCATGATTTTCAGAGACAAATCCCAAATATTAGTATATGCAGAGTTGTGAGAACAATTTTCGGAATTCAGCGCTTTTACTGTATTTTTCCGCATACTTTAAGCCCAAGTTCATAGCTGAGTAGTGTAGTCAAATTTTTACTTCACACGATCCTTATTTCCGCTAACACTTTTTAGACTGTTTAGGATCAATTCAAGTTTATTCCGGTATGGTATTAATTGAGCTTTCTTCCTGCTTGGGTGACGCAATCTGTTCTCGCATGTGAAGCGATGCATTCTGTCTTATCGCATTCTAAGAATTTCACCGTTGCCTGATGGTTTCAAACTTTCCCCGAGGGCACAGGCATTTGCTTGGTCAAGATTTCATCAGCGCGACGTCTTTTGCATCATCCCCACAAGCTAAAGAGAGAACGTGCTTAAGTCACGCGTGCGCCTAGTCATTCCGTTTCCGGATATCAGCGCAAAGCATCGTTAAGCGGCGGCACTGGAGATTGTTCAGAAGGGTTGTCGGTGTGTCCGTGGCACGCAAGCGCGCGCCGCATTAACAAAGTAAAAGTCGAAATTAATGGAAGTACAGTGTCGCTGCCTTCGAGTCATGGTGATGTACTGGTGAAGGTTTAGCCTGTTATAGTGGATCTTAAGGAGACAACTTTGTTGTGCTAAACCTGCCATTGAGGTAAAATTCCGTTATCTACTTTTTTGCATGGGCTTCATTCACGTTAATGCTCGTCTTGGGGATACAATGCCACTTACACTCACTTGAATACCGCCCCTTCAATGTGCTTTCCAGTAGCTTCCTGCCATTCTTTTCATGGCATTAGCTAAGGTGCGATCCGCAGCTGCATTGGACATTAGTTTAGAGCATCTGGATTCCTACACCAGGTATCTGTTAGTTGTTAACTGTTGTACCGCTTATACATTTACAGTGAAATGAAAGTGTTGTCTTGGCAAATTGTGCCATTGGTTGATATAAACCGTCAAGTATTAATGTCTACATGTTGTTTTGCGTTTTAAGTTCAAGTAAACATTGTCGTTGTGTCACTGTTTGGGTGATTGTTGATAATTTTGATCATGTAACGTAGTTCCTTTGTGAAGAATTTAAAGTTATTACTGTCTGGAATGTAGCCACGTCGTTTGATTAGCATTTTACCGCTGTGTTTAGTTTAAACGTCACATATTTAACCTAACTAACCCCTTTCGCATATACTTTTTGTGTTCATTGTCATTTAAATATTTTATTATTCCAATAGAGTTCATTGTTAATTATTTACGTTTTTCATTGATGTTTGCATGCATTAATTTGTGTTTTTGTTTCGATGTACATGAATTCAGATGATTGTAAGCAAGTGTAACAAAAGGTAGGTTTGATGCAGCTGTTGCAGTCACCGCCTCAAGCTAGAAGTAGAAAGGGGGAGCACTTACTTCCACTTTCAAAGTGCGTTCACCTGTGTTGCTGATTTTATTTTCCCGATTTAGCCCGAAAGTGGTGATGTCTCAATATTTAACATCTTTTAGCTCGCATACCAGTTCACCGAGTAAAAAACCCGCCCCTTCTTGCTGAGCGTCCCTAAAACCGGACCCTTGTGTTACAGCACATCGTAACGGGGATTAGGGCTGGGAATTTGGTTAAATTTACCGATTGTGTCATTAAGAGTGTTTACGTTGGAACCAATTGTAATTTTTGTCGTTTAGAACCAAGCTGGCGGCCCGACGTGGTGCATTGTTTTTGTTGCTAGAGATCAGTTTTTGGCTATAACAAAGTGTAAGTGTTGCAGTTTACATAATTCATATTCTACCTATTATAAACGTTCTAAGCATATACGCGAAGCTAAAACCAACAAAGACCTTATCTAATTTCTCAAAAAGCAAAACCCCGCTATTGCAATATAGCAACAGTTGTCAATTATAACTTCGTGCGATGGCAGGTAGAAGAACCGAAGGGTCGTTTGCTTACTGCAGAATTATTTCAGAAATGTGGGTATGCAACCCATTGAACGACAACTACGTTCAGATCAATAAAGCTCAACCTCTTCTAAACGTGGCCTTCCCATTTGCCGGATTTCAACTCGCCGGATAATTATTTCACCGGAAAGCTATTCGCCGAATTCCGTTTTGCCGGATTGTAGTGTGGGTGTCATATAACGAAATTCGGCAAAGTACTGTGTCTCGTTCGAGCCTGTTTAGGTTAGTTGCAGTCTTTGATCATTTTCTTTCACTATCATGGCCGGTGTTGTCCCCACGATCAGCATAGTATCCTCGATCTTGATATCTGGCGAAATGCATTCCGGTCGAAAGACTTCCGGCGAATTGAATTCCTGTTAAAAGAATTCCGGTGAATTGAATTCCGACAAGTCGAAATTCCGGCGAAAAGAATCCGGCAAATGGAAACGGAGCCCTTCTAAACACATACTCTTTGGTTTGAATTCTCCTTTAATTTGTAACATGTGAAACTGGTTTTGCGCAATTAAGGCCGTCCCACTAATTTGATTTCTGAATCTGTTCGTTAAATTAGTATCGCAGTTTCTAAGAGTTTTTTAAATAACTGTCAATTTATAAATATTTAGTAGATACAATTGAAATACACCATCATACTTTAGCCTGCTGTGTGTGTGATCATTTTCAATTAAGGAAAGAGGATGTAAGTATGAGTACTATCCATTCACTTGACGTCTCTTAATCACAATAGCACGTTCATAAATCTATTAAAGAAAATAATCAAAGCTGTGGAATTTCATAAACTACTTCAGTTCAGCCTTTAACAAAGTAAACGCTATACAAATTGGGTACTTTTAACTTTAAGTTCAGTTGTAATATAAATAAAAAATTGTTTTTCAGAGCGTTAAAGATCCAACTTACCTTTAAACTTACTCCGGGATTCGTCATCGCTAAAAAGCGAACTCCTACTATTTTTCTTCTTAGGAAAATCCAAGCGGCTCTCGGGGCTTGACGGGGGCCACGATGGAGGGGGGCTGCTACTCCAGTCCTCGCGACTTAAGCTACTAAAGCTTCGACTACGACTTCTACTTCTAACGGGGGTTGGTTCGAGTTTTGAAGGTTTCCGATCAGCCTTGACGTTTTTCTGCGGTTTATTCTTACCCTGTTTTTCTTCGGTTTTGGTCGAATGCTTAGCATTTTTCTTGTGGATTTTAGGTTCCTCCTTTACTTTCGTCGGCTTCTTGTCACTTTTAATTTGGTCAAAAGACTCGATCGAGTTGCTCCGCTTGCTGATCGACTCTTCGGAGAGCGAAGGTTCGCGTTTCTTGTCCGTCTGGGCAGCGAGCGTCGGCTTGCGATTCGACGTGACGCTGGAGGATGTGGCACTGGTTTTCTTTTGCTTACTGATTGTTACCTTCTCTTCGAGCTCGGCAATTTCAGGATATTCGACTGCGATTTCTTCGTCAGATGATGTGACTTGATCTAAGTATCGCTCTGTTGCTTTCTCGAAAACCGTCAGTAAATTACCGACCATTTCGGTATATTCTAAAAAAAAATTGTTTACGTCTCCATTTTAATTCAGTCCTTGACTATTTACCATTATCAACTCCATTGTACAGCCTGCAGTTGTCTACAATTAACTGGAAGTCACCACGAAAGCGCGAAAAGGATTTGTAATAGCCAGAATCCAGCCTCTCTTCCATTCTCTGAAGGTCCATGGGCTTCCGAATAATGGAATAATAATTAGGAGCATACTCTTCTTCTACGGGATCGATAAAAGGCCAGGCGTCCTCGTGGTTTTTTACATAGTCCAAGATTTTATGCATGCCCGTCTGCAGATCTTCCTCCGTCTGGCGGAACCTACAACAAAAAGTAGTCAGACTTTGAAAAAGAATTATAGGTATTGGCACTTACACAACATCAAACCTATCACTATCACCAGCTTTTATCTTGCAATTAATAATCATAAACAATCCAAGACAAATATCAACAAATGGGTGATTATTACTGCACATTAAACTCTTTAACTGTACATTCTTCAAAATAATTCACTTAACAAAGGCATAAGCACGTAGGGTAACTAGGAGGAGAGAAACCGCTGCAAGGGCCAGTAATTAAAAGAGCCAAAGTTGAAAATGAGCATTTATTAGGTAAATTTAATAAAACAATTTACAAGTAAAAAAATAATACTGAAAAAATAGTATAGGTACGTAAAATTGTAAAATTTAGACGCACAATTTATACCCTTGTTTGGTCCAAACGACGTTATAATACAGAGGGAGTTCTGGAAAAGATAAATAGGATGTACACATGCTTATGCAAGTCTAAGCGAAGCTACTAAGCAAAATCTAGAGCAAACCAGGTATCGAACATCACAACATATCTCTGCTTATAATATAACTAATTATTTTGAATAAACAAATGTTTGTTACAATAATATCCTTCAAGTCGGTACGCACTTACTTGGATATGATAAGCCTGATGGCGCATACAGTTTATGATGAGTTAAAAAAACATATAAATTAATTTTCACCAAATGTTCCTTCAGTGTTATTAAATTCGTACAGTATTTTCTACTAAAAACAAAATCACTTTTAATTTTAGGTGTGATCACTGATCAATGTTCATGAATACACAGGGTGACTTCGATAGTTGTGCAGATATTTTAACCCGTAATAGAGCACTATAAAACATAGAGATTTGCCCAATAATGCCTTATACAAATCTTGATGATTTTCGAAAAAAAGCTGGGTATTTTGTAATTTTATGCCAAATTAATTGTCACTTTAATGAAGGTGTCGATTTTCGTTAAAAGTAATGACTTTAACCACTGCCTCCTACACTTACAAGCCATGCTGTTGGAGATTTGGCAACGCTGATCGTAGACCAATTTTTGTACTGTTTATTTATAAAAACGTCTGTTCAAATGTGGCGTGTGAGTAAATATTAATATGTTGGACTGCTCTAAGTTTGAAGAAATACATTTATTTATACTACTGTACTGTTCGTGATAAGTGAAAGTAAAATTGCTGCTAGAATTTATGGGTTTCTATCAAGTATTTCACTAAGGTAAGTAACAACCTAACCTCATTTTTATGGCATTCCTTGTAACTTTTAATTTTATATTTAGAATGCCACAAAGACGCCGTGTACCAACCACCCAGTTCTTTACAAGAAAATTGTATGCAAACTATAACAATTTCTTTTCCAGTGGACGAGATGCGAAAGAAAGCATGGCTTCGTGCAACAGCACGAGAACGTTGGACCTCAAGAAAAAGTGCTGTCGTGTGTGAAATACATTTTAATGGAAAATACATTTGAAAACGTTGAAACGAGAGTGGGCAAATGCAGAACTGTTGTTGCATTACCCTCGATTAGCTGACAATGCTGTCCCAAGCGTATTTCCAAATATACCAACATATTTGTCGTAAAGCGCCTCAAGAAAGGACAAATCCTGAATGTAGAAGAAGACAAGACATGCACAAAAAGTGAAAATGTTTTTAAATGATTACATCAGCAGTTTTTCAAAGTTTATGGAACAATTTACGTCACACAAATTTAGATGTTACCGAGCAGATAAGTTTATTATGTTCAAATAAAATTATTTACAGCAGTACTGTATAGAAAGTTACAAACTTTAAAATAATTACAGAAATGTTCTTTTATACATATGTTACATAGGTTAGGTTGTTTTATTTTTATAAATATACTGTTACATGCAAAGGCTAACAGCATGGCTTGTAAGTGTAGGAGGCAGTGCTTTAACTAATAATGAAAAAACCGATATGGTCTTGATTTACCGTGAAATTCGCGGAAATTCAGAGACTGACGGACCACCTAACCTGCTAACCTCGAATTTGACAGACTTACAGTGCCACCAACATATTATTCATACAACAAATATTTCAAAGGCAACTTGATGGAAAAACATTTATAAAGAAACTCGAAAAGCAAGTGCACCAGACAGAAGAGACAAGAACAAAGTGGGATGGAAGGTATAAACAGACGTTCATGAAGAATTTACTGAAAGACTGAAACATCGAAATAAAGCAAGAAATAGAACACAGGTCAACACATCAGAAATGTGCAGCAAAACATTAAAAGCGGCATAAGACCAGACATTTAGCGGAAAAAAAAATCCTTATTAAAAAAATCAATATGTCAGTGGACAGAGGAAATGATACGAAGACGAGCGTCTCAAAAAAGATACATCTTTGTAAGGGGGAAAATAGAAACTAAAAAAATAAAAGAGATCACTGAAATATTTTAAAAACAGAAAAGCGATACACAATTTTATTGAAAAGCTGCGAGCCACCGAAAGTCATAATTCCGAACATGAAGACCAAGACCTACAAGTGAACTACGGCTTCGGTTTTTAAGTATTTATGATCAATTTTAATGTGGGTTTCGAGTCCCCAGCTACGGACATTTGTAGTCTATGTTTTCGACTAAAGAACAAACTACAAACGCATAATAATGTTGTAGAAAAACAAAGCATTATCATTCAATTGAAAATACATAAAGTACCAGCATTGCAGTTCAATTTATTGACGAATGAGTGTCCGCAAGTTAATGTTTTTGTTTCGATATGCAACAGGTTCAAATGCTACCAAAACTCCCTGTTTCTGATGCACGGCAATTGTTTTATAATTTTTGCATAACAGACTGTGTAGATCTTCAATTTTTTACACCCGGACAGAGGCAGAAGGAGGAAATAGCTACAGCAACTGGGATTTTTTTTTTGTCAATGGGTATGCGGGGCAGAATAATAGTTACTTGTACAACTAGTTTTGCAAGTCATACTTTTTTTCATAACCTTGCAGTTTCATTAACGAGGGCGAAGCCCGAATTTGTCAAGCACATGGGTGAAAAGAGGGACTATCATAACGTGTTGCACACATAATTTTTTTGCACAGTGATCCTAGCAAGCCGAAAGCGAAAAAGAATCTCAGTCATTGACATTTCATGATTTGCTGACGTTTCACAATTTTGCTGTCACTCAACAAGCCGGCAACCCGCTCTCGAGAAAAAAATATAAATATTGTTGAAATAAAATCGTTTAAAAAAGTAAAAATAGTGAAAAAAGTAAAAATAGTGAAAAAAGTGGTAGAGTGCATTAAAAAAAAAGTTATCAAGTGGCCCTGCGTCAAACAGTAATTTTTAAAAGTCATGTCGTAACTTATTTTACAGATTGCGTATGCACACAACCTCACTTTGACAACTGACAACTCAAGTGACCGAGCACCTTGAATTCTGGATAGAGCGATGTAATAATTTGCGCATAAACACATAACCTCACTTTGACAATGACAACTCAAGTGACTCAGCGTGCTGAATTCTGGGTAGATCAGTTGTAAGACAAAATCCAGTTCAAAACCCTCTCAATAATGTTTTTATTGAATGCACGTTACTTTCAATACAATTTTTAAACAGAAAAACCCCAGTAATTCGATCACTACACAAAAAAAAATGTTTGTCATCCAGAGCTTCTGGGAAGCATTGAATTGTATGTTACGGCTAGAGCCACTCGCTCGCATGATTGTTTCCATGTACCCTTCCACAAAACCAACCATGGTTATAATTCATTTATTTCTAGATCTAGTAGACTTGCAAAAACTACCAGTTTAGATTTATTCTCAAATAAACCAAATTTTATTTCTCAATTAAAGTCACTTGATGTATAAAAATGTCTGTTTTGTTTTGTTTCAGTTTGTAATTTAATAGGTATAAGCATTACTATTGTAATTTTTGTAAAATGGGCAAAAGCCCGTCGACTAATAATAAATAAATTCCATTGCTATATGGCGTTATGATGCTCCAGATAATTTGAATACAACAAACGCTCGATAACGTAAACACTGGATAATGGAAACGTTGTGCTAATGTAAACACAAAATTCATTATAGAATCAAACAGAACATCCGATAACGTAAACAACCTGTGCAGTTCGATAACGTACAGTTTAGTCGCCGATTTAGGTAGGGGATTCCCCTCTGCGACATGGCTGAGTTGATCGGATGGATGTTTATGATGCGTTTGCATTTCATTTTAGTTGTTGTTGAACATAAGTCATAAGCCAATTAGCCGCCAAATAATTAAAGAGAGGGCTAAACTTATATGAAAAACTGAAAGAGGCTGAAAATTTCATAGCCAGTGACGGCTGGCTACAATGATTCAAAACAAGATATGGAATTTGACTGGTTTCCGGTGAAAATTATCATTCCAACCGCAATTAATACAACCGTTCCACGAAAAATTAATGAAGAAAATCAAAGAGCTAGATATAAATATCCACGGCCAACAAAAAATTTTAATATCCCTTTGATTATGACTGTTGTTACGATTCAATTGCGCCTCCATTTGATTTCGACATCTGTAGTAATTATTTCGTATTGTTACGCATTTGTTCGATTCTGTCTTTGGTACTCAGTTCATATTTCGCGCGCTCGCGCCACGCCTACTTCTTGGCCTTGCAACAAAAAGTTTTATAAACTCGCTTTGTCTTCGGAGCGTTCTTTTCTGATTTTAACTGGGCGAACGGCATGAAGCTGTTTTAGCGTGATAAGAAGTTTCGGAGAATTCATGGGCTGTCGTTGGTTTGTTTAAGTGAGGTTACCTACACTTTTTGGGAGCAGATTCAAATTTCCAAGACAATTATGAGGAAATTTTTGTTCCACGCCATTTGTTAGGTGGAATTTTATGCTACCGAGTGTTTGATTCGCAAGTGGAAACTTCGTTTCGAATTGTATTTAATTTCATTGTATGCTATCCTTGACCTTCTCCCCCCGTATAGCAGCCAGTGCCGAAGGGCCGATTAGGGCATTAACTGCAGACGTGGTTTCATCCATCAACGTGAGGGATGTGAAGGGCCGTATAGAGGTGTTTAGGATTGTCATGGCCGTTTTTACGCCTGCTGCCAAACGTTTTGAGGGCCCGGGTCAGGGATGTGACCTTGTAAAGTCAGATAGGATTAATCATTGTTGTAATTTTTGCCTGTTCGTCGATTTTAATGTGTGCAATAACTCTGTATTGCAAAATTGTGATATTGTAAGTACTAGTTGTAATCTTTTGGTTGAGGTACCTCATATTGATAATCGTAGCTAGTAATTTGTGGCAACCTATGATTCCGATTATGATTTTTACTGTGATTATATTTGATGATTATACTGCGATATTTGCATTCTGGCTTTATTTGTTACTGCGACCTGTACTTGAGTTAAGCTTCGCTTTCAGATTAATTGTGCTACCTGAGTTTACGTATTCTCATTTTGAATGCCTGGATACACTTGTCGTTAATTGCTAAAAATCCGTTGGCGCCCTTTTGAATATTTAAAGAATTGAACACGCCATCTCTCAAACTAGCTGGTCGGCCGGCAATTGTATCAAAGTAGTCACTTTATGTATTAATTTTGAGAGAATAGCCAACGGAGACTTTTTATGATAACACTGTTCAAAAACCGCTTGGATGACTAGCAGTATATTCCTGAAGCGCTTTGCCCTTCAGGTATGACAATGAATCTGTAATCACAACAGTTCTATACATAATTTAACAATATTCACTTTGTAGGTGAAAGATTTCCTAAAAAAAACAGAAGCTTCCACTAAAAGTGTTGTTACTGTTACATAATGCACCAAGTCATCCTCTAGAGTCTAGAGGAACAACTGAGGAGCAAGGATGGGTCAATTTTTGTCATGTACATGCCGCCCACCGTAACTCCCATTAATTCAACCAATGGACCACAATGTTAACAAGACTCACCAAACTATACTACCAAAAATGTCTACTTTCGTTTCTCTCATTAAAGAACCCTGAAAACATCCGAGGCTTTGAAACAAGTAACATTACGAAAAGCAGTTTTAAATTTGCACATGGACTGGAATGTACTTAATCAGCAAACAATTCAAAAATGTTGGAACGATCTCTTTAGCACCAATAATCAAGATGAAGATGATGCTTCCTTAAACGTAATTAGGAAACAATTACGATCCGATGCTGATGTTCTTGTCAGTGTGTGAGGCTTTGCGTGCCTCCAAATTGTTTTCGAATCATTTAATTACGTTATCAATTTGTAGACACCATCACGCCACAAGAATTAGTGACGTGCGAACATTTGGAGCCACACAGAGAGTTAAGAAAAACTTCAAGAGAGATCCTGCTGATAATCCAGTATCGCGCAGGTGTGAAGGCGAAGGGTTGCGCAAGCCTTGTCCCGCCGCTCAAGTCACACATCCCTACTCTTCACCAGTAATCACCAGTCCCGATACCTATCCGGTAAGACCAGGATCCTCTCTTGCCTGTTAGTAAAACTGCAGAAGCAATCCTATTCTTAACCACTATCCTGTCATAATAATCCTCCAACGCAATGGAAAATCTTGCAGCTGATAACTAACTACCCTGTCCTAGTAACCTCCAGTGCAATTGAAAATCTTACCTAAAAACCTGACCTGGATACCCGTCTAATAGCCCGTGAAACCACCCTGTTAATAAAAACTTCCTTCTGACAGCGCGCCGTAGAAGTCCGAGGTTCAAAACAACCTAAATTCAGTTTAATTTGCGAGACCGTGCATATATGAATTTCATTTTCAAGCAGGCCGAGCGAGCACCGGGAAAATTCTAGTTTTACCGGTGTTAATTTATTCGAGCGCTAGTCTAGGAAGGTCACTCCCGGGCTATGAAATTAAATTCATTTCACTAACGCTGCGGAGCGTTTTCATTTGTTCGATCTGGAGCCGCCGTTAACTATCTCAGAATCATTTCGGCCAATCCTGCCCAAGATCTGGAAAAACTCAGAAACAACAAGCCGAAATTAAATTATTTAAATGTTGATCTAATTGCAGCGATTCGAATCGCAGGACAAGAGGCGAATCGTCCATATCTACCATCAGCGAGTGCAGCTATGCCCGGACCGCCGATGACACCAGGATAATTTATAATTTGGGTATTATCTTTATTTGTTTTTTGTAAATAATTTTAGGAAACATTTTATTTCGTACAATAGTTAAAGAAAATAAATATCTGATCATACTCGACTTATCTCTTACTTTAGCTGTTAACGAACCCTTGGACCATAGCTATCCACAGGTGGTAAAATAATCAAATTTAATCTTGAGCTCAAACTAAAATTGCCCAAAATCACGTCTGATTACAAGTGCGGCATCGAATGTTGTAAATTTATTGAAAATAAACGGGGCTGCATGCTATTGCGCGGTCTATCCTATTCAATTTACCACCATTTTTAGGCCTATTAGGCTGTAAGGGGCCCTCGGCGATCCGCCTCTCGGGCTCACGGGGCTCCGTCCCTCTTTAAGGGGGCCCTCGGGGATCCGCCCCTCTCCAAGGGGGCTCACGGGGTTCCGCCCCCTCCAAGGGGGTGTTCTCCAAAAGGCCCTCGGGGCTCCGCCCCTCTCCAAGAGGGCTATCGGGCCTCCGCCCCTCTCCAGGGGGCCCACGGAGCTCCGCCCCTCTCCACGGGGGCCCTCGGGGCTCTGCCCCTCTCCAAGGGGCGCTCGGGGCTCCGCCCCGGTCACGAAATCGAGACGACGGCGAAATTAATGCAAACGCAAATGGGGGACATCGCGTCTGCAATTGTCGTGACGGACACACACGTTTGGATCGTTCTCCTTTATTTATATGAAAGTGAATCCTAACATTCTTTGTACATCAGCTGATATTCATTTATGGAACGAAGATAAACAGATGAATGATGTAAATGAGGAGGAAAATGAGGACAGTGATGATGTGGACTTTCCCATTGAAGTTAGAAGTGTAGTGGCTAACGCGCAAGCTATAGAAGCTTTTAACCAAGCTTTGAATTGGGATGAAGGAAAAGAAGTATCATACACGAATATTTTAGTTCTCCGTAAATTACAGGCAAGAACATTGCTAAGCGTAAATTTATGCAGACTAAAATAGCAGCTTATTTTTCTTCTCATTGTGTATTATTTATCGCAGTCAGAGCACTGCAACTTTGTGGTTACATACAGGCCAATGACCTAATACCGGGTGACTATAAATGATTGTGATTTTTTTTCTTAGGTTGGCACTGTTTATGTTGGTGGCACTGTAAGTCTATGTCAAATTCGAGGTTAGCAGGTTAGGTTTTGCGTCAGTATTGACACAGAATGACGCAAAACCTAACCTGCGAACATTGAATTTGACACAGACTTACAGTACCACCAACATAAACACTGCCAACCCAAGAAAAAAAATCACAATCATTTATAGTCACCCGGTATAAGGAGGAGGACTAATAAAAAAAGTTAGGTTATTGACAATTTTCAAACTTAAAAATGAACTAAAAAAGGTCTAAAATTTCTAGTACGGAAATTAGAAGCAACGGCAGCATATTATTGAATAAAACTAAATCAAACACAACAACAAAATACCAACAGCCAAGAAAACCTGCTTACAAAGAACCAGTCTGGAAACAAAGAATATAACTTTGAATGGCTTAACAGTTTGGTATTAGAAGCAGAATGTAACACAAATGGAGAACTGGAGAGTAAAAGAGAACGAAGAAAAGCAGTCTGGAAGGCATGGAAAAAAAATGAAATTAGGCAAATCAATTACCACCAGACCAAGTATGAAAGATTATGGATAAGAAAGATCCTGAAAATAATCTTTGGTGACACTAACTGAGAAAGACAAGGTGTACGAATGCAGTGATCTAAATTAATTTTCTATATCTTAAAGCGTAGCTACTTCAACACTGTTTATGAAAAAAAGTAATTTCTATCTGTACGTCAAAAAAAAAAATGTTTTTATGTAACAACAGTTAAAATACCATACCGCAAACGTATTTTATCGACGCTTAGACTTTTTGCTAATCTCAATATCGAATATGTTGTTCAGTCCGTCAAACCATCGTTCTCTAATATACTGTACGTTCATTTTTATACTGGAATTGGCTAATCAGTGAAAGTTTATACAGAATATAAATTAATGAAAATCCAATTAAAATCCAACTATTTATGCAGTACAAAGCTTACGAGTTACCGACCACTAATAACTTAATTGGGTAGCAGTACTCACACTTGAGAAGTTTTCAGCTTTTTGCGGTGTGGATTCGAAACTGGCTGTATCACAATCTGCCCCGTTGCTGAAGCCAGAGAGTTGTTCGTCTGGCGGCCTACCGTGGTTGCATTGCTGATATTGCTCGCCTTGGTCGAACTCTTCGAAGTACCGGTTTTATCGGCATTGCGTGTGCTGGATCTGCTATCGGCATTGCGTGTGCTAGATCTGCTTTCGGCATTGCGTGTGCTGGATCTACTATCGGCATTGCGTGTGCTGGATCTGCTATCGGCATTGAGTGTGCTGGATCTGCTTTCGGCATTGCGTGTGCTGGATCTGCTATCGGCATTGCGTGTGCTGGATCTGCTATCGGCATTGCGTGTGCTGGATCTGCTGGCGGCACGGCTAGACGTTCGAGTCACGCTTGGTGTGCGATCTGTAAATAATGCGGTAGTATTCAAATTAAGCATCACTAATCTACGAAATGAAAGCACTAACAGAGATTAACTAAATATAACTTTAACATAAAATAAATACCATACGCCCCCATATTAAAGCAACGTTTGTTAAACCCTGTGACAGCTGGTATCACTTCTTTTATTATTTAAATAATATGCACCAGCTAGTACCATGCGTACGCTTTACAAATAGCAATATCCTAATAAAAATATAGTTAATTTCTAATTTATTTTTATACATTATTCAATAATTTGATTAACAATTTCATGATTTTTCATAATTTTTCGCATGAACTACTAAAAAATTAACTATACTAAAACAGGTAGATTAGTATGGACCAGAGTACACCAGAAGAGTTCTTTAATACGAGTAACTTTTGCAGGAAACCTTTTTAAATATTTCTTACCATTCACACAATAAATGTATAAAAAAATTATACTTCTATGTTAGTAGGGTAAAAATAACTTGGAATCGTTTGTCTTAGTCCTTCATTCCACCACTCTCGGGCTAACATATTTTCTCTTTCCCAGTAGTTGCCATTTTAAACAGCTTTTTCGTTCTCTGCACAATGATTTCACCTTTCTACTGTCCTGTGATCTGAATTAACACTTCTACTCATACAATTTTATCGCTACTACTTCTTTTTTATTTCAGAATTAAAGTTCCACACTTCGTTCCTATAACATTCCTTTTCCATTCTAAATAGTAATTTTTATCCCACCATAAAGATTTTAATGCTACTACTATCGTAATAATAATAATAGATTTGGTACTGGATTTCTTATAAAAGAATATCTAAAGACCACAATCATGAAGTATAAAGTGATTAATGAGAGAGTTAGCTATTAGAGGTTAAGAGAAAATTATAGAAAGTTCAGCATCATACATGTAAAGTACTTTTTTTTCTATAATAACTGTCAAAGTGTTACAATATTGGTAGATATGTAATTAAAATGCTAGGAAATTTTTATACCTCGTGTTGGTAGAACTTTTTCAAAATTATGGTTATGTATCAATTTTGAATGTCAAAATTTATCATTCTTTCAATTTGTCGTTTAATTACAATTACCTTTAATTTTGCAAACGTTCATTATGTTATTTTCAAATATTGCAAGTTTAATAATTAATAAATTTGCAATATTTTACTATGCTGTCCGTTTTACCCACTATTATGACATATCTGTCAAAATGACAATCATTTTTTTAGTGGAAAAAAAGACCTAAAAGCTATGTACCAACATTATTAAAACTAGGGACCCTGCAGGAATGCAACTTATCCCCTAGAAAGTTGACCTTGAAAATAATTATAGAAAAAAAATTTACTTTACGAGGTTTGATCAATTAATACGCTGAATATAGGCACAGTTTCGGACATACCAAATCAAAAGTTGTATTTGCTTTAAAAACACGATCTAGCAACCTTCGGTCCTGAAACTGACAAATTTAAATGCCATCGCTTCATTTGTTTAGTTTTAATTGCTGTCTTTGCACAGCTATTTATTGCACTTTGTCGCAAAAATGGATAGAGAACAACGCGTGAACATTAAGTTTTGTTTCAAACTTGGAAAAACTCCAACAGAAACAAGTGACATTTTGAAAATAGTTTACGGAGAATCTGCAAAACTGTGTACAAGTGGTTTGACAGTTTTCGAAGAGGTTTTCAAGCGACTGACGATGAAGAAAGGTCTGGACGCCCTACAACTCCTTGCACAGACCAGAACATTGAAAAAGTAAATAAAATGGTGCAGTCAAACAGAAGATTGACTATTCGGGATATATCTGATGATCTCCACATCTCATTCGAGTCGGTACAACTAAAGATTTGAACATGAGACGGATTGAGTGCAAAATTTGTTCCACGCATATATTGATACTCGATCAAAAACAAACATCTGTCGATTTCCTTGGAATTGCGTGGCTTCAGATCCAAAGTTTTTGGAGAGTATTATCACGGGTGATGAATCTTAGGTTTATGGTAACGATCCTGAGACTAAGATTTAAAGAAAACACCCAACCAACGCACGTCGACCGAAAAAAGCACCCGCCAGCCGAAATTCAGCGTCAAGGTGATGTTGATAGTTTTTTCGTTTTGGGAGGAATTGTGCGAGTCGAGTTCGTGCCAGCAGGTACTACTGTGAACTCTGAATATTACAAGGGACTACTAGAACGTTTGTGGAATGATGTGCATCGAAAAAGACCAGAAAAGTGGGCGAATGGTTTCGCCCCGTCACAAATCCAACAGTTTTTGTTGAATAAAAAAATAACTGTATGCCCGCACCCGCCGTATTCGGCTGATTTGACACCTTGTGATTTCAGTCAATAGAGGTTATTAAAGCGGCTACAACAGAGCGTTTAAAAGAACTTACGCAAAGTGGTTTCCAAGAGTGTTTTGAAAAATGGCATCATCGTTGGGAGTATTTTGAAGGGGATTAAATAATATTTGTAATTGAATTCATAAATTTCTACCATGAGATAAAAAAAAATGATTCTGAGCAGACCTTAATATGTGTTATACGTTTGGCAGTACTGAAGTGTATTGTCAGTCTATGTCAAATTCGAGATTAAAAGGTTAGGTTTTGTTTGTTGTTTGACACAGACTGACGTAAAACTTAACCTGCAAATCTCGAATTTGACATAGACTGACAATACACTTCAGTACTGCCAAACTTATAACACATATCAAGGCCTGCTCAGAATCATTATTTTTTTTTTTTATCTCATGGTATATATTCATTCATTCACCGTATTAATTAATCAAACCTCGTATATGCCCTATGCACCCATAAAAGATGCAGACAAAGAGAAGAAAAATAAATTTTATGAAAACATAACATGTCAAAATCAACCGGGAATTATTCAGTATGTAAGACAGTCGATGATGTGCAGTCTTGTATAGAAGCAAATGGACTACATTTCGAACAATTACTGTAGTTATTGTTATGGCAAATTATTTTAAACCATTATTGTACAAAACGAGTTATAGGTCGAAAACGAAGAGTTTACGAACATGTGTTCATATAAACTTTTAAAATTATTTTGAGCTGTAGAAGTCGCCTGTAAAGTTTGGCTCAACATTTTGGAAATACAACACTACATGCCATGTTAAACGAGCAAAAGTACCATGGTTGCATTCAACGGTTAATATTTTCGGGTTTTTGTCAACAAACTTCCCATTTCTGTTAATAGCGATATTATCACAGAAAACAATTGCTAATTATGCCTATTGGTTGTGTTCCGACGATTGGCATTTCTTCAATGTTTCCGCCTATAAGGCACAGAATTGCCAGCTCTGCACCTGCTCGTTCTAGTTTTTTTCACTGTTTTGTTAGCACTATTTATCTCTCAGTATTTTGTTAGCATTATCTGTCCTTCACCGACTCACTTCGTACAACACCTCGCATAGTTTTCTCCATTTGCTCTTATCCTTTGCCTTTTCTTTTATTTCATTCCATTGTAAACCTTTTTCGGTGATTTCATTTTGTGTCTTCTTTTTCTATGTGGCTTTTGGTCTTCCTCTCTTTTTTTTCCTCTAACATTGTGTTCTAGTGCTTGTTTTGTTATGTCGGTGTTCGGTTTTCTCAATGTATAACCAATCCATTTCCATTTTTTTTTATTGTTATCTGTATCGGTTCTTGTTGAGGATTCTTCTGAGGCATTTATTTATAAATATCTGTAACCTCTTTATGTGTACAGTGAAATCTCACATAAGCGGACACCGTGGTTGCAAGATTTTGTCCGCTTAATGGAGGTGTCCTCTTAATATTTTTTTGTTTAATCTTTATTTGAATATAGAACGACAAAGAATACATACATTCTTAAATACATACAGTTCTACGTTTGCTTTTCATTATGACACTACTATAAAAAAGTAGCTTTAGTACATAGATATCAACTGCAGCCTGTAATGAAGAAAACCTATCTGCTTTTAATCAAATGCAGCTATCAACAAAGAGCACTTTGCTATAAATAAATAAAATCGTTTTCGCAGAACACTTCTTTCACTTCCGAAATTCAAATACACAACTGAGAATTGAGGTTGGAAAACATAGGGAGCATATGAAAAGCGGTAATTCCCCTAGTTTCCTACTATCCATTGCCATTCACAAAACTCGTGAACTGTCAAAACGCTGTCAAGTTGGTACCTTGTTTATATTCTGTTTTGGAACTTCTGCTTACTGATTTTGAAAGCACTGAAATATTTGAAATTTAAAAACTTGGCTTATGTCACACTTTCTTGTAAAAAAATAACCTCCCAAATTCTTTAACGTTTGTGCATACACTTCAATTGCTATGGAACAGAAACGAACGAGAGTTTTATTATTAGAAAGGAAAAAAATGCTCTAGTTGATTATTACAAGGAAAAACTAGAAGAAAATAGTTGTGACTTTTGACACATGTAACATAACCTCTCACCCCACCTTACCCCGACACCATAAAGGTACAAGGAAGAAGATAAAGAAGAAGAAGAAGTAGAACATAACCTTAACTTTAAATATCACTAGAAATCACTAGATCCGAAGTACATTCCCAAAAAACCTCTAATTTCCAGGTAAACTCAGCAAATATTTAAAAAATGTGACATGAGTTCATGAGTTTTGTGAATGGATAATAACTAGCATCTGAACATGCGATTTATAACGCACCCCATACCACACATATGAAAACAGATAACTCCCCTAATTCCCTAGCATTTAAGCACATAATAAATATTCTGCATTTCATAAGAAATGAACCACCCTGAAGGAGTTGACGAAGAACTTCGAAATTATGTAGAAATGGGTTGTGCATGGAGACAAACAAATGATTAAATTTTGAAGGCCATCTGTCACTGCTGATAGAAATCATCTATCTGTTAGAACCTGAAATTGTCTTTTGTTGGATCGTATTTTTCGGAGTAGTTCGCCGTTTGTTTGTGATTGTTGTTACTGCATTAGTAAAGTTAGTGCCTAAAAAATGCCACGAGTTAGAAGACGTGCAAATTTTCGCCATCTTACACCCTTTGAAAGAGAACGAATTATCGGAATGCATGATGCTGGTTTAAGCTTTCGGGAAATTGGCAGGCGCATGGGCCGACCTCACGCCACTATTAGACGGACTTGGATGGATTGGCAGGAAGAACACCTAGAAACTCGTCGTAGAGGCAGAGGACGTTCTAGAGTGACAAGCATGCGAAGATCGGCTATTAAGGCGAAGTGCAATTCAGGACCCAGTAGAACCAACGCGAGCTGTTGCAATCAATTGGGAGAGCAATTGGTCGTCGAGTGTCTATGAGCACAATTTATCGTCAAATATGCACATTTGGGTTACGCTCATATCGTCCTTATTTTCGTCTTCCTATGACTCAACAACATAAAGATACCAGACTGCAGTGGAGCCAAAACCGACAACATTGGGACCATGAATAGGAAGCTATCGTCTTCAGGGACGAATCCCGATTTTGCTTATTGCATTCTGACGGACATTTACGAATCAGACGACCTGAGGTCAGAGGCAAAATTTACAGTTTGTTCAGCGTCACCACACGGCTTTAACTCCTGGTGTAATGATGTGGGGAGCAATACATTACGGCGGCAGGTCTCTCTTGATATTCATTCCGGGCACTCTAAACGCGCGCCGTTACATTGACACCATTTTGGAGTCCGTGTTAGTGCCATTCCTCCGAGACCTTCCAAGGGCCGTCTTCCAACACGATAATGCGCGACCTCATACTGTTCACATAACATTAGAATTCCTAGCACAAAACAATGTTCTGCATTTGCCTTGGTCGGCAAGGTCCCTGGGCTTAAATCCTATTGAACATGTCTGGGACATGATGGACAGAAAACTGCGTCGATTACCCCACCCTTCCAACACTTTAGAGGAATTACGTCAACAGCTACAGATAGTCTGGAATGAGCTGCCCCAAGAGGCAATCGACCATCTGATTTCCAGCATGCCACGAAGGGTTACTGAATGCATAAGAGTACGCCGAGATGCAACACATTATTAATGCTATTTCAATAAATGTAGTCATTTGTTTTTGAAACTGTAATCATTTGTTTGTCTCCATGCACTACCCATTTCTACGTAATTTCGAAGTTCTGCGTCTTCGGAGTGGTTCATTTCTTATGAAATGTAGTGTAGTAACATGTCCGCTTAAAAGAGAGAAATATTTAAAAATTTCCAAAAGTTTCCTGTCCGCGTCCTGTTAACAGAGAGTCCGCTTAATGGAGATGCCTTTGCATTTAAACTACATTGGTTCCCGACGGTGCCAAGAAAAATGTCCGCTTAATAGAGGGGCCCGCTTAATGGAGTGTCCGTTATGAGAGATTTCACTGTATTTCGTTTCTTGTCCACGATTCTGAGCCGTATAGCAATACCGTTTTCACATTTGTATTGAACATTCTAATTTTTGTTTTCATGTGTACTTCTTTAGATTACCAAATTTTCTTCAGTGCGTTATAGGCTCCCTGGGCTTTGTGTATTCTTGCTTTTATGTCCATTTTGGTTCCCCCTCCTCTATCTATAATGCTTCCTAAATAAGTAAATCTCTCTACTCTTCTACCTGATCTCCGTCGGGTTGCTGTTGTCTGTCCCTGCTTTCTTTCCATCTTTTTCTATTTTCACGATTTTGGTATTATTCTTATTTATATTTAGTCCTACTTTTGCTGCTTCTTCCTTCAGTTTGTTTAGCTTTTTTCGCATTTGTAGTGAACTTTCCGTCAATAGGCAGGCATCGTCTGCAAATTCTATGTCCTCCAATGTTTCACCAAACCTCCAGCTAATTCCCATTCTCTTATCTTGTTTTTCTCATGACCCAGTCTATTATAATCAAAAATAGTATAGGTGACAGCACACACCCGTCTTGCTCCGCTTTCGATCTTGAAAGTTAATTTTTTATATAAATTTTTGCTGTGTAGTTTGTATATAGAAGTTTAATCATATACGAACACAAGTACATTTCATTTAATGATAAGGTGAATGAGTCCAAACGATCCGCTTAAACCCACCTTTACAAATCGATTTTCCAAGGTCGCCGCCCGAAGCAAGTTCGGATGGCATTCGTGACAGGAAGATCTGCACGTATCTTATACAAACGTGCAACACTTTAAATGCGGCATGCGCTGCGGGCTACAGCTAGTAATGATAATGTTACCAAAAAATACTACGGCAACAAACATAAAAATCAATGTCGGTTCCCGTCGATTGGCGGTAAATTTCGCGCACTTCAAAGAAAACGCAGAATGGAGCGACTCGGATACACAACACGTGATCTTAGGCTGTTAAATTATTAAATTCAGTAGTCATTTACTTTGTAAGGTGGCAACATGTGGTCAAACGATGTAATATCTGAATTTTTAACGTTACACGAACAAGAACCAATAATTTGGAACCCCAAGCATGAGGAGACTTTTGCTGTGCAACACCATCCAAAACCTTTTTTTCTCTTCTTTTGTAACATATCGTCACTCTTCAACAAAATGTAAAAAGCTGCAGCGTAACCAAACATCTGTTCTCGATGCCTGGGCATTTTCAAATGCGAAAAAAAAATACCAACATGCGGGGCAAACCACCTATGGGCAAAGAAAGCTCAGAGAACCACTTTGTGGTTAAAACATGCCACTGGCCTATAATAAGAGGAAGAAGAAGAAAATAATCTAAATTAATTTTTGTTGAAGTGATGCCCTTTCCCACATATATTTACGAATACTTTTATTTCCCAAACTGTCCTATAACTCCATCTCGTAGATCCCACTCTGGTACTGAAATTAACCGCATTAGTTCTTTGTTTCTGCTTATTCCATCTACGCCATTTTGTAACTCTTACTGCCGGTCTTATAAAGACCACTAATCTGACGTTAACTTTAATTCGCTGTTAAAGTAAACAAAAGCGCATCAAAACGTTAGTGCTTATGACATTTTATTCATTAGTAAACAAATTTTGATGCGCTTTTGTTTATTTTAACAGCGAATTAAAGTTAACGTCAGATTAATGGCCTTTATAAGACCGGCAGTTAGAGCTATTTAGTTTCTTAGTCTCCTACAGTATGTGTCAATCTCCCATTTGAGGTTATAACTACAGCGTGAGTACTAAAAAGTGGTAAAAAGAGCGGGCCCTAGTAACTTTTTGCTTTTGTTTCTCAGGTTGATACACCTCTCCAGATCATTCTCATTATCAGACTTGTTATTATTCCATTTCCACTGCAGGTGCATCATTCTTTCCTCTTACAGGTTTTAGCCAATAAGACCATATGGTTGCCAAAGCCGGATTGGGGTATTGCAATAAACTTGGGAATTGCTGGGAATTACTGAAGCAGAAACTACCTGTCGTCAGCCTTGGTATACATCTCCATTCCAGGGGCACCATTCTCTCCTCCTAGAGAATGTTTTATGCAATTGGATTGGAAAAGCGCACTGGGCTCAGCGCTAGATTTTTTTACGAATTTGTCAAGTGGGAACTACCTTGTTGTTCACATCATTCCTCTTCAAAAAGGTGTTAGCTGTTATACGCTCTTTCTGGTCAGAACTTCGATGGGAGTTCCACGGCTGCTTCCCTCGGCGCCTCGTGGTACGGCTGCCACGGAAATAGTTGGTCCCGGATGTCATAATAACACTATGACAGTCGTTAGTGAGGTTGGAAGTCCCCATAAAATGTACAGCGACGCCTATAATTGGCCCAACGGCTGTTGGATGAGTACCAAAATAAAATAAAATAGTTGCCAAAGCCAGATTGACAAATCATTGGAGTCTGTGAGATTCAAGCCCACATTTTCTGGTCAAAACCAGAAGCTATACCGCTGAGCCACCTCCACTGCTGTTCTACCTGTAGCGTCATGTATTAAATCTATTTCTGATTTATAATGCAAACTCACACCTTTATGAACAGGAATGCTACTCTTAGTTATTTGCAAGGACAGTTTTAAATTACAAGCATTGTTTAGGTTGCATAATCATCAGATTTTCATTTATTATCATTACTGATAAAATAGTAAATATGCAAGGCTTACATTTAAGAAATTTAAAACAATCAACATTTACCTCTGCTACTGCTGGAACTGTTGGAATGCTGCCTTGGTTTGGGTTTGGATCTTTTTTCACGTTTTTTATTACCGGCCATTTCATACCGACTCTCCGATTTTTCTTCGCTTTCTCTGTCTTTGTCCCGCAGTCGAGCCCTTCGCTCATACGCTTCCTGCCGCCTGCGCTCTAACTCCCTTTTCTTCCTAGTCTCTTCGTCTTCCTCCTTTTCCTTTTCTGCAATTGTGTCAAGCTTTGCTTTCTCTGCCTGTTCTATTTCCTGCAATAAATAGTAAGAAACCTTAGAAAAACTATTCAAAACAAATTGCATTAGCTACAGATAGAGCATATTCAACATATCTAAGACATGAATGAATAAGAAATACAAACTAAATTCTGACAATAGACTTATGCATATACTAACCTGTTTACGTTTACTTCCGAGTCGACTGGAAGTTCTTCTGGGCTGATTTTCTAGCAATCGTTTCCGGGCAAGTCGTTCCTTTTCACAAAAGAGCCTAGGTAACTCGGGCAGGAAATTTTCTGTCAGCGTGCGATATAGCTGTCTTTCCGACTTGGACTGCGATTTTTTGAATTTCTTCGCTAGCTGAAACCAGTCGTCCTCCGTGAAACAAACTACTTGCCACACTGATTTTCCCTTCTTGTTGTTTTTAGTTTTGAAATCTTCTCGATACAAGCGCGTCCCATAAAAGTACCAGTACGCGGAGTCATTGTTATCGTATCCTAGGGGTTCAACTCGCAAGCTGTCTGCTTCTAAATTTTTCAGTTGTTCGAGCACGTCCTCGGCATCGAGACGAAAATCACATAGAGCATGTAAGATGTCCACTTTTGTTCGCAACGGCAATAACTGAAAATCTATGTCCGTATTAAATGGGTTATATCGATCATGTTCCTTGCATTTTTCACGAAATAGTCGTCTTAAAAACATTTGATAGTTAAAAGTTGAGATTTCATTGTTGGGGAGGCACCCTGTTAATAGCCTAACTATGAGTTCTTGGAGCCAGGATGTTTCTTCAGTGCCATCAGTTAAGAGTGCTTCTTCCAAGTCCTACAATGAAATGGTTTAGTCGTGTATCGTTATTGTTTCTAAACTGTATCACCTCAATATCGAAATCCAGGAGATTAAAAGCAGAGCGAAAAAGGGAACAAAAATGAGCTATGCTTGGAACTTCCCACCATGATTGTATATCTGGAACACATAAACAGTAATAAAATAATGAAACAGGTAGGTTCTGGGTAATTTTTTTAACACACCTAGGATACTAATGAAAGTTGGAAACATAACCTATACTGTAATCAATACATGTAACTTCTTTAATTCACATTAATTTCCACTAATTTCTCGACAAATTTATCATGAATTCCATTTTCACAACAACAGCTGAAGGGTGAAACCGTTAATTGCGTTCGTTTACACCTCTACCCAAAATTGCCATTTCTCAAACAAGCTTTAGTCGAGCTCCCGCAGTTACTGTGGGATGAATACAACAACCAGCACCATCGACTCTTGAAATATATTTATCCATAAATAACTTAAATTAGCTCAATAAATGGGGTCCTATATTTACCGTTCATATTACGAGGTTTTTTGTACAAACACAGATACCACTTAAAACCACCGAATCGCTTTTGAAAACCGGAAGTGTCTTCCAGCTTCTTTACTGCTCTAACGCTTCCCATGTGAACAGTGGCGTCACAACGCATGGACAGTAAGGATTAAATCAGCGAAAACAGATTTTTTGAACTTTCGCCTTTAAAGTTGACACTTTACACATACTAATCAATGTCAAAAGTTGACGTTTATAAAATTTTAACAAACGCTGCCCTGTCGAAGACATAATGATGGTATCGAACGCATAAATCTGGTTCTATTCCATGACTATTTCCCGCATCTCTTATTATCCAATAAAATGCCATGATTTTTCAAAATTCAACCAATGACGTGTTTTTACAGTGGCAAAAGATCAAAAATTTCCCTTGGGATTTTATCAGTTTTTTACCACTCGTATCCATGGCAACCACCAAATATGTTGTTTTAATCAAGGTGGTACAGTCAAAATTATACCTATTCCGAGTCACGTGACTTTTGTCTGTCACTGTTCAACTTTAGTAAAATAGATCAAATGGAGAAAATTCGAAAAAAAGTAATTCGATTACAAAATTTAATATTAAAATTTGACGTTTCTAATCTGTCAGATTATATTTTTCGTGTAATATATCGGGATAAGGGCAATAAAACCTAAATTGGTAATTAGTTGAGCAGAAAAGTGAAAATAAAACGGAAACCGTAGAACATGTGGTATAACGAGCAGTCACAACAATTAATGTTGAATGTTATGCGTTTTTTTATGCAGTACGACAATATAAAAAATAGTAAACCAATAGTTTCACCCTCCAACGTTGTTCGCCGTGCTTCTCTTGCTTTAAATATCTGGGAGAGCAAAATTTATAAATTAAAGAAAGCCGTCATACAGTGCGACACATTATTTACTGAAAATCGTACGACACTCATTAATGACCAATAGAAAAGTTAGTTCACGATCCGTAACCCAGACAACAAAATTTCTTGGAAAATTTGTTGTAGGTAGACATTAATTCTTTTTAGGGTTTGTGTCGTTACTATTTTCTTACCGAATCTGCATTCGAGCATTAATTCATATCCGGAAATTATTTTTCGTGCATTCCAACAACGTCCTAATTTGCAAATTCCGGAAAGAATTAATGCTCTTGTGAGATTATATGTGAAAATATTTGGTACGATTTTTTATGTTATGTTTTATCAGTCCAAGTTGGAAATGAAAGCCTGCGAATAGGAGACAACTACCTATTGCATCAAGTTCAGGTGAAAATTTAATATTTTAAGTAATTGTTCTTGTTTTAAATATGAATTAGGTTGAGTAGTTTGTTCATACTGCATTTATTAGGAAGATAACAGAATATGTATGAAAAGAAATTGACAAATTGACGTAAACTTTGCTATACGCAGCAGGTTTTTAATGTAGCAACCAACATATCTTTATTATATTTACATTTTACGACACGTTATGTTTTCTTTAATAAGTAAAATCAACTAAATAAAGAAAACTGTTTGTTTTCTCAGAGTCTCTAAACGATGGCAGAGCGCCAGTTTTTAATCCCAAAAGAACTTCAAGAAGCAGCTGAGGAAATAATGAACGAGGGCAATGATGAAGTTTTGTCAAATATCTCTGAGGAAATTCCAGAACCGTTTTCGGATTGTGGAATCAGCTACCAGCCCTCATCAGCGTCAGATTCTATTTAGTCGGGAATCTGACCTCTCAAAAACGCTTCTAAAATAATGGGGTGTAAATTCGCAGATATAATTTTAAAAAAAATGTGCACCATCTGCAATGACCTTGCGGATCTGAATATGGAGGGCTCCATTCTTTTTGCTATTGCAAAAAAGCAGACAAAATATTTTCCGTCATTTTTTTATTACTAAAAATTGATGAATTCTAAATTTAGATGATGTCAAATTAATCACGAAATTATTTTTAACAAATGCTACAGAAGTTGTTTACACAAAGCGTACCGGGAACGCACTGTATAAACTTCGGCATCGAGGTATTTTGTAAACTATTGCACATAAAGGCATACTTCCAGCGTATGAAATGTGTAAAAAAGAATGGAAATTCTTTTAGTGAAAGAATTACTGGGAAAACTTCAGTATAGCTTCCCCACTGAGTTTGACGTTTGCTGCGCAAGCGCAGAAACCCCCGAAAAGCAGTGGTTTCCAAACAAATAATAGAACATTGTGTACTACGTACACACCAAAGAAGTAACTTCTTTGGTACACACAAATCTTAAACTGCACCTAACCTAAAATTATGGCTCCCAGACCAAAAGATTCACGTATATGTGTGTATTTATATACGAGCGCACATATATTTAAAAAACTCCTATTCGACCACGTCGATTTCATTAAGCGTGGTTTTTGCGCCAGTTCTGATCCGTTGATACAACATGTTGAGAGCCGTTGACTTGTAGAACCATTGAGCTTGCGCGAAGACTGGGGACCCTATATTGAAGTTTAGTCGAATTATTTCTATTGCTTTATTTTTGTAAAAAATACGATTTATTTTCCGCTGTGTTTTGAGTTTCACGCGTGGCGCGCTTAGCCGATCACTGATTTGAACCGCGATACGAATATACTGTGCTTGCAAATAATTTGTATATATTATATGCTAACTCATAATTATATTACGCTGATTGGTTATATGTAAATACTGGATTTGGCGACAAAAAATCTTCCTCGTTTACTATTTCAGTTTTTAATAAGGATGAAATGTTATCAAACTTTGCTCTGGCTGCACTCAGTAATGCAAGATATTCTTGTTTTGTTAATTTTTGAACGGTTTCAGCAGATATTTCTTGGCATATTATGCCAATTCGTAATTGAGATATTCTGCAACAAACATGAAATCAACAGGCTATTGGATTAGGGTATATAATACTTATCTTATATTATAAGAGCTGATGCCGCCGGGTGCCGGCCTCCGGCCGCCGGTCGCCGCCCGACCGTAAGCACTGGCGCGCGCACATGCCGACCGCGCACATGTGGCGACGCAGCAAGCATTTGTATTGTTAACGGTGGCAGGGCCGGACGTCGGCTGGCTACCAGCTTAAGCAAGCATTTTTATTGTTAACCGTTTCTTTACGCTAGCATGGCCAGGCGTAGACTGGCCAACGCGTTCTAGTTTGTGTACTAAGGACTTAATGTGTGTATGACCTGCAACGTGAGCCACGGGCTCTAACACGACGAGGGCTACAAACGCTAGTTATTTACAGACCGAATATTCACAATTAAGAGCAGATTTATAATTTTTGCACATTTTTGCAACCTGCGATGTCATTGTTTGTCAGGCTGACACAAAATTATTTGATTTTAAGGCACTAAGCGAACTGTAAACTACTTTATAGATTTAGGGTGGTAAGTTCACACATTACGTTCTAAAAATAAAGTATAAATTGACCAATTCACCCTGGTTGTACATAAAAATTATTTGACCTACCTTTCATATGGGGTAGCGATGGCTTCATCATTTTGCTTATACCGGGTGATAATAAATGCTTTTCCATCAAGTTGCCTATGAAATATTTGTTGTATGAATAATATGCTGGTGGCACTGTTAGTCTATGTCAAATTTGAGATTAGCAGGTTAGATTTTGCGTCAGTCTGTGTCAAAACTGACGGCAAACCTAACCTGCTAACATCGAATTTGACATAGACTTACAGCTAACGCTCGCATTCGGAATCTTCCACTCGTATCGAATTTTCATTCTAACTTTCTTACAGAATATACTAATATTTTATGGGATTTTTCGCTCTGTTCTGATAAATTAACCTGTTCAAAAAATGCTCCGCGGCAATAAATACGCCGTTTTGACTCAAATTTTATATCTAAAGGGAAAAGCTGTGTGTAATTAATCTATAAAGCAAAAAACATTTTGCAATTATAGCCATTTGCAGACTGCGCAAGCGCAGTATACAGATTCAGCGGGCTTTTTACCGCTCGCAGGTAGAGTTCACATCGAAAATAAATATAAGACGGACAATGCCAACTGCAGTTAAATTGTAAATACTAGTTATTATTACTGAAACAAAGTTACGCAAATTTTGGTTACCTGGTTTTCGTGTACTATATACGCACGAACATTGAAACCAGGTGTGTACATACGTTTTTTAAATTTTCAGGGTTTGTATTACTTATACCCATTGACTGCATGTTTGAAATCTTTAAATTTCTTTCTCTCTATTTTCTCTTACTTCCATGTAAATATGACAATAATAATTTCATATAATGTAGGAATCGGAAACAAATATCGATATTTTCGATGAATTCAAAAAGCATGGAATAATTACAAACATTCATGTTTTACTCCCCTCACCGAATGCGAAGAAGGTATTGTAATCGTGAAAAATCACCTTTCGAGATTTCATAAGATCTTCACGTTTCGGGTTCCCTAGATAACAAAATAGCTATTTATGTTACAAGTACGAAATTAAGGACTTTTTGAACCAGCCGCAGTTTATAGCCAAGCGACCGCAGCGGGCGAAACATATAAATAATGCTTTCGTACGAGTTACATACAATTTTTTTTCTTCAAACGTCAGTAAAATGTGACATTATACTGCTTGATTGATGGTGCTAAACTGTCACTGCATTGCCATGGCATCTAAACACTTTATGTGCCGCTGGTCAGCGGCAAATAATAGATATTTATGCATTAAGTCAGATATTAATATGTTTTTTTCCCTGAGGTTGACATGTGTTACAGACCGAGGGCTCTGGCCCGAGGTCTGTAAGTCAACCGAAGGTAAAGAACATGAATATCTCCCGTGGTGCATACAGTATTTTATCTACTAGCATATTCGTAAAATAGTATGAAATTTCAAAATGTCATAATGACATTTACAATTAGAATATGTAAGTCACATCAAGAATTGCCTCATTGTATGATTGCTAAGACGTTATTTGTAGTTGCATTGTTACCATGAGTTTGAGGGAGAAATAATTTGACAAGTCCCTTGGGGGTTATGAGTAGCTTTTCATACTTTGTTTCTATCATGTTGCTAGTAGATACAGTTGTTATCTCCGCTCATGAAATAAAGTAATTTTTTTTTCGGATTTTGTTCACAACGTTGTAAATATTTTTTTATAAAAGTTTGAAGAAAAAATACTATATTATGTTATTCGGAGCAAAAGCGTCTTTATGTAGCTCGGCCACGCCACATAAAGTATAACTTTTGCTCCTAATAACATAATATACTATTTTGTTCTATTGCTTTTGAAGAGTTTTTTTTTCCTATTAAAAATTACAGTTTAATCGAGAAGGTCGACAAAAGTCGAGGAGGTTATGATCATAGTAAAAAATTGCAATATGTATTTTGATTTCGACCAATGGAACCACATCGTTAGTTTTTTTTTTTGCTATGGTTATTACTGCTGAAAAGTAAAAGGTACTAGTACCAAAAAGTGGGTGTCTTCGGCAGCGAAAAGCTGCCGAAATTGATAGCTTTTCGATGCAGTAGAACAAAAACCATGTTTTCTCAATTCTCTCTGTATCTGTCTATCTGTCTGTCTATCTGCCCGTCTGTCTGTCGGTCGGTCTGTCTGTTGGTGTATAGCTCAAAAACTATTTATTGGAGGAAGACGACATTTTGCAGGAGGATGTCCACCTCGCTCGAAACCGAATATACTTTTGGTCAAATATACAGGGTGAGCATCATAAACAAATATTTTGTTGTCTGTTTTTGCTTTTACTAAGAAATATATAGAAGTAATAATTTGCACATAGCTCAGGTTTTTACTCTTGATGAAAATGGGATCGAACAGATATAAACCGAACGTGATAACTCTGCAAAATCTCGCCAGCTATATCGTTTTTATTTGAAAATTGATGTAATACTCATTACTAATAAGTGTTTCCTTTTACAGTTTCAGTTTTATTAGCAACGTTAAAATATGTGCATCTGTTTTGTACAAGTAGGTGGTTAATTGTATCTGCATCTCTATTTTTGTAAGCGAATTCAACCGCAGTGCCTCGTATTCTTCGTAATGTTAGTAAATCTGCAGCATTTATAATGTTTTGTCCCGCCCAAGAAATCACTATATTAAAATCTCTAAACAAGCAACCGATATTCATTGTTGATGTACGACAGTACGTAAAAAATAACCAAATATCAATCGGTAGTTCCATTATACTGCATCGCGCCTTTAGTGTATAAAAATTATTGCTTAAATATTTTTTTCTTTGATATTTTCAAAAGTTTTACCTTTAAAACTTCCACTTGCGAGGGAAGTTCCGAGTAAAGGCGTTTGCAGATTTTTTATTCTGTGTAAAACATCATACATGTTCCGTTTTGCTGTTTATCACATCGAGAGATTAAAAAAAAAACTGTTCCTCAGCAGGCTGTGGAATGAAAAGTCACGTCTTTACGTGTGTCAGCTGGAATCCACTACATAAAATCGTTGATCTCTTTGTATCTTTGTTCGCTAGCTCCTCCGGCGATACTGGACCGATTAAGTTGTATGATGGCTTAGAATGTTGCTAATTGTTAGACTTAGATCGTAGGCCGGTTTTTATTTTCAAAAAAGGTTTTAATTAAATTGGCAGATTAGCAAAACTAAGCATAGCTCAGGTGATTCATTATATACCACTACAGCAGCGCGAAGCTGAACAAAGTTTCGTAGCTCGCTGGTAGAATGCTCGCCTGCCACGCGGGCGGCCCGGGTTCGATTCCCGGTCGGTGCTTCTTTTTTTTTAATTTATATTAATGAATCTCTTCTAAATTTGCGAACCGAAGCGCAACTCGGATGATTCACTAGTTAAATAAAAATGAAACATCATTTTTAGGAGCAGAGATCTTTTAACAATCTGCCAGATTCGTAGAGAAATTGACAACTAATTATTATCTGACACAAGTAAAGACGTGACTTTTTATTCCACAGCCTGCTGAGGAACAGTTTTTTTTGGATCTCTCGATACTTTATTTTATACTAAAATAATTTTAATGAAATGACACTTAAATGTAAATGCTTCATTAGCTAAATAAACTTGGATTTGATCTTATTTTGCAGGTGGCCGTTCGCAGTATGAACCTCAGCAACATTTGTATGGTTAATATAGCCTATTAGAACGAGCGCTTTCTTAGTACAGCCGCTTATTTTTACCTAACTGTGGACTTCATACCCGCAAAGTAAGATCGAATCCGAGTGTAGTCAGTGGAAAGTGGATGGGAATTTAGACAAACGTTTACACGCCAATCTGGTGCTAGTTTTGGTAACAATTGCTCTAGCTGATAGAAAATATCCATTCACTTGAAGCAGAAGTAGCTGGTATTCTCAAATATTTTTGACTAAAGGATTATAAATTGGCATATGCCGGTTCCATTTTCTGAGATGTATTTAAATGGTCTTCTGTTAAAGTTCTAACGTGCATCATCAGCATTACCGCCGACATTGCGGGAGATCGTAAATTAAGAATGTGCTAAGCTCTTTTGATGGATCAAATTGATTAAAAGAGTCATTTGAATTTGACCCATCAGAATCTGTAAATTCTTCACAATTTGGAGCATAAACATTATCAGACATAATGTTGGTTATTTGTAAATTTACTAACCTTGTATAGTTTCTTTTACTACCTAGAAAAGCCACTTTACCTGTCCTGCATTTTGTATTTTCTTCAAAAGTAATCTCATGAGGATGGTGTCGCGTCAGGAGCGGACGCGTCAAAAGCGGACACCTCAGTTTATCTCATGAGTCATAGCACCAAGTCTGCGACATTAGCGGACACCTATTATAATATTGCAATTTAATGTACGTATTTATGATTTATAGGTATCTTGTATACTAATTAGAACAATAAATAACTATTGATGGTTAGAATATAACATACTAAATAATTAATAATGAAAATTGACGAGAATCTTGGAAAACTACTAAATAATGAATATAAATCAAATAGTTAAAGCAAAGGGATTACAACAGATACATCAGAGATGTGGGATGCATCATAAAAAATTAATAATAAATTGATATTGTAAATTAAAATTGGTAACTAGAGATGGAGAAGTTTTCCTTCTTTAAAAAAAAACCGGATATTTAATCCAGATCCGGTGTGAAACGGGCCAATTCGTGCCACCTGTATTTACCTATTTTATACCTTTTATTATATTCTAATTAGTAATAAGGCCCAGCAGTAGGTGTTCTTATGTTTATTTACGTAGTATCGTTCTATAAGTAATAAATGCTGTGTGCGTGGCAGCTAACTATGGAGTTTTCGAGTGTACCGCGCTCGGGCTACGTTAGAAAATGTGCTAACAATGCAAGTTAGTTCGGAGAACAAGAAGCCGTGGAATACGACGCTGAGAGCTGCAAGGGAAGGCGTTCGCGCTCAAGCAAGTGAACCTCGCAGATCGCCTGGGGCGCTCTCAAATGAATAAAGAGAGCGGGTCGACCTTTTAAAAGGGCCGTTGAGGTTTTGTGGGTGCAAATCGCATAAGAAGGGCATCCTTAGCCGAGTCCAAGGTGCAAGCTGTTCAAGTAAAACAGCCCACCGTTCTTCGCTGGACGTATACCAGGTTAGTTCCTGCTTGTAATCTCGCGACGAAATAAGAACGCAGTCAGCAATTGTAATAAATAATTACGCAACTGCTGGCAAGGTGCTCGCGGCCCGAGAACGGGGAAGGACCGGCAGCGTATCACGTCATATGCTAACTCGGCAGATTGGGTTCCCATGCATCGAGGCACTATAAAGAAACAACAACTTCGGGTGAAACTTATTGGTGCGCGCGAACTAATCCATACTTCGCTTTAGTGAACTTTGTATTGCGCTATTAACTGAACTTTAAGCATTTAATTAATATATTTTCTCATGCGTAGTGCGCCATTGTTTTATGTATTTATTTGCATGTATTTCTGTGTTTATCATTTTCTTACAGATTATATGTATTCATGTAAACTGTTGGGTTTTTATTACCATTGGTGTTTGCATTTGTAAGTACAACATTTCAGGTGTCCATGGGCTGACTCCGACAATATTAGTTTTCCCTTAGTTGCACTGACGATGTGAATAGAGACTTATAGCTCACCGACTGATTAAGCTAGCGAACCAGGGCATTGTAACGTAATAATTCAGTAGGTGTAGGGCTGTTTAAAAGGTACCATTACAGGTGATGCGATTTCGAATTCGATTATCCTTCTCATTTTTGCTAGGTTTAGAACTGGCAACAAAAAGCTTGCGTGTTTAAAAGTCTTTTTGTGATTTTTTAGTGTTTTTTGATTTGTTACATATACAGTGAATTTATTATAATGCGCAATGTAGTATTCCCGTTTCCATGAGGACTTGCTTGTTAATATTGATTTCTACGGGTACGCCACACCATGTGTAAATGCGTTTATTGTAAAATGCAATATATAAACCGTAATTTTATTGAAAAAGAAGCATCAGAGAGAACAACAGGGTATGTAATGACTCACATACTTGCTGTAAACTCAAGTCTTTATACGATTTGATCAACAGAATTCCTTCCTCCATAGAACATATTATGTTTTTACATACTTAATAACGTTTCCATATTGCATTTTAATATAATAGTACATTGCACAACGAGAGCTGTAGGAAGCATATGACATGCGAGTTGGAAAAGTTACGCACAAGCCGCGTAGCGGCGCGTGCGTAATTCCACGAGCGCGTAATTGCCCTATAGCTCGAGTTGCGTACTATACTTTCTCTATGAAAATAGTCATTTCGTTAAATGTTTTATTAACTGTCAAATCATTACTGTCACACCATCTTAAAAATTAGGCGGCTGATGTCACATCTCTACACCGCTTCGTACAAATAACAAAAGCTAACTGTAACGTAATAATAGCTATTTATGCAAGAAGTGCTAAAAGTCGACGTTTATGCACGAGACATGAAAATTATGAAACGAAGCCGAAGGCTGAGTTTCATAACATGTCTCGTGCATAAACGACTTTTAGCACGCGTTGCATACAATATTTTGTCTACGACCTTAATTTTACCGTTATTAATCCATAAATATCGATTTAACAAAGGTTTGCATTTGCGACACTTTTAATTTATGTCATAATAAACAGTAGGCCACGCCGCGAGGGTGATGGTTTGCCACGCCAGTACTGTCAAGGTGAGTTACGAAATGTAATTATTGATACTCCACATCTGACTGTATTCATTACATAATGCTTTAATTATTTCAAAAACACTTTACCTGTAACACAAGAAGCAACTAGAATAACTTTACAACTTCACTTCCAGTTCGAAATTGTAGTTTTATAACCTCACTTCACTTTTAGTCCATGTGATAAAAGTAAACAGCTGATTTCTTTAACCACGGTAAACTATAAAACGTCACTTTTAGTGAAACAAGCTAGCGCTAAAAGGCCTACTTTTAGTAGTGGTCGTAGATAAAAAAAAATTACGTGTTAGTCATTACGTAACATTGTTTGTAACAACGAATTTACTAATCAAGTAAACAGTGCTTACTGAGCAATTTACTAATAAAGGAGTAGAAAAATGCATTTACACATTGCGCGTTATAATAAACTCCCTGTATATGAATATACGCTAATATTAACAATACAAAATACGAGTACATCTGAAGTTAAATAAATATTAAATAACGGTTTTTGCTTTATTTTTGGTTTGACTATATCTGCAAATAGTGCACAATTAATTGTTTATTCAAGTTTCTCAATATACAGTAATGTTTTTTTAAATTTTATTTTATTCTCTTATTTCGCAAGATTTTTTTCAATTCATGAGTTTCATTGTACTTTACTGATGTTTTTGCTATTTGGTCGTAGGTACACAATACACTTGACAATATGAAATTCCATTTACATTGGCATTTCCATAAACTTCTAATTATATCCTAATTTACCATAATTGTTTAATAAAATTTCTATTTCCATCCACCTCCCTATAAAATGTGATTTTACGGACGCATTTACGTACCAAAAATGTCACTCTTTTGGACACCATTAATTTTTCGTCCGCAAACACTTTTCATCCGCAAATGCTTTTCGTCCGCGAATGCTTTTCGTACGCAAACACTTTACGGACGCAAACGCTTTTCGTCCGTAAACAATTTTCGTCCGCAAAGGCGCAAACGCTTTTGTCCGCAAACGTTTTTCGTCCTCAACAACTCTTATAATTCGGACTCCACTTTAATTTTTTTGCAAATTATGACGGTCGACGGAAAAATTTTATATGCACCTTGGACAAAAACTGCTTTTTATGGCCTTGCCTGATTGCTTGCCTCGGCTATCGCCTCGGCCAGCAATTGCATGCATTGTCCATAAAAAGCCAATTTTTCGTCCTAGATGCATAAATAACTATTTTGCATATGCTTCCAAAAATAGCTATTTTAGGAACTCAATTGAGTCCGTAAAATGGTAAATTTGCGGCGTAGTCCCTAAAAGTTGTCATAGCAACATTTTGCGGGTGATTTCTCATTTGAGTCCGTAAAATTGTACATTTACGGCCTAGTCCCTAAAAGTTGTCATAGCAACCTTTTGCGGATTATTTCTAAAGGTGTTTTTCTGCTCACAAAGAATATTGAATGAATGAATATTTGTTATTTAAAAATTTGGGGAGCTATAACAAAAAAAACATTGTTTGTTACACGTCCCTAAAAATTTTTGCGGACTTATCTGCTACAGCAACGATTCGTCCGAAAAAACTTTATTTAAACGACTTGTAACAAAAATAGCTATTTTCGTCAACCTACCTATAAAATGTGATTTTACGGACGCATTTACGTACGAAAACTGTCACTTTTTTGAACACCATTAGTTTTTCGTCCTCAAACACTTCGTCCGCAAACACTTTACGGCTGCACTTTACAGCCGCAAACGCTTTTCGTCCGTAAACACTTTTGTCCTCAAACGTTTTTCGTCCGCAAACGCTTTTTGTCGGCAAACGTATTTCGTCCTCAACAACTGTTATAATTCGGACTCCACTTTAATTTTTTTTTTCAAATTATGACGGTCGACGGAAAAATTTAACAGGCACCTCGGACAAAAACTGTTTTTTATGGCCTTGCCTGATTGCTTGCCTCGGCTATCGCCTCGGTCAGCAATTTCAGGCATCGTCCATAAAAAGCCAGTTTTTCGGCCTAGATACATAAATAACTATCATCTTTTGAAGTATAGAATTTAACATTAAACGGTTTAAGGACTTTTGAACGACATTTTTGTGAATATTTGCGAAATAGAATTAGAATTTCATAAAAAAGTAATTAGCGAATATGTATAAGTAAAATGAATAAGATGGTATTATTGTCATTTGCTATTAGTTTCTTAAGCTGTGCATTTATATAACATACTGTGTATAATGGCAGAATACGAGTTGGTAGAGACTAACAAGCAGAATCCGCTAGCTTTACATGATGAATTCCAGTATCGACTGCATAGGACAGCGAAGAATGGAATCAAGAATTGGGCCTGTGTCAAGAATAGAAGTCGAAACTGTAAAAGCCGTATGTCTACGAAAGGCGGAAAAATACAACGAGTGTCTGAACATGTTTGTCAGTCAGATCAAGCTGCAACGGAAGTGCGAAAGCAAAAATGTGTAATCTCAAAAAAGGGCCCGAGAAGATGAGAAGTCGTTATCGCAGGTCTACCGAGATGAATTTGATCCTCTGTTTAATAAGAGTTACGAGTTCTTGACGGAAGTACTATCGTTTTCATCAATAAAACGAACAATGCAGCGTATTCGAAGAAGTGCTTTAAACATGCCTCCAGAACCGTCAAGCCTCCAAGAGATTAGTATCGCAGAAGATATACTAAAAATGAAAAACGATCCCAGTTTTCTTCTTGCAGAAGACAAAATACTGATATTTGGTTATTTGCTAGTTTAAAAGGAAGGGAAGCTATTGCAGAGCATGCAACATTTTTCATGGACGGAACTTTTAAAAGTTGCAGGTAACAATTCACTCAAGTGTATATCCTACCATACATGTGGATGTTAGAAGCACATCTGAAGAAATCAACATTATGTCCGTAGCGTACGCTTTGTTACCTAAGCAAAGTCGTCAGGTATACCAAAGGTTTTTTAAGCTATTAAAAAAACTATGTACCATGTTGGAACCCACAATTTGTAAAAATGGACTTCGAGAAAGCCGCCATAAGGTCATTAAAAAATGCGTTTTCATCGGTACAAATACTTGGTTGTAATTACCATTTCAACCAATGCCATCTGGCGTAAAATACAAGAACTCGGGATAGTCCATGATTACACGAATAATGAAAAAGTGAGACTTCATGTAAGAATGTGTGCTGCACTTGCTTACGTTCCTGTTACGGACGTTGAAAATGGCTGGTTATGTATAATGGAGAATTCCCCTAACCACCGACTTCAAAAATTTCAGGATTATTTTGTCGATCAATGGTTACAAAACTCCAGGAGAATAGTTGACATGTGGAATTGTCACGAACAGAGGCACAGAACCAACAACGCGGTGGAAGGCTGGAACCATCGTTTAAACAGCATACTTAAAAAACCTCATCCCACATTATTTGCTCTCATCAAATATTTAAAAACTGAAGCTGAGTATAGTGATTTTTTATATGACAAAATAAACCTAAATATCGAAGGAAAGTGAAGAAAAAAAACTTATATAAAACTTGACGAACGAATAGCAAAAACATTAGTTGAGTACAATGAAACTGGCGATTCAAAAAAGTGTTTGCGGACATTAGCCTATATTCAGAAACTTGAATAAACGATAAATTGTATAATTATATCAAAAGAAACGTAAAATCTAAAATATAATTTTTATTTTACTTTTGTTTAATTTTATATTGTAAATACGTTAGCATATAAAAAAACAAAAAAGAAGGATTGCTGTTAGGATGGCAGACTGGGGAGAGTGAAGAATCTGCCCTATTCTATAAACGACATTAAATTAATGACTTCTTCCTGTCGAGTTTGCGCTGAAATAAAACCCCGCTTCTGTAAAGCACGGGGTCATTTGATAAAAGCTACAGCTTCTTTTGAAAGGCTAAATGTGGATTTTAAAGGTCCGATACCGTCTAATAATCGAAATAAATATCTACTCACGATCATAGACGAATACTCAAGATTCCCCTTTGCGTATCCCGTTTCTGATTTAACCACTACAACCGTAATTAATAAATGTTTAAAAGATCTGTTTTTTACCTTCGATGTACCAATGTGTACCGGCTGGTTGGTCATACCTCTGAACATAGGCAATTTACATAGTTTATCACCGTTATGCATATTCCTGCTCACCATTTTTATGGACAAGAATGGTAGTGCTACTAAATTAAAGAGAATAATTTTCCGCGTCGTTTAGTCTTAAAAACTTATTGGATAATGTTAATTGTGCATAAAAATATTAATTTTAAAATTTAGATATTCCCAAATATAAGTGGGGGGAATAAAAAGTTAAATTTTAACTGCTTAGTTAAAAACTTCGTAAGAGAGTTCAACATGGGCTCCGTGAAGTAAAATTCATCTTTTTCATAATCAACCCAACAGAATTTAGGGGACTAACAATGTAAATAATATGACGTTTTTTCGAAAACGGTTAAGATTAGCGACATGAATGAAGAGTAATTAATTTTTAGTTAATAGTTAAAGGTATGTAAAAACACGTTGTCCAAAGTTCTTATCATACAGGGCGTTAAAAAAGGAGTCATGAGTGTCACAGCTAGTCCGTCCCTGCAGCTGTGAGTAATTCACAACACTTTAGTAATGGGGTCTTACCTGGTATACATCATATTTAAAAAAATTGCAAAGTACCTGGTGGTTCAATAATTATGTGTAAAAAACTTGTGGAGCTCTTTGGGCGCCCATATCTCCGAAGAGAAGGCCTATACGAAAGAAGGTTATATGAACTTGTAGTATTCTTTTCACGTATTTTTTTCATATCCGGGAGATTTCCCACATTTTCCTGGATACCCTGTATATGAAGTTTCAACGCTATACCTCTTTTCGTTTTTGAGATATTCTGTTCACAGACAGACAGACCAATGAACAAAAACATGTTTTTGGATTCAGGGAACTCTAAAACGGGAAGATCTGTTGAAAATTCAATTTCGAATTTTTGGGGTGAATCCAATACTTTCTTTATCGTAAAAGGAAGTGAAAAACCTTACTGAAAACGTGATGTTGGCTTATTTCTCCTTAAAAATAGATCATTTAAAGCCATCAACATTATGGTCAATATATTCAATGTTGAAATCAACGTTAGCAATTAGAAATAATACTAATCATACATACATACATACATACTGATATTAGTAAATTCCCTAAACTTCGGGCATTTCCGAAGAAACAAAGTGTTGGGTACTAACCCAAAAAGTCCAAAGTATTCAGCAGATATGAGCTGAATACATTTCTTCGAGAAGCTTCTAATGTCAACTCTTTAATGTGGAAGGTAAAAGTTGTATACAATTTATTAATAATAACATTACCTATTATGTTTCGCAGGTATGTTTACTGATTGGAATTGCTGGAGCTTGTCGCAGAGAAGAACTCCAGAAAATGAAACCTGACATGTTGGTAATAAAAATCCACTGCTTGTAATTCAAGCAAGTTCTGCTGCTACAAGTCCACTGCAAATTACCATAGTCACTACAAAAGCTATGAATTCGTCAAGAACAGCGAAAATGGGGACGATATTGCTACAATTGCATCTACTTCTTCAAAATCTCATACACCTATTCATTTCCTAATTGTTCGGAATTGACAATTCATGTTCATAATTATTAATTAATTAAATAAATGAATGTTTAGTTTTAGATTATTTTCTGATTACCTTGTTATAGTAGTGTTTTTACAATTAGGCCAGTCATTTAAAACATCGTAGGTCGCAAAAAATTGCACTGCGCTGATTTTTTGGTATGTTGTAAGGATAGATACCAATAGTGTAAAACCAAGTTTGCAGCTTCGAAAGACCTGTGCTAACTGCGTGGTGCTCGAAAAACCTTTTTTTTTGGACTTTTTTCAGTTTTTGGCTTATTACTTCTAAAAGCTGTATCCTAAGAAAAAAGTCGCCCTGTACACTTTTAAAGTAGACAAAATTTTCTACAATTTGAGTGTGAGAGAAGCTTTGTAGGTCAAATACGTCCAGAGATACAGCGCTTCAAAGATTTGCTATTTTTTTCAAAAAGTTCGGAATTGTAGTTTTAGCCACCTTCCGAGCAGAATATCGGTTAAAATGCTCATCCTACGAGGAAAGTCATGGGAAATAAAATTGTAGAGCAGTTACTTAGCTTTAATTTAAGTATAAGTGTAACCCTATAGGTCCAATAGTTCACTTGTTATCAGGAAAAAACTAAAAATTAAGGAAAACGGATTTTTCAAGAAATGGAGCTCCTGTTATTAATATTGCACAGTTACCTATAGAATGTTACAAAAATGACATTACAGTACGCAACTCATTGTGCTTGGTAAAACGGCCGTTACTTTTCAATCAAAAATCTTGTTTTTCGTTGAACTTATGGAAGTGTTTTTTGTTTATTTTTTATTCTTCTTACGAAATGGGTGTTTGTTTCATGTGTCGCAGTGTACTTGAGGAAGGGACGGGGACAGTGACACTAGTGACAGTAAAAAAACGCGGTATTCAGACGCTAATGGAAGTGAGTGAGAAACGTGGGCTTCACCAGAACAAACAGTTTTTGAGTAAATTGAATGAAGTCACAGTACATGACGCATGCAGGAAGAGGTACACCGTGGAAAGCAATGTTAAAGCATCTGTCCGTCGTGGAGGAGATGCAGCTCCCGAAGCTTCGACTTCACGCAAGAATAGGGAGAACTCTGCCTCGGGCTCGAGGCATCACATATTGGGAGATATTTGTTTTCTTTGTGGAGAAAAAATCACTGAGGAATTTCTCAAGACCCAGCAAAAATTACCTCTTTCTCGACGGAATGTTATCCGTACAGTAGAAACACTAGAAAAAGATTGGTATCTAGAAACAGCTGGACGTGCTGGTGAATGGGGACAACAGATCATACAGCGTCTTTCATGTATAGGTGACCTGGTTGCTGCGGAGTGCAGGTACCACCTTCACTGCCGCCATAAATTATTCTCCACGGTGCGATCAAGTGGAGGTAAAAGAGGGCGTCCTGAGCAACCTCAGCTTCTAGAGGTTATGGAGCGTATCTATGCATACCTGGCAGAAACCAGAGAGGAATGCCAATTTTCCCTGAGTGACCTCATCACATATCTCTTCACAGGTGACTACAAACCTGATGTGAGAACTGTTGAAGCTCATCTGAAACAACGATATGGGGAAAAATCTGCTTTACTAAGGTGGGTCTTTATCACAGCCCAATCTTGAGTTTCAGAGACATTGGACAGAAAATTCTGTACGATAATTGGTACGATAGAAGAAAAAGCGATTCTGCTGAAGAGCGACTCAGAGTCGTAGAAGCCGCAGCACAGATAATCTTAGAAGACATTCGTTCTCAAACCTTTTAACACCACTCACTATCCCATATCAGATGACTTCTTGAAAAACGCAGATGAATGTGTGCCTGATACTCTGAAACTGCTTCTTGAAACGATTATGCTTAAAAACAAACGCGTCTCCCTAGATCGATGGAAAAAGAAATGTACATGATTCGCTCATGCTATCATGGCTGCAGTGAGGCCCAAGTCTTTCCTCTCCTCAATTCAGATAAGCTTTGGTACCTACTTATACCGGATATTTGGGTCTAAGCACCTTGTGAACCTCTGTCACATGATGGGATTTTCCTGTACTTACAACGAGGCAATGCGAGTTGAAAGCTCTGCTATCCTCCGCGGACAATTGTCACAACTCATTGAGAAAGGTGCTTTCATGCAGTTCGTGTGGGACAATGCAGACGTGAATGTGAACACGTTAGATGGAGAGAATACATTCCACGAAATGGGTGGGATAATGATCATCACACCATATTCCTCGGTCCTCCCAGACAAGAGCATACCACGTTTGAGGTATGCAGACGCAATCAGTTCACACACTGTCTCAGAGCTGAAGCATTCCACCATGAAAAAGAAAGCAGGCTTGGCAGCCATCTCAATCGCTGATGTGACAATCAATGAAGACATACTGCCCACAGCCCCAGACCTACTCTGGTTGTATGGGAAATCCACCAACTTGCCAGGTATATTAATAACAGGAGCTCCATTTCTTGAAAAATCCGTTTTCCTTAATTTTTAGTTTTTTCCTGATAACAAGTGAACTATTGGACCTATAGGGTTACACTTATACTTAAATTAAAGCTAAGTAACTGCTCTACAATGTTATTTCCCATGACTTTCCTCGTAGGATGAGCATTTTAACCGATATTCTGCTCGGAAAGTGGCTAAAACTACAATTTCGAACTTTTTGAAAAAAATAGCAAATCTTTGAAGCGCTATATCTCTGGATGTATTCGACCTACAAAGCTCCTCTCACACTCAAATTGTAGAAAATTTTGTCTATTTTAAAAGTGTACAGGGCGACTTTTTTCTTAGGATACAGCTTTTAGAAGTAATAAGCCAAAAACTGAAAAAAGTCCAAAAAAAATGTTTTTCGAGCACCACGCAGTTAGCACAGGTCTTTCGCAGCTGCAAACTTGGTTTTACACTATTGGTATCTATCCTTACAACATACCAAAAAATCACCGCAGTGCATTTTTTTGCGACCTAACGTGATTTTTGTATCTACGGTGACTGGCCTAAATTATCACACTTTCTTTTTAATTTTTGTTCAGATTATGGCGGTCGACGGGAAAATTTAATATGCACCTCGGACGAAAACTTTTTTTATGGTTTTGCCTGATTGCTTGCCTCGGCCAGCAATTGCAGACATCGTCCATAAAAAGACAATTTTTCGTCCTAGATAGATAAATAACAATTCAACTTATTTAATTAAACTCGTAGAAAAAATCATGTGTATAATGCGCATAGAATAGTTATTTGTATAATAGTAAGCATAGACAGTAGAATTTGCTGCACCGAGTGATCGTTTGCAACCCGACGGTAGGAAAGGTTGCAACAGCACGAGGTCAGCAAATAACTTTCTATGCGCATTATACACATTATTTTTTCTACGAGTTTAGTTATAGCTATTTATGCAACAAGTGCTAAAAGTTGACGTTTATGCACGAGACATGAAAATTATGAAACGAAGCCGAAGGCTGAGTTTCATAACATGTCCCGTGCATAAACGACTTTTAGCACGCGTTGGATACAATATTTTATCTACGACCTTAATTTTACTGTTATTAATCCATAAATATCGATTTAACAAAGGTTTGCATCTACGACACTTCTAATTTACGTCATAATAAACAGTAGGCCATGCCGCGCGGGCGAATGGTTGCGAATGACAGTAGTCAAGGTCAGTTACAAAATGTAATTATTTATACTCCACATCTGACTGTCGTCATTATATAACGCTTTAAATATTTTAAAAACACTTAACCTGTAACGCAAGAAGCAACTAGAATAACTTTACAACTTCACTTCCAGTTCGAAATTGTAGTTTTATAACCTCACTTCACTCTTAGCACATGGGCTAAAAGTAAACAGCTGATTTCTTTAACCACGGTAAACTATACGTCACTTTTAGTGAAACAAGCTAGCGCTAAAAGGCCTACTTTTAGTGGTGGTCGTAGATTCTACTCCTGTAACTAAAATGGCATTTAACATACTAACATACACGTCGCTAAGTGACCTTTTAATCATGCCTTCATAACCTGTGACTAAAGAGTCTAGTCACGAGCTGAAGTTGGCAACGACGTTTTAGTCACGGGGTAAAGTTAAGTTCAAACAGCATTTGCTTTATTAGCCACAGCCAAAGTTAAAATCAAGTTAGTTTTCACCAGTCAACATTGACGTTTGTCGAGCATAATTTAACGTAACCTAACATTCAAAATCTTAATGAAATAATATGATGTTATATTGCCTAAATTTGTGATCGTAGAAAATGTATAGTATGTAACACATTATATAAACTCGTCTAGACACTCGTTTATTAAATACTCGCTGCGCTACGATCCGCTCGTGCCTAAAAAAAACTCGTGACTAAAATGACGTTTATAAAACGTCATTTTAGTCAACGTTTATAAAACTTGTTACATAATATACTATTAAAAACTGTTTAACAGTACATATATAATTTAGTACTTTAAATAATTCAAAACAAGTAACGCCCAATCTAGTTACTCTGAATAAGCTAGTTTTGTCAAAAATTATTAACTGTCAGTTTGACAAAGTATTTAAGGACGAACAATAGTATATTACATTACAAGGCATGAAAGTGGTACTTTGCGGTGTTAGCTTTTCTCTTACCTTTAGGTCAGTCTCGATATTTTACTTCAAAAATTGTTCGCTATAAAATTGTGCTTGGAGCCCGTCACTAGCTACAGTTAAGACGGTGTATTTCTTTTATTAATGAGATGTCCAAATTTATCTGAGCGCCAACAAGTTTCATTACTTCCAAGTGCACTTATATAGATGAAATAAAACTTATAAACACTTTGCCGTATATATACAGCACAATACAACCCTTGAAATTTAAAAATTTGTATGAAACAAGCAATTATTTATAACAGGTGGCGCAAAAGTCATCATCCTATTGGAAAATGCTCTCATTTTCTATTTAAGCAATAGTTCGTATTATAAAACGGGGTACCCCAGTTAAGCTTACGTCAATTTGACTTTCTAACTACTATATTTGACGTTAATACTAACTCACAGAAATATAATAGCTAGTGTATTTCTAAGGGGTTATAAACTGTTCTTACCTTTGCGAATAAGTATGCGAAATATCACAAGATTATCTTTACTTTACTTGTCTGGTAATTCGTTACGCTTGTGGAATCGAAGATTAGCCTCTCAGGAGCCCAATCAGCCGCAACATCGCTCAAGGGTCGATGCGCTCTCCCAACTGCCACTTTGACAGCCGCTAAACGCCAGCTGTCATTTGACCGCAAGCAATCGCAAGATCTCTGTAATGAAATTCTTATGAAGAGATGTTCAAACTAATGCGTTTCCGTCGCCTCAGACTTGTTGCCTGTATTTAACGCTTTCCGTAGTTCCTAAATCAGTCAATATGACCTGGAGCTTGGCCCGTTGGAAAGTGGTACCCGCTCTCAAAATCTGCCTCAAGCACGTTTCGTTAGTATCCACATACTATGATATTAACGGAGAACGAGAAATCCCGAGTTCACCACATGTTTACCACGAAAAACCTTTTATGCACAGCTAAATTCTGTCACCAATTTGATAACCAAAACCTGTTATTATTTTCTACCCTCTTTTCCTTCTTAAAAACTCTTCCAACTTGGATATTAATTTTCATACGCTTCGACTGCGTAATAACGTTAATACAATAGGCTTTTAACACGTAACAGCGGATGAGGAGGCTTGTCGAAGAATACGAGGACTTCTTCAAAGCCTCCGAGCCAAGCATCGACACTTTCATATTCATGCTGTATAATGTATTATATTTTTTCTGAAATCTCTCTTTGTAAAATATAGCGCGCGCAGACTTCGGCAACACGGATCTACACCGATCCACGGTTCCAACCGTCGCCAAGAGAGGGCGCCAAGCGCAACGCTCGCTAGTTATGTTTTAACGGCGCTCGCTTAAAATCTCGCGCCAGCAAACCATTAATTTTTTTTATAGTGACAACGTATTAACAAAGAACAAAGCTATTTATTTTATGTACTAGGCTTTATCAAACCTTATGCAAATAGTCTTGAAGGAAGCTAGAGGATTTTATTATTTTCTCTCCGACATCTTTAAAAATAGCATCCTATTGCATCAAGGTACATGGTGAAGGTGACCGGTCACCTAGGTAATGTAAAGTAAAAATGACTAGTCTTGCAAAAATCTCAAAAGTGACTAGTCTTACAAAGTGACACTTTCAAGATCAAACTGAGTCTTGACATGGCCCATGACGATTTCAAGAAAAACGTGTTTTACTTTCTGTGCCTCGATTCCAAACGAAGCACAGAAAGTGTTTGCAGCAGCATTTCCATAGCAACGATCCTTACCTAAATGAAATGTAACATTTTCTATGTCTCCAAATGAAATAGTTACACCAAAAGATCCGTTTTCGTGTCTTCTGATTCAAAAACAGTGGTTTTTGAAGTGATGTCTATTAGTTTATCTGTATGTGTCCTCTCTACAGCCCAAACGGTTTAATTTATCGGCTTCAAAATTTATATCTTTACTTTTAATATAAATTCGGAGATCTTAGTGATTTTTAGTAAAAATCGGGTAACCGGAGATGGTACTTTTATGTTTTTTTTTCCGCGGAAATGTTATAATTGTTTCATAAAAATTAAGATTTATAAAACATGATCGTATACTATGGAATCATCTACAACTTTTATTTAAACAGTTTTTTCTGAAAAAATCGCAAAATCAGATTTTTACAAGCACTTAAAGAAAGTCATGTAGTGGCCACTCCTCGTCTTCTTCTATAGAAATGTACGAAATTCTAGGTAAACCCGCAAACCATTGGTAACTAGCATTATCACTAGATTGAACTGTGTTGGTACACAAGCTTCTGGTTATTATTTTTGCAGTGAGGTGGTGAGGTTAGGTTTTATGTGGTCTGATTGACATTTCTGGCTATTATAAACTTGAAATGTAATTTGATAATTTGATTTTAACTAGGTAGGTGTTGCACTAAGAACAATTTCAGTTTACAATAGTGAAAACTACAATTTAAGATAATTAAGACGTCAGCCAGTCAAAGTGAAACCTAACCTTACTGCAAAAATAATAACCAGAAGCTTATGTATAATACCAACACAATGCAGTCTAGTGACATGCTTGTTAATTCATATTTTTATTTGGGTATTTCTCCACTTTGAAAATTAAAAATATTAAATAACGAACGTTTCGAGGGACAATCTGCCCTCGTTATCAAAGATTAACTATTAAAAAGAACAAGAAACTTAGATTTTTCACTGGGAGAAAAAACGACCAACCTCCAATAAATTGCTTGACACTGACGTTTGTTGCCAATGGTTTTTCTGGATTCCATTTCCATATGAAAAAACACAGTAAAGGGCTTTACTCGGAACTTCTCTCGCAAGTGTTCAAAATTATGTACAGAATATATAAAAAATATTTTAATGTTGCTAATAATACTAGTCCAGTTAAATCGAGAAAATTCAATGGAAATAATTGATAACGTTTTTAAACTTGGCAAATATGTTCATTAGGCGTACTGTCAAACATATTAAAAGCCCTGAACTCATTCTGTTGCGCTCGAGCCGCCATCTTGAAAAAATGGTGCTTCGATTCGGTTTTTTATAGCTCGCTAGCTATTAACGATTTCGAACTTATATTTCATAATTATATAAAATAATGCTTCTAAAATTCTCTGGAAAGAAAGTTATACACATTTCCGTATCTATAGTGGTTTTGCTGTAGTTAAAATCTAAATAATGAAACTCAGTTTTTCTAACATCGATTATTATCAACCCCCAAGTTCGAGGTTGATATCAAATCCACGCCACTTTTGAATGTGATGGTATCTCTCTCGCTCTCTCTCGCTCTCTCTCTCTCTCTCGCTCTCTCTCTCTCTCTCTCTCTCTCTCTCTCTCAAGCAGCCTTTTTCCGTCCACTCCTGAACATAGGCCTCCCCTAGTCTCTTCCATTCCGATCTGCATTGAGCTTTTTGGTACCATCTACTTCCCGCCTTCTCTTTTATGTCATCTATCCAGCGCCTTTTCGGTCTTCCTACGCTTCGTCGATGTTGTCTTGGCCTCCACATTACTACATGTCTCGTCCATCTTTCGTCCTCTTGCCTGGGGATGTGCCCTTACCATTTCCATTTTGAGCCTGCTATGGTTGCTATCACATCTTTTACTTTGGCTTTTCTTCTTATTTCATCGTTTTCTATGTGGTCTCTAAGGCTTATCTCTAACACGGTTCTTTCGATATCTCGCTGTGCCACTCTTAGTTTGTTGGCGGACTTCACTGTTAACAAGGTGTGATGGTATATAAGAAAACAATGTTGCTGTAATGCTGCAGCAGTGAGTAATAATAAAGTTAAACTGGCTTATTTTTGCCAATTGATCTCGCAAATAGATTATATAGATGTCGATTTAGACACGCCTTGGCTGCATATCCACCATAAAGAGATAGAAAAGGTGTTCTTCAGCTCGAGTGACTTCGTCGTACATTGCATTTGCATTGTTCAAAATGTTTACAACTTCCTGGGAATCGTCTCGTTCCCACAGTTGAAAGCATTTCCGTTTTCCTTTCTGGAAAAGAGATGATATGGTATCGCAACCACTGAAAATATGTGCAAACAAAATCCCTTTTTTCTACGATCACCACTAAAAGTAGCCCTTTTAGCGCCAGCTTTTTTCACTAAAAGTGACGTTTTATAATTTAGCGTGTTTAAAATGAGATCAGCTGTTTACTTTTAGCCCATGTGCTAAAAGTGAAGTCAGGTTATAAAACTACAATTTCGAACTGGAAGTGAGGTTGTAAAGTTATTCTAGTTACTTCTTGCGTTAGAGGTAAAGTGTTTTTTAAATAATTAAAGCGTTATGTAATGAATAAAGTCAGATGTGTACTATTACAATTACCTTTGATAACTGACTTTGACAGTAGTAGCACCGGAAACATTCACCTGCGCGTCAAGGCCATCCCTTTATTATGACATAAATTATAACTGTCATAAATGCAAACCTTTGTTAAATCGACATTTATGGATTAATAACAGAAAATTTAAGGTCGTAGAAAAAATATTGTATGAAAACCGTGCTAAAAGTGTTATTGCACTCGACATGTTATGAAACTCAGCCTTCGGCTTCGTTTCATAATTTTCATGTCTCGTGCATAACCATTAACTTTTAGCACTTGTTGCATAAATAGCTATTTTATGTAGTTCTAAGGATTGAAGATTTCGTGAACAATACACTTTGCGTCTTTCCTTTCCCTGATTCCGAAAAGTAGATATTATTTTCCGATGGGACTAAAACCGTCAATAGAATAATGTTATTAGAAGATGCTATTTCTATTGTCGTTGTGACAATAAGGGTGTCAGCATCGTCTAGAGCCTGTTTAATGATGAACAGTTCATCTTTAAATTTCTCCATCAGCATTGAAATAAATCGATTTATTTCATTGAACACGAACTTGTTTTTCATCAAACGTCGAAATTTGTTTCTATTTGTGGACTATACTGAAAAATCTGTAAAGTGGTTTACACTGATCTTCCCTCGCAAGAGCGCACCACATAGGTGTAGAAATATCTCAACGTTCCTAATACTACTTAAACAACAAAAGCAAACACTTGGTAATGCGAATTACATCAATTGGCAAATAAAAGAAGATGCAGCCAATTGGAGTCGAAATTCACGATTTCAGCGTCTGCGAGGATCCGATCTCTAGTGCCATTCGGCCACGAACGCCGACGAGCCTCTTAGATATTGTTCTGTGCTATTATTTTCGTTTGCGGCTGGATTATATACGAAGCGCTTATCGTTGCATATTTTTATTCTTTTTACAACATTTACCCTGTATCTGTTGAGTCCCATTTTCTCCAAGAGTAAAAACCTGACCTATATGCAAAATACTACTTTTATCTATTTCTGGCTTAAAGCAAAATAGACAACATTAATTTTTTTAAAGTGATCACCCTGTACATATTTGACCAAAAATGTATTCAGTTTCGAGTTAGGTAGCCCTACTGGATGGGCCATAACTCACGTTATTATTGAAAAATCGAATAAATTATTTATTTTTAAGAATAAATCAGTCAAAGATTTAAATTAAAATACAACAATATGGGGAATTTTCAATCTATTTGTGGAAGATAATGCCACGTAAATGATGTTTTTTTCTGCTTTGCAGAGAAGAGCTCCTTTTAGAGTATTTTCCACTACAGATCTCTATATTTCTGACTGTAAAGCTCGAATGTCTAAGTGGATGTTGTCCTTGTTTTATATCCCCTTTTTCAGATGAGATAAAAGAAAGGAGTTGGAGCCAATCAAGTCGGGTGAACGTGGCGAAGCCTGTTTTTCGTTGTCTAGGGACCCTGAAACGTGAAGATCTGCAGAAATATCGACAGGTTATTTTTTCACGCCGAAGGCGAAGGAAGTACGAGCATGGATGTATTTAATTATTCTATGCTTTTTGTGTGATTCATCGAAAATATAGATATTGGTTTCCGATACATCATACGACATTATTATTGCCATAGTTACCTAGAAAAGAAAATTCGGAAAAAGAAAGGTTGTAAACAGAGACCTCAAGAAGCTCCAATCAATGGTCGGATATTAACTCCGTAAGTAGCAACATAACTCAAAACTTGTAAATTCAAGAACGTTGTATTTCATATTTACTTATACCTGGTTTTAATGTTGTGCGAAGCACGACAACCAGGCAACCAAAAATTTTGTTTTTTATGTGAAATGTGTATGTATATTCAATTTAAATGCAGCTGACATTGTGAGTCTTATATATTTATATTCCTTGCCAACTCTGCCTGCGAGCGATAAAAACGCGCTAATGCGCCTGCGCAGTGTCCAAACGACCACAATTGCAAATTTTCTTTGTTTTACAGATTAATTACACACATTTTTTCTCTGTAGATCTAAAACTTAAGGTCTTAATGGCGTATTAAACAATTAATGTTATTTTCTTGGAGACATTTTTTGAACGGGTTTTTTGTAACAAAGCGAAAAATCCCAAAATAATTTTATTATTGTCATCTTATTCTACTTTTACCTCTGCCCTTCGTCTGCTGATAGTATTTTCTTCTTTCCTGAATCTGGGTAGATTTAGAGTTATTAACTACGCCGTTTTTTCGTGTTATTATCCAGCCCCCCATTGTTTAACCACACTGGACTTTTAGTTGATTACTTGGTCTAGGGTTTCTGACTTAATTCCTTAATAGTTTCACTTCTGTGTTTTATTATATTTATTACCATTTTGCACATATTTTCATGTTTAATCATTTAAAATAATGGAAGTACCCAATAAGGAAGCAGCATCGAAACAAGAGTGGAAGTTTAGAAGTACCAAATCATCATCATAGTCCAACGTCGTGAAAAACGTGTGGTGATTGTTGTGCACTAGTTATTATTGTCTATACAGTGTTGCCATAATATCCAAGTACCAAATGTATGTATGTATCGTGTGTTTAAAAAAAACTCAGTCGCAGCATGCCATGATCAAATTAAAGTTTGCCATAACTTGCTAGATACCCATTGAAGCAAATGAACTACCATCTTGAACTATTTTCTTAAAAATATACAAAACACTAAATAAAAATAACTTTTATTGACTATTATGATTAATACACTCGTTGTTTTTGTGTAAATGCCATGTTGTTTTCCTTTTTGCTTGATACAAGTAAACCTAATGCAGTGTAAACGTTTGCCTGTCACAGTGACAGATGTTTACATAAACAAAATGCAATCTGACATTCACCTACAGACAAGTTAAGACATGACTAGATTTTCTATCTTTCTTTCTAAGGCCTACCCTAAATGAGTTTTGTAAACACACGATATTATCGTTAACCTCTTGTACCTTCTCTTAACGCATTTATATCGTGTGTCTTTAAATTTGTTTCCTGTCTGTGCCAAGTAGTCAATTATAAATTTAAGTTCCCGTGTTGGTTGAGCCCATGTGTATTGTGGTTATTTCGATGTTGAAAATATCCATTCATTATTTTAAGGTCAAATCTACTGCATACTTCTATTAGTCTGTTGCCGTTATCATTTACTACACCTTCGCCGAAGTTTCCTGTAACTGCTTGGTGTTCTTCATGCCCTGTTCTCGCATTTAGGTCATAGGTATATTTTCCTTTCTTTTTCCAATTTTTGTTATTAGTAAAGTTTTTTGTTTTTTGTATTATTGTTTGCGTCGTCTGTAGGAGCGTATGCCGCAATTATTGCAATGGTATGTCCAAACATTTGCATTTCTAGTGACATGAGTGTTTCATTTATCTCTCTGTGTTTAATACATCTTTTGTATTTGTTCGATATGGCAATAAAAAGCTACTCCGTCTTTTGCTCTCTTTTTTGGAACTCCGCTGTAGAACCATATATATATATATTGTAATGACAAAAAAGCACCACGTTGGGTGACCATATATATGGAATGGTAACACCACTCTACATTTAAATCCTATATTTATTTATTTTAATATTATGTAATGCGATTTGAGACTCTTAATAGGGTGTGGGTCGTTAATCTAGTTATCTGTTCTTTGATATTCTAACTTTAGATGAATTTTCAACTATTGACTGCTACTAAATGTCAGTTTGACTTTAAACAACTATCAAACAATAATCAAATCAAAATGACAAATATTCTTTCTACTCGCAAATCAAGGGCTCAATTCGCTAAAGTAAGTACTGTGTTATATTTATTTCACGTGTTTAATTGTCATTTACTCAATATGCTTCTATCATCATCATCATCATCATCCCCAGCGTTACGTCATCCATTTTTGGATATACGCCTCCCCATGTCTTTTCCATTCTTGTCTATTGTAAGCCAATCTCGTCCACTGCACTCCCTCTTGCTTCTGAATGTCGTCCTTCCACCTTGTTTTGGGTCTACCGCGTGTTCTCTTCCCCAGTCTAGGTCTCCACTCGGTGACTTTCCTGGTCCATCTGTCATCCGTTGTCCGGGCAATATGTCCCGCCCATTGCCACTTAGATCTTGCTATTCGCTCTGCTATATCCATCACCTTGGTTCGACTCCTAATCCATTCTATCGTTTTTCTGTCTTGCAGTCTTATGCCCAGCATTGATCTCTCCATCTTCCTTTGTGCTACCTTTAGTTTCCTTATCCAGGTTTCATTCAACGCCCAGGTCTCTGAGGCGTATGTCATAGTTGGTAGAATACATTGGTTAAATACCTGGGTCTTTAGATGTTGGGAAAGTTTGGAACGAAAGATGGTTCTTAATTTACCGTAAGCAGCCCAGCCCAGCTGTATTCTTCTAGATATCTCTTCAGGCTGTATGTCTTTGGAGAACGATATTTTTTGACCTAGATATATGTATTCCTCTGCTATTTCAATGGTATCGTTGTCGTTGATATTTATAGGTGAGGCATCTTCCATGTTTGTCATTATTTTAGTTTTGGGGATATTCATATTTAGTCCTGTAGATTCGGCTGCCTCTTTCAGCTCTATTACCATGTTTTCCAGTTGTATCATGTCTGGTGCAATTATAACTATGTCATCGGCAAATCTCAAATGTGATAGGTATTCGCCGTTAACATTAATCCCCCTATTTTCCCAGTTGAGTGACTTAAAGATATCTTCAAGTGTGTTAGTGAAAATTTTGGGGGATATGGTGTCCCCCTGTCTTATTCCACGTTCTACGTTCACGGGCTCTGTTGCTGTATGTATTTGCACTCTTAATGTAGCATTCTCGTATACGAGAATGCTTCTATAGGACTAATTAAAAACCAACCTGATTTCCTCTTATTTCACTGTTATTCACATTTAACACCACTGCTCCTGACGTTCACAGCTAAGCTCATTAACAGCCGAACCTCGATACTCCTCCAACCAACTCGAACACGTCCAAACCCCAGGCTCCTGCACGTTACTGTCAATCGAACAGCCTCTTGGTAAGTTTCCACTAACAGGTGGTATCCAAACTAATTTCCCATTGTCCGCAGCTCATACCTTGTAGTAACCAACCCAAATCAATCAGCTACACTGGCAACCCCCTTCAAATGATTGATCCGTCCTCCGTATAATCACCAAATCCAGTAATTAGTATAACTTATTCCTTGTATGTAGTAAATCATCCAATTCTTCACTTAATTTCACCTCGCAGATTTGGTAAATACCTTAGTTACAATTATTAATGCACTCTTTTTTAAAATTAAATGTTCTGAGTTTTACCTACTACATGCTATATTCTAGTAGTAAGCATATTTGTCACATGATAACATTATCTTATCTTTCATATTAAGTTTCACCACCCTGATTGAATACTCAATTGCTATAACTTAACAAAATTAATTATAAATTGTCTCAAATTTAATTTCTATTACTCAATTCAACTTAACCAACAATCTTATTCAAAATTTTCTAAATTTGATTGTATTAATCTTCCACATTTATTTCTTTTAATTTTTATTTAATAAGTGACCTATGTGTATCATAATATAATATATTATCTTCATGGTTTCCTGTTCCTTTTCTCTTCATCTCTGGGAGTATCACTATATTGACCTTATATTTGAAGAGTTATTCAAAAACTTCTTTTTTTGTGTGTTTATACCCTGGACGTTCCATGTACCAAAATTCATAATCCTTTCTCGTTTGTGTTTTCTTGCATCAAAATTTCCATTCTGGTTCCGAAACTTGCAGTTCGATCTTTTAACAGTTGGTTTAGTTTTACGAGTTACGAGGAGTTAGCGCGTATCCTCAACCCCCAATCTTGAAGGGCCAGGACTTTGATTTTGGGGTGTTCATCCCCTGGACATATCCAATGTAGCGAACGCAATATCGAAAGGCTGGTAGTTCTAAGTAAACCAGATGGAAAAAGAAGACGTGGACGATCACCAAAACGTTGGATAGACTTAACAAGAGATCTTCTCCACACTACTTTGAGTGAAGCCGCCCATATGGCTTCCAGTAGACAAAGATGGCGAAACACGGTAAAAAAGAGCCATCAGTAATATTCAAAATTAATAATGGGTCACAACACATCTGTTAAGATGTGTAGAAGAAGAAGAAGATCCTCTAGATAGTCTGTTGTGTTGATTTAGTTTTACGAGTTACGCGGTGTTATCCAGTGCCCTCAACCTTCAATCTTAGAGAACTAAGGGACTTTGATTTTGGGATGCCCATCCTCTAGATAGTCTGTTGTGATGCAACTGTAGAGAACTATCATTCCTATTGTAGCTTTTCCGCCTCCCTTATCGGTGATATATATTTTCCTCTTCAACTTTAGGAGCCGTAGCCGGTTTCTTTTATTAATATGGCTTTTAACGTAACGGATACCGCATTTTTACCCTACTACCAGGTCAGACCAGGTACTCAGGGTTCGCGGGGTCGTCACACTCCAAATACGACTATAAGAAGTACTATCCCTTGCTGGAAGACTATTATCCTATGACAAGTAAATAATAAAGTGTCAAGTTAATTTGACAGAAAAATGGCTTCTCGCTTCGGCAAAAATTATCAATTTAGTTAAGAACGTATCTTCCCGAATTCACCGCGAATAGTGATAATAGTTCAGCCATATTAGACAAATTTTAAGGGAAACAGAAAAAATAATGTAGTCCTGATTTTTGACAGAAATGTTCCTTAGTGCCCTAAGAGCAACTCCTTAAAAGTCCCCGTCTCTGGGATGCCGACGTCGCAATCTTTAGGAGCAAGAAGCTGAGGAAGAAACCATGTTTATAAGAAAGTATCAGGATAAAGTATCTTATCCGCTCATATTACAAAATAGCTATTTATGCAACAAGTGCTAAAAGTCGACGTTTATGCACGACACATGAAAATTATGAAACGAAGCGTTGCATAATAGTATATTATGTTATTAGGAGCAAAAGTTATATTTTATGTGGCGAGGCTGGGCGGGTTATCTGCCGAGCTTGCGGGGCAGATAAGTACTGCCGAGCCACATAAAGATTCTTTTGCTCCGAATAACATATAGTATTTTTTCTTCAAACGTTTTTATAACAAATTATTTACAACTTTGTGAACAAAATTCGAAGAAAATTACTTGATCTCGTCAGCGGCAGATAATATTATCTGCCGCTGATGAGCGGCAGATAAAGTCGTCAGCGGCAGATAATAACTTTATCTGCCGTTCGTCAACGGCAAATATTTTTTCTTCAAACGGCAGTAAAATATGGCATTATACTGCTGGATTGATGATGCTAAACTGTCACTTTATTGCCAAGCGGCAGATAATATTATCTGCCGCTGACGACTTTATCTGCCGCTCGTCAGCGGCAGATAATATTATCTGCCGCTGACGAGATCAAGTAATTTTCTTCGAATTTTGTTCACAAAGTTGTAAATAATTTGTTATAAAAACGTTTGAAGAAAAAATACTATATGTTATTCGGAGCAAAAGTATCTTTATGTGGCTCGGCTGTAATTATCTGCCTCGCAAGCTCGGCAGATAACCCATCCAGCCTCGCCACATAAAATATAACTTTTGCTCCTAATAACATAATATACTATTATCTACGACCTTAATTTTACTGTTATTAATCCATAAATATCGATGTAACATAGGTTTGCATCTACGACACTTCTAATTTATGTCATAATAGCAAGTAGGCCATGCCGCGCGGGCGAATGTTTCCCAATCCAGTGCTGTCAAAGTCAGTTACGAAAGGTAATTATTAATACTCCACATCTGACTGTATTCATTACATAACGCTTTAATTATTCCAAAAAGACTTTACCTGTAATGCTAGAAGCAACTAGAATACCTTTACAACTTCACTTCCAGTTCTAAATTGTAGTTTTATAACCTCACTTCACTTTTAGCACATGGGTTAAAAGTAAACAGCTGATTTGTTTAACCACGGTAAACTATAAAACGTCACTTTTAGTGAAACAAGCTAGCGCTAAAAGGCATACTTTTAGTAGTGGTCCTAGATAAAAAATATTATTATAAGAGTTATTCTAGTTGCTTCTTGCGTTACAGGTAAAGTGTTTTTGAAATGATTAAAGCGTTATGTAATGAATACAGTCAAATGTGGAGTATTAATAATTACATTTCGTAACTGATCTTGACTACTGTCATTCGCAAACATTCGCCCGCGCGGAGTGGCCTACTGTTTATTATGACATAAATTAGAAGTGTCGTAGATGCAAACCTTTGTTAAATCGATATTTATAGATTAATAACACTAAAATTAAGGTCGTAGATAAAAATATTGTATGCAACGCGTGCTAAAAGTCGTTTATGCACGAGACATGTTATGAAACTCAACCTTCGGCTTTGTTTCATAATTTTCATGTCTCGTGCATAAACGTCAACTTTTAGAACTTGTTGCATAAATAGCTATGGAAGGGGAGGGGACGGAACGGGACGGGAAAGAACGGGAGGGGACGGGACGGGACTGAACGGGACGGGAAGAACGGGACGGGAAGGGACGGGATGGAACGGGACGAAAGGGAGAGGAAAGGGAAGGGATGGGATGGAAGGGGAGGGGACGGGACGGGACGGGACTGGACGGGACGGGATGGGACGGTACGGAGACGGGGACGGAGAAAGGGATGGGGACGGGGCTAGGATGGGATGGGATGACAGAAAATAATTAGTCATTATTTAATACACAAATAACGAACCTCGCGCGAACGAAGTAGCGGGTAACAGCTAGTCTATACTTCTTATATTATAAGAGCCGATGCCGTACGTAAGCACTGGCGCGCGCACACGCAGCATGAACGGCCTGCATACTAGCAAGTGGCGCGCGCGCACAAATGGCGAGACCGCATTTGTATTGTTAACGCTGGCAAGGCCGGACGTCGGCTGGCCACCAGCCTAAACAAGCATTTTTATTGTTAACCGTTTCTTTACGCTGGCAGGGCCAGACGTAGGCTGGCCACGCGTTCTAGTATATGTATAAAGGAAAGTCACAACCCTGACTAATCAACGCAGAGCCGTAACCACTGGTACTATGAAGTTGAAATTTGGGTGGAAGATTCAATTTGTTACGTAAGATAGTGCTAAGAAGGGATTTTTTGAAATTTGATCCCTAAGGGGGTGAAAAGAGGTAAAATGTGTTTTTACGAATTTCTCAATATTTCTTACATGCGATGAGATATCGACTTGGTGTTTCCTTGCAAAGATTTTTAATGCAGATTCCTAGAAACGCATTTCAGGATTTTGTCCTATACCCCTAAAGGTGCAAATATGGATTCGGGGTGAATTAAAGAACCCTTCGTATCTCCTATGTTTCTTGAGTTAGAACATTCTTATTTGGCATATAAAAGTATTCTTAAAATATTTAAAAAGCGGTTTAAGGGATTTTGAAAAATTTACCCGTAAGAGGGTGAAAAGGGGTAAACTGTGTTTTCACGAATTCCTCAATACCTCTTAGACCCGATAAGATATCGACTTGGTGTTTGCTGGCAGGGGTATACAAGGCAAATTTCTAAAAACATATTTTAGGATTTTGCCCTAATCAACCCTTAAAGGTGCGAATCTGCATTCGGGGTGAATGATAGAACCCCTTATATCTCCTGTGTTTGTTGAGTTAGAGCATTCTTTATTTTATCATATAGATGTGTTTTTTTTTAATCTTTAGAAAGGGGTTTTAAGGTTTTTTGAATCTCACCCCTAAAGCGGTAAAAAGGAAAAACTGGAAAGGGGTAGGGGCTTAAAATTATTAATTATTTCTCCTCTGGGTTCTTTTCAGGATAAAATGGGCTAAAAGAATTTTTAGAAATTTTACTCTCACGAGGTGAAAAGGGGTAAACTGTATTTTCACGAATTTCTCAATATCTCTTAGAATAAAATAGGTGAATTTGTGAAATTCCATCCCCCTTTGGTGTAAACGGGTATACTGCAATAATATATGAATACAGCATTCATTTAATAAGTATACATATATTTTTTATTTTATTCATTGTTATACTAAAACTATAGTTTTATCAATCTATACAAGGGTAACGACAATTACATACACATTTCCAGGGGGTACGTGAAGAATAAAAGAGTTAACGAGAACTTTCTTCGGAAGAATACTGTTTCCTTTGTAGTCCCTACGAAGAACGGGCATCTTGCTAGGTAGTCATAATATTGTTGCTGGTTACAGATGAAAATATTTTCATTGCATGGAAAATACAAATTATCACATTAGCGGGGGAAATGTGTACTTGATTACATCTGGAGCGGGTGTTTCGCTGTGAACGTTGCCTTCAGCTATTATTCACAAAAGAGAGATTTCAATCTTTGGCAGCTTGTAGTTGGCATCAGGAGCTAAAAATCCCGGAAATGCTTTTATTGTATTTTTCATAACAGGTGTTAGCATAAATAGATCCTTGAAATTGTTAACATCTTTGAAAATAGCCACATCAGCGTTTTTTTCAGTTTTAAGAAGTTTAAAAAACTTTTAAGGAATTAAGTCAAAATCCCTAGACCGAGTAAGCAACTACAACGTAAAAGTTCAGTGTGGTTAAACAATCGGGGGTTGAATAATTACACGAAAACACAGTGTAGTTAATAACCCTAAATCTACGCAGATTCGGGAAAGGAGACGCTGTCAGCAGGCGAAAGGTAGAGGTAAAAGTAGAACAAGAAGAAATTAATAAAATGATTTATTATGGGCTTTTTCGCTCTGTTCTGAAAAATTAACCCGCTCAAAAAATGCCTCGCGGTAAATAATACGCCGTTATGACCTCAAATTTTATATCTAAAGAGAAAATCTGTGTGTAATTAATCTGTAAAGCAAAAGACATTTTGCAATTATGGCAGTTTTCAGACTGCGCAGGCGCAGTAAAAAGGACTCGCGGGCTTTTTACCGCTCGCAGGTAGAGTTCACATCCAATATACATATAAGACGTACAATGCCAACTGCTGTTAAATTGTAAATAATTGTTACTGCTTTTAAAGCAAACCTGTTATGCAAATTTTTGGTTACCTGGTTTTCGTGTACTACGCACGAACATTGAAACCAGGTGTAAGTAAATATGAAATACATACGTTTTTGAATTTGCAGGCTCAAAAACTATTTATTCCAATGAGGACGACATTTTGTATGCAGATTAGATGTCCCTTAGACATAGAAATGGATACTCTACGAGTAACTGGAACGGCCTTGCTCGGTATAAACGAATGCACGTTTGTGAAGCAGGCGCACTAACGAAAGAGATAGCACTACTGTAGTATATTCGTATTTCACTCCAACTCACAGTCATTTACGCGCGACGTGTGCCAGATCAGCAAACCTATTTGATTTTTACCTGATTTTACCTAGTTCCAATCATTTCAAGGTGTAGAATCGGTGGTGGTTTGTTCGTTTGTTGTATAATAAAAGTTAAAAGTGAGAGGAGCTTCGTGAAAGTATTTTAAACAATTAAAAACTAAGAAAATGCTGCTGTAAACCATTTCGGTGAAAAACTGCATTTATTTGTGTCAGCGCATCCGGTATCAGAAAAAATATTACCAGAAGATTTGCACGAACTTTCAGCTAGTGAAGAATATTGTAAATATTTTCTTACAATGACGCATGCAGCACCATGGAAAGCTGTATAATTTAAATTGCATGAAAAGCAAGCACCAATTAGGCATAAAATGTCAGAATTAATTTGATTTAAAAACTGCTGTTTTTTGTATAGTATACGTATTGGTATTGTGTAATAAATATTAATAAACAATAAATGTTACTATTTTTTGCTTTTTACCTCATTTTACGATAAAGGAAGTACTTATTACATTCACCCCAAAAATTCGAAATTGAGTTTTCAACAGATCTTCATGTTTTAGAGTCCCCTGAAACCAAAAAAACATGTTTTTGTTCATTGGTCTGTCTGTCTGTGTGTCAGTCTGTCTGTGAACAGAATATCTGAAAAACGAAAAGAGGTGTGGCGTTGAAACTTCATATAAAAGTTTCGTGTACTATGTAGATGCGACAGCAAGCTTTTGAAGAAAATCGCATAACCGGAAGTATGGTGTTTACTCTTGCAATTTTTCACTTTCTTCGATTTTTTCAAAAACTGATCTAACGATTTTTTCCAAATTTTTACATTTTTATTAAATTTTTAATGTGTATTGATGTGAGATAGGTGATTATCTTGTTCAATACTTCTAAAATAGCTTTCTTTTGTTTATTTTTTCTATTTTTGTATTACCTCCTATTTTAAATAGAGCACCTAGCATATTATTACATTTTTTAATTCAGCTTAAAATTTTAGAGAAAATTTGTCTCTTCAACTAACGTTCTTCTTTGCACGGTTTCTGTAGAATTTGTAATTTTTGAAAAGTTTTGACAAATGCTTAAAAATTAAAGATCAAATTAAAACATAAGATGTTTATAATATGATAGCGCAATAGTTTTATTCATATTGCTGTAATAATTAAATTTTACCTGTTTAAAGTTAAGTTGCTGTAATTCGTCCATAAGCATTAATTAGCTAGACAGAGAGCGATATACTACATATAGGCGGGTTGCATAACTTCACGAGCTGACACGCTCAATGAACACTAGAGGCCTATCCAGTTATACGTAGTATTTGTATATCTATGCCCTTAGACAAGGGAAAAAAGATGTCCACATCACTCGAAACCGAATATGTATGTATAATCGATAACCTCGTTTTACCTTGCGGTGTTGAGGCTGGTCCTTTATGCGCTTGCATCTGCCGGTACAATGCTCAACTTGCCCCGGATTCGGGATACAAAGTTGGAGCGCGCCTTGTGTGCTTGCACACATGCACAGCAACCATTGTGTGAGATATGTGTGTGTGTTAGGTTGACCTTGTTACTCTATATTTTACGTCTGCGGTTTTGAATAGAGCACAGTTAATTTGGTGCCCAACTGTGAATGGTCTCACCGAGCCCGGTTCAAGCAAGACTGAGATTAAGAAAAATTCTGGCCCTCGCGGAATTCGAACAGAGGACTTGCTTAATGTAAGGCAAGCAATTACCCATCTGCGCTACTCGGCTATACCTACTTCTAATCAAATATATACAAATATTTCATTTTAAAGAATATTATGTTGTCTATTTTTGCTTAGCTCAGGTTTTTACTCTTGATGAAAATGGAACCCAACAGATATAACGGCTGCGTTTTTATTTGAAAATTAATGTAATACGCATTACGTACAAGTGTATCTTTTACAGTTTTAGTATTATTAGCACCATTAAGATATTTATACCTATTTTGTACAAGTAGATGGTTAATTTATTGTATCTGAATATCTATTTCTTGTAAGCTGATTCAACCGCAGTATCTCGTATTCTTCGTAATGTTAGTAAATCTACAACATTTATAATGTTGTAGATGTAGGTATGTACTGGATGATTCTTGACTTATACCTACGCACAATTGCGAGGAATGATAGTTCGTGATGTGTAGTGATGGGTAAAAAAAAAGTGTAGTAAAAGTATTTTCTTAACGGAAATAACGAATTAATTATGTAACTTAAACTGCAGTATCACAATTGTTCAAAGTGATTTCCTTCGTTTTCGATGAACACCTCAGGGCGTCGAATCCATGCTGCACCACACGTACGTACTGGACAACACGTAGAAAAGTTTGTCGACCCGGATGATAGCTTTGATGAAACCTTTGTGCATAAAACCGAGCCGCAGCTACTGAATTTTGGTGTACTTCCCCGTAAGTGAATACATGTTCATACGTTCTGCCTGGTGAAGTTAGGTGCCATAATTTTTCTTTTGCGAATAAAAGAAGCTCCAATTTGACAACCAGTTATGGAAAGTGAGAGATACAATTATAGGTGAATGCGATAATTTTATGTTTACTAGTTCAGCACTCTCATAGTATGTTACACAACAAGTTTAGAAAAGTAAAGTTGTACTAAACGAATATAGCTTGATTGTGTACGAGCGAGCGAAGCGAGCGAGTAACTTAGAAAGCTAACGACAGATCAATAAAAAAACCAATTAGGGCAGGCTGTGATATGTGTTATACGTTTGGCAGTACTGAAGTGTATTGTCAGTCTATGTCAAATTCGAGATTTGCAGGTTAAGTTTTACGTCAGTCTGTGTCAAACAACAAACAAAACCTAACCTACTCATCTCGAATTTGACATAGACTGACAATACACTTCAGTACTGCCAAACGTATAACACATATCACAGCCTGCCCTAATTGGTTTTTATATTGATCTGTCTGTATATAAGTTTAGTAAAACTACTTTACTTACGACTTCGTTCGCGCGAGGTTCGTTATTTGTGTATTAAATAATGACTAATTATTTTCTGTCATTCCATCCTATCCTATCCCCGTCCCTTTGTCCATTCCCGTCTCCGTACCGTCCCATCCCGTCCGGTCCGGTCCCCCCCCCTTCCATCCCAACCCTTCCCTTTGCATCCCATCCCGTTCCGTCCCGTCTAATCCCGTCCCGTCCCGTCCAGTCCCGTCTCGTCCCATCCCGTCCCTTCCCGCCCCCTCCCTTTCCATCCCATCCCTTCCCTTCTCTTTCCTTCCCGTCTTGCCCCGTCCCGTCTCGTCCGGTTCCGTCCCTTCCAGTCCCGTCCCGTCTCGTCCGGTTCCGTCCCTTCCAGTCCCGTCCCGTCCCGTTCCGTCCCGTCCCGTCCCTTCCCTTATGTCATGTCCACCGTCTTGGACTTAAAAATAAATGCCATTTTCGTAATGAACGTCCGAAAAACAGCAATAACGACACCCATATCGTATTTTAGGCTTATTTACCCCATTTCACCTCCTAAGGGGTTGATTTTCGGAAAATCACGAAATACGTGTTTGCTTATTTGTTTCTAGGAGTACTCCTACGAAGTTTCAAGTCGAAATGTCTATTTAATATTATTTATCCATAGAAAATTGGAACCCCCATTTTACCCCTTTAGGGGTTGAATTTCGAAATATCCTCTCTTATTCCTTGTATACATCATAAAGGGAACCTCTGTGCAAAATTTCAGCTTTCTAGGTCCAAGGGTTTGTGCTGGGCATTGATGAGTGAGTGAGTGAGTGAGTCAGGACTTTCAGTTTTATATATAAGCCATTCAGTAAACACAAAAACATTTAAATTTTTTTGAAGTTGGCATATACATATAATTGTTGTGCTAGGAATTCTGTATTTTGATTTGCAAAGGTTTCCACAACTGCACATCTTTAAAATTAGTTAGTTATAACCATATATATAATACACATATATTGCTGGTAGGGCCTGGAAACTTCAGAAAACATTACGGCGCCGACATAGTCTCACTTCGAGTATAACGCGTCTCGTGCGCATGCGTGAGAATTCGAACTCCGCCTTTAGAAGCGAATTTTAAACTTGACCACTTCCCTATTGGACGGACGACGCCGCCGCGCTTGCGCACAGCTCACCGTATACATGAAGGAGTTGGTTGTGTGTCTCACTTCATCGGTGAGTTTCCCACTCATAGCCGCTAGCAATATAGTAAGTATTAGATATATGGTTATAACATGTATGACAGTTGCTAAATAAATGTCACACCCTTAACCTATTTGTTTTAGTAACTTTTTGTTAAGTACATTCCTAGACAAAGATTAATTTTCGAAGTACACTCATGACATTTTAGATTTCAAAGGCCACTTTCTGTTTTTATGTTTACTGAACAGACTATATATAGATTATACCACATGTACCACCCTTAAAAAAAGGCGGCTGTGGAAATTTAAACGTATGAATAATATGTTGGTGGCACTGTAAGTCTATGTCATATTCGAGGTTAGCAGATTAGGTTTTCCTTGCTAACTTGCTAACCTCGAATTTGACACAAACTGACACAAAGCCTAACCTATTAACCTCGAATTTGGCAGTGACATTACCATATAGTAAAGTGACATTTCTATGCAGCAAAGTGACACTTTATTAATCGATTTTGAATTTAGTAAAATAGCACATTATTATACAAAATGAGAAAAACATAATTAATTCCTTATCTTGGTTAATAAAAAACTTTTACTACACTTTTTTTAATTACCCATCACTACACATCACGAACTATTAGTTCTCGCAATTATGCGTATAAGTCAAGAATCACCCTGTATAAATAGCTATTACAGCGCTGTAAACAACGAACCACCGACCTATTATTATTGTGTAACTTTGTATATTCATTTCAGATTTATTCTTGATAAAGTGCTATAAAACGTAATAGATAAGTTCTTACATATATTGCAAACCAATCCGATTTGATTATTTTTAATCACGTGAGTCAGTTTGACAAATCAGACCACACTGGAAGTGAAAACGACCCTAGGGTGATTTTCAATCACTACGGAAACTACCTAATTAAATTTCAGTAGTATCCTATCACTGTAAATCTAAGTCAAATTGGACGTTAGCAGGTTAGGTTTTCCGTCAGTCTGTGTCAAAACTGACGCAAAAGCTAACCTGATAACCTCAAATTTGACATAGCCTTACAGTGCCACCAACATAATATTAATATAATGAAGTGTCAAATTAATTTGTCAGAAAATGGCTAATTTATTTAAGAACTTATCTTTCCGAATTCACCGCGGCCAGTGATAAATCCTTATAATTTTGACAAATAATATCCCTCAAGTGCGTTGCCTTTAATAAGGAACAAGGCAAGCACTTTCGGGTTGTTATTTGTCAAAATTATCGCGGGTGATTATTACTGCCCTTGGTAAATTATAGCTGATAATGACTTACTTTTTTCGTGAGTGTAGAAGAATTACTATCACTGCATTAGAACTGTAGTTGTAGATTGTAAGTGTAATTTAAAGATCACGATCGGTTTCTAAAAGACGAATTCATAGATTTTCTAAATGGTTATATTTTGTCTGATGAAAAGTAATTTATATAATTTGATTTCGATTATCCACATATCATATTGCTTTTACCGTGAATGTATTAAATAGTAAGAAAGCTTAGAAGTTATTGTATAATTTACGATTCAATTTAAAGTTATCCCTAAATTAAAAAATGTAACTACGCCACTGTCTAGGAATTGCCCAATCACAATTTGACGGTACGTCATGTGAACATTGGAGATTCGCGGACATTCGCTGACAGTTTCCTTCGTTTTGTTGTCATTTTGTTTTGAGGTTATCACAAGCAAAACATACAATGGTAGACAAATTCAAAACATTTAGAAGATTATACTGATTATTCGCCGAGTTCCTGCTGTACACTTTAAATATGTCGTCACGACCAGAATTCCCGCTTGAAGCAGTTGGGGTTAATGGCCCCAATTACCTTAAACATGCTCTCACCAGTTGTACAGATCCTTTAAAAGCAATTGAAGAATTTCAGGTATCTAACAGACGTACAATAACAGTTTGTAAAATAATGCGCTTTGTTGACAGATTGCTAATGGGATTTTGTTGCCTTCATTGCGCCCAATGTTGCCTCTACTTGACCTGCATGGTGTACGACGGTTAGATTTTCACACATCAGTTGTGGAGGTAAGCCTGAATTTAAGTAGGATACAAAGAATATAAAGCCGCGTACACATTAATAAATATTTACGTTGTGTGTTGTATGTCGAAATGTAGCGCACTTATTTTCGACGCAAATTTAATGGAGGGGCATCATTTTTCGCCGCACAAATTTGTGTTGTGCGTTGTGTCTCGGCGATCCGCCTGTTCGTCGATTTGCAGCCGCGGCGCATTGTGCATTCTCTTATTATTAGTAACTTTTATATTTGCAACAATTCTAAAAGAAAGAGTAATAACAGAATATGAAATGGAACAATGAAGATGCATTGGTACTCATTCAAGAGTACCAGAAGCATACATTGTTGTGAAATCCTAAACATCAATGACATTTTGAATCTATTCTCTTGATTTTTGGCCCAATCATATTAATGAGGATTTTAAAATCCACTGATGACATAGAAGAACGTTGCAGAATTGTCCTGTGCTTTCATTAATTGCTAATGCTGTTAACAAGCCGCTACCGCCATTTTATATTGATAAAGTTGTGTCATCTAGTAACGTCTTTCTTATTATTGAGTTTATTTTAATTTTTTCTAATTAAATGGTGCATTATAATAACGGCGGCATATTTCTTTTTTACTAATAATGAGGTAATAAGGCATGGTTAATTAATAATTTCCTTCTACAAGTTAGAAAGTTCATTAATAAAAATTAATTAAAATTAAAACAACGCGAACACATATAGGCACTACCAACATACGTCTACATCAGCACAACGTTGCGCCGCAAATCTCTTTGAAGTCCATGTAAAAACCGACGGGGCGATGGATAGCGTGCGTCGTTCGTCACGAAAATATTTGTGTGCGTTTGTGTTCGGCGAACCGTCCACATCTACATTAATTTCAACGCACACGCACAAATTTGCGTCAAATACAACGCACAACGTAAATATTTATTAATGTGGACGCGGCTTAATATGGAAATATAGTACTATCATTTAACCGAATTGTAATTTTTTGACATGATTTTACTTGAACTGCTTGGACAACTTTGAGACTTCTGGTAAAAATTTTATACGCGGTCCGGTCTATTGCGCACACGCAAAAATGTAACAGTGACATAAAAATGTAACGTGAGCAAACTCTCGTATTTTTTCTCTTAAAAAATCATCAAGACCTAACAACTAACATAAACCATTAACCTGAACCACCGCCGAAAGCTCAACAACATTGCTTTAAAAATGACGAGACGATAGCGTGCACCATCAACCTTACATCGCTGGCAGCGCATGCGGAATAGACCGGACCGTGTATCAAAGTTGACCCGAGCCTTCTTATATAAAATCCACTTTATGAGTGTCTAGAGACAAATTTTACGAATTTTTAACATTCGTCACTAGTGGGTCAGAATTAAAACGAGTATTGTAAGACTCGCAAGATACATATGATGAGTGAAGAGAAAAAACTAACGCTTAGGGAGATGTTGGAAAGTCTTGGATCAGGTCAAGTCAATACAAAGAATTTTTTATGCAATGCAGTCGATCAAAAACTGGAATCTTAATACATTTTTTAGGGCGTTGCCTGTGATTTATCAACACAAACAATGTGTAACTGTCAGGTTTAACGAAGAACACGTTCAACCAGAAATAATAAGATTAGGTACTAACTTCTGTACTTACATGTACAAACTTTTCACATGGAGACATTTTAACTATATGTCCAATGGTCAACGCAAGACTCACTGTTCTCCTTCCTACTTATTAGTTACAATGCAGAGCTGCACTATCTCACCGGTGTGTCGGTAAACTCTCCCATTCTGACGATGAAATACAAGGACATCTGACGCACCAGTGTGACTAGCTGACGTTTTCGAACATAACCCTCTACTTACAGACGTACAGCAGTTCATACGTGTTTTTGATCACTTTCATTGATAAAACGTAGAATTAATAAACACTGCCTTATTTTCCATTGTGTTTCTGATAGCAGCTTCATTGTGAACGATTACTTCTAGGTAGTGTTTACATTTCAGCTGTTTTGCTGTATGGATATTGTTGGAATAAATTCATTATAGGTCTGATTACGTTCTAAACTACAAATTGAATCACATGAAAAACTATTCAACAGAAACTTGTCTAAATAACCAAACACCTTCAACTAGACAAAAATCTGTCACATTTGTATCACTGCTTTTACAAAATGTGTGCAGATTATACCTATCTATAGATTTCAGTGAAATATATTACATTTATTGTAAAATTTTGTATGATAAAGGCAATCTATCTAATACAATAAAATACAAATTCAAAAATTTTTGACTGTCAATAATAGTAGAAACATGAAACTCAAATTTTTAGTTTAATTACTTTGTGTTTTAATGTAGCTTTATATATTTTTTAACGATGGTCAGTAAATGCATGATATTACGGACAGTTGGAGGTCAATAAAGTATAGCTATTAACATATCTAGGAATGTTATGAGTATCATAGCTGCTGCAGATGCTGTTTTGAAATCTGAGGATTTTAAGACATCGAAGGCTGTTATGATTCATAACATCCGTGGTATGTTCAATAGTTTATCGGTTGCAGTATGGTAATGGTCGCCATGTACGGTAAAGGACTATTACCGTACAGATACAGTTATGACTTAGTTACCAGCCTACTTTTGTAAACAAAAGCTTAATTAATATCCTGAAACCGATACACACATTTAATGATTAGGCAGTAAATACATTAACACAATGACTAGGCAGTAAATGAATTAATAACCTAAATTATTATGACGCAGTAAATGTGTATAAGCCACCACAGTGCAATCGTATTTTCAATTTAGTACAGGAAAAATAATCTTAAAAATGTAAATTTTAAATGATTGGCGAAAAAATTATATGTTTGATACGGCAATAAAGTAGACTTCGTCTTGGCATGACACTGCCAGCCGTGGTTTTAAATCATATGCTTTATTGCCTTATTAAACAAATATTTTTTTATTACAATTAGGTAAGATAGAACACCCACCTTAGCTAGAGTAATAACGTTGATAAGCGTTTCCTTCTTTTTTTTTTAGAAATGTTTGAAAATTGAAATTTTTAAATTTTTTGAAAGTTTGAGGTTGATATCTGGTGGGGCTAGGTATAATAATCTTATTTTTGCACATAATATACACCTATATGATAGCAAACCACAGTAAAAACTCATTTTGATATTTCCCTCTGAATAAAGTTATGAATTTTGTAAAATCGTTAAAATAATGTGTTTTAACATCAGTAATAATCCTGAAATGCCAAAAATATTTATTTTACCAATTTACACTTTTTTATTGAATGTGAAATTTTTTTGAACTTTTTTAGTGTAAATTAAGGTTTTGTGCTAGCCTAAAACATATTCGACTTAACAGAAAAAAGTAAAGGTTAGCAAATAACAATAAAATAAAAATATATATTCAGGGAGTTTGTAGATCGCTAGACAGTCTGTAACTTCTTTAATAATAGAGATATTGAAAAAAAACTTCTACGACCACCACTAAAAGTAGGCCTTTTAGCGCTATTTTTTTTTACTAACTGCCGGTCTTATAAAGGCCACTAATCTAACGTTAACTTTAATTCGTTGCTAAAATAAACAAAAGCGCATCAAAATTTGTTTACTAATGAATAAAATGTCATAAGCACTGACGTTTTGATGCGCTTTTGTTTATTTTAACAGCGAATTATAGTTAACGTCAGATTAGTGGCCTTTATAAGACCGGCAGTAAAAGTGACGTTTTATAATTTAGCGTGTTTAAAATGAGATCAGCTGTTTACTTGTAGCACATGTGTTTTAAAGTGAAGTGAGGTTATAAAACTACAATTTCGAACTCGAAGTGAGATTGTAAAGTTATTCTAGTTGCTTCTTGTGTTAGAGGTAAAGTGTTTTTTATAGTTATTAGCGACATAAGGCCGTTAGTAAGCATTTAACAAACGAGGATAAATTTGTGGCTAATGAATTTATCCGAGTTAGTTAGATGCGATAACAGCCGTATGTTGTTGAATATTTTTCATAACACCTACAAAAATTGAAATTTTAGAGCAATTTAAATGAAAAAGTTAAATAGTATTAGTAACGGGTGTTAGAAAACTGGTCTTATCAGAGTCACCTATGGAAAAAAATTACCTTTGGCAATACTGAAATGTATTGTTGGTGACACTGTAAGTCTATGTCAAATTCGAGGTTAGTAGGTTAGGTTTTGCGTCAGTTTTGACACAGACTGACGCAAAACCTAACCTGCTAACCTCGAATTTGACATAGACTTACAGTGTCACCAACAATACATTTCAGTATTGCTAATGTTAAAATGTTACTGTTCTGTTATTTCTCAATGGCCTAGGCTGTTAAGTGTTTTAACAGCCCAGGCTGTTATAGGAAACTTTTCAGTCAGATTGACAGTTCTGTTATTGACAAATAACAAGTAGGTGTTATGAAAAATAATTAAAGCGTTATGTAATGAATACAGTCAGATGTGTAGTATTAATAATTACCATTGATAACTGACTTTGACAGTACTGCCTCCACAAACATTCACCTTGCGTCAAGGCCATCTGTTTATTATGACATAAATTATAACTGTCGTAGATGCAAACCTTTGTTAAATCGACATTTATGGATTAATACAAGTAAATTTATGGTCGTAGCTAAAATATTGGGGTCTATTGCAACTGGTCTAACTGAAAACTGGTCTAAAATGAGTTAGACCAGTTTACACTTTTGCGTTCTTAAAACTAGTCTAACTGAAAACTGGTCTAAATTGAGTAGACCAGTTTACACTCTTGTGTTCTTAAAACTGGTCTAACTTAAAACTGGTCTAAACTGGAGTCAGACCAGTTACACTTTTGTATTCTTAAAACTGGTCTAGCTTAAAACTGGTCTAAATTGAGTTAGACCAGTTTACACTTTTGAGTTCTTAAAACTGGTCTAAAATGAGTTAGACCAGTTTACACTTTTGCGTTCTTAAAACTGGTCTAACTGAAAACTGGTCTAAATTGAGTAGACCAGTTTACACTCTTGTGTTCTTAATACTGGTCTAAAATGAGACTGTAAGGAATGTGAAAGTGATATAGCGGGCCTTTAATAATAGCGGATCAGAGCTGAATGGAGTAATGGCTTTCTTATTTATTGATTTTCGGGAGATTGAGATCTGTGGTTTTATTGGGCGTAAATAGGCATGACACGTTTGTGTTTGGAGCAGCGTGATTGGATATTCATACTAGTTTACAAAGCTATTTACGTTTGTTTTCTCTTTAATAGGAAATATATTGCAGGCAATCGTTTGATGCCACGCGCTAATCATTAAGAAAATTGAATTATTCAATATGGTATCCAGCATGACCCTCTAAAAGTAAGTAAAAACCAACAACACTGCATCAGATGATCGTGTCTTAATTTCTTTTGACAAAAGATGTGAGAAAATTGTGTTTAAAAAACACTGTACTGGCTAAGATCCAACACTTGTACAGGGTGATCGAATTTTGGCGCCCCGGAACTAAAAGTCTGCTAAAAATTTGCAAGAATGCGAATCTTTTTTTCAGAAAATATTTCTGATAAAAATTGGTGGATGTTACTAAACTTACATTCTATGCATCCGATTTACTGATACGCTTAATATAGCGCGCTAAATCCAAATTTATGGAAAACGTCTCTAGTAAAAAATATCAAGAAATAATATTAAGAGAAGATGAGGTTTTATATCTAAATCCTGTATGACACGACGCTAAATTTTATGCAAAATTTACTTGTAAATTTTCAAATAAATTCACTGATAATTTTTTTCGAAAACACAATTTCCTGTTTGCAACGTGTGCTAAATTTGATGTTAAATTTGGCACGCGCACATGCGTAGTAGCAAGTCGAAACGGTACCCTCTTAGAGGGTATTGGTTGAAGTATACATTTGTTTTCATGTTATTTGTCGTTGTTAGCTATTTTCGGAGGTTAGGTTAGAGTATTTATCTTAGATAGGAGCGCCGACATTAAACACGCGGTTAAACAATACTAATAAAATGCAGGTTATGTTTATGTTTACATTCCGCATCATGCGCTGCAGTTTAGTCTGATTACGATACTTCTGCGCATCTTTACACGCATATTTACCAGAAAATTTAGAACAAGTTCTAAATAATTTACATGAAAATTCAGCGCAAAATTTAGCAGTAAATTTTCTGTATGCAACGGTGCTTAATATTTTTATGTCAACACATCTGTCGAATAATTCAAATAGACCAATGACAATGTAGCGTTGTTCTGTTTTCAGCCAATAAAAAAGAATTATATCGACATAACCACCAGTGGTTCCAAGCGACATCATTTTTCTACATAACCACTAGTGATCCTGGCGACATAATTTTTGACATTATCATTGTGATGACAGTTATTATAATTTTTCGTTTTGGTTGCTCCTATGGAAACGAACTCACAACAATCCAAATTTCACGTAATAAATTGCGTGCAATGGACATGAGTAGTGATACCTCCGCAAAAATATTCGACATAACTCGGACTAAGAATGGTATTCGAAGGAAAATTCAACGAATATAACTGTAAAAATTCATTTTGAGAGCAATTTATTACGTGAAATTTGGATTGTTGTGAGTTCGTTTCCATAGGAGCAACCAAAACGAAAAATTATAATAACTGTCATCACAATGATAATGTCAAAAAATTATGTCGCCAGGATCACTAGTGGTTATGTAGAAAAATGATGTCGCTTGGAACCACTGGTGGTTATGTCGATATAATTCTTTTTTATTGGCTGAAAACAGAACAACGCTACATTGTCATTGGTCTATTTGAATTATTCGACAGATGTGTTGACATAAAAATATTAAGCACCGTTGCATACAGAAAATTGACTGCTAAATTTTGCGCTGAATTTTCATGTAAATTATTTAGAGCTTGTTCTAAATTTTCTGGTAAATATGCGTGTAAAGATGCGCAGAAGTATCGTAATCAGACTAAACTGCAGCGCATGATGCGGAATGTAAACATAAACATAACCTGCATTTTATTAGTATTGTTTAACCGCGTGTTTAATGTCGGCGCTCCTATCTAAGATAAATACTCTAACCTAACCTCCAAAAATAGCTAACAACGACAAATAACATGAAAACAAATGTATACTTCAACCAATACCCTCTAAGAGGGTACCGTTTCGACTTGCTACTACGCATGTGCGCGTGCCAAATTTAACATCAAATTTAGCACACGTTGCAAACAGGAAATTGTGTTTTCGAAAAAAATTATCAGTGAATTTATTTGAAAATTTACAAGTAAATTTTGCATAAAATTTAGCGTCGTGTCATACACGATTTAGATATAAAACCTCATCTTCTCTTAATATTATTTCTTGATATTTTTTACTAGAGACGCTTTCCAAAAATTTGGAATTAGCGCGCTATATTAAGCGTATCAGTAAATCGGATGCATAGAATGTAAGTTTAGTAACATCCACCAATTTTTATCAGAAATATTTTCTGAAAAAAAGATTCGCATTCTTGCAAATTTTCAGCAGACTTTTAGTTCCGGGGCGCCAAAATTCGATCACCCTGTACAAGTGTTGGATCTTAGCCAGTGCAGTGTTTTTTAAACACAATTTTCTCACATCTTTTGTCAAAAGGAATTAAGACACGATCATCTGATGCAGTGTTGTTGGTTTTTACTTACTTTTAGAGGGTCATGCTGGATACCATATTGAATAATTCAATTTTCTTAATGATTAGCGCGTGGCATCAAACGATTGCCTGCAATATATTTCCTATTAAACAGAAAACAAACGTAAATAGCTTTGTAAACTAGTATGAACATCCAATCACGCTGCTCCAAACACGAACGTGTCATGCCCATTTACGCCCAATAACAGATCTCAATCTCCCGAAAATCAATAAATAAGAAAGCCATTACTCCATTCAGGCTCTGATCCGCTATTATTAAAGGCCCGCTATATCACTTTCACATTCCTTACAGTCTCATTTTAGACCAGTTTTAAGAACACAAGAGTGTAAACTGGTCTAACTCACTTTAGACCAGTTTTAAGAACTCAAAAGTGTAAACTGGTCTAACTCAATTTAGACCAGTTTTAAGTTAGACCAGTTTTAAGAATACAAAAGTGTAAACTGGTCTAACTCAAGTTAGACCAGTTTTAAGAACGCAAAAGTGTAAACTGGTCTAACTCATTTTAGACCAGTTTTAAGAACTCAAAAGTGTAAACTGGTCTAACTCAATTTAGACCAGTTTTAAGTTAGACCAGTTTTAAGAACACAAGAGTGTAAACTGGTCTACTCAATTTAGACCAGTTTTCAGTTAGACCAGTTTTAAGAACACAAAAGTGTAAACTGGTCTAACTCATTTTAGACCAGTTTTCAGTTAGACCAGTTACCAAGTACCCAAATATTGTATGCAACTCGTGTTAAAAGTGGTTTATGCACGAGACAATTTTCATGTCTTGTGCATAAACCCCAACTTTTAGCACTTGTTGCATAAATACCTATTTTCTACGACCACCACTAAAAGTAGGCCTGTTAGTGCTAGATTTTTTCACTAAAAGTGACGTTTTATAATTTAGCGTGTTTAAAATGAGATCAGCTGTTTACTTTTAGCACATGTGTTATAAAGTGAAGTGAGGTTATAAAACTACAATTTCGAACTGGAAGTGAGGTTGTAAAGTTATTCTAGTTACTTCTTGCGTTAGAGGTAAAGTGTTTTGTAAATAATTAAAGCGTTATGTAATGAATACAGTCAGATGTGTAGTATTAATAGTTACCTTTGATAACTGACTTTGACAGTACCGGCTCAGCAAACATTCACCTGCGCGTCAAGGCAATCTTTATTATGACATAAATTATAACTGTCATAAATGCAAACCTTTGTTAAATCGACATTTATGGATTAATAACAGAAAATTTAAGGTCGTAGAAAGAATATTGTATGCAAACTCGTGCTAAAAGTGTTATTGCACGAGACATGTTATGAAACTCAGCCTTCGGCTTTCTTTCATAATTTTCATGTCTCGTGCATAAACATCAACTTTTAGCACTGGTTGCATAAATAGCTATTTATTTTAAATGCCAGTGTAGAACCTACAAATTGACGTAGATCAATTTAAGCCATGGCCTCCTATTTTTACATAGTGATACTCGACTCTGGTTTTTTAAATAAAACTCCCTGTATATTTTCAGATATTTCAATTCAGCGCTAAAAGTTTTTTTTAGCATATTTTGGAACTCATTATTTTCTAAAATTTAAATTTTTACTTTCTTTTACAATAAAGGAAGTACCTATTGAATTCACCCCAAAAATTAAAAATTGAGTTTTCAACAGAGTTCCTTGAACCCAAAAAACATGTTTTTGTTCATTGGTCTGTCAGTCTGTGTGTGTGTGTGTACAGAATTTCTCAGACTAAAAGAGGTATGATGGTGAAACTTCATATACAGATTGCGGCAGGCAACTAGGACCATAGCAAAAGCAAGGGGACTTTACATGTGGCCGTAATTGTATTTAAAAAATCTAATATATACCTTGTGCTTATAATGATCCTAACGGCCTACCGCTATCGTACATTGATTGTTCGTTTGTTAAACACCACGACAGCCACATGCATATTCCCCTTGCTTTTGTAATGGTCCTAGTAGCCTGCCGCATTCTGTATATGTCGAAAATCGCATAACCGGAAGTATGGTGTATACTCGTGTGATTTACATTTTTAATGTGTATTGATGTGAGATACGTGATTTTTCCGGTTAAATATCTCTAAAATAGATTTATTTTATTTTTGTTTTTTTTATATAATGTAGGAACGTGTAGGAAAGCTAAAAACACATTTTTGACTAATTAACTACTTACCAACTCAATTTGAGTATCGTTAAGCGCTTTATTGCCACACTCAGTGCGGTAATGGATATTACCGAACTCAGTGCAGTTATAGATATTACCGCCCTCTTTTTTACAAAACAAAGAATACATTAAACCAGAATTTATTGATGAAGATAAAATATTGAACAATACACGTTTGCTTATGGCACTTAACGAAACTCATTTAATTGCTGCAGAACTCGGCTCACCGCCTCGTTTTGGCAATAAAACTCGTTTCGTTAAGATGCTCATAATCAAACTTGAATCGTTAATATCTATTATCTACTTTAGTGTTTGAATGTGGCTATTAAAACACTCAAAATAGTACTTTAATGGGATCTAACTCCATCTTTGGTTTCGTTTGACAAACCATGTCACGTGCCTAAAACACTTCAATTTAGCAACTTGTATCATAAATTGCTATTATTTACTAGCATATTATTAAAATACAAAACAATAGCTGCGAAAGAAAGCTGCCGTTATATATTCTCTTTATTGATTTTAAGCAAGCGTACGATTCAATAACTCGAGAGAAGTTGTACGAGGCACTAATAAAGCTAAGAATACCAGAGAAATTGATCAACCTGATAAAGATGACTTTATATGACACAAAAAATAAAATCGTAGTAGAAGGAAGTTTCTCACATCAATTTACAGTAAAAAAAGGGTTAAGGCAAGGAGACCCATTATCCACAGACCTGTTTAATTTAGTGCTAGAAGCAATAATAAGAGAAAGTGGAATCCAAACTACTGGAACACTGTACCATAATAAACACCAACTTGTAGCATACGCCGATGATATAGCAATATTAACAAGATCACGGCAGGAACTAGAGAAGACTTTTGCTAAGTTTGATAAAGAAGCGAGGAAGTATGGACTACGAATAAACACAGAAAAAACTAAGCTTATGGAAATGCAGTCTGAAGTGACGAAAGAAAACAAATACATAAAGATCCCAGTAACAGAAAGAGAATATATTTTTGAGAAAGTTGAAAGCTTTGAATATTTGGGTGTAACAGTAACAAACAAAAGTCAGGAAGATAATGAAATAGACAAAAGGATCTTAAAAGGAAACAGAGCAGTCGGATCACTATCGAAGATACTAAAGACAAAAAGCACATCTAGAGCAGTCAAAATTCATGCATATGAGTCAATAGTACGACCAGCCGTCCTATATGCAAGCGAAACGTGGATAATGACCAAACAAAATGAAAATAAACTAGCGATATGGGAAAGAAGAGTTTTAAGAAAGATGTTTGGTGGCGTTAAAACAGCCGAAGGAATATGGCGCAGGCGTACGAATAAGGAGATAATGGAGATGTATGGGAAACCAGGAATTGTGCAAAAGGTTCGAGCACAGAGGGCTAGGTGGTTGGGCCACGTTATCCGAATGCCACAGCAAAGAATTGTACAAAAACTACTGTATGGAGGAGAAGTTGGCAAAAGGAGAAAAGGACGTCCAAAGAAAAACTGGTTACAAGAGGCGAAAAACGATTTAGAAGAAGCAGGAGTAACAGATTGGAGAACTAGAGCAAAAGATCGAATGAAATGGAAAGAAGCCATTAAAATGATAGAAGCCAAGGGCCATCATGGCCTCTAGCGCTGATATATATATATATATTATTAAAAATAGTATGAAATTTCAAAATGTCATTAAATACTTTTACTCTGCGACAGTGGTGGATTTCCACTCATCGTGACGTTTTAACACGCTAATATCCCCACCTGCATTGGCCAGCAAGGATATTGAATGGTTAATCCCAAATCCTGGACATCATCTTTAATCAATTTTACCAGTTCATCTGATCTTAAAGCCCCAGCCCACATTCATTGTTACCTGAAATAATAAGAATTTATTTTGCATTTGAAATACGCATTTTTTAAACTTACCATTGCCGTTAAGTACATTTCATTGGGGGCTTCTGTTAGGAATCGTTGAATTTGCTGTGTAGTACGGTTTGGATTTTTAAGAAATGCTAATAATCTTGAATACTTGCTGATGTCGATGTTATTCTTGACCCCAAGGCTGATTTTTATCATAGAATAATGTGACCAGAATGTGGAAGTCTTGAAGTGCTTGGCCTTTTCGGAAAAATAAACCAGGAGCACACTCTCGCTATGTACTTCATCTACTTGTTTCACCAGGCACCAATCACAAAATTTTTGGTAGCACTTGTCGTAAATCTTCTGGAATTTTTGTGACAATAAATCTACAACTATTTTTGCAGCAGCTTCTTCACACATTTTTGCAATATTTATTAAAAACACTTGGTAAATAATAACACAAAAAAACCAATATGGTTACTCTTGTTTATTAGTTGTCAAGTTTATTTTTGTCTACCATTTATGAGAACCGATATAATTTTTGTGTTCGTAAAATAAGAATGTCACGTTGACAGTTAAAAATAACTTTTAAAATGTTAGCTTTTTACTTCCTTTTACAATAAAGGAAGTATTGGATTCACCCCAAAAATTTGAAATTGAGTTTTCAACATATTTTTACGTTCTAGAGTCCCCTGAACCCAAAAAACATGTTTTTGTTCATTGGTCTGTCTCTTAGTCTGTGTGTGAACAAAACATCTCAACAACGAAAAGAGGTACGGCATTGAAACTTCATATATAAGTTTTGTGTACCATCTAAATGCGACAGCAAGCTATTGAAGAAAACCTCATAAGCGGAAGTATGGTGTTTATTCTTGTGATTTACATTTTTAATATGCATTGATGTGAGTTAATTTGTTGTTGTTTTCTTTATATTATGTAGTAGGGAAGCTAAAAACAGAGTTTTGACTAATTATAAGATCACACTCGTTTGGTTGTGCAGAAAATAGTATATACACCTCGGGAGTGAATGTTTTTTCCCCCTCGGTGTTTTGTAGAGGCCTCGGGCTACAAACTATACCTCGGATAAAAGTCATGCACTTTATTCCCTCTATGCATATATATTTAACAGCGAATTAAAGTGAACGTCAGATTAGTGGTCTTTATGAGACCGGCCGTTAGTGTGTGAAAGTTGAAACGGTTGACTTCTTCAAAGAGGAGAAACGTCGGATTACATAGGTCAAGAACGTCTTGGTTTGAATAATGTGCTATTTAGAGCATCCGTTACATTAAAGGTTATATATATGTCAGCTTCTTTCTAAAGTCTACTACCTGCGATCTAAATGATCTTTTTAAATTTCAAAGCAATATAAGACATACGTTTTAAACGCTACGTTTTGTTATTTTTGACGTCACAGAAAAAAGGTAATGTGTAGACTTTAGTTCTATTTGCTGTATGATATATGCTCATTGCATTTTGTCTTTTCTTTCGCTATTTCCAAATCTAGGTTTCCATCTTTTGCTATCACACTTCCCAAGTATTCGTAGACTGTTACTTCGTCCAAAGTTTTTTGTTTGCCCAATATTTTTCTTCTGTTTTATTTTGGTCGTTGATTATCATTACTTTACTTTTATTTGTGTTTATTTCCATTTGAAGTGTTTCGATTTGTACCCATACATCCACCATTGGCTGCATTTTTCTTTGTGTCTTGGCTACTAGTATAATATCATCCGCATAGAGTAGGCAATGTAGTTTTGTGAGGGTGAGGTTTCTATATCTAATAGTTTGTTCTACTTTTCGTCTTGCAGTTTTTATTAATTTATAGTAGTAGACTTAAGCTGTCCCCTTGCTTCACCCCTCTTTCCACTTCAAAGGCTTCTGATCTTTGTCCATGTATCAGTACTTTTGCTATTACGTTTTGGTACACTTTTTAGTAGTTGTATTAGTCTTCCTATCTATTTTAAGGTTTATTAGGATTCTTCAAATTACTTCCTTTTCTGTCATATCAAATGCGACTCTTAGATCCATAAATGTCAAGTATAGTTGTTTTCTCTTGTCCATTGCTCTTTCTACTAGGTTGTATAGTATATTGTCGTTTGACTGTTTATTAGCTCTGAGCGCCAATTGTTTGTCTTCCAATTTTTATTCTACTTTTTTTAAAAATTTTTTCTCTACTATTTTTGTGTAGACTTTAAATCCTACTGAAGATAGGCAGATCGGTTTATAATTCTTGCAAATTGTCACATCAGAATTATCAAAATGATTATTAATGGTCTATCCCATAAAACTTTAATGCAATATATTTTTATACTTTTTAAATAAAGGTAAGAAGGACAGAATGTTCTCAATACAGTGCAAAGAGAGCACAATACTAGATCAAATAAGGCTATAAAAAAATGGAACGGTAATATTTGAAGAATGGTGAAAAGCAGACAGTTATTATAAAATACAAGAAATTCACACAACAGGAAATGAACGAAATTGGGGTTTAAAAAAATGAGTCAGTGAAGTGACATAAGTGAACAGACAATCCAAATAAAACATAGTGAGTGGCGCTATAACCTAGTTTAAATACGAACGTGAACAAACAATAATTTTAGAATTAAATTTTTTTACATTTTTATAATAGAAATTAAAAGTTAGTTTATAAGTAACTGATTTGTACTTGGTTAACATCCACAATTATGAATTTAGATAGGCAATTGTTGTTAACTACCATGAAGAAACAATTGAATAAAAATTATTTCATGACAGTCTAATTTGTCTCTCCAGATTAATTGAGTTTTAAGCCATTTACAATTGAAATAAATTAAAAATAATTATCCCATCGTGATCAGGAGTTCGTAGTGCATATGTGAGAATGTGGGTGTGAAACTCCATCACCTAAAAATTATTTTCATCTGCGACCACCTTCCGAACCACTTCGCCAACGACGAGAAGTTTACGATCATCAGATTCTGAGCACAATTGAGGTCAGGCGTTTGAAATTTTGGTAGCACCTCGCCCGCACGCCGTGTAGGAGTACACCGCAGCAGTTCCAGCATCCTAGGGTTCCGCTTTCAGCAGCGAGCATCAGGAGAAGCTGTTCCGAGCCAGTTCCCGCAGCCTAAAAAAGGTCAGGTTAGTGTTGCAAAGCAAATACTTACCAGGAATGAGTCCTATAAGAGGAAGCCGATCCCAGTCTTACAATACTTCAAAAAAGAGCATGAGGTCCAGAAATTGTAAAAATATAAGTTGAGGTTATGTTTTTTTACATGAAAGGACGCGTTCAAAACAATTGAATTGCCAAGGAAGCCGCGAACGATCTAAAAACAAAATACGACTAGTGACGCTTAATAAAGCGCGAGATTCGAATTACCTGATAATTTGTTCATAGATTTGCCTTTGAATTAACTTGTAAATACACCAGAAACGAACCGCACGAAAATTCAATTTGTTGATAGATAAATTGACAGCGTAGTGAGTCTGCGCGTTGCTGCTTTTTAATTTCACAGCCCAGTGGCGTAACACGTGAGTTTAGATATGAACATGTCGGTGAACCTAACTTGCAGATTTGAGTCTTCATGTCTACTGAAAGCTAGCCATAAATAAATTACTTGCAGATGTGCGAATTACTATAGGGGGCAAAACACTACAATCAATGAACCCATTTATACAATTATTTATTTACTTTTAATCAGTCTTGTACATGATGTAAGTATTAAGCTTATTAAAAATTACAATAGTCCTGTACAATAGTCTCTCTACTGCACCTAGTAAGGAGGTGTCCCTGTGATTTTCACATACCTTGCAATCAGTACTGACTAATTTTGGTATCGCGGTTCTGGAAGGCACAGTAATGGTGCAATAGCGAGAATTATTTGAGATATGGTGTATTTGCCATAATGATTTTACCTTAAAAATTTAAAAACAAACAAAAACTATTGGTAATCACAAACAACTTTTTTTACAGATTTTCCTGATATTGAATTTGTGGTGTGATGGTACGATGCAAATTAAGCTTTTATCTGATTGACTATCTAAAATTCGTGTGATATAAAAAGGCCTTAAACTATTGTTTAATTTTGTCTCATCTCTGAATCAGCAGTTTTACATGCGCAATTGTTTATCTTTATAAAATTATTATTTGATGAAGGTAAATAATTGCTCGTATGGAATAACTACCATTCTTCCCAACATGCCAAAGTAGAATGTACTAAAGTTTATTGTTGTTTTACAGGAACTTAGAGAAAAACTAATAGCTCACATAAACGAAATAGGTCAAAAAGAAGGCAAAGAAAGAGATCGTAAGTTAAAGGAGCTGCTGGTGAAAAGCTTTCCAGTAGTCAAAGTGAAAGCTCTGCGTCCAGTTGTCATGTGCATCCTCAGAAATACGCCCCAAATCGATGACCAGTACCTGAAAGTATTAGTTCGGGACCGAGATCTGTACAATGATACAGACACCGAAGTGAAGCGACAAATTTGGAAGGACAACCAGTCTTTGTTTGGAGATGAAGTTTCACCGCTGCTTAGCCAATACATTAGCGAAAAAGAGAATATATTGTTCGACCATCAGAACATAGCAACCCAGTTTTTTGGGCCTTCCCCTAAGGTGCGGCGACAAGGCGAAGTCGTGCAGAAGTTGGCCCACATGATTGGAAATAGTGTAAAATTGTACGACATGGTGCTGCAGTTTTTAAGAACGTTGTTCCTTCGCACACGCAATGTACACTATTGTACCCTAAGGGCGGAGCTTTTAATGGCCCTCCACGATTTAGAGGTGCAAGATATCATATCAGTAGATCCCTGCCACAAATTTACGTGGTGTCTGGACGCTTGTATTCGGGAAAAAAATGTTGATATCAAACGGTCACGCGAATTGCAGGGGTTTTTAGATAATGTCAAAAGAGGACAAGAACAGGTTTTGGGAGATTTATCCATGACTTTATGTGATCCTTATGCGATCAACTTTTTAGCTACTTCGGCCATTAAAATTTTGCAACATCTCATTAACAACGAAGGGATGCCTAGGGTGAGTTTTGCCTTTTTACCTGATTGTTGTGATTGTACAAAATTTTGTTATTTTAGGACAATACCATACTGATTTTGCTTCTACGCATGCTGGCACTAGGTCTAAGTGCATGGGTTATGATTGATTCACAAGACTTTAAGGAACCCAAGCTAGATAGCCAAGTCGTGACGAAGTTCTTACCGGCTCTTATGTCGCTCATGGTTGATGACCAAGTAAGGCAGCTGTCTGGCAAGCTACCCCCTGATGAGCGGGAAGCTGCTATTACAGTTATTGAACATTCTGGTCCACTTCCTGATGCAGTCGAGGCGTATATTCAGGAAAGCTCTGTGGCTAGCATTTTAGCTATGTACTATACGCTTCATGTGACGCGACATAAGGACCGAGTTGGGTTGTTACGAATTTTAACCGTTCTTGGAAATTGCAAGGATGGTAGGGCTTTTGAAGACCCGTTCTTACATTCAATGGTGAGTATTTTCATAGAAATTAGGCTGTTTTTTTTATAGTATGTTGTTAGCTTCAAGTGATTCGTCAGCTTAATCTTTCAAAATTATAACATCAATGATAACGTGGATACAACTGCCAGCCGGCTAATTCAGGGAGACGGTGTGCAGTTTTTTAAGTACTAACACTTAAAAGAAAATCAAAATGAACTCTAACAAATCCTTTAATTAATAAGTGTATCCAGGTATCACAGAGAATTTGTAAACTCCCGTAGTATAAATATTCTGAAAAAAAAGCTCAAGCAAAGCACAGGTAGCAGTAACAATAACAAAACCACAATGCTAGTATGACAGTATAATAATCACAAATTCAGTATTATGTTGTATAAAGTACAGATGATTATTCGCTAAGCAGAGATTAACGTAGAGTAATAAATCCAGGCCAAAATTTAAGGTGCATCTCATAACACAAACTTGACTTACGAGAAAATTAGCTTATAACACAAATTAAAAGGTACAAATATACATTACAACAGTTTAAAAAGGTGTTTACTCCGTGGATGGAAAAACATTGAGTCCATTCAGGCATGAAGCTCGTGAAACAAACTGTAGATAATGGCCAGAGTTCCAAATACAGCCTCCAAAATTCTGACGAAATTCGGCAGGTACGTAGCAATCGAGTTAGGTACTCAGCATCGAATCGCTGTTCACAGTATTAAATGGTTTTACATAAAGGGAACATCAAAACCTGTTAGTTAATTTCTTTGTTCAGCCTCTTTCTGCCTACTAGGAAGGTCGGGACAGGCAGGTGTTTTAGAAGGCCCATATCAGGTCAAGGTCGCCGCCCTTAAGGTGAGAATAGCGAATAACGGGAGCTCCGAACCTGTGGCTAAAATGAAAAAGTCCACAATAGAATCACGGAATATCCTAAACACGGCACGAGAAATGCTTCAATCGACTTACCCCAAATTAGTTTTGGGCCATGTGAAGAAGTGAATCAGCAGAGCGCTGTAATCCACCAGAATTGACGTGAGAATACATTTCTCAGTGAATCGCCAAGGTTGCATAAGCCGCCAACATCAGCGAGGGCAAATTCCACCAACCATGAACTGCATGCCTGCCTGGACAATTTAAAAGGCGCTAAAACTCTTTGCTGTCACAACATTGAACAGAAAAAAGCCAGTTAATGCCAATCCTCATGTTGATAAGGCCAATATCTAACAGGGCATGGAGCACACGAAATTCAAAATCTCTACTACAGACGCCGGAATAACCGAAAGTGCACACAGAGAACTGCAAAGTTTAAATAGGTGCGTTCTAAACGTAACAATGTTTAAATATGATATTTTTGTTATTTAAAGTAAACAATCAGCAAATATAAAATATTATGCAAATATTTGTAAAAGTTTGCATCATTTTTTTTCTACTCCCATGCGTGAAACAGTAGCTTCACATACTCACAGATAGTGCGGAGAGTAATTTCACCCATCGTTTGACAGTTTACGAGCGACAAGGAAATTTGAAGAACTTTATCTTATCCGGAACTGCTAAAAATCATTTCATTTACTTCTCGGTGTGAAATGTTGGCTGATAGGGCTGGTTTGGTAATGCTATCAGACTGCCAGTTAATTGTCTCTGTAACTTCTGCGTTGAAATCAAATTGAAGATCTTGAAATCACGAATGCTCTTTTTCTTTAACTTTGATTTCCAACATTTCAGAATACGCCTTGGTCATAATTCACGGACATTCTGATGACTGTTTGCCATTAGCCAACAACGGGTTTTCAGGATGGCCAAAATATCAATTTCCCTGGATAACCGGGGGTATTACCTTTTTTAATTCGCTTCACAAATAATGGTTTATTTCTGAAATTGGAATTTTCACTGTCATTATCGCTGTTTGTTCAATCTGACTTAAACAAGTCAACTGATCTGGAAGGTGATATTTTACCTTTTTTTTCTCATATTTTTTCTTGTATACTACTCAGCTTCCTTAGATTTTCACTCAAACTTTTTTTGAAGTTTTCTAGTTGTTCCCAAGTCGAATTTACCTGTTGCCATGTTCTTTATACTTCTTTGGTAAATTAAAAATTCTGGTTCAGCTGCGGGTACTTTTGCAAACACAAGAAGAATAGTCCTTGCATTTACAAATTGCAATGTCAAAAAGCTTCTCAGCAGCCCCCCAAAAACCATTAGCTTTTGTAGAAAAGTTTCATGTACCGTTGCTTTTAAGGGTTTTTTAAATTAACCTATATTTATTGTGGTAATCTCGACATTTTTGTAGAATCTGTTGATACGAAACTGCAGAAATAGAACTATTTTTCCATATTTCCTTCCCGTTTTCTATTAGTCCTTCACACGCACTAACCAAACTTGTTTTTTTTTTTTCTTCCAGTAACTGTGAAGAAAGGAAACACTAACAGTAACACCTGCGTAAGTAGGTAACACATTGTCTTAACAAAAAAACTTTTATCATCAAAATATGTTGGCAGTGATCAGTAAAGGTACGTAATAATACGGGGTGACCATAAATGGTTGTGATTTTTTTCTTAGGTTGGCACTGTTAATGTTGGTTACCCTGCTGTCAATTATAGTCTGTGTCAAATTCGAGGTTAGCAGGTTAGGTTCTCCGTCAGTTTTGACACAAAACCTAACCTGCTAACCTCGAGTTTGACATGACTTAAAATTGACAGCAGGGTAACCAACATTAACAGTGCCAACTTAAGAAAAATAATCACAACCATTTATGGTCACCCGGAACTTATAACTTATACAATTTTGACAGAATGTTTAATACTCAACACTGAGTAGTGCGGTGTATGGAAAATGGAGGAAATCACGTTGAACAGCTGTAATTGTTTTATTATCAACATTTTTATGTATTCAACAAGAATGTTTGTATTTGTTATAATGACGTTACTGATATAACCTTTAACTGGCAGATATGAAATGCCAATGTGACTTTTACTACCACAACTGCCGACAAATTTTTAACAAACAATTCCATACCCCTCTAGAGTTGACGTTCATTATCATCACTAGCGACACCTATGCATCACAATACACGCTACTAGCCTCTTTTGGTTTGTTTTATTGATGTCCATACCTTACACCCGTATACTACTACTGGTCTTATTACGGTTTTATAAATATGGATCTTTACCGTCCGTGATATCTCTTTACTACGAAACACTTTACTTAACGAAAACACAGCCGTTATTCTTGACCCTATTTCTTCAGTTGTTTATGGTGCTCTGGTGAAAACTGTTCCCAAATAGCTAAAACTTGTCACTTGTTCGACCTTACTTCTAACCATTTGCCTGTTTCGAATTTTTCATCATCCCATCTCATATAGTAAGGGCTAGTTCTACAATGCAAGTATATACAGTGCCTACAGAAATGATCGAACGTTTTTGAATGGTCATGGTTATACAACGTATGAATAATATGTTGGTGGCACTGTGCACTATATCACCCTTTCTCAGCCACATTACAAGTTAAATTGTGATATAACCCCCTTTCTCGAGTGCTTATCACAAATAATATTAAATTAAATATACCCTTTTGCTTAATAATAAGAAGTAGTTGCAGGTATAGTTCCTTAAATGCTTACCTTACTTCTTACTGAAATAAATTAAAATTGACATCTCACAACTCGAATATGACATTTTGAATTATGTCATGTGATTCTGGTTTTTTAATATCTCGGCTAGACAGTTAATAAGCATCCTGGTTCCCAGCTGGATGAGTTAATGTTCAACTAATAACTTCTTATTATAGTTGAAGACTGAATTACTAATAAAATAATAAATTGACTTTGTTGGTCAAATACACTCTATAGTACACAAAATTGAACCAACTTATTGCTCAGTTAGTTAGTATCACTAAATATTTAATCGAATGTTTAGATGATCCAGACTTGATTTAAAATTACGTTTATAAATATCCTACTCCAAAATACATAAATTTCAAATTATAATGACCGAAATACGTCGAGTACTTGAATCACTATTCAAATTTAGAAAATTAAGTATTCTAAATTAAGCTCTAAATATAAAATTATAATTATTTTCAATAATTTGTCATACCAATCTTGCTATGTATTTCTTAATGTTACAGAATAAATGGGTACTAACCTTCTGAAAGTATCTCTTGTACCTGAGTGTGCATTATATCAGCTCCTAACCGGATGCTAGTCTGTAAGCACCTGTGAGTTATTCACGACCAAATGAAACTTGTTGCAGCTCTTTGACCCCTTAAGATGTGGATAGACAGTTCTACAGCATACCACAGACACTCACTTGCACTTTTTTTCTGGTTTCAAACTAAAAATACTACTTCAAATGGCTTCAAACAATCTTGAATTGTATTTTGAATAATAGTTGTGACCATCAGTCAAATTTGATTGTAAAGAATACTATATTGCTATTACGTATCAAATATAGATATTGCAGAGATATTGCAAATATAATATATATGCGGATGATACACAATTATTGTATAGTTTCTTCCTGAACGATGCAGATGCTGCTATTCGGTTAGTCTGTTCAGATATAGATACTTGAATCAAAACTTTGGAGGCACATAATTTAAAAATTAATGCAAATAAAACTGTAGTTTTACTTTTTGGTAAAAATAAAATAAGGGAAACATATAAAGACAGAATTTCCATTAAAGTTAGAGATGTTAATATCAAAATCACGGATTATTTATTGATTCAAAATTATCATTTAGAGATCACATCGCAAGTACTATTAAAAAAGCATTTTCTAACTTGAAACTGATATATAGCTACAGACATTGTTTAAATCGAAAAATTCAAATATTACTTTGTGACTCATTGGTTCTATTGCAATTTAATTACTGCGATTCTGTGTATGGACCCTGCCGTGATAGTATAGATTCTAAAAGGATTCAAAGAATTCAAAATTCATGTTTGAGGCTTATTTTTGGCATTAGAAAATATGAATCTGTTTCTTCCAAGATAAATGAGGTAAAACGGCTTAACATGAACAACAGAAGAACTCTACATGCTTTATGTTTATTGCACAAAACTATTACTACTGAAACTCCTCCATACCTTTTTAATAAAATTAAGTTTACTTCTACTAGTCATTCATTTGATCTTAGAAATAAAAATCTAATTGCTATTCCATTGCACAAGTCTCAACTGTATAAACGATCATTTAGTTATAATATTGCCAGTTCTTATAATAGTTTACCTAAAAAATTTAAACTGCGTCTCTGTCGCTTCTTAATGGGTAGACAATAATGTTTTTTTACTTAAGTATTATTTGATTTTTTTTCAGCAGCTCTCAACTAAACTAAACCACTGAACGATTGTCCTTGCATCTCTTTTATTTTCTTTCTTTCTTTATTTATTTTTTTTAATTTTAATCTAATTTTATTTTTATTTTCACATTTTGTGTGGGGTTAAGCGGTATTTTTCGTCGATTATATGTTCAAGATATTTTATCACTTCATGTAAACAACACTCTGGATATTATTAAATTAAATTCATCATTCACACAGTATGCTGTCCCTGTAAGTCTATGTCAAATTCGAGGTTAGTAGGTTAGGTTTACCGTCAGTTTTGACACAAACTGATGCAAAACCTAACCTACTAACCTCGAATTTTGTATTGGCGTCGACTAATGCAGGCCAACACCACACTATACCTACAGTTTCGCTAAATTCTGGTGCCTCGTCATTTGGATTATTCTCCAAATTTATTTCATTTAGCTTCTGATTACTCTTGTGTTTCGTTAGCGTCTTCTGTGGTTTGGGCTCATCTCTCCACCATTCTCTCATGTGAACTTATTAATTTTCCGTCTTTTATCTTTACAGAAACTTGTTCTTGCTTGCTACCCCTTTTAATTCGCTTTAGTCCCTGATACATATTTCTTATTTCCTTGTTTTTAAAATCTTTCTCTATATTTTCAATCAGTTCCACTTTGTGTTTCCTTTTTTTCTTCCTACATAATTTTTTACCTTGTCTTTGTAGATCATTGTGCTCTGTTTTTGCTTCCAACATTTTTAACCTTGCCTTCGTTTTGTCTGTTAATTTCTTTTTACATTCTTTGTCATACCACTTTTTTGTTTCACTCCCTGGTTTAATTTCTACTTTTTTTGCCACCTCTGTGATCGCACTGCTTATTGTTCTCTATAATTCTTCTATGCTTTGCTGAGCTGTTCCTTATTCCAGTTCGTATTCCATCTACATATTTTTGTTGTCTCTGTTCTTGTTCTAAGTCAATCATTCTGTCTATTCAATCTTTGTTTGGTGGCGTTTGGTGTTGATGGGTATTATCAAATACACTAAACTGACAGTACAGGAAACTCATGCAAAAACTCATTGTTTTGACGGCGACAGCGCCACCAGCGCCCTCTATCGGCTTAAGTTGTATACTAACCTACATCATGTAGTTTCTATGGAACTTAGTTAAAATTTAAATGTAAAGTTATCATATTTTGTTGCAATTTTGGAATAATTGAATGAAATTGGGGAATTTGAAGGCATCTATAAATAACATAAACTCAATTTTCTTTTAATTATGTGTAATTTTTCTTAGTTTTTTATTGTTTGTTTTCAATTTGCTTTGAAAACTGTCATTAACATTACATACATAACATTTGATAAGTACATTAAAAAATTTATCAACTAACATTGTGTAGCACTCGTCACAAACCGGTAAAATCACATTTCATCACGTAAGCAACGAATGAGGCTTTCCTTCACACCAGAAGCACTTTCGTTTATAAAAATTTCGAAATTTTTATTAAAAATGTCTTTTATTTTATATGCAAAAGAATTGCAATTGGTGTAGGGAAAAGATGTTAATAAAAAATAATAATATTAAATTCATAACCTCACTACTTACATGTTTTGATTTTTAGGAAAACGAAAGAAAGATTTTGCCTTTTCTTGAATTTTGTAATTGTTACACCCATAAATGGCACAAACACTACCTCTTCCAACCATTTTCAAACAATTTATGTCTATAATTTGATATAATTTGAATCGTTATACACGTTCCATACGAATAAACGTTTAGTGTACAATTCAAGACGGCAGAGGCGCTGCTAACGGGTATCACCTACTTTTAGGCAAAGTTTCCCATATTGTCAGTTTAGTGTATTTGGTATTATTACACCTTTCACCTTTGCTTTCTATTAGCACATGAACGATTTGATTTGTGTAGGTGTGTATTTGTCTAACTCAATAATTTCTTCAGCTATTTGTTTGGTTTCCTGTACTGCTATGATATCTACTTTTTGTTTTGAGATTTCTTTTACCAATTTTATTAATGCTCCTTCATAATCCTCACGTTCCAGGTCGCTACAAACAATTTATGTGTTGCCACCGTTTCTTACTAACTTTTCATTAAATACATTCTTCTCCGCTTCTCTGCTTGACTTTACCATATTTATTTGTCTTATTCTTTGTGTTTTTTGTAATGCTTGGTTCCCATCCCGTTTCTATTACTGTTAGTATTTTGTCGCCTCTTGCGCATTAACTCTTATTAGTTTTTCGTTCGCTGCATCCCAATCCCAGCATTCTCCGTTTAGAAAAATTTTTCTATATCCCACTTTTGCTTCTTTTCCTTCCGCTCTTTGTAGTTTTGCATGTTTCTTAACTTTGCTTGCACCTTTCTTTCTTCCTCAGTTAAATCATCCTCAAATGTATTTTGTTGTACCTTTTAATTTATTTTTAACCTTCATGACTTCCATTTTCTTTTCCCATTTATTAAATGTATCTATTAAGAAGGGCTGTGACGTTTCGCTTCTTTTATTTTAGCGCTGACATTAAGTTCTACTTTTCGAAATTCTTACATTCCCTCTTTTGTCATGATTACACATAACGGTATTCTCTTCATTACTACATTATTTTTCTTTTCATTCTTTTCTCTAGTCTACACATTCTTTCCCGTAGTTTTCTGTTTTCCTCCTTTAGTTCTTCGATTTCTTGTTTATACAACTGCTGGTCGTGTTTAATTCCCATTACTTCCGAAAATTAAATCCCTCATTTTCTTGAGTTCATCCATTTCACTGCCCTGCAATTTTTTAACTGGGGTTCTCGCTATGTTGGTACTTCTTCCAAACATTTCAGTGCTCATTTCTTTCTGTTGTCGTCGGTTGTTGACCCTTCGCTATTATCGTAACTTGCCTGTTTGTGCATTTCTGCACGTGCGATTTCACACTTGACCTTTGTTCGCTCTTATTTTATGAGTGGTACGGTCGATTTTACATGGGCGTAATTAACCTATAATTTTTATCAGGTTTCTTTTGTGCTTTTTAATTGTCTTACTTCCTTATACTTTAGACAATACATTATCGTTTCACCTTGTGTTTATAGCGCGATAAGTCTCAATTTATTTGGGTTGCAATATAGGCACTTTACACATGCGTGCACTTTCCGGTGTTCCGAACTCACCCCAGGGCATTGTAGGACAGTTAATTTATATTGCCCTAGGTCAAATCTGGCTGTGATAATTCCCATTTACAGGCTTCCATTCCAACAATATATTCCGTGCTTGCTACTTAGTATAATTCCCACTCCATATTCATGAATATTCTTTTGTCCCGCATGTAGTATAGCATATTTGTTTTGTATTATTTTTCCATTTCCAGCTGATCGTGTTTCACTCAGTCGTAAGATTTCAATGTTATAGCGCTCCATTTCTTTCCGGTATATGGTTCTTACATTCCATTGTCTTATTTTGAATATTATGATATTTGTCATAAGCTTCTGATATAATAAAACTCTAGTTTTGTTACCTTTTCTTTCTTCATTCTTTGCTCTTATCCTTATATCACAATGAATTTTCCATTCAATGTATGTCAAGTCATTATTTATATAGATATGTTCGTTCTTTAATAAAAATTTCCATTTTGTTTACATACCATTTCTATGGGATTGAGCATAGAATGGTATGGTGGTAGTCGTTGTAATGGTACGTACGTTTATTTAGCCCCTTGTGTTGGGTACCAAAACTGTAATGTATCTTTTATTTAGCCCCTATCTTAAGTTACTTTGAATTTTAATTGCCCTTTATTTACTAGCTAACTCAGTCATCAATGCACAAGACCCCTTTCTTATCTTAGTCTAGTTATGGGCATATTAACACAGCTTTGCTCTGAGCCTGTCCCGTTTACATTTATAAACCTGAAAGTAAACACTGTAACTCCGCTAGAAATAAAAGCCAGACTGCTTACAGAAACACTATATACTCTATATGAATTTATACATACATACATATAAATTAAATATAAACGATAATATGTAAATGCTATATCCCATTAATAATAAACGGCAAGGTTTAATCAAATTGCTACATGCTAAATGCTATATTCTACACGCATTTACAACTTATACTGAGTACAAAGAATACTGCTAACAAAACAATCCACGTAAATATGTTCTGCACACTTATTCGAATTCACTGTAATACGCCACGCCGTATATTTATTCACTACCCACTTAATACGGTACAGCCCGCGTTTAGTCCCCACCCACTTAATGGCGTTAAGTTTAGCCACTACCCTGCTTGCTGACTCATGCAATCGTGCTTCAAAATCAGCGTCACGATGCCGCATTAGGATATGACGCAATCTTATATAATGCTCCACCTGTGATAGTGGTTTAGCCCTGTCTCGCAGGTTCGATCAAACACATTATTCAAACGCCTGGATTTGACCTTGCTAATGGCGGTGGTAATCCTAATTGGCATGTAGCACGTTCACTGCTCGCCTCGTTGGTTGTACTCTGAAGCCGCTGCTTACAAGCTTTTGCTGGGGCTCCTATGGACCGCTGTGATGCCTTTCAAGGTTGTACTCCTGAAGCTGAATCTGAGCTCCAAGAAAACCGTGCGTTGGCCGCGGTCCTTGCTGTCGCAACTTGATAGGGAATATATACTTCCCGCACAAAACACTGTGTCAGCGTGTCCTTCCGGTGTGCTTTGTTAGGCACGCCAATTTTAGCATGTAGTTTAAATACATTCTTATCCTAATTACTACAAATATAAAGAGTTACAGTGCAGCTTTACTCTAGCGTGTGTAAATATTAAATAGCTCTGTGGTGAGACGAAACTAAAACAGTTTTTCCATTATTTTTTATTAAATCATCAATCACATGTAGAATAAGATTTACAGTATTCAGTCACTTATTGCAAATGTTGTATTTTTGGTCCCGTCCGCTTAGGTATTCTTAATTTTTAGCTATTCCAGAATTTGTTTGGTCTTTGATCTGATTGTACACTGTGATATGGATAAATTAGGGAGTATTCTATAGCCATACTAGATGAAAATAATTTTTGATCATACTTTACTTAGTTCCAAGTAGCGTGCCTATAATTATAGTGAGAGTGGAGTCATAACATGTGACACCAACAGCTTCCAAATTTGTTTTGATGTGTCAATAATATAAAATCTAAGCAAGATTTTCAATATTTGACACAGAAAAGGCGGTTTACGTGAACAGATTTCGATTGTTAACCTGTTATAAGCGTTCTTTTTACAGTATTGAAAGTCAGTTAAATTAAAAACAAGTTTTGGAACGAGCAAGAGCAGAATCCAGAAACTTTTGTTGTCATTCACAGCCAGTACCCCAATACCCAGTACATACCTATACATACACAGGTCTACCTTTGATGTAAACAAGGCTGCCCAGACATCTATTTTTTGGCTATTGCGTCCCATTGTCCTAGCAACAATTAAACGAGACACAATTTGTTAAATTATAGTTACAATTGTGTATGTACACTTTTTTTTTGTTAATTTATTGGGAACACAAATATGTACCAAATATACAAGAACATTTGTACCAGATGATCATGCTATCTTAGTTAAGATGGTAATTTACCAATTGTTATTACTTACCTTCTGTACACTGTTTCATCAATATGATTATTTATGATCTTGATCAATATTTTGATGTATTTTTTATTATCTATGGTCTATTATTGATCTTCTGCTGTTTGAACGTACTCTTCTTTTTATACTAGATGTTAAAAATGGTGTTCATAAATAGAACAGAATCAACATGCAACATTATTCTTACAGGTATCTCTTCTAATCCACATTACTGAGGAATTCACAACACCAGACTTCTGCACAGGCTTATTCGATGAATTCTTCTTTACTGGTATCACAAGGGACAACGTAACTAGGCATCTATTAAAGCTGTTGTGGTATGTCTACCCACGCTTACCAGCCAACCGACTACATACATTAGTGAAAGTGCTCCAGCCAACTCATCAGCATACAGAGAAAGTTCATGCTTTGTACCAGAGTCTACAGGAGAAGATTAACTCCCAACAAGAGCCAGTGTTGCCCCCAGAAATGGATATTGATATCAACTCTCCCCTTATGAGCGTTCCTACTCCTGCGCCATATCATCACACTCTCTAAATGAATTATTCGAATTATTTTTCTATCTTTAAAAGACTGCAAGATAGATTTTAGAATATATAGCAACGAGGTTGAAATATTTTTATTGTTTTAGGACTATACAGACACTGTAGTGTTAGATGTGCTATTAATAGATCTTAATGTTTATTATTGATTTTAAAGCAGATTTTGAATAAAATATTGTATAAATGTATTGAAGTGTAAATGCCTTGTCTAATTATAAAGGATGTGAAATTAAAAGGCTGTTTTAGGAGGTATATGCAGTGCAAATTGACATTTTTTCTGCCTTCTACGTATTCTTAACATTAATAGTGGATGTCTGGTGTTAGAAAGACTTTGGTGGTGTATTTACTTCTTACAGTACACATTCAGTAACTTAAGAGAGATACTTTCAGTATCGGTAATTATGTTCGCTATTTTACCATTTAGCAAGACAAAAAATTTAATATTAAATAATCATACTTCAGTGTGAATGGATTCTCTTACCTAACTAATAATGTAATAACCGGTAAGTATAATCAGGATGGCTGTATTCTATCCTACCAGGGCAGTTATTTCATCTGTGGAATAAAAACAATTAATAACAATGAAATAAACAATAAATATACTTACCGATATGTACATAAAAAGGTAGTAAAGTAGGGACAAGAAATTAGACAACGTGCGCCACCAAGCAAATTTTAGTTTAGCTTAAATTGTTGATTTTCCATTGATAATTGATTAAGCTTAAACCAAACGCATGATTTCAAATGAGCTGTAAAGTAGAAAATAAATATCGGTTTTGTAAATATAATGGTTGTATCTATGACGTCACTAAAATGTGTTTGGTGGCGCACGTCGTCTGATTTCTTGTCCCTACTTTATTTCATTGAGCATAAAATACGCACCTATTGTAAAAGCGTTAATTTAGAGTGTCGTATTATTAATTACCACACACTGTGGAGTGATTTCTAATAGCAAATTAAGTGTTTGAATCAGTCATCGAACTGGTTGCATACTAAAGCGATCTAAAAGCCGTTTACTGAGCAGCTAAGGTCAGTAGAAGAACATTAGGACTGAAGTCGGTCCATTTAGCTAGCTGCAAGTAATTCAAAAGAGTTGGAGTTATGCTAGGAAATGCAGCGCAATATCAATCGTGAGTGTGTTAAAGTGATTTTCTGTACAGAAACAACATAAAAAGATAGAGCAGACACAGTTACTTAAAGAAAAATGCATTTTTATTGAGAATATCTCCTATACATACTTGATTGGAAATTTTCCATAGCAACCGTGATTATTAATAATCGGAGATTTTTGAAAATCACACAAATCATCACAAAAAGACGTGAAATTCTAGTATTTAGATATTAGTTTACTATTTTTAATAAAAAATTTTTACTTGCTGTGTTTTTTCATTCGTGATCTACTCAGCTGTAATATAACAAGTGGAATGATTATTATCGATGATTTTTTTCCAGAGTTAAAACCGGAACCTAAATTTAAAGAGTAAAAAATTATCAATCATTAATCATTACACGAATTATATTTGGAAAGAGAATGTATTGAATGAAATGCAAAATATGAAATTTTTTTTTTCTTAGGTTGGCACTGTTAATGTTGGTTACCCTGCTGTCAATTTAATTCTATGTCAAATTCGAGATTAGCAGGTTAGGTTTTGTGTCATTTTGTGTCAAAACTGACGGAAAACCTAACCTGCTAACCTCGAATTTAACATATACTCCATTTACTTGACATCTGCACTGTCAGTGTCAAATTAAAAAAAAATGTCTTGACTATACCTCAAAAATAAAGTGTTTTTTATTAGACTGTACAGTAATGTAATTGTTAAAATGTGAAAAATAGGAGTGGTGCCAACATAATGTCAGTTTGACAGTGCAGATGTCAAGTAGATGGAGTATAGACCATATAAATTGCTATGGTTTTAAGCCCTAACAGTAATCTCTGTTAGCATTGACAAATTAATGAACATTTCATGAAAGCTCAGAATAAGATATTTTATATAACTGCAAAGCTAAAATTTGAATTTGCCAGAATGAATACATGCCAGTAAATGCAGAATAATTAATTAATGAACGCAGTAAGCAAAGCTCATTTCGCACAGGGATCCAAATTGGATGTAAGTTCAGTTAATTGATTAGGTTTGTGCTAAAGTAAATGCCAAGCCAAATGAAATTTAATAATTACAAGATGGATCGCAAACGCAAGGGAATGTAGCGTGGAATTCAGTCACAGTTCAATAGTGAAATCCAGTCAGGGTTTTATAAGAAAGGTAATTGAAAGATAGGTAAGCTTAAGAACATGCAACGAGCAGATAAAAAAGAAGGCATTAAAGCATTTGAAGGAAACCGTAAAAATCAAAAGGCAAGGGTTATAAGAAGTTGCAGAAAATGAGACAGCATATGAACTTAAAAATGTGTGAAAAGAATACAATGAATTCAACAGAAGCCAGTGCAGGAAACGCGCGAATTAAATACTTTAGTCAGTGCAGTGACAGGTGAATATGTAAATGCAAGTTAAACAGACGTGCAGTGACAAATAGACACGCAAAATTAATATAAATGTAAACAATTATTTTGGAATTAATATTAATGTACAAAATCTTAGTTTTAAGTAGAATTATTGTTAAGTCAGTATTTTGAACCATGTTAATATCCGTAATTAATATGAAAGTAACTAGCTTTTGTTTATAACAAAATAATGGAGGTTGACAAATGAATAAATTATTTGAATGACAGCCAGTTTTTGTGTCTCAAAATTAATTAAGGTTTTACATAGAAACCAATTGAATTTATTAATAAAAAGTACCCCATTGTGTTAGCAATTTACCCGGGTACAAGTGGAAGTGTGGGTTTCAATTTCCCTCATATGAAAATATTTTTCCACCGTTGACGTCCCCGAGAGCTTCGCCATAACCATCCCAGCCTACGATCTTGAGCCACAGGCCGAAAGAGCCCGCCGCACGTCCGTCCAGCGAATAGGAGTCCGGCACGTCAATCTGAGGAGTTTACCGCAGACTGCAGAAATCGCAGGTTAGTTTTATAAGAAAATATTGGCGCTAGAAGCCTGAAACTTGCCATAAAGCAAGAGTACGACCTGAGGAAGCCGATCCCAGGCATATTAAACATCCATTAAAAGCCATAGAGCCGGAAATTGCGATAATCAAAGTTGAGGTTATGTTTTTCCAACAAACCGACGCTATAAAAACAAATGAAGTAGCGTGCCTGCAAGATCTGAAACAAAAGATAAATTAATGCCGGGAAAACAGCCTAATTCAAATTACCGATTGGACTTTGATCGATTTCACGATATTTATCAGTCAATAGATGCAATCTTGCAAACGGTGTCCATCTTGGTTAACTTTTGAACTAATTTCAGATTTTCGATTGTGCGCGTTTGAGCTAATGCGGAGACAGATTCGTACTTAAATAATTTTAATAAATCATGCATTCAGGATAGACCTAACCGAGACGAGTCTCTGCTTTACCGAAATTTGAGCTAGCGTTTTTTTATTGAATTAGTTGCAGATAAATAAGATATTATAAAGGGCATACAACTATTTATTTGTATCTATCAATTTGCAAGCAACTTTTAATCAACCTAAGATTTGATAACACGAATACAAAAATATATTACTTACTATATTGCTAGTAGGGCCTGGGAACGGCCGAAAACGGTACGACGCCGACATAGTATCACTCTGAGTGCTACGCGTCTCGTGCGCATGTCTGAGAATTCGAACTTCGCCTTTAGAAGCCAATTTTAAACTTGACCGTGAGGTTCACTTCCACACCGCGCGGACGACGCGCTTGCGCACGGCTCAGCAAATACATCTAAGAGTTGGTTGTCTGTCTCACTTACGTTGTGACCTTCCCACTCATAGCCGCTAGCAATATAGTAGATATTAAATATATGGTGTAGACTTAAAATTGACAGCAGGGTAACTAACATTAACAGTGCCAACCTAAGATAAAAATCACAACCATTTATGATCACCCGTAAAAACAATTACGAAAATAAATTACTACCGCTGTGATATTGTGTAACTAGGCATTTGCATGCACCTCATTGGTTGAAATAGCGTCACGTGATGCATGATTTATATTCTCTATCAAAATATAACACGTGCATATAACATTTCCTATGGAAATGCTTGCAAAAGAAATTCCGCAGTAATGTTTTTCTAACAAAAGCATTTGAGCATGCCTCCAAGAAAAATCCCTCCTCTTCCGGAGTCGGGATTGTTTCAGTTGCCATGCATTCATGCTTTTATTGAAAAAAAGCTGCGGAACATTTTTTCCAGATAAGGAGGGCCAGTATAGGAATATAGTAATAGTAAGAGATGTACATATGGTTAAATGTAAGAAAGTTACGTAATTAAAAGACTAACAAAATGACGCTTATATTCTGTTCACATCTATTTTGCATGAAGGTTGGCCATATCAGTTTCCCCAATTTAATTGTGTAAAATGACTTTGTTGTGTTTAAACGAGGCTTTACGTTTGAGTTCATGGTTTTCAAATGCATTATTGATGTTAGAAAACGTGACAAAACACCTTCAACTGCAGAGTTGCCAACTTTAAGTAGAACTTTAGTAATTTTTGTATTTACAAGGGCCGTTTTTATTTCAACTTTCGATGGACCATAACAAAAAGACAAGTGAATATAAAACAATGTTTTTATTACTAAAAGTTATGTACACTTATGGTTACTTTTCAACATAATCACTTTGGAGATTGAGGCATTTGTCGTACCTGTGAACACGCTTTCCAATACTCTCTGCATAAAATGTTGCCGCCAATGAATTAAAGTGAGACTTGACGTTGTCTTGAAGCTCCTAGTTATTTTGGAAGCGCTGCCCTCCTAGCCACTTCTTCAGTTCAGGGAAGAAATGGAAGTCACACGCCGCTAGGTCGGGACTGTATGCCGGGTGATCGAATACAATACATGTGTGACAATGCATCATTAATATACTTGCAAATTAGCGGATTTCTTAACTTCAAAATTCAAAGTAACATGATAGATACAGTATTTAGAGTACCTACTCAATCGGAAAGTAAACCTAAAAACATTATTACTAAATTTATATCAAAGTTGCACAAAGATGGGTTCTTGGAGGCTTCAAAAGTTTCTAGAAAAAAAACCGGAAAACCAGAAAGGATTCAAAATTGGTGGACTTTCCGATAGGTTTTTTATAAACGAGCATTTGGCTCCTCAAACAAAATTTCTTTTGAAGCAAGGACGCCAATCAGCGCAACAAAAACAATACAAATTCGTGTGGGTTCAAAACGGCAACGTACTTGTGCGTCAAGCTGAAAAAACAAAATAATTCTTATTGTAAACGCAGAAGACCTGTGCAAACTCTAATTTAGCAAAGTAATCTTCACAATGGCTCTACATGTTGTTTATCAGAATTCCAGGGGCTAAGGACAAAATTAAATATTTTTAAACAAAACGCTTCACTAATTTACCCAGACATTCTGTGTATCACGGAGTCATGGCCAGGGCCGTAACTAGGTATAGGCAAGCGGCAAGGGCAAGGGGCGCCAAAATGGCACTGAAAAAAAATTCTTTCGTACTAATAAAAAACAAATAAACAAGTGGCCAATTTTACAAATAAATTACTTTGTAATATTAACGATTTTAGTCCAAATACTGCTAATTATAATAATCCGAATTACGTCCAATCTGGTCGATACATTACATCGCCTTGTGCAATTTGCAAAGGAAATGTCGACCAGATTGTAACAGCGTTTATTTTATAGTTTTCACGTATATCAATAAATCAAAAAATTAGAATTATTAGCTTGTTAGCCCACCGCATAGGTGGCCTTTTTCTAATTATAAAAATGTTTCCATTTTTAAAACAATGTAGGAACAGCAGTGGCGACAAACTAACTTAAATTTTTAACAACTGTTGAAGCGGGTCCACTGATATTACATATACATTCACTGCTTTGGGCTCATTGCTGATACAGTCGTCGATTGCAACAACCAGCAGAACACCACATACCGATTTTGAGAGCTAACTTGTTCCACTACTATGGTATTTTCTGCTACAATAATTTTTCCGGTAGATTTTGTTCAATTTAAAACACTTCTGCGACCTTACACGATGGTAGCTTTTATACAAAAAAAAAGAATAATTGAAATTGGCCTGATGCAAGGCTTATACTACGTGCCAACAGGAAAAGCTTCACGTTTTAAATATATTGATTATTACAAAACAGTATGACAGTGTGGCTGCGAATATAGAACCTTATTCTACGTTCACATGTTACTACGCATAATTGTAATGCTGCCTGGTTTATTTATAGTAGTTTAACATTCATTCATTTTGCCCTTATAAATGGTAGCTTTTTGACTGGGCCAGGTTCGGTTTATATTTATACCTACACTGATTTAAAGATGGTACCTCAACGTAAATAAAATTTATTGTCGACTAAAGTTGGAAAATAACTAAATAGATAATTCATAAATATGTACAAAGTAAATTTTACTTTAAAACATAAATCTCTTCGGTATGGTGTAGGTAGGCAACCCCAATTGTCTGCGTGCTCGTCCGGGATTCACGGTATGGTGGTCGCTGGAACCAACAGGGAATTTTACTAGTGTTTGTAGACCTGTAACACAGTAATCGATTATTGACAGCTGGCGGTATTGTAAACAAACTTGAATAATTATAGTTTGCTTTAATTACCAACAACTAACTGAGAGTTTGCAGAGATCTCGCCAGTTGAGGCCCGCGGATCAGGTCAGGGAATTGGGATAATTTCTCGGAATGATTCTCGGATTAATTTTCTTCGAGTTCGGCGGAACAATTTGGTTTTATACGTGGTTGTTCTCTCTCTTGGGCATCAAGGCGGTAGGGGAAATGCGTGAAGGGCGATCTGTCGTGTTGTTCGCGCATCGCTACGAATCTCCGGCCGTGGGCACCCTGGAGCCCAAGTAACGTAAAACGCGAAATTTTAAATGCCCATAATATTCTATTAGGACTAGTTTGCATTTAAAATAGGAGCGAAACGTTACATAATAATATGTAATTATTTGTTGTATTATGTATTATTTCAACATATTCATATGTCTTTACCAGCTTTTGAGCGCACAACATAGGTGGTCTTATTCTCATTAAAATAATTTTTGCATTTTTAAAATAAAAAAGTTACAAAGGAAAATGTTTTCAACGTCTTTAATATCTTCGTCAATGTCTTTAATACAGAAAGCGCGCTGCAAGAAAAACTAGATCGAATTATGGTTGATGTCTTCAAAATTCTCTACAAAATAGGTAAAAAATACCTTAATGCTGCTAATAATACAGAAACACTTAGTAAAGTGAATTACATGAGTTTGGAAATTAAAAAGAAACATTGCAGCTAGGGGGATTTGAACCCGTGTTCACTGATAAATGCATATGCTTATCCTTGTGCTATAAATGACGCAGTGGCGTTCCGATTTTGGGTACACCATATGTTTATATATAGGGATTTGTAAAATGTTCTACTGACTACATAATAATATGTACTTTTTTTAAATTAGAATTGTGTTTTCTAATCTTCGTTTCTGTTCTCATTTTATTTGTGTTGAATTTTCTTATTTTAACATTTAGTTGTTTATTTTCAAAATGTTTTAATAAAAAATGGTGGATTTATTTTTGAATATCTACCTGTTTGTTTGAATATATTACATCATATATCCGGAGATAAATGGAGAAGTCATACAGTATGATTAGTATTTTTTGTCATATATATCGTTTTCGTACTGAGGGGCGCAAAAATGTTGGCTTGCCTACATACAAAATTTGCTTAGTTACGGCCCTGGTCATGGCTAAATAACTCAATTATGGACCACGAGATTATAGATCTTAATCAATATACTATCTTCCGCGAGAGCACTGCAAGTAAAAAATATGATGGTGTTGGCAGCGTACATACATCAAACAAGTGGAGACAGTAACTCGGGGGGTATTTCTAAGCTTGACTCTCAGATGGCAGTGTAAAATTCTAGTAACTAGAGTCCCTGTATATATTCTTATTATATACAGGGACTCTACTAGTAACTATAGCCCCTTTATTTACAAATAGTAGCGACATCCTTTGATGTTGCCGCTGGGGCAAAATCACGTTGGTATCCCTTAAGTCCCTAGCATATTTAAAAATCGCCTAGGAAGTTGCATAATTAATTAAAATGTGACATTGACAGTTGTCATGTTTTTATTCATTTTTCCCTTCGGGGGCTAATTCTAAGTCGAGGACGTGGAAATGCCAGGGTGTTGTGTCGATAAGTGTAAAAATAGTGGCAGAAAAGGATTTCAGGTATTCAGATCTGTTATTTTTTCACTGTTTACACTGAAATTTATGGTTTAGTAGCTTTTTGTATTTTCATGTTTGCATCAGGTTTGCTCCACGATGTCGTTACTATTTGTAAATAGAGGGGCTATACTAGTAACCAGAGCCAGTTACTAGCTCTGCTACCAATCATGTGTGACAAAGTAGTGGCGCCATCTGTTAGTACTATCGGAAAGTATCCCCCAGGAGCCGTTCAAGGTCATCCAAATCGGAATTTTGACATCAAAGGAACCGACAGTGAGTGTCTCTACTTGTTTGATATATGTACGCTGGTGGTGGTGTGTTTATTGCGGTGAAAAATAAGTTTGGTGCTATTTTGCAGCCAGACTTCCAGAGTAGTGCCGAAGATGTTTGGGTGTCGATAAAATTAAATAATAATAGACTCTTGTTAGTTTGTTGTGTTTATTTGCCTCCTGAAGACACTGATGCGTATACATATTTTTCATCAAAACTAACGGACTTAACATTTAATGAAAATACGTTAGTATTCATCTGTGGTGATTTTGAAACAATTTTTTGGCTCCGCTTAATTGTTTCGCCAGTTACCAATTTATTTCAGGCCTAACCTGTATATTTTTATTTGAATTATGAATCGTTAGCATTTCGAATTCTTAAATTTTCCAAAGCAGCTTATTTTGTACCTGGATCCAGTTCCTTTCATTCGCGCGATGCACTTTTGACCCGTGCTATCTCTTATCACAGGCCGTTGTAATGCGAGCTTTCCTTTGGAAACGAATTTTTCATCCGAGGCACTTGCTGTTCTCGCCTCGGCCCGCCGTGTTTGGCGTGGCTGAGGTTTGATTTTAATTAAGTCAAATTACGTGCGCTCAACCAATTTTATGAGCATTGTGTTTCCAAGGGCTGATAATGATCAGGTACGATGACGCTTTTCTGTTTTGTTATTCCCATAGTAATTACATTTTCTCTTAGCTCTTAAATAATAGTTTAAACCAAACCAATTTAATCTGGGACGCTGGGCCGCCGGTCCGCTTTGATTCTCGACTCCGGCTTATATCCAGCCTAACTGCTGCAATCTAAAAATTTATTCTGCTTCGATTGTGGGTCCATTCAAGGAGCTCCTGGCCATTTGGTATAGTAACCCTTAACCAGTTTGCCGTCTACAATTAGTGGGTGCTAGGAACTCAAGGTTAGTGCCGCCCTTGGTGGTAATTACTGTGTGGAAAGTAGATGGTTTCCCCGGCCTTCAAATTGATTTGGTCCGGCTGTCTACAATTACTTTCTATTAAATTACATTCAGTAGTCGGAATTTGGATTCCAAAACCATCCACAGTTAAAATTTGTGTTTACGCTCACTGTCATTACATAACTATATAGCTTAATTTAATACAGGTTTTTATTTGATATGTAACTGGTTATTATTATATTTCATCATGATTAATATTTAAAGCTACAATTTTGATGTGTATTGACCCTTTGTTAAAGGAGCATTCACGATTTTTTATATCAATAGCCTAAACAGAAAGGTTTTATCAAATGGCTGAGGTATGCATATCCCACGATTGATTTGAAGTTACAGTTATTAGAATAACCCGAAAGGGATTTTTGATTTTTATGCGTGTCGCAACCTTCAGTTAATGGACACAACCTTGTCTTGACTTTAATTGCATTTTAATTATTCTGTTGATTTATTACTCATTCTACAAGTCCATTTATTAATTACTAATTGAACGCTTGTAGTTCATTTTAATTCTTTGAAATCTTTGGATTTCTGGCGCCCATTTCCTTTCCTTTTTTTGAAGACATTCCAGGGTACACAGCTGATGATTTGAACCTACGATCCAAGGCCGCCGAAATTGAGTTAGCTCGGCCATCGCGGTAAGTAAAGAGTTTTCAGAGCTGCCGTGGTGTATAAACTGTAGGGGGGTTGATCTGCGATTTTTCCTTACTACCATTGCTTAATTTTATTAATTAATCGCAGGTCGGCTTCTTTATTGTTTCAATTTTAACTGTTCGACCACTAAGTGGTTACAAGTTTCAGAAAACAAGTACTATTTAGATCCATATAACAGATCAAAAATATTCCACTTTACTTCTTAATCTGTCTTGTCATAACTATATGCAATTTAACAGTCCTTAATAGCGATAAGAAACTAGTAGATTTAATTTTTTCAAACAAAGATAACGTTTCTGAGCTCAGGCATTGCTCGAATGCTTTTGTGCTGGAAAAATCTGTTCATCCCTGTATTGAGTTTTTATATCACGTTACGGATTTTAAAAGTCTTTCATTCAACAATACCACGTATTTTAACTATAAAAAAGGAAATTACATAGCTATAAATCAAAAAATTTCAAGCATTGACTGGGACTCCAAATTTAAAGATAAATCGCTTAACGAATCAGTTGATTGATTTTATTCACTAATCAACTCTATTGTAGAATAAAATGTTCCAACTTATTCTAAGAACAAATACTTTCCAACTTACTACAGACCAAATGCAATTAAATTAATAGAGCAAAAAAACAAGTTACATAAAAAATGAAAAAAATATAATAATCCCAATGACTATAATTTATTTAAAATTTTGAGAGTCCAGTCAAAGAGACTCATTGATTTAGATTTTAAAAACTACATTACATCTGTAGAGAACGATCTGCCCAATAACCTTAATAGATTTTGGAGTTATGTATCCATTAAAAAACAATGTGTTAGTAATATACCAAATGAAATGCATTGGGCAGGTACGATCGCAATAGGTGGAAAGGGAATTAGTGATTTGCTTCAAGATTATTTCGCAAGTGTTTTTGAGCCTGAAAAATATACTTTTACCCAATCTCTAAATAATTCATCAATAAATAATAATGTAGCCTTGCAGAGCATTGTTTTTAGTGAGGCTGAAGTCTCGAGTGGGCTTCTAGGCCTTGACACCAAAAAGACCGCATCTGCAATCTCGAAACCAGTCACACTGTTATATAACCAATCGCTAACTGCTGGACAATTTCCGGATAGGTGGAAATCGGCCATGCTTGTTCCAATATTTAAAAGTGGGCAAAAAAAGAATGTTAAAAATACTATTCCAAGTATTTGGAAATATGCACATGTTATTCTCTTGCCCAAAGACAAAAATCCGGTCCAATTTAAAGATCTCAGGTTTTATTTCAACAACTCAATAAATATGTAACAGACCATAACTTATTGCCTGTTGAATCTGTATTTAAATCAGGTCACAATTATACTTCAGCTCATCTAAAGGTAACGGAGGGCATTTTAGCAGCTTTTGATAGAGGATATGTTACATTGCTGGTTTTATTGGATTACAGTAAAGCTTTCGATACTGTGGATCAGGAGACTCTAATAACAATATTAAGATTTTTTGGTCTGGGAACAGATGCAAGAAATTTAATACACAATTATTTGTCGAATAGAACGCAAAGTGTTAAACTTGGCTCTGAATTATCAACCCCGCTGGGTGTACATCGCGGTGTACCACAAGGGTCTATATTAGGCCCGCTTTTATATTCAAATATACTTCAATATTAATTAACGGGGTATCGAATACCAATATACATGTTTATGCCGATGACACGCAGTTATATTTCTCATTTGATCCTGAAAAATGGCAAAAGGCTGTAAACACTATTGGTTTTGACCTTGATTATATTTACCGCGCTTCTACTCAACTTTCTTTAATTATTAACCCTGCAAAATCGGTTATGATTTTATTTGGTAATAAAAATCATTGTAAAAATCTGGCTAACGTAGTAGATCTCTCTATAAATAATGTTAAAATTCCACTAGCCGATAAGGCTAAAAGTTTAGGATTGATTTTGGATAATACATTTCGTTATCGTAGTCAAATATTAAAATACATATTTCAAGCGTATTCAATTTTAAGAAAACTTTATCCTCATCGTAAGCACTTAAATATAAAAATTAAGAAAAAACTTTGTGAGGCGTATGTGCTATCACAATTTAATTACTGTGTCCCTGTGTATCATGCTTCCGTACATGCGCTGACAGCTGTAAGAATTCAGAAAGTTCAGAACGCTTGTCTGAGACATATTTATGGTATTAGAAAATATGAACACATTTCACACAAGCTTTCGAATATTGGTTGGTTGAATATGTATAATAGACGTAGATTGCAATGCTTGTGCCTTTCCAATAAATTGTTATCGTTTAAAGTACCACCATACCTGTACAATAAATTAACCTTTAGAACTGACGTTCATAATATTACAACTCATTTTAGGGGTTTAATTTTGCCTCCATATCATACTACGGCTTTATTCGAGAGATCGTTTTCTTTTCAGATATTTCATGTATAACAAATTGCCAAAGAGCGATAAAATATTGCCCCTAAGTAAATGATCAGTTCTGGATTGTGAATCGTTTTTAAAACAATGCGAAATCAAGAAGTAATTTAATAATAATTTTAATGCTACCTACTTAGTTACTAGTATGTGGTTATTCTATACAGTCTTATCATTTCTACTAGTGATGGGCTTATTCGAATGAAAAATAACCGGTTATCCGAATGAAAAATAACCTCATGCTGATTTGCTGATAAGTACTACGCTTTGAATATAAAACCTCTATTCAAAGGTACTACGTGCCGTATCTCAGCGACCTACGCAGTGCTCAAAATTCTGTAAATATAAATACGTCATACCTCATAAACAAAGCAGGTTGTATTGAAAACACCATTTGGTTATCGCGTAACTACCTCCTATCATAAAAAATATCAAATTCTGGGGACCTGAAACCTGAACGCCTAAAAACTGCAAACGCATTAAGCTATAAAACAATGTTTTATTTGCTTACGTCTCAAAAGGTTCAATACAAGAGGCGGCGCCTTTAACCCGCCCGATCGATAAAGATAAACGTTTACCCCTGTTCTTATTGCGATTAGCCAGCAAGTCCCGCATATTTCTTTCTTTCTACACTTCTTAGTAAATACCTCTTAATTTCCAATACATAACACATAATGTACCATGTACGGTCGGCGCCTTAGAAATCGGGCACTACACACTATTATGATATATTTTGCATGTATTTTTTAAGTGTATAAACTGGGTTTTTACAGTTATTATGGTTTTAATTGTTACGTCAGATTGTTTATTGTTTGTCAATTATGAAATGCCATCTCACATCAATGAAGTAGCCGGAGCAAGAATACTCCAAAGACTAGAAGAACATATTACGTGTCCCGATTTCTACGGCGCCGACCGTACATATTATGTTTTGGTTCCTCTGCTATCTGCAAGTCACGATGTCGATGCAGATGACGGTGAACCGCCAACCGGCGAACCGGCTGACTTAGGGCCGAATTCAGAGACGTATCTTAACTAACACTAACACTCACCTCATCCGTCACTCATTGAGCACTCATGTTAGTGTGAGTTCCACTCAAACTCATCTGCGGTATTCAGAATGAGATAGCTATGAGTGACTAATGTAAGTGAACGTTGAGTGGCGCAATTGTCAAAATGTTTGTCGGGGAACGATTGGCAGCGGAGATTTTACCAAATAACTGAGCGGTAGCATTGGAAATCACTAAAACACAAACTTCATGATAAACATTTCAGCTGTATAACGTGGTATAACCTCAAACGGCTCAAACCTCATTTTCAACTTGGCGATTTGGCGTGCGTGTGTTTCGGATTTTGTTTATAATTATTGTCATTGTTATTTGTTGTTATTGTTGTTATTATTGTTATCGTTGTTATTATTGTTATCGTTGTTATTGCTATCGTTTTGTTACTGCTTATCCGTTTTGTTATTAGTTTATTTTTTTTAAATTTGTAAATTATGGCTGCAAGAAGTTTTATGTCGGGAGATGAAAAGTTGTTCCTCAAAGATATTATTACGAGGCATGCCTCAATTGTTGAGTCGAAAAAAACCGATGCTGTTTCTGTGACGGAAAAAAAGAAGATTTGGCAAGCCATAGCCAAAGAATTCAATTCTATGGCTGAACATTCCAAAGTATGTAATAGTGTTTTTACTTATTTAATGTATAAAATACGTAATTTATGTTTTACAAGTATATAACGTTATTGAAATATTTATAGCGAGCACCAGAGCAGCTGCGTAAATGCTGGGAGAATATGAAGAGCCGCCGCAAGAAGGAGCTGTCTTCCGAGAAGCAGCAACGGATGAAGACTGGCGGTGGCTCTTACAAGCCACCTGAGGAGGACAACTTGATGGACGACATACTCAACACTGTCGACATCGAGTTGAAGGATACAATCGATAGTGATACAGTAACCATCCTTAGTGGAGGGTCATCATCATTTAACGACCACAATTATGTGATCGAGCAGGATGCAAGCTTGATGCCCATCCTCGTTGAGGATACACCAGGTAATATTTTTTCTGGAATTGTGATAGCATTCAGCGATTTAAAAAATCAAAGCAAATTTTTTGTTAAACAAATTACTGTACTAACTTTAAATACCATTGTAGATTCAGATGTAATCGGGGAGGTGGAGAAAATCCCAAAGGTTCCGCAAAACCCAACACCCCGAAGAACACCAAGAAGTACAACTTACATATCAAGGGGCACCGCAATTGAAAGGGAGCTAGAGAAACGTCTGGAAAGAACAGATGCACTCCTTAGGCAGGACGAAGAATTACACGCTCTTCGCCTTGAGGAGCAACAAATAAAACTTGCCATTGCTAGGGAACAATTAAAGCAAGAGAAATTGAAAACAGAAATGTTGGAGAAACAATTAAAAAATAAATAAATGTTCTAAATATTGTGTTTTATTGACAAAGAAAGCTGAAGTTATATTTCATTTTTTAAATTTTAAAAATACATTCTAATGAAATTCGTGCAATTAAAAACAAATTACATACATAAATTATATTAACAATTTTAATATTACTCATTTGCAAAATGGCGCTGAATAAAAGCCGCACGAATTAAGTTGCCTCGCATCTGAATGGGCGCAGGTTGGTTCTCAACTATATTGTTTGGTAGATACTGCTCGTCGACCAAATTTTCTCTTTGTTTGATTGCAATATTATGGAGAACTGCTGTTGCAGCAATGATTCTCGTTGTTGTTCGCAAATTATACTGCGAGGCATGCACTAAGCAGCGGAACCTGCTTTTCCAAATCCCAAAGGTACGTTCCACAACATTGCGTGTTCTTATATGAGCACTGTTGTACCGATGCTCAGCTCTAGTTGCCGGATTTAGCAGAGGTGTGTAAACGTGCCTGGTTTGTGCATATGCACTATCGCCCAGCACAATACCAGGTAAATCACCACGTTCTAATCTCATACGTACTGAGCTGCTATTAAATATTCTGCTGTCATGTGCAGAACCTGGCCAACGTATCACTATATCTAATATTTCGCAGCAGGGTCCAGCAACCGCTTGAACATTTAAAGACATCCATCCCTTCCTGTTGCGATATACTTCAGCATTTATCCCACCAGGGCTCTTTACTTCAATATGGGTTCCATCAACGCATCCTATTACCCCAGGAAATCCACCAATTTCAAAGAAACTTTGTTTGATTGCATGGAAATCTTCAACGTGAGGAAATTTAATATGTCGTCCCAAATTCCTTGCCAACTGCTCGCTGACTTCGTTAATTATCCTGCAGACGGATGATTGACTCACAGATACAATATCACCACATACTCTCTGAAAATAATAAACAGTATAGTATTACTTATAAAATTCTGGCACATTTACAACATACCTGATAGCTACCTGTTGCATAAAATCTCAGAGCTACATATAATTTCAAAATAGGTGGGACTGGGACTCCACGATTGTTTCCATTTTCAATCGGTGGATACACAATTGGTAAAATAACCTCACTGATTGTTTGCCTACAAAACCGCACTCGTTGTACGAGCTCTGTATTTGTGTACCTTTCTAAAGGATTATTGTTATCCCTTAAGATAAATCTATAAAAAACGTGTTCATATAAAAATCTTGCTTTAATTATTTTTCACGTCAAACATTACCTTGGTATTTGTAAAAAAGCGTCATCACGAGCATAATCAAAGAATTCCCAAAAATCATCCATTATAGATAAAAACTAAAGAGGCACAATGCACAGAACACTAACTTACTTAACAATGTAACCTCAATTTATCCTTTGAGTGGAACTTTAGGGTACCCCTACCCTAGCTTATATCTCACTTATATGTCACTCACTTGTTAGGCAAATTTTAGTCACTCATTGGCCACTATTTGACTGTGAATACCAATTGGTAAGATTAGGGTGAGGTTAGTATGAGATGAGTGTGAGTGTTACTTAATTTACGTCTCTGAATTCGGCCCTTAATCGAAACGAATCGAGAGCCAAAATTGATTCGAATGATTATTCAAATAATCAATCGGTTATTAATATGATTCGAATGCAAATAATTCGGTTTGAAAATTGTCCGGTTATGCCCATCACTAATTTCTACGCACAATTAAGGCAATGAGTGAATTGTCCCTATTAAGTTTTTTTTGTGTAATATATTATTATGATACACAAAGGTCAGTTATTAAATAAAAATTAAAATAAATAAATTTGGTAGATTTATACAACCAAAATTTAGAAAAGTTTTGAATAAGATTGTTTGTTAAGTTGAAATCGAGTTAGTTAAATTTGAGACAATTTAGAATTTATTTTGAAAATTATAGCAATTGAGTATTCAATCATGGCGGTGGAAATTAATATGAAAGATAAGCTAATGTTACATGTGACAAATATGCTTACTATTAAAATATAGAAATGTAGTAGGTATACAGTGTGTTTCACTTTTCATGGAAGCACCCCTGTATTTTATTTGTTTTTGTATGAATCGATTTGAATTTTTTACCAGTTGTAGAACTCACCAAGAGGCATCTATTCATGTCCTTGAGCGCAAATGACGTTATTAGCCTGGCCTACTACGATGAAGAACATGGGTCGTATTGTCAATATTTTGCATCGCGTTAGAGTTACAGCAAAAAGTTATTAAGAAAAGTCGTTTAGAATCAAAAGAATACCCCAGATACCGATTTTTGTTTAATAATTCGAATTTTTAATTTTTATCCATAAATTTGTCAAAGTCCCAAATTTCAACTTTTAATTTGGTATCAAATGGTGCCATGGAGAAACAGAATTTTTATTATTGTTGCAAACGTCATTAGCTATTAATAATGGCTGAATTAAGTTTAACTGTAGCTGAGAAAGTAGAAATAATTAGAATTACTGGTGAAAATTCAAGATCCAATAGAGAAGTAGCTAGAATATTTAATGGAAGGCATCCAGGGCGTGCACCTATTTAACCTGGAACTGTTTAAAAAATTAATCAACTTTTTAATTTGTGTCAAGATAAATAGGTGCACGCCCTGGATGCCATCCATTAAATATTCTAGCTACTTCTCTGTTGGATCTTGCATTTTCACCAGTAATTCTAATTATTTCTACTTTCTCAGCTACAGTTAAACGTAATTCAGCCATTATTAATAGCTAATAACGTTTGCAGCAATAATAAAAATGCTGCTTCTCCATGGTACCAGTTGATACCAAATTCAAAGTTGAAATTTGGGACTTTGACAAATTTATGGATAAAAATTAAAAATTCGAATTATTAAACGAAAATCGGTATCTGGGGTACTCTTGTGATTCTAAACAACTTTTCTTAATAACTTTTTGCTGTAACTTTAACGCGACGCAAAATATTGACAATACGGCCCACGTTCTTCATCGTAGTAGGCCAGGCTAATAACGTCATTAGCGCTCAAGGACATGAATAGATGCCTCTTGGTGAGTTGTACAACTGGTAAAAAATTCAAATCGATTCATACAAAAACAAAGAAAATACAGGGGTGCTTCCATGTAAAGTGAAACACACTGTAGATCAGATCATTTAATTTTAAAAGAGTGTAGTAATAATTTTAACTACCATAAACTAATTTTATTTAAATGGTAGTAAAAATAACAAACAAAAATTATGTAGACATATTTTGGAAAAACTTCTTTTGAATTAATAAAAACTTGAAATTCTGCCTTTATTTGTGAGAATAATTTGGTATAATACAAATAAGAAGGTATTAACAAATCTACGAGGTAAAAATAAGTGAAAATATAATTATGAAATAATACAAGTATACAGTCATTGAAGAGATTATGGAATATGGTTTAATTAGATACAAGTAAGGAGAATATAATAATATTTAAATGGAATTGGATGATTTAATACATACAAAGAATAATTTATATTAATTACTGGATTTGGTGATTGTATGGAGGACAAGTCGATCATTTGACGGGAGTTGCTGATGTGTCTGATTGATTTGGATTGTTCTATTTGGTTGATTACTACGAAATAGGAGCTGGGGATAATAGAAGATTAGTTTGGGTACCATCTGTTAGTGGGAACTTACCAGGAAGCTGTTAGGTTGACAGTAGCATACAAGAGTGTAAGGAACAAGACCATATCTGCAAGCAGCCAGGGTTTTAACAGGTTAGAGTTTGTTGGACGGTTGGAGGAGCATCGAGGCTGGTCTGTCAATAAGTTGAGTTGTGAACGTCAGGAGCAGTAGTGTTTTGAGGTGGCTAGCAGTGAAAATGAGAGGAATTCAGGTTGGTTTTAATTAGTTCTATAGAAGAATATTGAATAAAAAAACAATTAAATGAGTGAAATAAACATAACACAGTACTTACTTTAGTGAATTGAGTCATTGATTTGTGAGTAGGAAGAATATTTGTCATTTTTGGTTTGATTATTGTTTGATAGTTGTTTAAAGTCAAACTGACATTTAGTAGCAGTCAATAATTAAGTCATTATAAAATTAAAATATCAAAGAACAGACAACTAGATTAACAAACTGCCCCTGTTAAGAGTCTCAAATGCATTACATTTATTAAACAGAATAATATATAAAATTTCAAATGAAATCAATTTGAAAGAAAATAGTAGAGGTAATATTCATAATTAAATAAAAGGCGTCTCAACGTTATAAGCTTTTACATAATTATGAAGCAACTAACTGTGGGGCTTGTAAAAATACAATAAGCCAAACAACCATTACATATTTATGGTCGCCCAACGTGGTGCTGCCATTCCACTACAATATATAGGCGTTGGCTTCTAATATTGATATACCAGAAATCGAAGTTAGATGGGAGAGCAGTCAGTTACTTCCTGGCTGAATCTCGCCTTGCAGTTGTGTTACGAAGATATATTGCTTTGTTCTTTTAGAAACGAATTACTTTGCTTGTATTTGAAACACAATAAAGACATTATTATTATTATTAAATACAACAACTAATATTTAACAACACAAAAGTAAAACCGCTCACCGAACTTTGAATTGAAACTGAAAGACGCTGACTCAGAAATGTATTTTATAGTTTTACGATCTCATCTGGTGCAGGTGCATTGGAATTTACCCCATGGTAGGCATGCACATAGCCCTGCTTAGATTTGAGTTGCAATAATGCGCTATACTGCATCCTCTTGCTCATAGTATATGTGCTATAGTCAACTTTGTGTAATGGAAAATGGACTGTAATGAAGTTGTTTCATACAAATTTTAGTGAGTTTTGGTGCCAACATAACAGAAGTCATTTCTCTGTACTCTATTTGGCAAATAGTTATTTGGAAGATAACTAGTGGAGGAGAGACGCGCCCGAGATATTCGTCTAATAAGTTCTAATAAGTATATTTATTGCGCATTTTAGTAGGAGGTGGAAAGACTGGATCTAACTTTAATATTAATTCCAGAAAAAATAGAATAAAAAATCAAAAATTCGGTTTTTAAAGATAATGCAAAAATGAAAAATCATATCGAGGATTTCCAAGCGAAATTTTGTTAGTCCCTTGATTACGCACATTTTTCCCATTTATTCATTTTATATCTCTAGTATTAACGAGATCCCCATACTGACCCTCCTTATCTTTGACATAGGTACTGTATATCAACTGAAAATTTCCGGATAATTCTTGTAAAATTTTGCACGTAACAATTGTTTGGATGATTTGTAAAGGTCAGTAACTAGGGTAAGAGCTAACTTCTAACGAGCTGCCAACAGTAAAGTACGTCTTTTTTCTATAATAACTGTCAAAGTGTTACAATGTTGGTAGATATGTGATTAAAACGCTAGGAAATTTTTATACCTCGTGTTGGTAGAACTTTTTCAAAATCATGGTTATGTGTCAATTTTGAATGTCAAAGTTTCTTAATTTGAACTCTTGACAAATTTCTTTTTTTAACGTGGAATCATCATCATCATCAATAAAATCGGATAAAAAAAGAAAACCAAGAAATATTTTAAATGCAAAAATGAAGCAACCGATATTAAATTATGACATATCTGTCAAAATGACAAATTATTTTTTTAGTGGAAGAAAAGAACTAAAAATCTATGTACCAACATTATTAAAACTAGGCACCCTGCAGGAATGCAACTTATCCCCTAGAAAGTTGACCTTGAAAATTATTATAGAAAAAAAATGTACTTTACTTAATTTCACTGAAAGTTAAAACCAAGTTAGTTGACTAAAAAATTAGAATCAGCATAGCGACAGCATTATTAATAGATTTCAATTATGTTGGTGTGACTACTTAATAGTAGATTATGCAATGAGGGAGAGAAATGCGTTATTTGCTGAGGTGCGAAGCCTTCGAGTCATATAGCACTGAAGCAAAATAGCAGTCTCTCCGAATTGCATATACTATTTTTTTCACGTTGCAGGAAGATTTAAAACTACAAACCTGTTTTTTTAAACGTAATTTATTGACATTTTAAAATTTTAAAGTTGGTGGTACCGTAAGTCTATGTCAAATTCGAGGTTATCAGGTTAGGTTTTGCATCAGTTTTGACGCAAAACCTAACCTGTTAACCTCGAATTTGACATAATTGTGAGCTCTTGTTTCAGTCATAATGAAAACTCCCTAGGTAAATTTCTGTCCTCGAGGGAATAATTCATTATTTCCGTCACGATTTTGGTATCGTATAAACCGTGTTTTGCTCCTAGGCGTAATTTTTTTTTCTGACTAATAAATTAATGTTTCTTGTATTCCCACTTCTATATTAATCACAAATGTTACTTACCCTTGTTACCTATATTAACTTTATTTTTATTCATATAGAAAAAATTCAAGTTCATTCCAATCAATAAAAATTTTGATATAAAAACATGTCTTGTTTAAAAGAGAATTAATATTTACATTTAACTTATTTCTTATCACCTATTCTGTCTATAACTCACAACAGCGAAGTAATC